>CM021769.1:36908959-37020471 GCA_011076525.1 Nettapus auritus
AAAAAAAAAAAAAAAAAAAAAAAAAAAAAAAAAACAGACAAAAACTTCCATGAGACAATTCTTCTGATTGTCAGCCTTAGGCTGTTAATTCTGGCAGCTGCTTGATTCACCACAGGTGGGAATTTTAACTGCTGCAATAAATTCGTGATTCTTAACATCCACTTGTTTCTGCAGTAGTCAGTTTAAAAAATAGGACTCAGTGTTATTTTAAAAATTCATATCTGAAGTGTCTACCGGTAATATTTAGTTTTGTAACATTCATGTTCATATTTCTAAGGAATGTCTTAGATATATCTATAACCTTGTGTAATATGCCATAATTACTTTGTAACTGGAAAGAGTAACTGCAGAAAGGGAAGACCTGTAGCAGGATGCTTCAGTCTCTCCAAACAAGAGAACCGTGAGCATCAGACAACTCTGAAATAGAAGGCACTGCCATTCCCTGACTTTAAGCTTTGATATGCTGCTTCTTCAGACCCTTCTTACCCAAAAAGCATTTATATAAATGTAACTGCTTTTTGAGCAATATCTTTTTAAATGTAATTCTTCCTCTCTTATTTTCTATTTTCCCCTGTGAGTACGCACTAAATCAGCATGCCTGTGTAACCAGGGACAACATCAATGTGCTGCAGATCTGTCTTCAATGTTTTCATACAATTCTCACACCAACCATTGGGAGTAAAGATTTACAGAACACCAGCACTGGATTTGCCCCAAGACATTAGTTCACTAGTGTTTAAAGATTTATGCAGCAAAGTCTTAGCAGTACTTACGCGCTGAAGTCATAACTCTGAGGAGATATTCATCCTTCAGGTAACCGAGAGCCTCAATTAACTGCGGCTCAGAAAATAGAATTTCAACTCTACCGAAGCGTGGAATAGTTCCAGCAAATCGATTAATCAAGCCTCACAATGAATGCTAAAAGCATGCCACAGACAGATGTCTCTAAATACAGACTCGATGTCCCTTTCTTAGCACTTTCAGGATGGATTTGGAGCTCTGGGATTTCAGTCAGTTCTGATGTATTAATGCTTTTGCTGCTTCTTTCTCTGGACTCCAGCCCTATCAGGACAGGCACTGTCTCCCTTCCTCAGAGTTCTACCAACACACCGTGTGTTGCAAGTTAGAAAGCACAGCCCATTTTCAGTCTGCATCTTCCCCTTGTTTGGTTTTATTTTGTTTTTGTCCCTGGATCCTTTGCCCCGTTCATTCTGGACCTGCCGGCAGCCTTTGATCCCTGCCTATCTTTCAAATCTGTTCTGAAGAGAACTGGGATTCAGTTATAAAAAAAAAAAAAAAAAAAAAAAAAAAAAATGACGACAAAAGAAGATTAAATGAATCCAATTATCAATCTAAGCCAAAGGGATGGGGAGGTGTGGCTGTTACCAGTAATGTCTGCGTGGGCTGCCTAGAAGGCACCATTTCTCAGCGTGGAGGGAGGTAGGGTCGTCTTGGGAGGGAGCAGTAGGGAGTGTAGAGTGGGGAGGCTTTTCAGAGAACAAAGAGAAAACATGAAGATGGTGCAAGTTTAAAGAATTTTCTGACTAACATGATGCCATTAATGGCAACAGAAGCGCAAAAAGCTGAGAATTCCTGAGCATCATGCATAGCATCACATTACTGTAACAGACCTTTGCCCATGGTGACCACCCTACCCCAAAAGCAAGCAAAGCAGCAGCCCTTCACTCCCAGTGACCAGGAGGGATGCTTCCTATGTTCCAGATACAAGTTAAGAAAACAGAAGACTCACAAGACAAATCTGTGAAAAATGGCTGACATCAAACCCAACGTCTAGAACTATTATCCCTGAGTCTCCCCAACGTCTCCAAGAAGGACACAACCTTACCTTAAAGCCTATTGCTAGAACGCTCCCCTGTGCCTCAACCTGCCATTCTCCCATTTGGAAAAGCTGCCCTAAGTCCCCAGCATGTGCTGACACTAGGGGTCCCCAACAAGCAAGTGTCCAGCAAGGGCCCAAGGGCCTCTGAAGCAGCCCCAGCACAGAGCAGAGGCTCTGAAGCCAGGGACCTGCTGTAGGAGCAGGCAGAGCCCCCGTCTGACCTGCAGAGGAGGGGACCAGCCCTGTGGAAGGTCTGCCCACAGGGCAGCATCTGCATCAGCTTTTCTCCACTTTTTTTCTCCAGCTCAATTGCTGGAAAGCCTTAAAATAAAGCTTTAACAGTAGCCCAGGTTTACTTTATTCTCTGCAGCGAGAGCAGAACTGACTTCCAATAAATGATTTTTCCAAAGCTACCGTAACTTTACAGCCTAGATCTCAGCACTGGTAGTTTCTGGTGGGCAACTGCCTGGCTCTTCAGTGCCCAGACCTTCATTTCAAACCGTGCACTTACGTACAGTGGCAATCCACATTCACGGCTGGTTTTGAAAGCTTGAGCTTAGCGTGTTGCATTAGCTGACTGAAGCAAATCTGACATTCAGAGAACATAATGCACATCATGGCTTACTAGGAAAAAGCAACCCAAAACAGAGTGATGAATGGAGAGAGAGAATTTATCCTAAGAACATGCTGAGAATGTATAAGCCGTAGTCAATATCCTTTCCACTGCCACTAAAGAGCCTACAGACATAAAGGAGACAACATTAAGGTCAAGATGTGATGCCTATCTTACATTTCTTAAGGCTGTTTGGAAATTCAGACAGTTATTTTTTTGAAAAAGGTTTCCCCTCCATCCCCATCTTCTTTTTCTTCTTAGCAAATGCCCCTTCTCCCCCATCTTCTTTCCAAAGCTAAATGAAAAACAAATATACCGGTCCACTCCTGATGGACAGCCCTACAATAACAAATTGATTCAGACAACTCAGAGGTCAACATCATTCTGATAGTAGCAACTAAGCGTTCTTAACCCAACTCTTCTAAACAATCTGCAGCAACAAGGCACAATCTGCATGCAGTGGAGAAAAGCCGGGTTTGTCAATAAGAATGACAAGAAATCCAAACACATTTCATGTTGAAAATGAAGCTTGGAAGAAAAGTGTCTTATGATCAAGGTGCTGAAGTAAGAGAATCCAAAATCCTAGCCTGCTAATAGTGTGACAAAATCCAAGTCACTTAAATCTGTGAAGAAAAGCAGTGTAAGAAGGCTAAAAAAAATAGAACTGTAGACAGATCCAAGGCAGCCTCTCCTAGCCAGCTGCAGGAGAAACTAAAAGCAGCATTTTAGAAGTTGGCTGCTTCTTTTACTGGAGCACAAAAAAAAAAACAGCTTCTAAAAATTCTTGCTATTTATACACACAACTGCAAGGAACTATTCCCTTCTCCTTTTATTACTCTTCTCCAGTGCACAGGCCTTTATAAGCTTCCACTGTTCGACTGACAGTAGTTAGCTGGTAACTGGTTAGCGTAAACACCTAGAGCAAGAATCCACAGTGACTTCAACTGAAGGGGGGAAGAACTGCTGCAGACCATAAAGAAATCTCACACCATGGCTTATGCTGCGTTTGGTTTAAAGCTCGCAAGCAGAAGAGACTGCATGGAGACAGATGAAACAAGAGAGAACACTTCGAGCACCTTCAAACCTAGACTGTCATCAAAAGGGGAAAAAGAGAGAAAAGAGGGGAAAAAGAGAAAGAAACTTTCTCTTCATGGCAAGAATTTCACTCCATGAAGTCTCTTCTGAAGTGGCAATTCTACATAAAATTATTTTCCTCCTCAGTATTTTCTTCTCTAGTACTCTGTGAATATGTATTTTCATTCCTAACATCAAACTACCACTAAGATGTGAAATAACTAGTCCTTCCAAGTGCTATCTGCTATTTGCCAGGCTGTGAATCCTCAAACTTCTTCCTAATAGTACTGGAGAAGAGAAACTTAATGAGTCCTAAATTTCTAAATCATTCTTTTTCACCCAATGAATCCTAGTGGCTCCTCTGAGATGGTGTCTATTTCATCTTAATTTCTAGTTCACTCAGGTTCTCAGAGGTAGAAACATCCTGGGAAGGAAGGATAGAGCAAGATAAACCCCAGGCCCCTACTCACCAGCTCACTGTGTCTGACAAGATCCTGAAGTAGGCACCCATGCCCACAGCTGGGAACGGCAGCTCTTCTGAAGCAGTTTCCCAGAGAGTTTCTCCCACTAGTGCCCACCCATTAGCTTACCATGGGAATTACTAATGCCATCACTGGCTTGGCAAAGTACATGATCAGCAGCGGAAATCCATTGTATGGCCAAATAAATCAGTGGTGAGTTTTGATCTCTATTGCTCACGTTTATTTCAGTTCAGAAAGAACAGCAATCAGCCTGCGACTGCTATCAGTGAGTATATCTGTTTTCACAGACCAGTCAAATTTCTCTGTCCTGAAGAAAATTCAGGATTTAGGGCCTGGTTCCTACACAGCAGACATTCTTCTCCACTGTGTTGGGTAGTTTGTTGCCACTTACATCTTTGCAAATGCAGACTTACATTTTCAGTGCTGTTATTTCCCCAAAGTATCAGGAAGCTTATCATCTGGGTTACAACTACATACACACCACCTTCACTTTTTATGCGCTCCTGCCATTTTCCTTTTTTTGCAAACATGAAGCAACAAATCCTTCATAAATCTCCAAAGTTTGGTGGTTTATAGTCCTCCTCAAATCAGAGTCTTGCATCTGACTGTGTGCTTTATGTCCCAAGAAGGCAGCACCAGAGCCTTCCCACAGGGAAATCTGACTGAAATTATCGGCCTTCTGAAAGGTGGTAGGCTACATATGACCTCTTTCAAATAAAACAGTAACTTACATCTGCGCTCCATGTGGAACTGGCATTTGCCCATCTATTTCCACCAACCATTCAAGGAAGCTTCTTCAGGCATCAGTTTAACTCAGCATCAGCCCTTGAGCTTTCACTGCCTCATCCTACAGCTCCCTCCCTTTTCCAATCAGTCAGCTTACAAAGGCGCAGTCCCAGAGGTGCTTCCAGCAGCGTTCTTCCAGCAGCAACATGTGCTCCCAGCTGCAGCTTCATGCACTCCAGCTCATGAGCCAGGGAGCTGGATGATAAGGATGCCCGGCTTCTCCTCTGACTATGGCTGATATCACCTTGGTTCCTGTCCAGCTCCCTCTGAGCTTCTTACTGCCTCTCTCCCAAGTCACAGAACTGAACTGCTCTCTCATGCTCCAGTTGGGACTGGACAAGAGATACCTGCTTTAATGAAGGCAAACCAACATACCACACCTACGTGATTTTTAATTCTATATACAGACGTACACATGTATCAAGATACATAGGCACATAGGTGTCATTGTTTGCTTTATTTGCCCTCTCTTCCCCTCTAATTGATGGGGATAGCGTTTTATCTCCATAATTACTTCTACCCATTATGTTCATTTTTTAATGTTGAAGTGACCTTCTGCAAACACTGGATTCAGGATTCCTACCTGCAACTTGCCAACCATTTATCACAGCTCCACAGGGCATGTTTAGTTCCAGCCTTTACACAGCCCATGTGAAATTAGATTCATTTCATATTACGTCTATATCTTTCTTCCACATCTCCTTTTTTTAACTGCAGCATGTCCAAACGACCATGCTTTACTGAACAGTTTCCCTGATAAAACTAGTGAACAGATTCATCACTAAGAGGACAGCATTTCCACAAATAGCCAGTATTTATTAGTCAACATTCATCTAAGACTTCAAGTTACTTGAAATAAGACAGAGGAGTCAATACTTATGTGCACAGAGATGCTTCAGATACTTCTGTATGCCAAGTCCAGGAATTCATCTTTCATAGCACAGGGTAGCCCAGATCATGAAATAAAGCAGTACCATCACAGCTTCAGATTTTGCAGTTTGTGGCTGTGGTACATGCTGACATCCTACTCTTAATTCACCCCTTAAGCTTGATCTGATGTACACGTTTAGTCTTCTGAAGAATTCTAAACCATCTCTTATGGATAGCACCTCTCAAGCATCTCCTTCAGGAGCAGTGGAATTTAACTGCATGATGTTAAGACCACCTACTTGCTAAATACCTGAAAAGGGAATTAACTCTCCACCTTCGTAAGCTTCTACCTTAGAACAGAAAATCCTTAAGAACTACTAACTCTAATCCTAAATTCAGCAAGGAGGTAAAAATAATAGTCACCTCTTCACTCCTATCAGCTGTCAATCTGCACAGGAGATATTTTCCACTCTCAGGTGGAGAAAGATGGCACAGTCATGAAAGGTCAATGCACAAAGACAAAGGGACACCTGAGTTGAAGTCCACACACACAGCTGCCACAGTAAGAGGTGGAGTGACTTTCTTCTTTAAAACTGCTACCGTATTTGTGTTGGCTCTCCTAAGACTCAGGGAGCCAAAGCACAGTAAGAGAGGGAAAGCTGGTGAGATTTAACTGGAAAAACCTTTGCAAGAACTTTGCAGTGAGAACAGAAGATGGATCTAAAGAAGTAGGGTGGAGAGACTCTGGAGTATTTGTAGAGTAGAAGGAAACAAGAGTGCACACGTAGGAATTAAACTGTAAGTGTATTAGTAGCAGAATCCTTGTAGGAGACAGATGTTGGGCAAGTAAACTCATCACTGTTTTATAACCACTAACGTCATCTAAGCAGGTAATAGTGAGGATCCATAGCTCTCTGCAGCTACTACAGTGACAAGACAGAACCTGGATACATGTTCCATCCTACTTCTTTCTAGCCACCCAAAGTTTAGAGCCTCCAAACCAGCCCACCTCAGAACCTCGATGGGACTAGAAAATGTATTGGAAGAGAGGCTGTTTTCCTCTCATTACTGACCTGCTGAGCAGTCCCGGAGAAGAGGCAGCACCAGATGTGGACAAGAAGTCTAAACCAGAGGATATAGGGAAGGCATGCATGGCCAACCAAGGCAACAGACAAAAGACCTGTGAGAGCTCTGCTGGAGCCATTTAGCCACATTATCTTCCTGCACTAGCACATGTAGAAGCAACACAGCTGGAACAAAGAAACAGTTTTGTTGAGTGGCAAAGTTAAGCCCAGGGATGTAATTGTACTGCCAGGTTAGGAGAGATTGGCTCTTTGCAAGTCTTGCTTTGGAAGCTGAGTTGTCATAATACAGAAGAATGGGGAGAAGAAGAGGGAGACAGTGGGATATGGATCAAAAGGCTGCTCTGGGATGAAAAATAACCTTGAGAGCACTGAGAGAAAAGTGAAAGATTGTTATCCTCAGCTGCATTTGCTGTCAGTGAGCTGACAAAACCCCCAAAATAAAAGGTGCCAAGGTAAGCCAAAGAGTGCTTCTCTACCAGTCTCTTGTCTCAGATGACTCTGCTCAGAAGACTACACTGGAAATGGCTTCCCTTGACATTAGATGCAATTCTAGTTTTAAAAAAGTAAATTCTACTCTGCTCTGCAGGCTGGAGTTCACTCTGTGCTACTCCAGTTCAGTACTCCCTTCTGTCTGAAGAAGCTGCAGCATGCAGAAAGAAGAGAAAATGACTTAACTGGCCTCTTTTAGCCTGAGAAAAATGGGAAGACAACTATTTTAAAGCCTGTCTCCCCCATCCTGGCACTGCAGCAGGGCACGGCTATCAATTGACTAACACCCCAGTGGAATGCTCAGCAGGAAAAGGTTCTTGGGTATCAACTCCTGCAGCCTCAGCCCTGGGCTAGCAGCACACATCACTGGCTGAAAGCTCCAATGCTGGATCCTGCCATTGCATCCATCTGTCCCAAGTGCTAACGTTATGGGTGAAGTGGGAGACAGGAGGAAAACTACCACCTTTCTAAAGCAGCAGTTTGTTAAAACAGCCAAGTTCCTTGCATCTCCAGTTGTGTCAGAATACTTCACAGTTAAGACATTACCACCCCAAGATGAAGCCAGGTATCAGAAAATGCAGGTACCCAGGGCCTGTACAAATGCACACGGAATAATAGCCAGTGCCTCAGAGGCCATGTCATACCGCGTCATCTTTCTTAATTTGCTACTACTGCAGAAGAAGCAAGATTTCAAAAAAAAAAAAAAAACAAAACAACAACAAAACAGAATCCTATTGTTCTGTTACCTGGGCTTTATAATAAAATGTTCTAAGACATAAAGCTCTTTTCTCATATATATTTAATTTGCAATGATTGACAAAACATATCCTCATAATCCAACCACAGGCACTAATTAGCCCAGATCCTTGGCCATCTCAGAAAAGAAACCAGACACCAGTTGACTTGTTTTTTTTTAAAAAAAAAAAAAACTTGCCTCTGGAAGCTGCTCTTCCCAAAACAGATGACTCATATCAATACAACACAGAAAGCTCATGTTCTCAGACTCAGAATTTCTCTTTTCCTTTATAGAAGCACAGATGTAGCTTTGGACAGTCCAGACCGTACCTTTCCCCAGCCCTGAATCCCCCTCACAAAAATACTTTGATGGTCATACAGGGGCTTCAGAAACACGTGGGGACATGAGTGCTGAGAAGGCGCAGCTGGTGCTGTGATGTGCAGTGTCTACACTGCTGGGCTCCACAGGCAGAATGCTGTGCTGGGGACAGTCAGACCCACTGCAGACCCAGACCGTGTTCTCAGTAGCTTCGGTCTTACTAGTCTGGGCAGAACAGGGAGAGAAACCTGACACAACTTCAAAAAAGCTTCAAGGCCAAAGGCAGCCTTAGTATCTGAAACTTACTGTTCCCCACCACCAGCACCCCATCATCAGCAGTTGACCCAACCAAGCATATTACCACACCTTAGAAAACCACACTGTGCTCGATTTTTGAAGAGAAAGAAATACTGAACCAAACGTACCTCCGCTGGTTCCCAGGAGAAGTTATTGGTGAAGTTTCATGGCAGCCTATTGGCAAATCCTACAACATGCAGGATGCTCCCAGCGGTAGGGCTGGCAGAGGTGCTACCTACCAGCCCATGCTCTACAGAGTCATTTACATCAGACAGGAATGCGTAAGAGGAAGTGGTCAGATAACTACTTCCCATCCACCAAGTTCAGTTCTTTCTTAACACCTCCTGTAATTAGTTTCTCTCATTTACCAAGCACTCCAGTAATTGCTCTGAACTTGCCAGAGGAAGCTTACTGCGCTCCACACCTGGTAGGAAGGACTTAGCTTCCCTGTGGGGTATGGGGAGCACAACCAGAAAAGAAAAAAACTACGGCCCTGCCACTCTTTATAGCAGGAGGACAGAATGGAGGCAAACCCTGGGATGTTCTGGAGGCTCACGCAGCTGCAGAGGCCTTTTCACTGCAGGGCAATTCACCTGACTTCATTTATCCAACTGTAATCTAACGCTTTATCCAGTTACCATGTAATTGTCCTTTTGTGTTTACACAGAATAGCCTTGGCCAGGGGTGACAGAAGCGTCCTGCCCAGCTAGCGACCTGTCACACAGCCCTAGGACAACACAGGGTTTTTCCAGAGTCAGACAATTTTCTGCCTGGGTCTTTGTGCCCAGCCATTCATTTCAGGTGCCCTTAACTCCTGACTCATGTTTTCAGTTTATTCTGCAATTTCCTCAAGATAAAAGATAAGGATATACTCTAAAACACTGCTTGTTATTTTAGGAGACAGTTTTAGTTAAGCAGTGAGGAGCTCTGTGCCAGAGCTCTCACTAATACTGACTGAAACGTACCTTTACCGGGGCACACTTGTTCGTTGAGATGCAGCCTCCAGTAATCTGCCTCACACCGTTACTGCAGCAGGATGGCGTTCTAACAAGTGGATTATTTGCATGACACAGTTTCAGCAGCTTTTGAATTTCATATAAATTTTCCCTCTCGTTATGTACTTATATCCAAATTCATTCATGGACTTCAGGCACACAACGATACCTTAGATACAAGCTTTGTCTCTGCAGCCTCTCATTGGTAGTTAAGTAGAGCCTGTGATGACAGCTAGAGATGGATATCCTGGAGACAAGAGCAGAGCCTACACGTTCCTGATGGTGCCATTCCTGCACCTTGCCCATACCTCCTTAGAGGTGCCTAAAGCATGTAGAACCTGATATATCCACCTCAGCTAAACACCAGAGGTTACACCGGATAATTCCAGGTCTTGTAAGTTTTTTTTCGTTTATCTTATTTTCCTTCTGGGCAGCAACAGGTACCTCATGCTTCTGGGCAAAGTGCCCACTGAACAAAGATGTCAGCTTTCTTGTGTGTGTTGGGAATCATCTTGTGACAAGACGAAGATGGAATTCCTCAGTTTCAAATTTGAACAGTTTGATCCTGCTCACATTGGCTAATAGGGAAAATATTTTTTTTTTTTAAAAAAAAGAAAATAAATACTCTCCAAAAAAACCAAACCCTCAATTCTTTTTAAACCATCTTTAAAATCTGCTCAACAAATAGAGCATCAGGTGACCCAGAGCAAATGGAACCAGAGCAGCAGCATATGTTGTCCCTGCTTATGTAAAATGCTTACAAGCTGTCATTTTGGTGCCTGAATCATGCATCTGCTATTGACAGTCCTGGAGGCATACCTTCTGGTCATCTTGTCCGTTCCTTTCTGGAGGTACACGTACCTGCAGCACGTAAGGACTTTGATGAGAGTCAGTGGGTATCTAAGCAATACGCTGTCAGTAGGATGAGTAAGAATGTAAGTTCTTATCACCCACCATGACTAACCCAACCCGAATATCCTTCCATTACATAACTAATCTTTATACATACAACAATAAGCCTGCCACATTGCACACATGCCAAGCAGCAAGAGTTCCACTAATTTGCACAACAATTTATAGCAATGCCAAGGTGCTCAGAACAGCTACTCAGGATTTTCCATGCTTGCTCTTTGTGCTCAGACCCTTACTATCTACACTGTAGCTAACCAGCTTGCTTCGCTGTATCTTCCTTGTCTCTCAGAGTTCTCACAACTGCAACAATACACAAGGTTAACTGAAATGCTGCATATGCAGAGGTAACTTTTAAACACAGGTGCCCAGCTAAGGCAGTAGTGCGTGTGTGGAGGTTAGACACAAGTTGTTCTAGCAGCATACATCCACTCCTGAAAACACACAGGAATCGGAGGGTGACTTTTGATACCCCCATGCAGAAAACAGTTTTCTAAGGTATTTCTCACTTTATGCCTTAAGTCACTCTCAGTCACATGAATGTAGACACTCTGACAGCCCATTACAAGGGATGAAGTTTTGTCCTGCAGCATAGCACTGACAGATCCTCCTTCCTTCTCTGACTGGGTCTACGATGATCAGCATACAAACACAGGGAGCTCCTGCTGCTGCCTGGAAGCAGCTCCCTTTCAGCAGCCCTCCCACATCATCCTCCCTGGTGGAGCCACAGAGTGTGAAGAATTCCAGGAGTCTGATTAAGAGCATAGGAGTTATCAGAGGCTTTAGACAACTGGGATGAAGTCTTGGGAGTTGGACCACACATCAGAGGATGCTGCAAGGAGGTGAAGTTCTTTTGCAGAGCTGCAGGAAGGCTCAGCACTTTAAAAGTATGGGATGCTGGAGATCCAACTCAATACTCCTCATTCTGGGAGTACAACTAAAGCACCATGTACAATATTGTAGCTCTCCCAGAGCAATTCTAAAAAGACATTGAGATTTCTACAATGAAGGGTGGGGAAAAAAAAGGAGAGAAGCAAGAAGCATCCAGGACTCAGACGGAGAAGCAAAAGGACATTCCTAAGTCAACCCCAAGGCGGACACATGGATTGGGTTGTCACAAGGCTGTGCTGTGATGAAGCAATATGCAAACTGATGCAAGTCATGCAGTGGTCCCAAGGGAGACACAAAAGGCTAAATAGTACTGTGCAGCAAAACAGGACTTGTGAAACCTCCGTTTTATTACTGGGTTTGCTAGGATCTGAGGCATGACCTTGGATGAGTCACCCCATCTTCCTGTGCCTCTGGCTGCCACCTGGCTAATTAGACCAAACTATTTGGTGCAAGAGCTGCATCTAGCTACAGACCAGTGTGGCCGGTAGCACGAGTGGTCACTGACCTGGCCAAAAGCCATGCGGCACTACTGGAATACAGAGAGCACCTGCAGCTAGCTGCCTGCAGAAACACTGAATTCACACCGAGTTAAAAAGGCTGCATGACTAGGCGCCTCACAGCACCAGCCTCATTTGCTCAATCATCTGTGTCACGTGGATTCCTGAATTTACCAGAGAGTTTTTTTCCAGGGAGCCTGAAGGTGCGTCTCTGAGCCAGATACACGCATTTGTATTTAACAGCATCCTCAATAAGCTGCTCCATACAGCAGTTGAGTGATTAATTAAAGGAAATGTTGCTGCAGTAAACCTCCTCATCAGCAACCTAATTAGCATTCTGAAAATAATTAACATTCCTTTCTATAAAGGGAACAGATGACCCATTACATCCATCCGACAAGCAAAACAAATGCTCAAGGTAAGGGAGCTCTGCTCAGGGGGTGAGCACAAGAAACATCCAGTAGCAGAGGAGGCACTAATGCCTGTGCCTCATGAGGAATGGCCTGCGTAGGTGGGCAGACAGGACTGGTATGTGTCTGATGTGTACATCCTCTCTAAGGTGCTCCCTCTGCCTCTGTGACCTGCCGATGATATTGAAGAATTCTGCACTCCAATCTCTCCTGAAAGCCAGATTTAAATGCTCTCAAATTCAACCACTTAACCGCATACATCTCTCTCCTTATGCAAGAATTCCCCAAAAGGTAATATACTTGACTATTAAAACACTCCCCAAATTCTCATTAAAATAAATGATGACTTTATGTCACATGCAGCTTATTTCTGTTTTCCGCAGGAACAGCTGAGGCAATGACTACACAAAGTATGCAGTACGCCTGCCCAAGTTTCACGGGGTGGTACTGAGACCAGTTAGCATGCTGAAAAAGTTAAGTGTATGTTCCTTGACCAGTGCTTGTTTGAGAGCAGTGTAGATGAGCAGAGAGTCACAGACGCATGTACACATGAGAAGAAAGCGAAGGACAGAGGTCAGCATATCGCTGACTGGTACAAGACCTGCGGTACTATCCCAGTATTATCACGTGCATTGTTACAGCACAGGACAACAGAAAGGAGAAATAACCCATGATAGAGCCAAGTTTCCTGACATCCACGTATTCAGGTAACATGACAAACATAAGAAATAACAGACTGGCAGTTGCATTTTTCAGCCATTTCTATGTTTGATGTACATTTACACTTCCTGGCAGAAGAGCTGAATGCTCATAGCCTTCAACTGTGATTGCAGTGAGGCAAAGCTCAGCCGTACAAAAGCTTCCACAGTTAGATCACTATGGAAACCACAAATCCACTGCCTGCTCTGTTTGTCTACTCCTTTCTCCAATTAAAAAAAAAAAAAAAAAAAAAGGTATTCTTCCAGTCTGTCCTCTTCTCACTGCTGCCCAGACCACAGGAGGACAAACCCTTTCTACCTGCTTCAGGAGCAGCAGCCCTTTCTTCCTCCAGAGCCCTCTTTGGGAAGGGGCTCCACCTCTCAACCCAGCTGGGCAGACTTCCCCCAGGATGCTTCCACTGCTTCTTTCAAAGAGGACTCTTCAAACCCAGCCTGGGATTTCATCTTTGTTTCCCATCCATGACTTCCCTCAGCTTCTGGACTAGGACAACTCCAAAGGTGGGTCACTCTTGGGGCAAATTAAGGCAACTTGCTGAAATCAGAAGCTGAAAACTGTTCTGGATGTGAGTTATAGTGTCTTATCTTGATTGAAATGCCTTTAAGTTTCTTTCCTGGGAGCTTATATTTGTGGATGAACATTTGAACTGCTCTCAAAATGAAGTAGGGTATATTACAAATCAGCTCTAAGTTCAAGGGTTGAACTTTTGCTTTAAGAAGCCCATCATTTCTGTAGAAGCTGCTAGTTACAGGTAGCTTTCCCCACACTAAAAGCGTAAATAACTCTCAGCAAAAGTCTAATAGCCAAGAGCAGATCTGGAAGATACAGAAGGAAAACGGGGCAAAATATTCAGAACTCTGCAGTATGGTATACACATTGCAGCCTGGGTATGTGACATGGCTGAAGGAATCTTCATACCAACAAGTCAGAGGGAAAAAGCAAAAGAGAGTAGAAACCCCTCCAATCTGTGTATTTTGTGCTGAACAACCCCTGAATGAACCTTCAGCAAAGTTTAATCTCACCCTGAGCTCCCAATGCACCTCTTACCTGAGCTCAGAGCAGTTCATGCTATGAGAAGAGAATTTACCCTCTGCAGTTTCCTAAGTTCTTGGCACCACTCAGCTTCAGCTGCCAACGAGGTTTCTAACTGCTATGTAGACAAACGACCACTAGTAAATGAGTTGGGAAAAAAAATACCTATTTTACAGAAGTTCCCAAACAGCCATTTAAACGTTATCTTCTTCACTAAGGTGCTCCACATGGAAAGAAAAATCCTAGCTGTGCTCAGGAGACTTACAGCAGATGACCCCCTTACCACCTTTTGCAAAACAGGCCAGAGCAGTCAGTGCTTCCGCCTTGGTCCTGCCTCCTTTCCCCCACCTCACAGACCATTCCAGGCTGCTATTAGTAGACACATCCCAGTTTTGTTGGTGCTACTTGAGTTCCTACCAGCAGCCCACAGCATGATCAAAGGTTACTGCTGTGTCCTCAAGGATGTCACAACAGTGCACAAGCCAGTTTTGTGGAGGGCAAGGTGAGCAGAACACTGATCACAGCCTGCAGGGTCACGTCCCCGTGGCTACGGAAGCAGATCTGTCTCCATCTCTGGCAGCCAGCATCCTGAACAGCCTGAGTGGATGGAACATACAGGAGGCACTGGAGGAATTAATTATTCATAGTCTTGTTCTGCTGCCAATGGATCTATGTTTTCTTGTGCCCATGCGGCACTCAGTTTTTGTTTTAACAGTAATAGGAGATGTCTGCGCTTCCTTTGATGGCTCTTGAGGGCATGCGATAAGCAGCGTTTGCTCTACTCACAGCAATAGTACCGTACACCACCGCGCTTGCCAGACACAGCTTTCTTCAGAAGTACTCAAAGCTGCATCGTTGACAAAATGGCTGGATTCATTCCAGGGCTCAGTCCAGCAGCAGCAACCTCCCCGGGAAGCTGCTGACACTTGCTTTGTCATAACCTTGCAGCACTGGCCTGAGCCTTACTGCTCTGTAGATAACGCGTTTTGTCCAACTGAACCCCGTGTTCGGCTGCACAACCAGCAGCACGAACACACCCAGAGCCCGAGGCAGCAGCTGACCCCTCACCGTGAGCATTGCCACAATTCAGCCTGCTGCTTTCCTTCAGCAGCTGGCCTGGTCAGCTCCCCGGTCTCAGAGAGGGACAGGGGTCAAGCAAGACTACCTGCACGAGTGGGACAACAAAATACCCTAGCACAGGAGCCCTCGGGCACCGCTGCTAAGAGATGGCAATGAGACCCCTGAGGCAGAGAGCAGGCTGAGGGCTGTGCTACATGAGTCTGGATACGTAGGTGGTACGTCTGGAAGATTCAAAGTGAGCTCCCCGTCAGAGATCGAGCACTGTGCACGACCTACCATGAAGCCTCATCCACAACACAGAAAACAAGACCGTAGCTTGAAGTGCTGCAAGCTGTATCTGAGCACCTGTGCTCAGCCCCCGTTAGGGCACCACACCACGTACCGCAGACTCGCAGAGCACTCTGAAAAGGCTGCAGGGCCTGCAGACTGTCATTGTGGTCCCACAGTGTCCAGCCCATCTGCCAGGATCAATGTAAAGCTTTGCTCCAGGTTTTAAATCACCCTCCAGTTTGATAGCATTTTACATCCACTCTACGCAAGTGTAGCAGGCTGCAACAGATAGAGGCAAGCTGAGCCTGAGAAGATCAGCAGAGTAGCACGTTGGTGAATCAGGTGCAGACTGCACTGCTTGTTAGGGCCAGGAATAGACTGCACATCATCTGACTCACACCTGTGCTTCTACCAGCAGAGAGATCAACCCTCCGCTCTTTACCTACTGCTCTCCTTTAGTTTAGAGACGTTGTTCCACTGTCCTGATTGTTTTAACTGCCTGAGGCTGCATGTGTGAGGTTTTAAAGAGACAATACCACTGGAATAAGTTTGGCAATACAAATTACGAGTTATCAGAACAATGTGACACAAAGCAGAACCTCTGTGCTCGGAGAACTGCTCTGATTTTCTGCTCTAGAGCCCACTCCCGCTGCTTTCAGCCCGCAGCTCTTACCTCTTCTGGGGAGGAATCCCGGAGCTCTCCCGCTTTTGGGCCCCGCTCTGCTCCTGGCTCACAGCATCCGCAGCGCAGCCCGGTCGTCTCCAGCAGGTCCAAGCCGCTTCAGACGCCTGCCGCTTCCGAGCCCAGTGTGTGTGACCAACAGCTAATACGCCGACCAGACAGCCTTCCTAGAGCAAAGCAGTACAGGTTTATTTTAACGGAGAGCAGTCTAAGAGGCTTTAGGCACTCAAAGCGCTAGGTGTGTGAAGAGCTTAGCTCCAGTACACGGGGTGCAGGAAGCCTGACCCCTGCAGAGCCCCAGGTGGGTGCCTGTACCTGCCCCTTGTCCGGGCTGGCTCATGGCAGCCACCTCTCCTCTGCCTGGGCTGGGTCTTTCCGCTCTTCACTGTCCTTCTGCATCCCAGCCACAGCAAACACCGGGGCAACTTCACTGGAGCCAGTGGCCAAAGGTTCCTCACCGCTACCATCTCAGCCAAGGTCTCGGTTAACCCTTGAAGGATTACCAGGAAATGTTCTCTCTATATTTTTCCTTGACAATCAACCAATTTTTTAAGCAAGCTGCTGACTCCTTTTCATCCCAATCCTCCTTCTCCTAACATTGCCTTCCCTGCTGTGGCGAGGAGCCTGCCTTTCGCCTCTGCATCAGGCCCAGGCAGCGAGCAGAGCCTGCAAGCGTCTCCGTCTCTTCAAGCACTGACATTTAGGATGCCACGCTCCTGGTTTTCACACAAGTCACACCTTGAGGTGCCAGTTCCAACACAAAAATACCCAACATCGTACTAGCTTCAGCCTCACAGACCTTACACTCGGAAGACTTGTCTACACATAGACGTTTTCTGGATTAATTGCATGTGAGGACATTACAGAGCAGGAACATTTACGTGCCAGACTGTGTAACAAATGGGATCTTCACATCATCCTGATCAATCTCAGAGTTTTTGAGCACCTAAATCCGACAGGAATTCAAGAGAAACAAAATGTTTTCTCTTAAAGAAAAAACAAAACAAACAAAAAAACCACTGTTTTTATTTAGATAACACCGAACTACAAAAACATTCCAATTAAAAACGCAGATTGAATAACTAATCCTCCCCCAACAAAACCTTCCCACCAAGATTAACAGAGTGATGAATAGCATAAAACCACTAATTAAATCAATGTAACATGGGTATTATGGAGACACATTTAGTGCTTTCTGCATATGCACTGATTCTTGCATCTACTTTGGAGCCCCTCTTACCACAAGCAATAGTTGCTGTTTTAACAGCCAGGTATTTGTACATCAAATTGGAAGATAACTTTGTTGTTAATCAGCTCTGGTTTAAATTGCTCTAAACTTAATGTTCCCATGAATGATTTGCACGTATGCTACTTGCATTGTATGCATTTTGTCACCGTTGGGTATAGGTTTCTGCTGAACTATTCATCAGACACATGTAAACAACATTTCAAGGAGTATTTCCTAGAAACACTTTTTATAGAATCCTGGGAGCTCTTTTTACATAGTCAGATCTATTTGTCTGCAAATTGATTTGAAAAAGAGTGCAGAGCAACACGCTACCAAATAAACAGCCACATCACGCTCCCGCCTCCTTCAACGCGCACACCTGAGCAAGAGAAAGCAGGCTATTGCATCTAACCCACGGGCTGTGCCTCGGGGTCACCTGGTTTGCTTCTCTGTTCAGGTAAGAAACAGATCCCATCTCCTGTCGCAGATGATAAACTGTCAGGAATACACCCCGCTGTCTGCCACAAGGCTGAACACACTCCAGAAAAAGCAAAAGCAATATTTTGGAAGGGGTATGTTTATCACCAGCTGAGCTCAAGGTGTCACAGTTTGAGTGCTGCTCTCTCCTGTCTCAAAGGCTTGGCGTGGAAGAAGAGGGACAGAGCAGGGCCGAGCAGGCCCTCTTGCAGGAGAACAGTGCGGATGCCTCGCCAGAGCCCACCTACGTAAGGCTGCTGTTCCCCAAAGGCTGCAGCCAACCTAACTTTGGGACAACGCCGTCCTGCTCTGCACCTTGCCGCACAACTCAGCCCCTTCCCTGGCACCCAGGCGGTGCCACAGTGACCCGGAGCAAGGGACGTGCCATCCATTTGACCGCTACCTCCCAAAAAAGCTGGTAGTTCCCAGCCATATCACTTCCCAGGTTTAGCTCACAGGCCACCACCCAGCAAGAAGAAATTCCTTTTTTTTTTTTGAGAAGAAAAACAAAGAGAAGGAAGCCTTTCATTTCTAGGAGCTCAAAACGCTTGAGAAATCATAGCTTTAGTTTCTTGCATATCTACACTTGGAGGAAAATAAACACTGAGGAAACTCTTCATTAGCAAATACTACATCGTAACACTTGAGCAGAAGGTAGAGCTGAAGGTAAAGGTTTGATTTCAAAATTTAAAATCCACAGACTCAGGCTTGTCAGTGCTGCAAAATGGTTACCCAGGCTCTGTGAGGTCTTCTGACACAGGTGGGGCAGGCTGGGGACTGCGCTTTTGTACAGCTAAGCAGTAGCACTCATCACATGAGAATGATGGAGATGAAATTCCGGACTGTGAAATGGTTACTCGCATGTCCCTTCAGCCATCTACTTATGCTTTTCGTGATTTCCAAAGTGCTCCAAAGAAAGCTCAGGTCCATGCAACTACCTGATGATGAAAATGAACAATTCCACCAACAGAGAAGCCACTGAGCAGTGTTGTGGCTCAATTTAGCTATGCTTCTCCTGGGGAGAAAGTGCCAGGTTTGGAAATAGAAAGTAAGCATCTGTCTTCTCAGAAACTCACCCCGCTCTGGCACAGCTTACATGGAGCACGATGCAGGTGTCACTGCCAACCAGACTCCCAGCACGCCCTCCCTTCCCCAACGCCTTTCGATCAGGGCTTTTGAACCCACACAGTTGGGATCTGAACATCTCAGTACCCCAAACACGGGAGGTGTGGCTGAGCCTCCTTCCCAAGAGGAGGGAAGAAATAAAAACCACAGAAAAGAGAAAAACTGCAGCCATAACTCGGACACGCCACCACTGCACCATCCCCACCTCCCCAAGAGGAAATCCCCCTTCTGGGAGAGGAGCAGCAAAAACAAGGTTCCAAATCCAACTCTCCAAAGCAGCAATTTCCGGAGAAAAACAAAGTATCTGGAAGGTGAGGGGCATACTTTCCCAAATACCTCTACAGTGGTCCACTGTTTCTACTAAAGGCTTCTGGCAAAGCCTCGAGGAGCGCATCAGACCTCCAGTGTCGTATTTTCCTCTTAAAAGCCCTGCCGCCACCCAAGAGCTGAAGAGGCACAGGCAGGTGCTGGCACCCACACACACCTCCAGTATCTGCAAACACTTCTGTGGCCATTTACCACCAAAAAGCAGAAACGGGTTTGGAATAACTGCCAAGAGCCTTTATTTCTTGTTGTTATCCAGCAATCTGTCTTTAAAAAATAAAATTAAAAAAGAAAAAGTCAGGTTTCAAACACACACACACACTCCCCCGTGCTGGTAGCTCTGTCCCGTGTTATTAGTCTCAGTGCCTGTTTCCCCACGTACACTTCCCTGCCGATGTTCCTTCCATTCCTCCCCTGCTACAGCAGTGAAAACAAACCAGCTGGCTTTACGCGCGGGTTCTCATACACTGCCACAGCTCTCAGTCCTTTGGGGCGAACGGGTCTCCGCATTTAAGGTTTCTCACAGCTTGCCACATATCCCTGCCACGTGCCTTTTAGCATGAATCTCTCACCCCTTTCCTTATTATCATGCTCCCAGGGATGAGCTATGGTCTACTTCCCACAAGCTGGTGAAATCCCGTGGACAGGTGGTTATTTACTTACCTACTTCATTACCTTTAAGAGCTCAGCAAACATCTTTTTCCTGTTGATTTCAGGGGAAGAGTTTTTTCTAAAACTGGGGTTAAACCTGACCTTGCAGCATGGCAGTTGAGCAGGAGGAGAGTTAAAAGGAGCAACTCTCACAAAACTCCACCTACACTTGCTTGATGAAGAAGTACAGAACACATTACATCATGAAAGCAAAGTCACTGGCTTTTTGGTAATTGAAGGCAGGGTACTGTCGCCTAGCAACTTATCTGATTACCATTTTTTCAAGTATCACATGCATACTTAGATATGTTGCATAATGTCTCACTTTCAGGGTTCCTAACCTAACAAGAAAAGAGCTACCAGAACTAACGCCCCTAGCCTCTTTCCTGGAGAAAGAGAAAGTTCAGGGTGGTAGCTCGAGAACTGGTCAAAACACTAATATTCTTGAAATTTACTCAGGATTTTTCCTGGCTTGCAGAATGTGCTTATGCAAGCATTTTATTTTATCTACTTGTCTGCAAAATGACACTAATAATACCAGCCTCACAGAGAGGCACTGAAAATTCATTAAGAACAGAGAGATTCTCAGAAGGATGCCACGGAAGTGCTGGTGTTAGCACTTACAGCTTTTAGTACTCCAAACGTTGCTAAGCCCTGGTCCAAAGCACAGCAAATGTTAATCATTGTCCTGACATCGTCCAGCCCTTGTTTCCCAAACAGCGATCTCACAGCATGAAAACTACATCTCTCTCATCAGAATCCGGCACTTTGTATGTCTGGTGAAAAGAAAAAAGAAAAAAACGAACCTCCCCCTGCTCCACGGTAGCATACCCCACCTTGGAATTGGACTACTAAGCATTACTGCAGCTCTTGGGGCTCCTATAGTGAAAATCAGAGGTGAATCAGAACTTGTACATGCATTATGTTTTTAGATAAGAATATGTGCTACTTATTGACCTGCTCTTTGAAAAACTAGTTACGCTCCAGCTAATCTACAAAAGAACAGAGCCTTTAGCTGCCTTTACGGTGAGCACTAATACCTCATGATACAAACATCAAATTGAGGAATTGTTTCCTGAAGGATACAATCAGCTAAGAGCTGACTTGCACCCTAAGGATTGACCTTTTGAGCATCCACAAATTATATGCCAATATAACATAACAAATTGTCAGCTTTTTATATGCACCTCTGTTTTCCATTCTGCAGAGAAAGTGGATGGCTCAGCTGCCCGGGGTGCTGCTGATAGGATACAGCCCCTGCCAGCTCAGGTGACTGAAGATGATGTTTTGGAAACCCAGTATCTCACTTCCATGTAAAGTATTAACTGGCATTGGAAAACCCCAAGCAAGGACAGCCAACATCTATATTGCTAAAGAATCATTACCTTACCTTCGCAGCAGCTCCTCTCTTCCTGAGAGACATTAAAGCAATTTTATGAACTGTGCCCTACATCCTGTGGCTCTTGTGCAAGTCCACTACCAACTGAAGGCTGATTTCCGAGATCTACCTTGGAAAGAACGGCTGGCTCAAAATAAACCAAATCACACGGCACCCATCATGCCACTAGGGGAAACTACATACACATTGAAAACACCAGAAAGCACAATAAAAATAATTCTTACTGTAGTACTTACTGGAAACATCCTTACCATAAGTCTCAACTGATAGAAAACCCGAGAGTTGGCCAAAGAACATCCCGCAGGTTACACATGCCTACCTTGGTGAGGTTAGCCGAAGAGGAAGCTGCCAGACACCGCTCCCGTCAGGCACACCACCACACGCGGCGAGGAACCAGCCTACCTAGAGCTCTGTATAGACGTGATCCTGCCAGAATCTCTCAGCCACGATTAGGCTGGTGGAGCTGACTGTCTGGCCATCTTCTGTGCATGCACTCCAGCTGAAAACAAACCAAGCCAGGCTCCCCGAACCCAGCAGGCACTTTGGAGCACGCAGCTATCCATGCTAAGAAGGGAGCCGCCCCCCTCACAAATACTTCATCACGCCCCCAGCACAGCACGGTGCCTCGCAGAAGTCCTTCATAAAGGCTACCATCGATACCCCACGCACCTGGGAGCAAAGAGGTCGCCGGGAAGGAGTCGAACCACAGCTCCACCAGCTCATGCTATCAACACTTATCTAGCGACTGCTAGCGTTTGGATCTTACGCAACGAAAGCAAGGCAGCACACATTTGCGGTGGAGAAAATTCCCTCTGTAATCTAATCCAGCTTTGACAGAAGGCTGCGAGGGTGGAGGGGGTTGAAATAAGGTTGTGGCAAACCTTGGGTGCTCGCGCTAATAAAGATCTAAAACAAAATGAAGCCAATAAAATGCTTCTCTCTTTTATACTCACTAATAACTAGACACCTCTGAGCTAGTAACCAGAAGGCTCTCACTCAGATCTGCCTACAAACGCATTTCTAAAGCAGTCCCGCTTTCATTTAGCCTACAGAGACATTAAAAAGCAGCATACACCTGCAAATAAATAGAATTTACGTTTGTTTCAGCTGGCCTGTGAAGGGCATAGGCTTTGGCTTGCACCAGACATTATTGGGTGTATCATTTACAACCAGGAATGTAGCGCTCTGACTGACCAGAAAGAGCAAGTTGTTCTCAATTGGCACAGACGTTGGTAATCTTCCTGTGGAGCCAGAGCCTTTGCCCAGCCTGGCTTTCCTTCAGCACTCTTTCTGGTTGGCTGCACAAGCACCTTCACCTAAGAGCTTGGAAACCATCTGGATACTCCTGCTTCATGTGTCATCACAGAAATGTGAAAAACCAGTCGCGTTTATTTCTGATGTACAAGGAAACCAGCCCTCCGCCCCCCGCCCGGCCTGCATCCAGCCTGCAGAGCTAACAGCAAGCAACACGGGCAGGCAGTCAAGTCACCAGAGGGTATTAAAATACATTCAGGAAGCAGATCTGAGAAGTAAAAGGAGATCATTTACAACCCCCTACCAATTACAGCCACAAACAGGTACTACCTTTCACATAGGAAAACATTAGCTCCCTAGACGATGAACCTTCTTACAGAAGAAGTAAGGAAGAATACCCTACCTCATCTTTCAGAACAGGCAGATACGTTTCGAAAGCGACCTCCCATTGCTCAGCTTCACTTCTCAGCCCCGATCCCGCAGAGGAACACCTTTGCTGGACGTTGCTTCATGCACAGCAGCACAGGAGCACCCAGGCCGGGAGGGACCGCGTTGCTGCTGGCGCAGGGGTCACTCCCCACCTTCAGTGCCTGCCTTCGGCATCTGAAAACTTACCAAGGTACCGCAGCCGCCTATGGACATGGGCAGCACCTTCCACCAAAGGAAGGAGAGGGGTGGGAGCAGAGGCTTTTCCTGCCTCCTGCTGGCAAACAATTTATCTAAGTAATTGACCCATTTTCTACAGAATAATTAGCCCATGGGAACGAAACACTGCTGCCCTTTAATTAGTCATGTTGGTACCTCTCTTGTCTTACCATGTAATAGTAGGCAGCCTGAGCCTGGAAAAAAAAAAAAAAAAGGAAAGAAAACTAAAAGAAAACAACTTGATTTCATTTCCTTAAGCATGACATCTATTGCAGGCAATCCAGAAACAATGAATCCTAAGGCACAAGTGCCAACAATAAAATTTCCTGTTACTTCTGTGATTTCAGTGTCAGCAAACAGGTCTCCTCCGTGCCGCTGTGTCAGGCTTTTCTTTTATAGGAGCTTTTCAGAATACTTTCCCTTCACCTTCCATAAGGAAAAACTCCCTGTCGCGAAGTTTAAGGACAGGAAGGACTCTGCCTAAAATCTAGGCAGACCTCCCGGATATGAAATTATTAAATTTTATGCAGTTTCCTTGCAACAGAGCTCAGTAATCTGGATAAGGACAGAGGCCCTTTAGTCTAAGGAGATTAGATTTACATACCAGGAACAAAGAACACAAAAAACCACGCCACAGCCCCTGCAGCAGCTCCAAAATTGGCGAAGGACAGTTTCAATGGGTCTGACACGGATGACCCATAGCAACCCACGATGTGCTGCAGAGGAAATCTAAAAACCTGGCCCCAAACTCCACGATAAGTATTACTCTGAGGATACAAACAGGACTTGCCAGCAGAGCACCTAATGCCAGCAAAAAGACCTTTGTGCACCGTTCTTAGCAGGGTGAGCAACCTCCTCCTCTCCCACTGCCCCCACACCTCCTCCTTCTGCGTGTTCTGCCCTGACCTGGCTCGCTCCTGATGCTTCAGAGGAAGGCAAAAACTAAATTCATCTGGCTAATTACGCACTGAGAGGAAATATCCTTCCTGCACACAATGCAGCGACTGCCTGCAGCCCTGTAGCACGAGCACTGAGTACAGTCATTGCCTTAATCAAATGGACAGGTAACACAAGTACATTCAGGACACCGCAAAACAACTCACTCTCTCTCAATGTGAAGGAATAAGGAGATGGACAAATTAAAAGCCCAAAGGGATCCCTGCATCTGCAATCCTTAGGACTTCTCTAAGGAGTTTATTAAAAAGTATAGATTGTAAAAAGATACCTCAATTTAAAGATTCCAATCCCACCACCTCAAAAAGTCCTCCACCTCAACCAAAAACCTCTTCCTGCATTACACTCGAGGTCAGGAACCAGCATCTCGCTTCAAGGTTAAATTCGTCTTTCCCTGCTCGGCACCACATCACATTATGACATTGTCAGCACAACTGCAGAGCTCCCACTATCAGGTATCATTTCCACACGCACACAGAGATCTACATTACTCTCAACCCACCTGTCAATAAGCTATCCTTAACTCACGCTGTAGCCCCCTTGACCTTCCTCGCAGACTGCCACGGGATCTCGCAGTAAGAATCCCAAGGTCTGAACTCTCCTGAGGAAGCTGCTCCAGCCTCCCCTGCCACCCAGCTGTGGAGTGGGAACAGCAACGCTGACCAGGGCTGCAGCCGCGCTGCCAGACCTCAGCGAGACGTTATGCAGGCACAGGCAGTATCAGCTCAGCACCTGCTTGCCCCTCCATTTCCCTTCCACAGGCTGATACTGCTTCCTTCTTCAACATGCAGGATCTCAATGCATCTCACAGGCAGCGAACAGCCTGCTTGTAACGATTCTGCTGTCCTTTGTTTAGGAAGCTGCTGGTTGAAGCGTGCAACTTAGGAGTTAATGCTTTGTGTTTCAATTTCAAGTCTACCGGTGAAAAACAAACATCTGTGCCACAGCTTCCCCCCTACAAAAAGGGGAACATCTGTTCAGTGAAGAACTACGAAGTTCACAGGCACACACAAAGCCACTCAGTGGGGAAATACGTACCTTCAACTTCAAGCGAACAATCTCAATTTATCCCCAGACAGGGTTTTCCCCTCCCCAGAACACAGGCATTCACTGCCATCCCTGCTCAGAAGAGGCCGTACCTTCTCACTGAGACTGGGCACTGAGATTCAGGAGCCTCCAGGACGTGCCGCGGGCATCACGGTGCCGTGAGTACAGACCTCCTACAGGGCTTTCCTCAGCATTGGCCAAAAGTGGCTACAGGTGTCAACACTTGCATTTCAGTAAGTCTTCCCTTTCTGTTTCCTGGTAATTCTACATATTATTTTTTTCAGAGCTTCCTACATACCACCAAATGGTGGCTAGCCCCGTGTCTAGCTGCAGCAGTACACATATTAATGCTTTTGCATTCCTGGAAGCCCTGGAGCAACACTCTTTGGGCAACGTGGTCCTCTCGCACATCCCCAACGCCCACAGCTCCAGCAGTCAAACTGCCACTGCCTTGCCTGCAAAAAAAATTCGGCTCCCCCAGGGACTGCATTTACCCTAGAACTAAGAGGGAAACGCGACAAACCTGTCAAATAAATGATGTCAGAGAACAATAGGAAATATTTCACCTGGCAGAGCTTTCCTGCTGCTGCTGTGTAATTAGGAGGCTTAACAAGTTTGTGCTTCCCTGGCACTTCTGGACCAGCAGTGCCAAAAGCTCTCTAGGAAGCCCTAGCGAAAGGACCCAGCTCACCCTGAGGGGAAGGGCAAACCACCTCGCATCGCATCCCAGATGCTAAAAAACCTAGGGGCAGCTTTCGAAATCCTGGTGCAAAGGATGGACAGAAGGAAGCAGATTTACCATCCTGCAGGAATTCGGCCATTCCGAATGCGTTTTCCACGCCAAAAATGGAACAAGAGCGAACACCCTGACACCGATTCAGGTTAAAAAAGAAGGGGAGGCATCCCTTGCTTTCAGCTGCTGATAATATCCGGGTTGCTGACCTCCCAGCGCTGCAGACAACCCCCGGAGAGGATGACAGCCAGCCCCAGCCCCCTGCTCTGCTCCCCAAGCGCCCATCTGCCCCGCGTTTATTTTTCCCTTCCCCGGCTGAAACTTTGACTGAAATCGCTGCAACAAAGACGTTTGGGAAACAGCTCGCTTCTATCGAAATAAATGACGGGGCAGATGTCAGGGAGAAGCAGCTCCGCCTCCGCCACCTCGCTGCTCCCCGCCGCCGCGGGCCCCCTGAGGCGAGGCGAGGCGGCGGCGCCCCGGGGGTCGCGGCTCCCTCAGGCCCGGCCCCGCCGCCCGCCGCCGCCCGCCTTTGTCTCGTTCCCGCCGCCAGAAAGCGAAAGCGACGGCCCCAGCCCCCGCCTTCCGCCCCGGGCGGCGCATCCCCGGGCTCCGGGCCGCGGGGAGGCCCCGGGGCGCAGCCGGCGAGGCGGGCCCCGGGCAGGTGCCGCGGCTCCTTCCCCCCCCATCCCCATCGCCTCACCGGGCTCCATGGGCGCCCCGCGGCCGGCGGCGGGAGGCGAAGCGCGGCCGCCCCGCTCGCCCGTAGTCCCGATGCGGCCGCAATCTGCACATGCTCGCTCCCGACAGCCGGCCTGCCCCGCCACCTTCCCTTAACTCTTTCCCGGCTGCTCCGCGCTGCCTCCCGGGCCCCCCGGGAGCACCCTGGTGCCGGCGGCACCCTTCTCCGGGAGCCCTCGCCACGCCGCCCGGAGCGTTGGCTCTGAGGCGGTGCCGGCGGTACCTGCGGTGAAGGTGCCTCCTATTTACCCCGCTAAAGCCACCCGTAACGCCCGGAGCCGACCGGGTGGGACTGGCTGCTGGCGGGACAGCCCCGCAGTGCGGGAAATCCGAGGCGGCTGTTGGGGGAAACAACGGTCTGCGGCTTCGCTATTAAAAGAGGGAAAGATAATCCCTGCAAGAAGCGTCTTTCCACTCAGAAGGATGGAAAACTGCCCAAGGAAGAGGAGTAAGAAAGTAAATTGAGGGCATAAATAGTTAGGCAGATTAAATTCCTTTCCCATTCTACATTATCTCTAATGCAGCATGATAACAGAGGAAGATGCCTTTCTGTAGGCTCAGAAATCCTGAGCTGGGGAGCACACAATCAGCTCTGGTACCTCAGCACCCAGGACTGCGGAGCTAAGCGGGCTGTGCAGCAGGCAGCAGCTGGGTAACTAACCTCCAAAGCGCCCCGCAGGCGGAGGTGAGGGAGATTCCTGGGTCTGATGCTTTACAGAGAGACAAGCTACTGTGGAGTGAAAGGCTAACCTCAAGTGGCAGCTGGCCAGAGCCCACAGGTCTGCATTTCAGTGACCTCCTGTCTCTCCCACCTGACCACAGGCACCTTGAGGGCCTGCCCGAGCCCCTCAGGCAATCCACGCTCTCTTTCTGACAGTCACCAGGTTTCCAGGTCTCTCCTACCTTCTGTAGTACCAGGAATGATGAGCTAATGTTTTTAGCAGAATAAGGATGTTTTTTTGACCTCTGTTTAATGACTCAGCAACTCAGAAATCAATAATAAATGGTCACAGTGATGAGGCACCATCAGCCCGGTGCAGGCTCGAGGCAATTACAGGGAAGGACTCCCAAGATGTCTGGCCACAGCGGCTCTCTGAAAGGCCGCTGTCTGCTTAGGGACAGCTCCTCCAGCCCCAGAGCTGCAGGGCCCAGAGATGCCACAGAAGCCAAGGAAGAAAATGCTGTGGCTCTGCACATCCCTGCCTAACCTGGGGTACCGGCTGGTGCTCTCCTCAGCGTGCATGCTGCATACAAACCGCTGTGGCTGCTCCGAGGATGCCACAATGCAGCAAACCGGCCTGTCACCAAGTCACCTGATCACACAATCTCACTGCAAGAGCTGGAGTGTCAGAAAGATGGAGCATTTTAAAGGGGAAATGGAGAATAACACACAGCTAGCACTACCTCAGCAACCAAGCTGTGCAAGCTAGGGCAGCATTGTATGTGCTGGTTACCTCAAGCTGGATTAAAAAAATACACACTTCTATATATATTTCAATAGAACTGAGAAGAAATATACTAGGATAGCTAGAACATCTTTAATGTTAAAAAAAAAAAAATACTGTCTCTGGTTAGACAGATACAGAGGACAGCAGTCAGATGCAGTGCTCATGTATTTATTGGGAAATAGCATCCTTTACAAAGTCCTGAGGACTGTGCTAGAGACGTAGTCGAGAGAGAGCGTGAGAGAGATCATTTCACAGTATGAGACATCATGAACATTTCACAGCATGAGAGGAGAGAATGCCTTACAAGGAGCAGAGGAAAGGTCAAAGAGAAAGAAAGAGGAGAGCTAAGAGATACTCACCTACGAGAGGGAGAAATCAACAGCCAGAGATGGACCGGAATAACTGAGAAGCACATGTAGGGAATACATAAATCTGTATTCTCCTCTCTAGTCACAGCAAGCAGAGAAGGAGGAGGTGAGGAGGAAGGAGAGGGCTCCGAGAATGAGAAGGGAGGAAGGAGGAGGCAGTGAGGCAGGGGTGAGGGGGATGGAGACGAAGGCTGTTCTGTGCTGAGGGGACAGGCAGGAGGGAGAAATGTCAGAGAGAGCACCTGCTGGTGGTGCTGTACACCTCAGGGCTTGCCCAGCTCTCCCCACCTGTGTTTGCTGGTGCAAAAAAAAAAAAAAAAAAAAAATATTTCTCCATACAGCCTTCTGTCCTTCAGCCTGAGCTAGTAATGGAAAAGAAAAAGCTAATGCAGTTGAGATTATAAAATCTCATTAAAAAAAAAAAAAACTTTATAAAACAAGGAGTAGGATGAACACAGAAGTGTGAGGATTTCCAGAACTGCCCATTTGTCATGTGTTCACTGCATGGTTGAGCTCTCGGAGGCCTGGCGCTGGGAGTGAGCATCATTCTCGGCAGAGCATCCAGGCTTGTATGCAGGAAGCTGGCTCTGAGATGAAAAGTTTGCAGTGACCTAAGCGCACCCTAGCCCCTCTGCAGCCACTTGTAAACAGGCACAGGAGATGCAGTTGATCATATGAATGTTTTACAATCCTGTCATTTGTGCCTTGCCTTTATCCAGAAAAAACACACATCATATATAGCACCAGATCTAGTTCCTCTGTGTGTGCATCCAGAGCCAGCTTAGATGTTCAGCCTAGGTGTCTCCGTACTGCTCTATCTTGTTCTGGAAAGACTTATTTGGGTGTAGCATTGGACCTTACTGTATGGAAACATTTTGAAAAGCAGCATAATCATATTTGCTTGGTTACTACACCCTTGTATCTGGGTACACTACAAGTATAGTGCAGAAATATTCATGCTGATTCCTCACTCACCCATCCTGGGTCTGGCAGAGCTTATTCTCTCACTGTAGCTTGTGTTTTATTTATGGTAAAATTGTCAAGACTGAAAAAAGAATGACTTATTTCTTCGGGAACTCTTTAATGTGGTCATTATACTGCTATCTGAGTGCATCACAAATACTGCTACAAGCACAGCCATTCTCTAAGATTCTTCATAGTCTGGGATTTGAAGCCCAGACATGTCAAAAGGAATCATAAATTTGAGGCTTGTAGCATCTCTTTTTCCCCAGATAATTTGGTTTGACATGGCTCCCTTTATTTACATTCCAGTTGCAAATGCTCATCACTTCTGTAAATCCAGCCCCAGTCTAGAAAAAGGAGCACGTGGAAAATCAGGAACTTCTATTTGTCTTACCATCTTAGTCCAGCAATGTCTGGAATTGCTTAGGAACTAATGGAGGATGGGAAACCAGCAGGGTTTAACCACCTGCCTCATGAAATCACCCTTACCCTAATTTCCTGCCCCACTCACTACATGCTGATGGGTTCTGCAAAAGCAAAAGAGGATTCTCACCTGCTAACACGCCCAGCTCTCTGCTCAGCCCTGGTTCAGTCTGACTCCTGTCAGCCAGTGCATTGAAAGAGACGCACATCCTGGAAAACTTCATCACAGTTGCTTAAATCTTGGCATGTCTAAGCAGCTGAGATCAGTTTTGGTTGGTTGGTTTTATTTTGTTGTTGTTTCTCATTGGGGATGTTTGGCTTTTCTTCTGCTTCTCATAGGTCCTGCAACTGGGAATTGAGCATTTCATCTCTCTGGGTATAAAGAGGAGATACTCTGTGTTTATTTAATAAATCTCTCACATATGTACATCCAAAACACAGGCTTCTCTGTCAGGAAACTGAGGAACAAAGAGCAATCTTAAAACTTGTAAGGAAATTAAAGAAGGAACTTTTTTCCCTGAGAAAGGTCCCCCAGTCCCTGCATTGTCAAATGTTCTTCAAATAGGAATAGGAAATGCCTTTTGAGGAATACCACAAATCACATGCTGTCTCAGAGCAGACAAACCTATTTTATTTTTATGTTGCTTGCACAGGTCTCCATGCATTAACATGGAAATTGCTTCCTTTATCTTTTGGGGGAGAGTAGAAAAAAATAAGCCACAGATTTTCACTACCTTCTCTCTTTCAGTGAATTTATTGAAGAAACTGAGAAGGAAATTTTCAAACATGATCCCTTTGAGCTGGAGAAGATTTCCTGCTCCAATGGGTTCATCTCTTTCTTTAGCTTCTAGCATGGCTTTGTTGTTCCTAAGGCTGGGCACAGCAAACCCCAAGAAACCCAGAGCTATTTTAGAAAACTGTCCCTTCAACCTGAAAGTGCTGAAACCATTCCCTTACCAGAGCATATTCTAGATATAAATTGCAATAATAAAGTTTGGATGCTTTGAGCCATCTGATTTTCTTAAAGACATTTTTTCTGTAATAGATAGCTGACCTGTGATACCTTGTGGCTTACTGAGAGCTTGGCTCTGAAACTAAGCATGATGAATAGGAAGCTTTTACTTGAGCACTCCTTCTGTAGGGCAGCCTGATGAGGAAAGCCAGGGTTTTCTATTCAAGATATGCATGGGAAAGAACGTTCCAGCAAGACATTTTCACTGAGGCCATCAAAGCTTTTGAGTTTCCTCTGGGGTGTTGTTCACAGATCATCTCTTTGGACTGACAAATTGTTCAGCAGAGTGCTAGTATCCTCCACTGCCTCCTCCCACGTCTTTACCTTCATGTGGACCAGATAGATACCAGCAAGGTCCTTCAGAGCAGAGCCGCAGAGACTTCTAGAACCAACACCAGGCCAGATTCACCACAAGTGTGGTTGACGCCTGACAGAGTAAGCCTGTGTTTGTTTGCATTTTTAATAATAATCCAAAGAATCCCTCAGGGTTTCTATTTTGGATTCATTGCTGCACAGAAGAAAAGCAAATACCATAAATGTGGAAATTACAGATCCTGATGGGCTTGGAGGCAAGTATATTTTCTGTTATTTTGTCAGGTTTAACACCATGACAATGTTTCAGAAAAGAACAAGTCACTGCACAAAACTGGACATGCACAGTCCCACTTGATCCAATAACCTGTTTTGTAGGAAAGCATCGCCCAGGAAAAATGGTAGGTGACTGGAACCCTGGAGACCTGGGTTGTGTCCACAGACATGCTTCAGGCCTTCTCAGTGCCCTCCAATTCACCTCTGTGTTTGTTTCCCCAACAGGGAACACCCTTCCTTTACTAGAAGGCTTTCATATGGCAGTAGAAAGCAGGATAAGCAAGGAGGTGTTACATTTGAAAGGTTTCTAGGGTGCCAAACAACCAAATGCTAGCACTTCACTGACACGTCTTGTAACTCTGAGCTAGCTAAGAAACTCAGAATAGAGAAGGCACCTGATTTACCTAAAATGCTTTTGAATGTCAGTACCAGAGATGGGATAATTATAATAAATAATTCTATTTCATATAATGTCTCTGGTATGTATTATACTGCAAAATGGTTGAGACTAAATATTTCTGTAGCTGTAGTTTTTATTTATACAACATGACGTGTTTGCAAAGTGCTCTGCACAACAGTAAAATGACAAGTGTCTGCTCCAAGTCACTTATAATACAATTCTAAAAATTAGTCAAGTAATGATAATAAACCAGGGAGAGGAGGGGAGTGGATGGGGGGAAATGATGGAAAAGACAAGGGTTACAATATGAAAAGAGATCAGTAAAGAGGGTTGTGAGCAATTAAACAGTATGAATGAAATTGAAAAAGTGTTCCTCTGAGATTTGAAATGATGTGGAAAGTGGATGAGTCAAAGGAATACATAAAAGCATTTCTGAGCTAAGAATTACAGTATTACTCTCTACTTTTATGTATCAAATATTCACAAGGAGCTGCTCGAGAACATTCCACAGGCCAAGAACTTCTGAATAACAAAAACATCTGAGATGAGCGAAAGCTGTTCACGACCAGGGCTGAAGCAGCAAAAGCAGCAGCTAAATGTCAGATAAGCTGTCCACTATAAATACAAGTTATCTACACTGCCCTTCTCCATTCTGCATTGCCTGAATTCCTCTGAAGTTGCATTAGTGATGAGATTCTTTCTTAAACTGTTATTTGGAATGGCTGCACACTATCAGCAGCACCCATGCTTTGCCCAAGAGCCACAAACGCCCCCAAAGCACTTTGGAGGAGGAAAGTTCTCATGGGCTTGAATCTTAAAGGCGTTTAGGCACTCAGATATGCAGGTCACCACTAGAGGCATTCTCAAAAGCAATTTAGCATCAATTAACGCCTATTCATTTTGGTGATACGAATATCGAATAACATTTTGGCAAATGAGGCTCCCCTAATCAAGCATCTAAATTACGTTGAAAACGTTGTGCCCTGTGGCACACTGCTGTTGTTTTTCTTTATCTCAACTCCTGTTCATGCCTTTCATAAGTACTTAAGCTGGCTTTGTTAATACAGTGTGTGCATGAGGCCAGGTTACCTGCCATACGTGCATGTCACAGCCAAAGGAAGAAAATTTCTAGGCAGAAGGACAAGGGAAAGAAGGTCACCCAGAAACTTCTGTTTCACACATAACAGCCATCTATCTGGTTAAATGGCCATCTACTGGAATACCCAAACACAAAATCAGCTGGGGACTTTTACAGTCCTCCAGTTCCTTTCATTAGTTACCTTGACAAGCTTAATTCATCTTTTTATCATTAAATGGCAGCGCTTAAAGGACAGAACACAAAGTTGCATGTTTAGCAACAGCTTATTGGCATAATTATAATAAATATATTGCTCTCCTGCAGCGTAATGGATCCCAGAGATTACTATCACTTAGAATGACCTCTTAGATATCATAGACCATTAATTTTCATGGCGATATTTCAGTATTAAACACTATAACTCATGCTTGACAACTTGTATTTGGCTGTAGGCCGATAAGGAAGACGTCTATTTTTGATATGAAGACATAAGGAGATGAAGAATTCACCACATTAGCTTGTTCTGATGGTTAATCATTTTCTGTCTCATCCTTCACTTGAGTTTGTCTGGCTTTATAATTCCTGCACTAAGTCCTCGCTAAGATTTACTCTGCTCAGAGGCCTTTCCTGCCAGTGTTTTACTCCTCCAATAGTACCAATTCATTAATCAAGCCATAAATCAAGTCATCCCCTTTTCAGTAAGGCAGACAGGTTGAGCATTTTAAGTCTTCTACAATAAGGCAATTTCTTGAGATCTTGAATAATTACAAAGCTCCTTCTGTACCTTCCCCAGCTTTTAAAATAAATATCCTGCATATAATTAGTGTCACTAGTGCCACAAAGGGAAGTAAAGCACCCAGGTACTTGTACTCACTATTCTCCTGTTTATGCATTCGAGGATTGATTTCACCCTTTTTGCCACAGTATCTTGTTGGAGTGAAATTGCTCCATACTCTGACAACCCTGATCCTTTTCAGAGTGTTGTTTTCCAGGGTAGAGTTTCTGATTACGCATCTCCTAACCTCCTATCTGGTTCCCACATGCATAACTTTGCATTTGGCTGTACTAAAAGGTTTTTTAGTCAAACATGTCTGATCTGCCAAGTGACCCAGCCTGCTCTATATAAATGCTTTTCCCTCATCATCACCATTCCACCAGGCTTTATAATATCTGCATATTTTATCAGCAGCAAGTTTATAACCACATGTAGGGCAATTATGAAAACATTGAACAGCACTGAACCTAAAATTCATCCTAATATTATTTCCATGACTTTTGCAAAGCACTGTTGACATGGCTTTACTCTGTTTTGCTTTACATCCAGCACACAAACTTGACTGGACTGTTTTTGTTTCATTTTACACTTAAATGATCCTGTTGTCCTATGTTTCTCTCAGTGAATGAGTCTTACAGGTATAAAGATCCAGCACTGCACTTCCTCCAAATATTATACATGAAACTAATTTAAGAAATCAAGCAGAATTCACATTCAATATATACATTCTGTATACATTCTCTCCTGTCCAGTGAGTACTTTGTTGGTAACCGTGTTATTTAGCCATGGAGACACAGATGCATCTAGAAGGTGCTTTAAGAGCTCCTCTAATCATCTTCCTTCTCAGGGGAGGAATGCTTAAATTATTCTTGACATTTTCTTTAATCAAGATTATTCTGATGCTGGAAAATACATCCTTAGATTTTCTCACTCTTTGAGAGATAATCTCTACCAGTTAATATTTTTTCCCCTAACTGCTGCTAGGCTTGCTGACACACATCTACTCTGATTATTGACTTTGCCATTTTTTAATATTGGCACAGAATAGATGCTCCTCTAGTAGTCTGGTACTTCCTCACTATTGCAGGATATATTAAATATCAGTTTCAGCAGGCTAGAGACCAGTTAAATAAGCTCTAGTAGTATTCCTGTGTAAGCTATCCAGACCAGATGTTTTTTTAAACACTTACCCAAATACATATTTCACATTTCCTCCTGGTCACTAACGGAGTGGAAAATTTTTCATCAGTCCATGTAATATAAGTGCATCATCTTATTTCCAAATGGAGAACAGAAATATTTATTGAATATTTGTCTTTTCTGCAGCATTATCATTTTATCATCTCCACCAAGCAACAGCATATACCCTTGTTAAGACTTTTGTTTCTTAATATACTCTTAACTCATTTTACTGTCTTAAGCCCTGCCAGACAATGATTTTCCTCTGTTGTCTTTTTTTGTCTATTTTTACATTGTATAACTTCTAATTTATATTGATTATTATGTATTTCCCATTTGACCATTTGCTATGTAGGCATTTTATTTTCTAGCTATGCCTTCACTTTGCACATCAACTCAGGATGGAATTTTAAGTAACATTGTTCTCTATCATGCTTATGAAATTGAGGCCTTTTTCCCCATCTAGTAACTACTCTTAAAAAACTTCCAGTTATCTTTCATTTTTCTATCTGAGCTTCTCTTCCTCAGCTTGGTGTATTTATGATGTACCTCATCCTGTTCTCTAATTTGATCCAGTGGCCTCTGAGAGATCCCTCTTCCCCAGTGGTACTTTATGCTTTGATATTATTTAGCACATTGAGCCATAATGTACTCAAGAGCCTGTGGCTCTTGGTTATTAATAATTCCAAAATAAGCAATGATTGTCTTTAACATAGAGCATATCCTCCTTACTCCATCTCCTTCTCATGCTCCTCTTTTTCATAGTCTCTCCTTGGAGAGAAACTAAACCAAGAAATATTACCGTATTCCATCAGGTTTCAGAACACTTGTTAAATTAATTTTCTTAGCAATAAACATCTCTGGTTTTGTGTTGCTACTTCCAACATTAGCAGTGTATTTGCTTGAAGTCTTCCTCTTTTTTCAGTCTTTGTGGCATTGGTTCAGTTGGTCCACAAGGATGAGTTACAGAACAGTTCCACTAGAAATAGGGTCCTTTTGCATTGCTTGTTGAGTATCATCTCCACTATTTTACTGTCACATTATTTTTATATTACTTTCAGAATGCATTGCATGTGAATATTTCTCCCATTAAAGCAGATTGTCTCAGGCACAGAAATTTGCCTGAAGTTTATCACAAAGAACTGGAGAGAATACCCAGAAGCACAGACAAGCAGCCACCAAACTTTTCCTATTTCAGCTACCATATACATTCATATGATGAAGAACTCAAAGTGTTAAACAAGGAGATTAACTCACTTTTTAAAAAGTGAGTTTTTCTTTTCCTTCTTTTCTTTTTGAATCTTGTCACTGTCCCAATAGTAATCCCACAACAAACATGATCCTAACAAATGTCAGTAGGTCAGGTGGGGTAGGAGCCAAATGGCCCCAAATCACTTGATGACTAAGAGTCAAATGAAAAAGACTTTCTGCTTCTACAGATACAATGAATAAATAATTACATCATTAAATATTCATCTATAATATCGCAAAGCTTCCCTTCGATAAGCATCAACCCAGCAAAGACTCCATAGGAATGGTCACATTGTCTAAAGAGTAAGTTTTCATTTTTGAAATTTAAGGAAATTTTGTGAATAATTTAATGGGATTAAGTGCATAGCCCTGAAGATTGTTTAGTTCATGACATTTCCAAAAAGAAATATTAAAATTAGACTTTGTCATACTGTAATCTATAATTATCAAATACTTTTACACTGACTACACATGCCAATATCCAGCCCCAAAATAATCGGCCCAGTGAACTTTAAAACCTTAATTTTTATGTAGTTATAATAGAGGCCAGAAATGATGCTCCAGACACCCAATAATCCCAGTAATCCTCCATAAATTTCAGTTACAAATAGCGTAACTGATTCTGACAATGAGAAGTCAACCTCAGAAATATAAACACAAAAGTAAATTAAGTGAGCTGGAACTTGAGCAGTCATCTTGGTGTACCCTTCGTGTCCCCAGCTGTGAAAGTCACTTGACAATTACTTGTGACTCTTCATCTATGGACCGATTCAGCTCTTAGAGGTGCTACAAACATGGAAGGTTGGCCCAGATTCATAGTATGCTATGCTTCTACCTACATCCCATTAACTTCATTCTGCACTAGCTACTCTCTGCCTACAAGAATACTGTGATCTGCTGCTTTCTATCTCCTATAATTCCCTATTTACTCAGTCATGAGATGGACACTTCTGGATGGTGATTCAAACCATCCTAAGGAGATGGAACAAGATGGAACAAGTTCCCCTTTCTCCATGGACAACAGATGGAGCCAGATGAGTAGTTCAGAACAGCTGCTTCACTTCTGGGTAGTCAGGCAAACTAATCTCACTCTGATGGTTGAACTACGTACTTTCTATTTTATAACACCCTGGCTGACTGGATGAGACAGATTCTAAACAGGTTGAATGAGGGGCGGAAAGAAGTCCAATTTAGTCTCTGATGCATAAGTAAATCTTACTTCTTTCACAGCTTGACTTCCATCACACCTATGCCACCAAATTCTTTCAGAGCTTTTTCCATAATTGTCTTTGTAAACGGGAACTAAATTAGCTCTTTTATATCATTCCAAAGCAAAAATACAAGTTAATAGAAGGGGAATTTGAGAGTAAAAGTACCAGTACTGAACTGTGCTTCTTCAGCAAAAAAGTCATAGTTGCTTTTTGATTCAAATCCATTGGAAATTTTGTTCTAACATTAGGCATGCTATTAGAGAGAAATGTTCTACCACAGTTTAACACAGCCAAAGATGATATCAGCATATAAAATACTTTTTGAGTCAGCTACATTCAGTATTTTTTTTTTTTTTCCTTAAGGGATATCTAACTAAATACAAGCAATTAAGGGTGCTCTATTAGCCAGCCTCTGAGGTGCAGTTTTAACCACCAACTGACATTCTTCTCAATCCCCTAATATGACCAGAGGACAAAATATAGTACATCTTCCCCAAATAAGCTTTTTCTCCAGCGTGATCCCAGACTTGAACCTCCACTACTGCATTGACTATAAAACATTTATGTGCTCATAATTCTGTGAACATTTGGCTATTACTTACCTGCAAACATCCCTGTGGCAAAAATAAAACACAGATGAACTCAGAATTCATAATCTCTACTTCCATGGTCAGACTACATTGTCCCTCACCTCTCCCTTACGCTACAGTAGGTCCATCACCTTTCTCTCTCCTCAAGTTTTTACCTTCTCTTTATTCTCAGTGTCTTTGCCCCATGATCAGGATAACATAAGATGACTAAAGCTCTTTACAAGGTGGGCAACTCAGCAGTAAAATTAACACTTCCTGGCAGAGTATTCTATTTTTAGGACATTTTTGGTATAGCAGAACAATGTCTTCTGGATGTCACAAGAAGTTATACTTACAGAAGTAACCTTAGAAATGTCTAAAACAGATGAAGAAAACAGCAAGTGAAAAGATGCAGATAGATGAGTCAATATCTATGCTGCTTCCACCTACCGACAGCAGTCCTGTAACCCCAGCTGGCAATTTCTAGACGTAAACATTGCTGGGCAGTTTATGTGGCAAGAGTAGGGGCCCTTCATCATGGTTCATGAATATTAACACTGTGATACCCAACTCCTTTCTTTCCAAGGGAGTAAAAAATGGTGCTGTCATGTTCCCTGAGGCTGGTGGATAATTGTATGAAAATTAGAGCAATTGGATACGCCCTGAGGAGATGCGCACAGGCAAATCAGGTGTCCTTAGGGAACAATCCATTCAGTACCCTATATTTCACTGTGTTGATCTCCTCCCACCTGCTGGATGGCAGAGGTAGAGAAAAAAAAACTTCTCACAGACTCAAAACAGACATTTGTCCATGCTGATATCTGTACATCCAACAGTAATTATGTGAGAAAAAAAAAAGTACAGATGCTTAAAGGAGCTAATATAGCCATCTCTGTGACACTGGATAATTTCCAACAATCTTATCTGGAAGGAACCTCTACCAGCTAGCCCTTATTCAGACCCCAGACCCAACTAAGCACACGGCTCTTTAGCTCTATCATCTGAGGTAAATTTAGTGGCTCTACACAGCTGTCTGTCATCCCCACAGAGCAGGAGGTCAAGGATTCTGCTGATGTATGTTCCCTACCTGCACCTTGCATGACACTGAGTTTGAAAAACCAAAGCATGCTGGAATTATCCCAACAAATTGCAGTCCCTGCCTCCAGGGCTTTATGGGCAGAAGGATCTGAAAACTAAAGCTTTGCTGGATATTATGTTTCAGGACCAAGACTAAGCCAATTTACAGAGGCTCCAACATCAACTCAAACTTTCAGTCTTAAGTTTATCTCAGTTAAGTTTTTTGAGCAGTTTTTTTCAGGTTGCTTTATAGTTACCTGCAGTGATAGGAATGTGTCATATGATAGTGGAGTTTTTCCTTTAAAATAGGCACCAAACCCATTTCAAGAGGGAAATCTTGTGTTTACTTTAGAAGATATGAAATCTTATTTCAAAGAATACAAACATGTTAGATGCACAACTGCAAAGTATAGAAATTCAGTATCTTCATTATTAGGAATAATGTTGTCCTAGGGAACAGATTTGTGGGATGGGAATTAGGTCAAAGTTCCAAGGATAGCAAGTGAAACAGATTATAGTTTTCCTGAAGGAATGAAAAGAAAACCAGCTCTGCCTTGTCACTCTGCGTATCTTCAGATAGCTGCAGATAAGAGACTTTAGTGGAATCCAGGCATTTTCCTGCAAGATGAGGAAAATATTTACAGTAGCATAAAAAATGGACCAAATAAAAAACTGCATGTGTGAATGATCATCTTTAACCATTGGCATTTATGGTGGGCAGATCTTCCCACATCACCTTGTTTATTTTTTATTCTAGGGAGGTACATGGCTCTTGAGGCTTTCTGCAAATGATTCTCCAGGCCTGCATTTTTTAAAAAGCCACTCCTAAATATTCAGATGATCATACCCTCATGACAGTGTTCTTGAGGGTTCAGTATAAGGTCTCATTACTTCCCTTTGATGTTTGTTTATATGTTCACAAACCCTTCTTATCAATGAATGAAATAAGCAGCTCCATAACTAATGGTGGAAGTTTTATCACCAGAAAAGATGCTAATGTTGCAGTGAGACTTTAAACTATCTGTTGGAGATACAGGGTCAGGTATGTCAAGACCATACTTCTCACGAGTTGTCTTAAACAGAGCTACTTTTGGTACCAGAGCTTTTGGTAGGTGTTGGAAGCGTTGGTTCAAATACAGAAGATGGCTTATTTGTATGTGTGAGAGTTGCTCTATTTCATAAACGCTTATTGCCTCCCCAGCAGTTAAGCAAGACACATTTTTCTCTCTAGCTGAGTATTAAATTATAATGAATTATACCACCTGACCATTTACACACAGGTTTTATGGCTAGCATGCACCATTTATGCCAGCTTAATGCAGAATTTTCTAGAACTTCTTATTTGCGCCCTTACACTGGGCTATGTTTGGTTAATAGCCTTTTATTTCTTGAATGTGATTTTTACTGATACAGAGTGGTTAAGGTTTAACATAAACGACTACTTTACACTTCAAAAAAAAAAAAAATCACAGAAAGAATCTTGAACTGCATTAGGCTTGAAATGAAATATTCCCTTCCTCTGTAGCCCCAGAATAGAAGGAACTCAGCATTCTGAGACTGGTACAAAGTGGTATTGTTAAACAGAAGCTAATTAGGATGGGATTTCATGTTGCTAAGAGCTAAGTCTTTGGTATGCAAGAGAGCCAAACAGCAAGGGCAAAGTGTAACTATTTAAGGCTGAAGTTTGCTATTTAAAGGAAAATGTTCATACTGGCCCAAAATTTAGCTGCAGTCAGGAGAGTGTTTCTCTGTCAATGACAAGATGACGGACTGTCACGACTTCACTCAGTGAGTCCAGATCAAATGTGCTCAGGATGTAAGCCAAGAGATTATTTTTCCAACCTGCCAGAATCAAAAGCACCATCTGTGATCGATTTTGTGATAATGGAGTAAACAGCTACTGGAAATTCAGGACAGTTCCCAGAGATTTTTGGTCTCTGGGAGGAATGAATATGAGCTTGCAATAGGAACACAGCTGCTGCTATCCAAAACCTGTGGTCTTCTCTGTGGAGGTTGAGAACATTAACAATCACAAACCCTTGGGAGCATAACCTCCTGCAAGCAGTGGGATTTTGCCTGATCCTGTGCAGGAAGACAGGTGAGAGATGTCCTGGATATTCTCTCCTTTTTTGCCTATATGCCTACCATTCACAGAGTATTATTTTATGACAGCAGGTTTACCTTAAATATAAATCTGGTAAAAATAAACCCAGATAGTAAATTGTAGGCACTGATTTCAAAGACTGTAGAAGTCTGGGCACAATATTCTGGGAAGTTAAAGCTACTAGTCTAAGCACAAAGCTCTCTCAAATTTACAAGCAAAAGCAACTCTTTCTTGCAGTAATGGCGGCATTACTTTTACTTACTAGAACAATCTCACATTAATTTTGATCCAGCAGAAAAAAACATTTTGTTAAAGGTCTTAAATTTTTAAAGGTTTGATATAAGACATTTAATTTATCTGGTACCTCCTGAGAAGCCAAATAATATTTAGCAAATGTAGATGGTAAAAACTCTAATGTTATTAGTCTGTATGAGAAAAAAAATCAAGGCTGAGAGGAGGCAACAATCTCATACAGAAACATCAGGCTTGAATTTTGACCTATTGTGAGGCTGGAAGTGGGTTACAGCCAGCTTTAGCCAAAATCAGAAACAAGTCTAGAGCTGTTCAGTGACTTTGCACCAAAGAGAAAACTGGTTCTTTGAACTAATGCCTGAACTACCACAGCTAAGGAATGCAGCCATTGCCCTAGGAACACTATTTCCCACTCTCCTGCATGGTCCCCATATGTTTATAAGCCACACAATGATTGTTTGCTTTTTTTGGAACAAGTGCCCAGGTGCTCCCTGGGTCAGGCCCACACCACAGCATGTGCCCTGTTTCTCAGAGGCAGGATTTGGCACCAAGACCTAGGGCCCGTAACTAACCCACAACCATTTATAGTCCCTTTCTCCTCAGAGCTGTATGGCCAGGAGCAGCAGGGCTGTAGCTCATAGTGCTTCTTTTTATTTCAGTTGAAGAAAAACTTCTATTATCTGTAATTAGCAGAGGGCCTAAAACAACTGCCACAGGCTTCAGGCCAGAAGAGGAACACAATGCAAAGGAAGCTTATAAAAGTACTTCAGGGGAGCAGTACTTCAGGGGACCCAATTAAATGCTGTGCGCTGGAGCATTTCTACGTAGAATGAGGCCTCCACAGAGTTTCCCGCTGTAAAATATTTTAGAAAAGATCTTAAAACACTACAAATCCCGCCCCGGGTCCCACCGGGGAGCACCCCCACCGCCGGCCAGCAGGTGGCGCCAGAGCACAGCCGACCCGGCTGGGTCGTGCGGCAGTAACGGACACCAGGGCGGCAGGGTGCGGGCTTCCTTCGGCAGGCCGTGTTCTCACTTGACACGCTTGTTACTATAACACAGCGGGCACTATGCGATTACACAGACAGCACGTCCTCTCTCCGCTCCAGAACAAATCACCCGAGTTCCACTCACCTGCTAGCCAGAAGAATCATGGTGGCCAAGTGCAAATCCTGCTCCTCACAGTGCCCCATGGCTAGGGCTTCCTGAGCACCCAAAGAACTTATACTGCCTGGCCAACCGAGCTTAAATGCTGAGTTCTGGCCTTCTGCTGTGGGCAATTAACACTAATTGAGCAATAATTAAAATTACCCTGTGACATCCTTCACAGAAGGTCCTAACTGGGTTATGTGTTGGTGCTACTCAGGCCATTTTAATCAGCTATTGTTCTGTGTGCATTTCTGAGGGCACAAGTGTTGCCAACCCAGGACAAAAAGTTAAAATGCAAGGACAAGGATGCATAAGTGTGTAACCACAAGTATGGGACTTTATCGGGGGTCTGGCCTCAGCCCTCCACCAACCTGGAGCTGATGGGTGGCACAGCGGCACAGTGCTTGTAGAGGTCCCCTGCTAACATGGGGGGGATCCAGTGTGCTGGTGAATACACCCATCGTCCTATATGGGTTTTCTGGAGGGGGGCAGGTTTAAGTTTTCTGTCAGTCTCATATGTAGATCCCATGGTGTGGTAGAACCGGGCTGGTAACCTGCGAGCCCTCCTTAGTTGTCTCGGTAGGTTAAGCCAAGACTCTGTAACCCTGCTATCACCAGGGCAGGGAAGCATACCTGTGAGCCCTGCAACGGAAGTACAGGATGCCTCCCCAAGTTCAGGGGTCTTGTTATCTTCCCTAAATGAACCGACTCAAACAGAAGCAGCATAAGTTTTAGCCCAATTGCCTGTCATCCCAAACAGGGAAGGCCAGTTATCCAAAGCCTGTTGAGGCAGGCCGTAGGATCACTGGGGAAGCCTGTTTTTGTTCATGTACCATTCACTACATCAGACTTGCTGAACTGGAAACAGTCAGCTGGGCCTTACAGGGATAATCCGCAGGGAATGCACCAATTATTTGCAAGTATCATGATAACCCGTAATCCCAACTGGGCAGACGTGAGCTTTATTAAACACTGTTCTGACTGCAGGGAAAGGAGAATGGCTCTGGAAAATGCTCGGGCAGAGGCAAGGCAAAGGTTCCCCTGGAAGGATGTGGAAGCATTGGTACCTATTAAGAGAGATCCAGAGGGGGACCCAAATACTGTCAGGGGCTGAGAGTTGGTAAAGCAGTACCAGTAAGTAATCCTTTCTGGGATTCTGCATGGGGCACCAAAACTGAAAAATGCCTCTAAACTATATGAGGTCTGCCAAAACACAGATGACAGCCCGTCTGCTTTTTTCAAACACCTCTGTGAATTGGTCAGAAAATGGATGGATCTGGACCCAGATGATAAGGCAAATAAGAGAATGTTTAACATGCAGTTTATCATGTGATCTGCTCCAGATATTAGGAAAAAATGTGGAAGGCAGGTTGGGCTGGGGGAATGTCAGTCTCTCAGCTAACTGAGATTGCATACAAAGTTTATAATAATTGAGAGGTGCAAAAAGAGAAAGGAAAAAATTAAGTTGTAGGCATTACTTTTGGCAGCAGCTGTTGTAGAAGGGAAAGGAACTCAGGGAAGCAGCAGAAGTGGATATAGAACACGATTTTTAGAAGGCTGAGGACATGGACAAAGGAAGGTGGGCAGGAAGCAGTAAACCCATAGGCTCCAACCAGGTTGCCTGGTGCAGGGAAGAGGGGCACTGGAAAAATGAGTGTGTGCTGGAAAAGAAAAAGGAGCTGAAAAGAGGCAGTGAGGAGCATCATTTGATTATGTTGGAAGATTTGGAGTCAGAATGATGGGAACCAGGGGATGAAATTCCAGTCTCTCCAGCAGATGCCCTGGTTCCTTTTAAGTCTGGGGGAGACACCATCAATTTTCTTTTAGTCAGTGGTGCAACTAATTCTGTGGTGACAATCTGTAAAAGACCGCTCCTGCAGCTGATGGACTGTAAAATTGGGGGAAGAATGTTGACACACCAGTTTTATATATGCCTGAGTGCGCTCTCCCTTTGCTGGGAAGAGACTTACTGTGAAAATTAAATCCCAAGTGAGTTTTGTCACAGACAAGGTAAAAGTTAAGGTTCTAAATGAAAACTCTTGGAAAGCCCAAATATACCTTCTGGTTAGATCCAGAAGGGGACCAGCAGGTACCTGAAGAGGTTTTAAACACAATAACTCTGTTCATTTGGACAGGAAAACAACCCGAGAGAGCAAAAAGCACATCCCCAGTCCAGATCGAGATAAAGCTGAGAGCAATGCCTGTATGGGTACCCCAATATCACATCAGTTTTGCAGCAAGAGGATTAGAGCTATTGATAGACAAGTTTCTATGGTATGGATTAATTTGTGAAGGCCAGTCCAGCTTTAATACCCCAATACACCAGTGAAGAAACTAAATAGTGCAGAATATAGGTCTGTGCACAACCAGAGAGCTGTACATAACAAGACATACACAGAGGTATCTAACCCTCATATTCTCCAGATGACAATATCTGAGGAAGATTCCTTTATATATTTATTTATTCGGTCTTGGATCTTAGACACCTTCTGTACACCATTAGAATCCAATAGTCAGACTGCACTTTGTCTCAGAAGTGGTCCAGGGAATACCAAAGCACAAGGAGTTAAATGGGATTTGCATACTGCATGGAGACCACAGCCGGGTGGCCAAGTAGAAAGGATGAACCAAGCAGTTAAAAAGGCAGTTAGCCAAAATTTGCCAGGAACCTTGGCGGAAATGGGCAGAGGCCTTACCAGTAGCTTTGCTGAGATTTAGAATAGCCCCTGGAGCTAAAGAGAAAGTCAGTCCATTTGAATTATTATGTGGTAAACTATGCCCCATGAGTGAACTGGTAACAGAAGGGAGCCAAATGTATGTAAAGGGGTTGGAAACTGGGTAAGACGATATCTGCTGTCTTTGTCTGCTGTGTTGTCTTCTCTCCACAGATATGCAGGAGTGATTACTGGTTCCATTGGATGCCCCCGTGCATCCATTCTGACCTGAATGTTGGGTAAAAAAACAAATGTGGAAAGATAAACCTTTACAGGAAGAGTGGAAAGGACCATATATCATCCTGCTTCACACTCACCCGGCAGTTAAAGTGAAACGAATTGTTTCAGTCTGTCAGACTAGTCAAAGAGAAAATTGAACAGCTCCATAAATTGGCTTAAGAGGTCAAGCAGAATAGTGGAACTGACTTCTCACAGCTGACCTCATGGTTACCTATTTCTGAGTGGCTGAAACAGTTGTTTGTGGTATTTGTATTCTTGCTTATTATGATTGTGTGCTGCCTTAAGGTACAATGTTTACTTGAGTGCTTTGGATTTTGGAAAAAAATACATGTCAGTGACCCCAACGTATCATGACAATGAAGAGCAGTAATATGGAATATTTCCTTAACCTAAATATGGAGAAATGTGAGGACTATGGAACTTCGCAGCAAGATCCATAACCGCACGGGGGGACCCCAGGTCGGAGAGTTACCATGCAAGGACAAGGGCACGTAAGTGTGTAAGGACAAACATGTGCTAACATCTGCACAAAAGAGGCAAGGATGCTCTGGAGTAACTCGTGCTTCATTAGCATGATAAAGCACACGCCCCTGAGTGGAGATCTGACATGATAATTAGTGACTGCCTTAAGTTAATGAGCTAGCACCTATCTCATGTGTGTGTGTGTTACTGCACGTGCACTGCCGAGCAAGTGAGGTAACCAAAAGCAGCCAGTGAGTGATTCTGCACCTGTCCGTACCTGCTTTTTGGACTGTATGAAGGGCCTGGCACTCCGCTCTGGGTGTGCTTGCTTTGCAAATTGCTGCCTGGCACCTGATGCTGGGCAGACTTGAAACAAAGGGTGACTGGCACACCTCAGCTCCGTGTGCTGGTTGCAGTGCAGCGGGCAGGAGCCCAGCCCTTGCTGAGGGACAACCCAAGCAGAGAGTGCCCCTATGCGGGGACTGAGGTGAGGGGCTGCCCGGGGCAGGGGGGCCATCCTGGGCAGTGGCCTGGTCTCTTGCAGGATGATATAGCTGTGGACAAGGAAGCACAGCGTGAGGAAATGGGTGGGAGTCTTTCACATAGCAGCCATCAGCACAATGAGATCCGAGCACTGCCAAAATCTATGGCCAAGCTGGTGGACTTCTCTTACAAGGAGTTTTACCTTGGGCAGGGCATGGACAGAAAGACAAGGACTAGGTCAATCCCTGAGCCTGCCAGGGTGTAGGTAGTTACAAAATCAATGCCATTTAAGATGAAATTTTCAAAACTGCCCCTTTTTTCTGGTCACCTTCTTGCAGGCACTGAGACCTGATTTTAGAGATACCTAACACTTGAATTTCCCTGCACCTTTGAAACCGAGCCAAGAACGTTTTGCCCAGAGGCGGAGGCACACAAAATTAGGTTTGCTTTTTAAGACACTTGTTGGCTGTGTTTGAAAGCCATCTTATCCTTTATCAATTTCACCATCACCGTCCTGTCCTTCTAGAATTTTCTGGAAATCTTTAACTGCATCATAAAAATGATACGTATCAGAAAAGCCACCGCTCCGCCCATCCCCTCCATTCCGTTTCTTCCTGGAGGCTATGCTGTTTGGCAATTGCTGTACGCAAGTGGATGGGTGGGTATCAGGCAGGTACCTCCAGACTGCGTGGGGAGGTGTGAGAATAGCACTTGCTGCTTTTGAAATGGAGAGAAGGGCAGGCTGAGACCTTCAGGGCAGCGGGTGAAGCCCTGGTGAAACGATACTGTGCGGGAAGGACTGTGGAATTCGTTCCTTACGTGTGGATAATTTCCCTATATGACCGAGATGAAAAATTTGAGATTTTGTTCATGTGTTTTTAGACATGACAGAAGAGAGGGCACTGTGCATGTTTTCTCTGTGTGTGATACCCCATGGTGGCACAGCCTGGGCTCCCCAGCAGCACTCCCTGCAAACCCCTTCCAAGTCAAAGTGCTATCAAACACTGCTTGCTCAAGCTGCCTGCTGCCATTGCTTGCTGATGCTGTAAATAAAACCCAGTCTGCAATCTTGTTTGAACCTGCCTATGGTTCAAACCAAACTCAAACCTCAAAACAAACTAACAGGAGTTAGTGCTTTGGGTTGCCCCTAGCCCTTTGGGGATGTTGCAGCAGCGCTTTCCTTGCCAGCTTGGTGGGGTAAGCCCCAGGACTGACCCCGGGAACTCGGGTAAGAGCATAAAGCAGGGTTGTCCCCTCCTCCACAGCCACTGGCACTATCGCACCCTATCATTTGTCCTCCAAAGAGAGCGGTGCTTTTCTGCTGCTTCTGTGGATCACCATGGGAACCAGCAGGAATAGAGCCGTGCCAGGGAGGCTCAGCAACTGCTGCTGTCAGAGCACTTAGTCTGGGGATCTCGCCTGCGGAGAGACGGAGCCTTCTCCAGGGCTGCTCACCTGCAGGTGACCCTTCCTGGGAGAAGCAGGCGGAGGGACCTCGGTTGGGGGCTCTTGGCATATCCACCTCCCACACGGGAGTGAAATAATTCCTCCCTTTATGCAACGCCTTGACAGGCCTGAAAGATCCCAGAGCAGAGATCACAACCATCTGGGAGCTGTGTGCCTGGCTCCGGTGTGAGACCAGGAAAGGAGCCAAAAACCTGTCCAGCTAGAGTAGCCTCCCTCCCGCACCCGCTGTCGGATGGCCCGCCCGCTGGTTCCAGCAGCAGAGGCTCTGCGAGTCGGAGTCCTGCAGTGGGGAACCTCGTTCCCCCACACCCCATCGTGACATCTGGCAGCTGTAGGCCCGACTTCAGCGCAAGACCGGGAAGGCAGCCAAAGCCCTTCCCACAGAACAGCCCCATCTCTTAGAGGTGTCTTCTGTGCTCCACTCCCAGCCAGCGAACTGCCGGGTGTGGAGAGGAGCCCCCCGTCATGTTTTGTGCAGCCCCTCCTGCTCTGGCCACAGAGCTGCTCCAGCTGCCTGGGCCAGAGATCTCAGGTCAGCACCCAAAGTCCCAGCTGGGGCCTACTTCCCTCTTTACTGACAGAATTGATTTAACAGTTCTGAAAGGGACTTTCCTACCACAGGAGTGTGGGGACAAGGATACCCCTTCTCCTGGCCTACCCAAACCCTTCTCATCCAACAACAATTTTCACAGCTCTAGTGGGGTTCAGACATGAGTTCACTCTCCGCAATCCCATCTGGTCTGAATCTGCTGAGAAGCTGTCTGCAGTGACGGGTTGATGCAGAGCTATGACAGCCGTAACGGAAGTCTGTGCAGCACACCCTATTGCCTCCTCGGTGCTCAGTCCTAGTAAATGTGTCCCTCAGAAAGCTGATGTTTAAGAATTGGGCTGAGGTCACCAGTTTGTCCACATAGCTGTCTCTGCTGCTGCTTGTCAGAGGGTAGCAGTTTTTTTATTTCTTTTACTTGGCCTGAATTCAAACCGGTAATCTATAATCTGTACTCTGCTCCCCACATGCTTTGTGTCTTTCCTTAGTGTAGGTTTCTGCACTGTGCTTCCAGAACCATCCTGGCATTTCACAGGAAACCTGAGGAAACAAACTGACCATAGTCTGCTGCCTACGTTGCCTGTGCTGCACTCACGGGATGGCAGACCTGCTGCTGCTTCAGGTAGGGTCGAGGGACATGGACTCCCCTTTGCAGCAGCAGAACTGTGACCATCCCTCACATCACTGGGGCTGCAGATGTAGGAGGTCCAAATCTCTAGGGCTCTCCTTGATTCATCCTAGCACCTTGTCCCAGCTCCATTCCCTGCCCTTTCTATACCTCCTTTTCCCTGGCAGGCCTCCCATCCTTGGGGCAGCAACATTCAGCCTGCCAAGTGCTGCTGAGCCAGCTCTGTTAGCATAGTCACAGCATCTGAGCTTGATGCAGTTTTCCTGTGAGATACATCATGTATGGCATCACCTGCACAGCATTAACCTCTGCGGTCTGTGGACTCAGAAAAAGATTCAAAGAGCGCTGTGGTATGTGAGAACCTTATGGGCTGCATACCAGCCAATACCAGACACGAAAGACCACACAAAACAAATACGCTTGCAAGGACTGTCTTCCTCCTCCTCAGCCTGAAGACTCCCACGTGCTGTCCTCCTTTCTTCTCCCATCTGCAATAGCAATTTGATATGGACACATGCTGACAACAACCCCAAATTTACTTTTTAAACTCCATTCATCTAATCTAATCTGTGATCTAGATAAAACTACGAGGATAAAAGCACAAGGAAACATTAATTATTGTGAGAGATGTTAAACCTGTGTGTTTTATAGAAGAGAAGGGCTTCTATTTTTTTTTTTTTTTGTTTTTTTTTTTTTTTTTTCCCCACAGACTACCTAAACGATAGTTGATGTCTTAATCTAACAGAAAAAGACGTAATGAAATCTGATACTTGGAGGCTGAAACTGGAGAAATGCAGAGATGAAACAAGGCATTAGCTATTAATACTGAGATTAACTCTGGAGTTGCCCCTGGGATGACTCCCTGAGGATAATGTGAATTCTCCTTTGTTTTGCTCCCTGCCGGTCAGGACTATGTATAAAAAACATCTGCTCTTTTTCAAGCAGGAGTTCTGGCTTGACTGGTACGCACAAAGGTCTTTATGCCCCGTGTGTGAGGTGTGACAAGATGACCATCACACAATCAAACCCAGTTGATACAGCACTGGAAGGTGATGGCTTCCTGGCCCTCCCACTGGGTCCTCCCACAAGCAACTGGTTAATGCAGTGAGGTGATCCACAGCTGCCAGTCTCTTATTTTCAGCTGCATGAGCTTGTCAATGCTGATAAAAAGAGAAGCAAAGCAGAGGTTTGCAGATCTGTGTTGCATCTGTCAGCACAATGCAAGCCCACAGGGAACAGAGGAAGAGATTTAGGCACAAAGGCCATTTCCAATTTATTTAAGTCCCTAACGTGGGTGGAATTTAGAGAACTACTACCTGAAGCCTAAGTTCCCAATGAAGAGGAACAGGTCCCTCAGACAGGTGTTTCACGGCACTGGCTTGGTTTTGTGAGAGTTTTCCTCGCATAGGACTGAGCCGTCAGTGGGGCTCCCACATGGACCGGGTCTGGCTGGTGTCTTTGCCCCTTTGGTAAGTTTTCAGCAGCGCTCTGTCAGGAACGTAGTGTTGTCTCCTGCTTGCAGGACTATAACAATTTTGCTTTCTAGTGATAGAGTTTTTTCTGCTCTAATCTTCTGACAACTAGTTCTCTTGTATCTTTTTTTCCTTCTATTTAGGTATCTCAGATAAGGTGCTCTTAACAAAGCAGTCTGTACTTGTGTTGTGATAATGATAGCCTAACAGTGCCAAGCTAGTTCTCTTGGATTTGCCAGAGTTTGTTTTGTCAATAAGGTAGTTGTAGTTTATAGTAAATGTCATTTTATTTTTAGTTTATTTTATTTTATTTTTTTTTTTTTTGATGAATGATTTGTCTGCAAATTTCAAAGTCCTGACATAGAGGGCTAGAGTAGACATATTAAAGATAACTGCCGAGGGAACTCACTTGGGAACTGTGCGATACTGCTGTCCTTAGGACCTCCTCTCTAAGAAGTCAAAACAAATTTTCTATTTGCATTCTCTAAAAGAAGGCACATTTCTAATTCCTATTTTTCAACAATAATTTTGTTATAACTTTGTTAATTTATTTAACAAAAGTGACAGCAGGCGTAAGGAGGCACAACATTGTAGAATATTTGCATTAAAGAAATGGCAGCATACATCTGTGAGTGCTGATGTGGTTCTGGGACTCCAGGAGTTAAAGCAAGGTGTGTGCAGGCAGTTCCTGGGGAGGTACTTTGTATAAAGTTCAGTGGCTGAGGAATGCCCTGGCAGTCAAGCTTCAATGCCTGGGAAAAACTCAAGGCCGGATTGACATTTCAGGCAGTGATACAATCCTGTTGGCTTTGCTGGTGCAAATGAGAGAACTTGACCAGTGACTTTAAAGGAAGAATAAAAATACCTCATAAAATTCAGATTAAGGAACACTGGTTGCATGTGTGGCTGAAAGAAATCAGGAACAGTATAGAGAAGATGAAGGGAATAACTCATTTCCCCATTTTGTCTTTGGTCAGCCTCAGTTCAGGAGGGGACTGTGTGAAACCTGAAGCTGCCTTTTGCCCTGCTGAAATACCTATAGGGAGCCATGAGTCATGTTGATTCTGGTTATTCATTACAATTTCTTGATCATTGGGAGTAATAATTAATGCTGGTACACATAAAACATGCAGATTTCAGGCAACTGGAATTCCTTGTACTGAGAACTGTTGGAGAAATCTCTGGGTGACACTGTGACAGCAGCCAGCACCATCCCTGCCTGTATTCCTGTCTGTCCCTGCTCAGCTGGCCAAATGGGATGTCTCCTTGCCAGATGCCTGTTTCTTTTCAGTTCTCTGCCTGTCTCCACTTGGCTCTCTGGCCATCTCTGTGTAGTGCTATCCTGCTCTCTGACTGAAGCAGCTCAGCAATGCATGCTTTGTCTTGTAGCTGGAAGGGAAAAGGCAGCTTCATTCAGCCAAAATCCCATGAAACTGGAAATGGACGAGATATCTCAGGCAAAACAATCTTGAGGGAACTGCAAGGCCCACTGAATCTTTGGAAATTACACTACTTATTTGGATAATGAGACATCTCCTCTGAGAAGAGCTTCACAGAGAAAATTGTGAAGTATCTCCGGCAGAAGTCATGCACCTGATGATGGAATAAGTAACAAGATACTGAATCTGAAAGAATTACATTTTGCTTTGAAACATGCTGGTCTAAGGCATAAAGCCCTGGGAGCGTTTAGTCCTGAAGCCTCCAGTCAGCTGAGGTCTTCCACACGCCCGCCTGAGGCTCAGGCAGAGGAGGCAATGAGCTGCCTGCGGCAGAGGGCAGCAGCAGGGCTGTGCACTGACACCACAGGCCGGCCTTCCTTGTTAGCCCTGGTGTCAGCTCAACGTGAGAAACATTGCAGTGTGTATTCCTGTAAGTCAGTGTGTATTCCTGTAAAGGAAAGCTGAATGTAAAGCAGCTCAGTAAGTGGTGGCCCTATTACTGAATAAAGTATTTGATGTGCTGGCAGCTCTTATTAGAAACACTTGAAGCTACAGGTTGGCGCATTTGAACCATTTTGTGTGAGAGGTGGCCCAAGTATATGGTGAGGACAGCCGATCGCCTTGCCGAGGCGATCGGCTCCGGGGCAGACGCGCTCTGCAGCGGAGCAGGGGATCGGGCCAGGCAGGGCTCTTTTCCCGGCATCGAGGCCACTCGAGGCAGCCGAGGGAGCCGCCACGAGCCGGCAGCCCTGTGAGGGACGTGACGAGGCGGAGGCGGAGCCAGCAGCGCCCCCTCCCGGCCGCTCCAAGGCAGCCCCTGGGGAGCGCGAGCGACCAGGACGGGCAAACAGGGCGGGGCGCGGCACTTGGCGCAGGCAGCGCGAGCAGGGAGGGCAGGGCGATCCCGCCCACAAGAACACCTCCCCTAACGGCTGTCTGGCACTCGCTGGGCCGCCGTGGTCCTCGCTAGGCAGCGAGCGAGCGCCAGACAGGCTGTAGGCACCCAGGCAGACTGCCCGCTCCAAACTGCGGCAGTTCGGGTCTCTGGGTGCAGGGAGTGCCAGAGCCTGCTGCTGCCGTCTGAAGGAGGCAGAGACGGCGTGTGCGTGAGGTGCGAGCAGGTGGACGACCTGGTCTGCCTGGTGGTAGAGCTCAAGGAGGAGGTGGAGAGGTTGAGGGCCATCAGGGAGTGTGAGCGGGAGATAGACTGGTGGAGCAACTCCCTGCAAGGCCCGAAGGAGAGGCTCCGGAGTGAGACTTCCCACATGGGGGTGGACCCCCTGCCCGGTCGCTGTCGGGCAGAGGGAGGGCACCTAAGAGTTCAAGAGGAATGGAGACAGGTCCCTGCTCGACGATGCAGGAAACGCCCCCCGCACCTGCCCCAGTAAGTTTGCAGACGACACCAAGTTAGGTGCGTGTGTCGACCTGCTCGAGGGTTGGAAGGCTCTGCAAGATGATCTGGACAGGCTGGACCGATGGGCCGAGGCCAATGGTATGAAGTTCAACAAGGCCAAGTGCCAGGTTCTGCACAGGGGCACAACAACCCCAAGCAGAGCTACAGGCTGGGAGATGTGTGGATAGAAAGCTGCCTGTCAGAGAAGGACCTGGGGGTTTTGGTTGACAGTCGGCTGAATATGAGCCAGCAGTGTGCTCAGGCGGCCAAGAAGGCCAACAGCATCCTGGCTTGCATAAGAAACAGCGTGGCCAGCAGGTCCAGGGATGCGATTGTCCCCCTGTACTCGGCTCTGGTGAGGCCGCACCTCGAGTACTGTGTTCAGTTTTGGGCCCCTCACTACCAGAAGGACATGGAGGTGCTTGAGCGAGTCCAGAGAAGGGCTATGAAGCTGGTGAAGGGTCTGGAGAACAAGTCTTACGAGGAGCGGCTGAGGGAGCTGGGACTCCTTAGCCTGGAGAAGAGGAGGCTCAGGGGCGACCTTATCGCACTCTACAGGTACCAACCCCGGGGACGAGGAGGGTGCCTGCAGCCCGCGGGGCAGTGCCCGCCGCCTCAGGCGCCTGGCACCACAAGATGGCCGCCCCGCGGCACCTGTCCCGCCCGAGGGGGCGGCCGCGGGCAGCCCCTGGGGGCCGCCCCAGCAGCCCGGCCCCGCCGGCAGCCCCGGAGCACCGCGGGCTGGGCGCGGAGGGCGGCCCCGGCCAAGGACAGGGAGCGGGCGCGGCTCCTCCCCGCAGGGGCCACCGCCGGCACCGGGGGCAGGGCGCCGCCCGCCCCACCTGCCCGGCCGCCGCTCCCGGGAAGGGGTTAAGGGCCCGGGGCGGCTGATGTCAGTTCCTGCGCTCCCCGGGAGGGCCGGCTCCGACATCCGAGCAGGGCTGTCCCGCCCGCACAGGCGGGAGAGGTGCTGAACCGCAGCGGAGCCGCGACGGGCACCTGCCTGCACCCAGCCCCGCGGTGAGCTCGGCGCGGGGGGACGGGGGCGGCCGGTGCGGGGCTGGCCCGGGGGTGCATGCGGGGAGGGACGGCGGTGCGGGGGGAACGGGCAGCCCGGGGGTAAGTGTCCGTCTGGCCGTCCTGCGGTCCCCTGGGTGCGCCTGGTGAGCCGCGGCGTGCGGGGCGACACCAGAGCCGTGAGCCCTCTGCCTGCCTTCTGGTCAAGCCACCTGCGCTCACGCAGAGGGATTTAATTTTACTTTATTTTTTATTCCCCTCGCCAAGCGTTCCCCGGTGCCCAGCCCGCCTTCCCACCCAAACTTCCCCGTGCTCCGCGCATCCCGAGCTTGGAGGGGGGAAAGAAAGAAACTCTGTGGCTGGACAAACCCGGCGGCCCTGGGGTTACAAAGCCGGGCGGCAGAGGTGGTCGTGAGGGGGCAGGAGGCGCCGGGAGCGGCTAACGGCACGGCCCTGCTGTGCCCGGCAGGTGCTGGGAGCAACATTCACGGATCTCATGGATATTTGGAGCCGTAACTGTCGCTCTTCATTGAAACCTACTTACATTTCAAAACCAGAAGTCTTATGCCTACATTCAGTGGTTGGTCCCATCCCGTTTTTTGTTCCCCCACAAAATTCTAAGAACTTAGCAGCTCCCGTTATCTTCACTGGAAGCTGTCTGCTATCTAACGCTCAGAAAATCAGGCTGCTCTTCAGGGCGTGTCTGGCTGCGTTTATGAATCAGGTTCAGATGATCTCAGCTTTTCTGAGTTGTGGCTGCCTTTTTTTTTTCCCATGTCCCTAAAGACATACTGCACCTGAAAGTATGTTTCTTGATTTCTTTGTTTTCCAAAAGAGGAGGAGAAAAACAAACTAAAAAACCCTGCTGCATCAGTTTTATAACAATACAAATACTGTTTATAAAACTGTATAAATTGCTTAAAAAGCAAGTTATGTAAAAGTACCCCAAAACTTAGTCAATTAAAATGTTTAAGAATCATGGGGGCAGGAGCAGGGAGGTTGTGAAATGGCATGTCCTAGGGATAACACCAGGAGCAAGGATTTAAAGTCAGTCTGTCAAAGTTGAGGTTGTAACTCATAAAGAACAGATGGGCTGCTTATGCTTAGGAGATGAAGAGGGGAGGAACGATGCGTTTAACAGTAACTGAGAATTCAGAATATGCTTGAAGGAAAGTTGCAATTTAGAGGGTGAAGGTAAATGTGAGATGTTATTGTTTCAGGACAATACAGCATCTTTCTCTGAAAAGGTGCATTTTTTGCTAGAGAGAGAACAAACAAATCTAATCTGTGGCCTTCAGAAATCACTTGATATGATGACACGTTGGGAAATGATTAGCTTAAGTAGAGGAAATGGGGATTAATAGAAGAATAAGATAAGCAAAGAACTGGCAAAAGAGAATGTGACACCACTATACCGGGGAGGGTCTGTTAGAAGGTATTTTACCAGCAGAGTCAAATTACTCAGGGGATCGGTAAAAGATGGGATAAACTCTAATGTCATACAGTAAAGTCACCCATTAGAAGTAGTAACGGAATGTGCACAAAACCTGGGAGACCACTGTTTAGAAACAGCAGGGGACAAAAAGATATGAACATACTGATTGACTGTAGGATAACCATGGACTTGTTAAATTCCACAGTGGAGATCCTTGATCTTGTGGAAGTGTGGCAAAGACCTGTACTTTCTTAATCTGTTCCAGGATCACTGTAGTGGGCCCCCACACGTTCCCACATCTTGCACTTGGAAGGCAAAGCCAGCTCAGATTCCTTTGCTCCAGTAGGGTTGGCTTCTCTGCAAATATTGACCACCAGTGCAGTGTGGCTGTAAAAAAGGCAAATGCCATCAGGTGCGATATTCCCTAGGAGAGTGAAAAGTACCCATACATAAGGCTTGGAGGCTGCACGCTGCCTTCCAGCTGCGGTTGTGGTCACCTGTGTCTGTGAAGGGGAGTGAGAAAGAAACTGCAGCTCTTTCATATGTGTGCTGAAGTGGGAACAGGTGCAGAGGGAGAGGGGTAAGCTTTTCGTGGGAGCCGAGAAGAGTGCCTTATCTCTAGTCTTGCAAAATGAGGTCTCTAAGGTGAAGCTTTTGATATCTATAAATACACCAAGGGGTAAACATGGGGGGGATCTAGTGAAGCTGAAGGGCAATATTTTGCAAGAATGAACTGCTGGTTCTGATTATAGTTATGCTGGTAATTAGAAGGCGGCTCATCAGAGCGATGAGGTTCTAGAACAACAGGAATAGTGGGAGCAAAAATGGCTGCGTTCATTTACAAAAGGGATTATATGGTGCACTTGCCAGCAGTGAAAGGGAACTAGACGTACTGATTTGGGACATCTGTCCCAGTCCTGGACTTCTCAGAACTGGGTATTTTAGTTTCCTCAAGTGATGGTTTGTCTGAGGAAGTTACTCTTACTCTGGCATGAGCTGTGTGGTAAATCAGGTTTGTCGACTGTATGTCCTTCTTGGACTTAAACTTTATGAATAGAGTTAAAATCTCTTTATGCCTGTATGTTTAAAAAAATAAAAATAGAATTGTTTGAGAGCTGAAGTATTACATCCAGAACATAGCTACCTGTAAGCATACTTAGTGATGTAGCATCCTTCCACAACTAGTGCTCTTCTTTTGGCTTGAGAATGGGTGGTACCACTACCTGAGATTGAAACCCTGTGATCCTGTGAAGTGTGCCTAAGATAACCTGGTTAAATACCTGGCAAGGAACTAGGGCGAGAGATTATGTTGATGTGCTAGACTGGGCTGTGGAAAAGGCTGGCTTGTGTTTCAATAAAGCTGTAGGTGTGCTGGTTGGAGAATGCTGGTCTTCCTTCCTATCGCAGAGTTCTTTCAGCCATGCAGTACTGAGTGAGTCGCCTTCTCTTTGTTTTAAGCCCCTCTTGCGAGCTGGAACAGTTTCACAAATGGTTGGAAAGACAGGCAACTGGTTGTCTGGAAAACTTTCTATTACTGAACAAAGCAAGCTGTATACAAAATAACCCATGGCTGATGTTTGTAGCTAAGGGGTATAATATGTCTCCCTTTATTCAGCTGTATGCTTGCTGTTCTGAGTTAAGTGGCCTGCTGTTTTATGTAAACTTACACTATTATGTACACTTAGGGTAACTTGAAGCTCAGCTCTCCTACCTGCAACATCCGAGCCAGGTGTTCTGGAGCGCACACACAACCAGAGGGACATCTAAAGCTTCCTCGCCCTGCAGAGGTGCAGGCGGTGAGGCTGAGTGACCTCACTGCTGTCTCCCAAGTCTTGGCCTGTTACTTTGGCCCCAGTTCAGGAAAGAGTTTGCCTGTGAGCGTGTGCAAAGTCCTGAAGTATGGATTTCAGCGTTGTGATGGAGCTGATGAACTAATAACTGTTTTGGCTTTGCAAATGTTTGTTATTGTAGGGCTGTACAGCTGGCTGCGGGACTGCACACGTTCAGTTGGTATTATAATCTGTGAGTGCTCACCAACTCCCGAATTTGGTTAAGGACACGTATTATGTGCATCCTGCATGTCTTTTAAAATGAGCCCCGTGACTGAAACTGTTACTGAGTATGAAAATAAAAACTCCAAAAGCTGCAGCTTCTTCCACTTTGTGGAGTTACATATGTCACTTTCTACAAGGACTTCAGCAGGCCTGCATGTTTGGTATTCAACCTAGCTTGTTCCCAGCTGGGATCTCTGCATGTTTTAATAACGCAGTACAATGGAGGATGACAGACACTGGAAGAGTATCTGGTGGCTGGGGGCACTGGGCTAAACTGAAATGTTTAAGCTAGCTGCAGTAAAAATGAGCCTCAGAGCATGGAGGTTGTGCTTTCTAGCTCTTCCTGTGCTGTGTTACAATAAGGTACGCTGAAGTGAGGAAACAAAGTGCACTGCACGTGTATGTTTCAGTCTGCTTGAAGACAGCCAGATGATGCTTGTAGTTATGCAAGTCTGCTCTCTGTGGCACAGGAGGAGCAGGTATGGTAAAGGTGGAGCTGGATGTATGAGCGTTAGTTCATAATTCTCAGATTTTCCCGCTGGCAAAATTGTTCTAGAAATGTCCTTAATGGAAAGGAGCATGAAAGGGCTGTAAACTTAGGGGGAAAAAACAGCTTCCAGGTTTTCCATTGTGGTTAATTTTATAAGGCTTGCCCTAGCTCAACCCAATAGGTCCTTCCCATCTCCTATTTCTGGAATTCAGTGTTAAATGTGTTCCTGGAGACTGAAATGAGAACGTGTCAGCATGTAGAGGGATAATCTTAGTTGAATGTGTCCCAAGTAACTGCCCAGTGCTTCCAATGCAAAAGGCTTTCTCTATTCTACTCCATGCAGTGCTTGAGTACCTCCGAGACGGAGCTGATTGAGACAGAGAGGCTGGTACTGTGCAGGATGCTTGGTCCGCTGTGTTTTGCACTCTTCAGTTGGTTTGTAACCTCTTAATGAAAGGTAACTTCTGCCCAAGACAGCAGTAGGATCAGTCAAGAAACAAATCTGTTCTCTCTTGTCCCTTTTCCCCCTTTCCCTTGAGTTACTTTTGCACAGCAGCAGATTTTTGTAGATATGCATCAGAGGACTGCAAGACAACTCTGTTGGAAAGGATTTGGTCGTCCATACACCCAAACTAAAGAAGACTTTTCCACCATGTAAAAACCACTTGTGTTGTAAAGGTTTTACTTTAAACCAGGTCCGTATTAGAAGGAGAAAACGTACAAATTTCTCTGGGGGTTCTGGTCATGTAACTGTTTCTTCTGAATTTATTTATCCCTGCTTATAGGCAGGTCCTATAGAGAGCCAACTGTTTTTTCAGATGGGGAGAGGAATTCTTGAGGGCAACCACGAATCACATGCAGCGTGTTGTGGGCTAACTGTATCATACAGTGAGGGATTTGGAACAAGTGAACTGTTACTTCATGTGCTGCATCTTCTCACAGTCAGTGTGAGATAAGACACCGGTGTCTCAAATTTGTAATGAATGTGGGACCTGAGCCACACCTAAAGTTTTAGTGACTTGAAAGTTTGCAGCCACAGTGGTATAAAGGAGGCAGGAATGAAAATCCTTCTAGTGCGTGTATATAGGTAGAGGCTGAGCAGGTCTGTAAGGATGGCAAGACGGCCGTTAGTGGAATACACGGTGTGATGCATTAGTGAATTATTTACTCACTTTAAAGGTAAAAGTTTATTTGAATATTTATCCATTAACTGCTGGCTTATGTATGTTTAAATGCTCACGTATGCTCATCTGTAACATCCCTGGCTTTTAATGTAGTGCCAATGTTAATTTATAATTGTTATTGTGAGGCAAAAACTTACAGTTTCCTGTTGTGAGTTGATTCTAATGCAGTTCTCCCCAAAATGGAGTGGCTGTAGAAATACATGCTATAGCTGCATGGTAGCATTGCTGCTCTTCCAGGTTCTAGATGCGTGTCCTCTCCCAAATGCAGCTGTACCTGTGAAAGGCATCACTATTGCCTGGGGCTCATCTCTGCTCGTCAGGTAGAAACTGTCATTCTCTCAATCCGCTGGGAGAATGGTGTGGGCAGGTACTCCTGATCTCACTGCACGTAATCACCCCTGTGCTGGCCATTAGCAAGGTCAGCTTGCCTGCCTGACTTGACCAGTGCAAGTCAGGAAGCTGTCGTATGATCGATTCATCTGCTGCAGCAGGGAGAAGAGCCTCTTCTGGCAGAGGGAAATGTCTGTAACTTGGAATGGTTCCTTTAGATGATCTTTAAGGTTCCTTCCAACCCCAAGCATTCTATGATTCTGCTTGCAGAATAAATGGGCTCTGTTACTGGTCCTGTTGACTGGACTGAGGGAGACTAGGCCCAAGGGGTGAAAAGTTTGCCAGTCTAAAAAATATATTTATTTATTTATTTTCCCCTCCTTCTCTTCTCTAGGACTTCTAGAGCACCTCAGAAGACATCCCAAGTGGATAGCTGAACAATGGCTGAAGTCACCATGGAGAATGGCAGCTGCATGGACTGGCAAAAGCGATGCCTTGCATTGGAGTCCCAGCTCTTCAAATTCCGCTTGCAGGCAAGCAAGATCCGAGAACTGTTAGCTGAGAAGGTGAGGCAGGGATGGCTTCTTCTACTTTGTACTGAGTTATGACATGAAGGCAAAAATACCCAAATGCTGAATCATTGAGTAAAACTGTACCTGCAGTGGGGATCTCTTTCCCATTTACTGTAGGTCATTTCAGTCTGCTCATCACTTGAGATACAGGAGTATTCCTGCCACAGTGGTGTAAAGTGATGTTAGTGAAAATAAGAATTTGGCCTTGTTCTCTGGAAAATCGCCAGGAATTCTGACTACTGAAAACGCTATGCCAGCAAGATTCTAGACATCAAGTGAAAGAGGCAGCTACAGAGCAGGTGGGTATTTTATATAAGAATGGTGGGATTAGGACTTGTCCTCCCATAAGCTTTTCTGTTGCCAGAAAAGTTATGGTATAGTGTTAGAAGACTGGACAGTGGTATGTATGCTGTTATAACAGCAGGATAATATTGCATATCCAGCCAAAACATTCTGAAACGTTCTGAAGAGCAGGACTGAGGTGCTCCATGAGATTCAGATGTCAGAAACTTGTATGGCATCTGTCTGGTTTTAGAGGCATCTCCTACCAATCTCTCTTTCAAGTGCATTAGATAAACTCACCTGCAGTCCTAGGAGAGAGGATTGGCAAAAATCTGAGGTTTTTGTGTATGTTTTTGTGGTTGTTTTTTTGTTTGTTTTTAACTTCCATCATAGTGTATAGATTGTCTTTACACAATCTTTCAATTTGAACTCAAGCTTTTTCACTAAGCTCTAATTTGTACATAATCTGTTTGTAGTTTGCTGTAGAGTTTTTTGTTTCAAAATGTGACTTACAATATCACAGTCCGGTTTAAGATTGTTCAGCCATTCAATTACTATTGGAAAGTGAGAACAGTTTCTTTCAGTCACAGTTTGCTGATGAGTTGAAATCTTTGTAATTGACTGCAGTTTACTGTGAACACTAAGTTTTACTTGATGATAGACGTATTCTAACTTTTACTCCACTTTGGGTTATGCAACTTTTATGTGTATGTGCCTGTCTGTTTTTTTCGGATGTTTTTAAATGAGTTTCTTCAGAGTGGAGCAGTTCTGATCCTTGCTTTCAGTCTAATTACACTTTGACTAATGCTTTATGCTGTATGGGAGACATTTATTCCACGTCATTGTTTTAAGAAATGCTGCATTTCTAGCACCCTGTTCATCTTTTCAGTGTAGATTTGGAGGTGGACTTTATGACTATTTTTAATAGTCTCCAAGGAAAGCAACATCTAAAGTCACTTTAGATAAAGTAGTGTAAAAATCATTGCACAGCTGTGGTACAGGTCTGGTAAAGATGTGATGTGCAGTACTCCACAGACTCCATAATGCAGGAGATGTAGTTGTGTGCTTTAACCGCTCTGAGAAACTTCCTTGCTACTACCTAGCTATCAACCTTCTTTTTGGAGAACAGATTTGCCCGGCCCCTGTTGGAATATCTTTTTTGGGGGAGGGTCTGTGGGCCACAACAGAGAATAAAATTGTCATCAGCTTTAGGGGGGTCCTTGAGGAGGGGGCCCTACTGCAATTAATCCAGCCGTTGAGGCAAGGCGATGTTCCCTTTGTTAAGATTAAGGAGCAGCTTGCTTCAGTGATCAGGTTACTCTGTAACTACACGTACAGCTCCCTGTTAGGCTTACTTGGAGGGTCAAAGAGCTAGCAGGCTTGCAGTTCCCTGCTCCGAATGTCATACAGGCAGGGAAAAGCACTACTGGGAATGTGGACCAGCTCTGGTGTCCTCTCCTGACACAGGTGGACTCTAGGCCCCAGAGCAGGTGCTCAGCATGTGATGCTCATGCTGAAATGTGGCTGTTGGCCCGTTTCCTGTGCCCTGTATTCCTGACTGCTGTGCAGTGACTTCCTCAGACACCCTCCTCTCCCCTTCTGTTACCACAGGGCGCTCCAGCAGTCACAGCACTAGGCTCCTGTCCATGCTGCATCCCGCTACTTGGACAGGTGGGGATACAGAACCAAGGAAGATGTATGCTCAGTGTAGCGATGCCTGCTTCAGGGATTTCTGTCATGTTTTATAGCAACTGTGACTCTATTTTTACTTACTTCCATCAGTGAGATTGAAGAGATTCGGATGTCTTTGAAATACTGCATTTCTAGAAGAGTTTTGAAGGAGGGAGGAAAAAATCTTGAAAAATGAGAAATGGGCACAGTTTGAAGCTGGGTTGCCAACCTGTGGTGCCCCTGAGATCCTCTGATATGGTTGACAGCAACAGAAAATTAAAAAAAAAAAAAAAAAAATCAAACATGGTTTTACCAGAGAAAGCAAAGAACAATGTTAGCAGTGGTGTGGTACTTGCTTGCTAGCCAGTTTATCCAAGGGTTCTGGAATCTGTGGATCGAAAGCTTGGAAAGCTGTTCCCCAAATTTTAAATCAGTCTTTAACTAATTTTATGATTTCAAGGTAGACGTTACTATTTTAACTCAAAAAAAGCAAACAAAAAAGCCCGCTCATGTCTGACATTGGTCGTACAATGCACGCTAACACTTTAAATACTTGAGATTTTGAAAATCCGCTTAGACCGAATAATCTGGATCGCTGCTTAGAACAGGAGGAATGCAAACCAAGGGGGTTGAACTGCCAGTGCCCCAGTTGGCACGGTGTGACCAGCCACGCGTGCGGCCTGGCCTCACCACACAGCAGCACCGCTCGGGTCAGCATGGCGGAGGGCCCCGGCCTGTGGGGCACAAGGCTCCGTGCGGACCTCAGCAGGGGCCTGGTGTCCCCGGACACAGGAGTTATTTCACTCTGAGGCCCCTCTGTGGGTGAGCAACATAGCAGGCTGTTGCCTTGGCAGCGAGGTGACCTGGCCGCAAGTGAGCGCTTGAAGAGAACGAGGAAAACGAGGCTGAGACATGCCTCAGCTTTTTTCCCTTGATTTTATTTTGCGTGTTCTGAGCGGTCAAGAGAGGGAAAGCTTGTCTGATTGGCTGATAGGAGGATCTTTTGCTGCTTTTAGAAGGGCCATCTGGGTAACTTTTAACCTGTTTCTGTCTTAATTCAATAAAAATGGACACTTGGAAAAAGCCTCTTTTGTCTGATGCAAGCACGGCTATACAACTGGGCCTGTTTCTCTCTTTATTCAAGCTGTCTGGGCTAATGTTTGGAAGAAGAGTTGCTTGAATTCATCTTTGCCACTGATTTTTTTGTGTGACCTGGGTCAAGTTAGCATTTCTCAAGCTATAAAGCCTTTTGAATGAAAGGACCCGTGTAAATACCAAGTATTATTATTAATTCATTGAGGGATTTGAAAGAGCCTTACAAGCATGGATGTATTAAAGCTGAATGTACTCCAGTGAGACAGCTGACACCATGGATGGGTGAAGCAATCGCTTTGTGGATATGAAAAATGCAGTGGTTATTTAACAGTTCATACTAGGGCAACCCAACAATGTAGTACAGGAAGCTAAGAAAAGTGTGAGTTCATTTAAGGCTACGGAGGGAATTAGGGTGACAATGTAATTGATTTGCCTGGAACTTTGCCAGACTATCCTGATTGCACAAGAAGTTTCATAACTTTTTAGTGATCAGGAATGGTCCCAACATAACTTACTCTGTCCTGATCAGGAACCAGGACTAATACCAACAAAAAACAAACTGGCACGAGGAACCTACAGGAACAACAAGACATTTTTTGTTCAGAACAGCGCTGTCTTTTTAAAATAATTTGAGTCACTCATGGAGATCTCCAGCCTTGTGGAGAATCAAGCTGTTATTCTAAGAGGATAGTCAGGGGGATAGATAGATCCATCTCAAATCTGTGTCCTGAATGTAGTCCCTGACGATGTCAATTCATCAGAAAACTAGCAGAAACTATTCACTCTGAAGCTACCATCAGAACCAGTCTTTGTTTCAGAAAGTGTGTTATGCCTCCAGTTTGCATCTGTCTTTCACCAACATATTTTGCTGCTACCTGTCTGTGGCTGTGACTGTTCAGAGATGCATAGGGAAATTCCTTGGGAGACCACTTTTCTAATGGACAGAGGAAAATGCTGTGCCCAGGCAAGTGCTGTTAATGTTAGATTGCCTTGATCTCAGTCTCTACCACGACTCTCAGTGTCTGTGTTTGGTCAGAACAGCTATGGCTTTAGCTGTCTGTGCAATCTTCTGTTGCACCTCTCATCCTCTGCCAAAATGTCCTCAGTGATTTGTGGATTAAGCTCCGTAGTCTGTGATGTCCTTGACTTCTCCGCTGGAAAAAATATATCAGATATGTCATGCTATATGTGGCAATTTGTGGTCTTCGTGCTTTGTAGTTGATACAGAATGGCTTTTTTAAGTTATATGATCGTTGCTGTGTCTACATATGTGTAGACACATATGTTTTCTGATATGTTTGTCAATAAGCATCAGTCCACTCTTATGATCATTGTGCCTCTATGCAGAGGAGAGTCTTGTTGCTATCTAGAGGATAGGAAATGGAAACAAAGGAATACTGATATCTCCTTTCAGGGTGATCAACACAAGATCTATAAGTCCCATTTTCAGAAGTATTGATTTGATTCTCATAGTGTCCTACCTGACTTTCTTGGCTCTGATGCTTTATCTAGAGTCATAAAACGCATCAGTGCAGAGGAGTTCAGTTTCCCTTGCAGTCTTTCATTTTTATTTGTTTGCTTGAGGCATGATTCTTTTAGTCTTTTGAAGCTTCTTCTACCTCATTATTTCATGAAAAAAAACACTAGTAAATGTGCAAAATTCAGCAGAGCATTATTTAAATTTTACAGCTCCATGGCTGAAACTTAAAGTCACTGAGCTGATATTGCTGGTCTAAAATCTGAGACTCATCAAGGCAGGGCAGGTGTTAGAAGACAAACTTGCAAGCATCAAATGAAATCCTAGTGCTTGCTTTTTTTTTTTTTTTTTTTAAAAAAAAAAAAAAAAGGGAAAGAAAACCAGGGTTCTTGTACTTGAAGCAATGTTCAGATTAGAAATCGCAGAATTGTCAGTTTGCAAAGCTATTTAAAATGAGAAGAACAAGAAAACTAAGAACACCAATAATTCTGTAAGGTATGAGCCTGTGATGCTTTTGAAGTGCCATCTCAGAATTTGTTTTGAGCTTTCTAAGGTGTATTCATTTTTATTTACTACTGGGAATAAATCCTAGCTGAAATAAAAACAGGAAAGGATGGTGGTCTGTAGACAGGCTTCTTGCAGGGACAGCCCATGGTGTGTAAATTGCAGAAATGGGGTCAAGACTCCGAGACTATTCCCTTGACCCGTGTAATGAATGATGAAGCTTACTAATGAGAAAACAGTTCCGGTAAATTCAGGTTGGGGCAGATGACTGGAAAAGGTCAAAGGCTTTTTTCCTGGTCAAACCTGACTACTTAACCCAAAAGATGCCAAAAATCTGTGACCTGAAAAAGAAATAGAAGGTTTTAAGTCAAACAACTGAATCACTTGATGATGTTAATTTCTTCCTTTTCCCTTTCCCTCACTTGTCTTCCAATTCTGAAGATGCAAGAATTGCAACAGAGAGTAATGGAAGCAGAGCAAAGAGCTGAGGATGCAGAGAAACAGGTAAGAGATCATCTTACATGGCTCTGGTACAAGCCCAGCAGGAACTTACTCTCAACTTTTTCCAATTCATCGTACAGAGAGCACTTTGCAGCGCTGTGCTATAGGAGTGAAACACTGTTTTAAGGTGGTGAGTGTTTTTATCTAGTCGTGCTCCCCAGTCTTTGAGCCTGAGCCATGAACGGGTACCTAAATAGGTTCAATATCTAGTGAAAACCAGCACCTTGTATCTGCCTCTCTTTAAAGCCTTTACTTTAAAGCCTTCACCTGCTTATCCATGATTAGCCCACTTGATTATGGAAAAGGAAGGGGATGTTTTACTTCAGGTTAAGGTGCAGAGATAAAACTGTCTGGCAGGCCCTCAGAAAACGAATATATAACAGTACTGGTAGGGGCTTGTCTACAAGTAGAGAAGTTTCTGCAAAGGAAGCAGGATATGTCTGCAAAACCAATTGTTTTAAACTTTTCACCAATTACTGTTCTGGCTAAGGGGCCAATGGAGAAGAGCAGTAAGCAAAGGATCCGTGGCATGTTACTGTAGCCATCTAAAAGTCAGGCATACTATGTAAACTGGTCCTTCTGTGCTCCTTGAATAACAGCTAAAGTGACAGACTTCAGCTGAACGCAGGAGCCAGGAACTGTCCAAGATGTCTGAGAATGGCTGTCAAAGAGTACTTACGTAGTGAAGGACCAGAATGTTATAATGGGAAACATTCCTTTGGAATCGGGAACTTTGATCGGCAGAATGTACTATTCCAAGTCTTCATCATTTTGGTATTGGTGAGAGTTTTTTTCTCACCAGCTTAAGTATAGGAACAACACTGTCGTATCACAATGCTGTTGGCCTCTATGTTAGATCAGCAATTGCCAACCAAGAGCAACAATTGTTTCTGAGAGTGGTATCAGTAAGTCCACACACAACCAAGACAGGCAAAGGTAATGTCTCTGTGACAGCACTGTGAAGGAGGTTTTGTACAAGGTGACACCTCAGTGACAGGAATAGTGTCTTTGTGGGAAGATGCAGTGACACCAAGGAGCAGATGTCACGTCAAATCCAGATCAGAGAATGGGTAACAAAGAGAACTTGACTGGGAAGGTGTAGGAGAGGGAACTGAATGGAAGTGGAGGTTGCCATGGTACTTCAGCCATGTATTGGCAGGTCCTAAGGACTAGCAGTCTTCAGAGCTGTAGGGTCTGCCTTTCCAGGAACTTGGTCCCAAGCCAGGGAGGAATGTTGCTAGACGCATGCTTCACTGCTGCCTAGCAGCACAATATGTGACAGCCTAAGGAGAAGGCCCGTTCCCTTCCACTAACGAATGTATTCGCCATGAATGAGAAGCAGCTTACAAAAGGGAGGGCTCCACATCAAGTGTAAAATCCCTTGTTATCTTTCACTCCAGGAGTCTGCGGGATTGGATTTGTTAATTCAGCAGGCTCCCTGTAGCTGCCAACCTCAATTAAAGAAATCACATGTTTGCAGTCCCCACTCTGAGCTTCTAGCATAGAGTCAGCATTTGGGCATCAGGCAGAAAGGAGGGGCCACCTCTTTTTACTATAATCACCCTAAACTCTAATGAAAACACCTCTGACTCAGCAGGCTTAGTTTTCTGGTTCAGATGTTGGGCACCTACCTTTCTGATTCAGTATGAGGAAGAGGCAGTTTGCTTCTCTGCCTAATGTAGGCAGACAGAAGATAAAACACGGCTGCAAGCATGAGGTGGAGGCTGTTCAACAGAGTGTGAGTAACTTTCTTGCACCGGCTCTATAAAGTGTCCAGATTATTGCCCATCTTCTGCCTTCCAGGTTCCAAACTCAGGCTAAATTAAGTGTATTTAGAACTGGTTTCTTTGCAGATTCAGTTTCTCTGGGATATGTTGGAACCAGATATTTTCCTGTTGTCAAATGCTGCATTTAGCAGGTTTGAGTTAAAGTCGCAGAAATCCATTCAAGTTTAGAAGTGAAGTCTTGTAATCCCTTGCAATAGGATGAGGTGATTATAAAAGAGACTGGCATATTGAGAGACATAGATTTTGAAGAAAGCAAAGAGGTTTTCGAAGTCAATTAAATCTGAAAGGGGTCAGCAGCAGCTAAATTTTAAAGCACTGAAACCTTGTTTGTAGTGAAGGAATGCTACTTCAGTGCTTCTGCTGAGATGAACAAGTGGTGGCACCGACAGGAGCTCAAAGATAGGCAAAGCTTCTATTAAATCTAAAATGGTAACACCTTAGGTCTAGAGTTTACCTAAGTAGGTTAAGACTTAGTTCTTTCCCAAATGTCTGTATAGACTATAGTGCCTGCATGGTCTCTCTGACCAATAACATGCAAATATTTAACAATCCACAACATGTTTATCTGTTCATTATTCAATTTGCATCTGTTACTCCTTCAGCAATGCAAATGAATGCACAATGCTGTTTCCACACATGCAAAAATAAACTGTGACTTGAAGTCTTCCTATCCCTCGTTTTTTTTCTATTCAAAAACATGAGATCCAGAAATACGCTCTCAATCAGGGTCTTACTACTAAACAAGCAACTTCATGTGCATTATTTGGTTTTGGTCTCCCTCTGATTGTCCTTACAGGTCAGAATTATGGAAGAGGAGATAAAAGTCGCCAACATGAAGACTGGTGAATCAGACAGCACTCTGTACAGGAAATATCATGAGCTGATGGGTACAGTGCAAGGAAAAGAAGACCTGATTAACAGACTGGAGACTCAGCTAGCAAAACAGGTAAAGATACCTTCTGTAGGGAGATCTGGAGCTTTTGTGAGCTGGAGGGATTCTGTAATGCATGGTTCTAAGGTACAGCTCATGTCTCCATTGCATGTTATCCTCTTACAGCTGATCTGAAGGCAACGATGCCCTGCTCAGTGTGAGATTTTCTCCTTCAATTCTCCTTTCAGGCGTAAGCCTCCATTCAGCCTCAGTAGCCCTTGTCTTTTCACTACAGGAGATTGGTCAGTATCCTTGAGGACTCGTTAGGTTAGACTTGAGTCAGTAGCGAGACCTTAAATTGTAATGCTGAAAGCTGGTGACGGGATTTCTCTGGCTATATAGATTATGCCACAGATTCATTATGGAATCCATTTCTAACTCATGTGCTGCATCTTGGGAAGGGAATTTTCACAGTCCTTTGTGATCCTTTGGCATAGTTCTTATCTTGCCAGATGTTTTCATTATAAAAGACCAGCTCTTCATCTTTTCCGTTCTCAGTACATGGAAGGCAGGAACAACTTCTACAGCAGGACTTGTATTTCAGCTCTGTTAAAGGCCTTGGCCCTATGGTCTTGTTTATAACATGAGGAATGCGATAATCTTATGTTGCTAAGTAAATTACTTTCTTTTTAATGGAAATAGTTTGTTAGAATTTTACACAATTATTTTGCTGTTTGAGTTGCACTTCGCATGTAGCTAATTGTCACCTCTTTCAAGGGCAAAATAGATCAGTAAGCTGTCTGAACTTACATCAAGGACAGTGTGGAGGTCAGGCATCAGGTCTTTGTGATACTCGGGGTTTCAGGTCACTTTCCTGGGTCAGCTTGCTCTGGCAGAATGTAGATCAAGTTTCTGCGTTTTGTTTTGGAAGAGAAATAAGGTGTTCAGAAGGAGCTACAATAGTGATCTTGGTCTGGAAGTAGCTCTTGTAATGGAAGATGGAAAAAATTCTGATTTACCCAGAAATGCAAGGTGTGATTTGATTAAAATCAATAAAAACAAGTTGGAAAAATGTTTGTGTTAGTAGAACTCTCTTAATTCCAGCAACAAGAGGTAAAATGAGATTTCTGGAAATGAAAGCTGAAGGCTGACAATTTCAGACAAGAAATGCTCTCTTTCTGGGTCACTGGTTTAGTTGCAGATGGTGGGAGTTCTGGAAGGGCATTAGGGTCATTTAATGTAATATTGCAATCCTATTGGTTTTCACTGGGCTGGAGAGAGCTGTAGAGCTCAGAGCATTATTAAGAGGACACTGAGATCATGTCTGCACCACACAATAGTGTGGGATACAACGAGTCCCTCACTGCTCCTGGATCTTAAAGCACAGTAACTGCTTCTATAGATGCTGTGCCTGAGTGAATTGGTTCTGCTTAGAGGCAGGGCTAACTAAGCTCTGTGACAGTGCTGTTGTAATGTTGCTATTCTGATTTAGGACCTGAAGTAAAATCTTGATGTTGCACTTCAAAATATTGCTATACTACACAATGAATCTCCTCCCGCTTGGTCCCTGAATTATTAGGAAATCGAAGATGTAACCGTGTGATGGTTACTCAGAGGACTAAATCCGCTCCATTTGCCAGATCGTTTCAGACTAATGGTCATGTCTAACTCCATAACTTTTGACTCCACCAAAGGCTGGTACCTGATAATTAGGAACACACACAGCCATGTTCAGGGAGGAAAACTAAATCCTTCTCTTGAAACATGAGATTAGATTACTTTTATTTCATTATCCTCAACTGCAACTTCTACTGCTGCCCATAGTGTTGCCAAGATCTATTTTAAGCTCAGTAAGCATTTTGAATAAAAGCTTTTAAATGTGTGGTTGTGATTAAAATCATGTGCTGATTAAAAGTGATGCGAAGGTGATACAACTTCCTGCCATCCACTGTGTTTTTGTGTGGCATTCAGTGAACACACACTCTTCAGTTTTCTTCTTTTTGTTTTTAGAGGCATATACATTAACTCTAATTCTCATAATTAGTGGTATTTGTTCACATCGCGGGGAAAAAAACACAACCTAGCAGAGAAATTGCCAACTGCTACCAGCAGCTATTACCTTTGTTCATTTATTTAGAAAAACCAAGGGCTAATTGTGCCATACAGAATGTGTTCCCCCTCCATACCTTGCTCCTAGAACTGATTTCTCCATGTAGTTTAGATCATTATGGAAGGCAGTGCTCCTGATGAACTCACAGAGGAGATGAACAAAACGCTTCAGGTGATTGTAGCGTCAATCCACTGCCTTTCAAAGGAAATTTCCAGAAGAGGGGAAAAAAAAAGAAAAAACAGCTGAGAAAACGTAGCTGCAAAAATGGTATTGTAGCAACACTGGCCAAGGAGCTCAGGAGGAGGAAAAGAAATGTTCATTATACAGATCACCAGTATTCCCATAACACCTTTGAGTAGATTAGAACCAGTTTGAGCCAGTATGTAAATACACCACCACTCACATCATCTAAAACCCTCCTAGCTGGTCTTAACATTTCAAGGTCAAGTTTTGGAGCATTTTCCAACCTGAGTCTACAACTTTATGTTCTCAATGAGAATATTGTGTGTTACAAATATATTGTTACTAGTTTCCATTTTACCTGCCCTTAAGATCTATACTCCACACCTGCACCAACTGACTCCCTTTGGCTTGCAAGAATTACATGGTTTTGTAAATCATCTACAGGCACTGCTTACAGCTGGCTGAAATTTAATAAAGAATTGTGTGTATGGGGAGGAGGGATGCTACCAATGCTCAACAGCAACGATACAAAACCATCTAAAACAAGAAAAGTTGGAGACTACTCAAATGAAACTGTGGGAGGTGGGCAATCATTACCCAAGTTGGATTTTGGTATTCCCCAAGACTCTCTTGAAACAATCCTCTGATTTGGACTCCAGGGACCATGTAAAATAATTTAAAGCATTTGACTTTTCATCGGCCAGCTGGATAATAATATCTAAACAGAAGCCTTAAATTTTACATCTGGAATGGGACCTACAGTGCATAAGTCACTTATGATGCAGCAACCCGCTGAGCATACTGCTAGTTATACTGTCCTGATGCATCTAACCTTTTTTTGGCACAGAAACAGCTGAGGACTGAGGAAGCCAAAATTGTTCAAGAGAAAGCTGCCAAGATCAAAGAGTGGGTAACGTTTAAGCTGAGAGAGGTGAGTCTTCAGCTTGCTGCTGTGTTTCAGGGCCTATGGGCAGATGCAGTGGCTGCACTCCCAGCGTCCTCCTGTCTAGGGACAATTGTGTGAGGACAATCGGTCTGCCACAGAAGCTTTCACTTTGTTTGCCCCTGCACACATTCAGTTGCAGGACTAGGGCCACCCCTCTAACTTAAGGCTATTTACTGATTTGGGCAAACTGTGAAGGACCGCTAAGTTGCTAACGTCCCAGAGAGGTCTCTGAAGATTGTTTCATTTGCTAGGCACAGATGCGTTTCCCCCAGCTTTCTTCTGCCTCTCCCTTTTTCTGAGGGTGCAGTTTCTGTATCTTTTCCTGACAAAGCAGCTGTGACACAAACATGTTATCCTTTGCTCTTCCTTAATTTGCTGTCTCTGACCAATGCTGTTTTCCTACTACCCAGTGTTCTCTCTGGTCTGGTCTCTCTCTTTTATCCATCCTGTAGGCTCCTGTAGGCTTATGTCTGCATCTGGGCCCAATTCAGTATCATCTAGAGTAACTAAGAGGTAGCAATGGTTCAGTTTTAAAGATGCTGTAGTAGTTTGTGTCTGGGAGTTGGGTCTATCCAGTCTTTTTATTCCAAGTTAAAGCCATAAATTTCCCAATCTATACCAGAAAATAATCTTTTAGAGGTGAAAGAGGTAGTCTTTGTTGTGTTTGGCACTAGTTGTGTTGGGATGCAATTTTGTAATCTCATTACATTGCCTAGATAATTTGTGCTAGGAAGCTGTGCTTATTTCCTTCTCCTGGATGAGATTACTTAAGGTGCATCTATGGTACTGGCTGGTGCAGCACAAAGAAGAAACGCAGGGTTGACTTAGAGTGACCTGCTGTGAATCCAGGACCATACATTCACGTGTCTTTACTGGCAATGAAGTTCATGCCAGATGGTGATGATTCTAGGAGCATTTCATATGCAGGTAGACCACTGTTGACTAAAGGACTTTGCATCTACATTGTAATTAGGTTGCCCTAGATGGCACCAGGAGTGCAGTTTCAGCCTTGATTCCATCAAAGGGAAGGCTCTTTGGATGCACCATTGCTGTGTTTGTATGTTGGGACACTTCAAACAAAGATATGAGGAAAATTTGCAAAAAATCACTCGTGCACTAATTGCAGATATGAATGCATCCATAATGTTTTTCAATTTGATCCCCTAAATCAGGGGGGATCTTGTTTTACACATACAGGGTGAGAGAAAAAATTCTGCTACTGGGTAGTAGTTATTTGGTTGTCATAACAGTTATTTCTGAAACAAGGGTAAGTGATAAACAATAGCAGGCAAGGAAATTAAAAGATCTGAGAACTCCAAATGGCATATACAGAGGCTATTTAAGAAAGCACAGCAAAGTGTAAGTGGAGCTGCTGAGGAGAACGATTTCAAGGTGATGGGTAGAATTCACACTTGTTTTCCTTTTTCTGTTCAGACACTTGAATGTAAGTAAAGTTGAAGACTTGCTCTGTGTAGAGGAACACAAGTGCATACACAGTTATGCATAATTTTTCAGTTGTTATTGTTGTTTCACAGCTTGAGCTAGAAAACTACCACCTGAAAAACTGTAATCAGAGGTTGACGGAGCAAATTGAAGCCCTTCAGGATACGTTGCAAGGTAAATGCATTCACCTGGCATTGTAGCCTAGTAACCAGCACAAGAGTGGAAGGCAGCATTCCTGGGTTGTATTCTTAACTTTGTCAGAAATGAGCACTTGTGACAGTGAGAAAGCAGTATAATTGTTCTGTTTCTCAGCGGGTCTGTTTTTAAGATGGGAATAACATTGCTTGGCTGCCTTAGAAGCTCTTCATTTTCCAGATTTCCCATCTGGGACTGAACATAGGCCCCTGTTTTGAGAGTCTGGTTTTGCCACTAAAATAAACCAGTGAGCTTCTGAACTAAAAGCACTCACTGAAATCCATATGAAAGCTCTCTGTTCACTTCAGTGGTGTGGGATAGAAGTCCCTGAGGTATTTCACTTCACCTCCACATGTGAAGTATCCTCATTCCCACGGGTCTTCCACCTCCGCTGGCATGTGAATTGAGTAACTGAGTACTGAATGGGCCAAGGCAGCAGCTGCCTGGTGTGCCTTTCAAAGCTAGGTTCTTCCATGCTGCCAGGTTGGGGTGGAGAAAGCAGCTTACATTGCTTGTGCTTTTGTGGTTCTCGTGGGACAATGGATGGGGAAATTAGGTCTTCAGGGCTTGAAATCAACACCTTGCATCTCAACACATTTTAAAGAGGAAATTTCCTTTACCATTTTCTTCCTGTTTATTTTTTTCTTTCCTTAATGGGGTTGGTTTGGTCACTTACGGTGAGCTAGTTTTCAGAACTTCACCGGACTTGCAGGCAAGGGGAGTTTCTTTGCTACAGATGTCTCTTTCTGGCATTACCATCAATCCACAACAAGGGAATAGGGCAAAATTCCTTCTAAATCCCACCATGTTTCTAGCTAAATACTTTACTGAATAGGTTTTTCTCATCCCCTCTGACTCTGGCTGTTTACAAAAAGAGAATGGCTGGTAAGCTGCGTTAATAATCTGGTATTAAGTGTTCCCTGTAGCCCAGTGCTCTGGGCAACGAACAGTTCTAGCCTGTCTTCTTATCCCACTTTTCTCACTATGCCAAGCTAAATCCAGAGGCCCCTGCAGAGGGACAAATCTTTTTGCTTGCCACGCTAATAATAAGAGCTTCTTCTGTTTAATCTCCTGTCACATCCAGGAAGCTGCAAACATACTGTAGTTAGGCATAAGAGTAAAAGGACTGCTGTATTGGGCTAGACTGAAAGCTTACCTAGGCCAGTATCCTGTCTTTCGGTTGGCTGGGGAAGCTGCAGGAAGGAATGTAGAAAGCACTGCCAGTAGAGCTGTCCCTTCCAGCTTCTGCCATCAGTTTAGTTAGGAACTTCATAGGTCAGAAACTCTGCCTGAACTGTTGCTGGTAGACACTGAAATTACTTTTTCTGGCCAATCTTTTGGACACTGCAACATTGCATTTCCATGTTTGGGGGAAAAGAAAAAAATGAGAAAACAAAACAAAACAAAAAACCACCCACACTACCACCTTACTTCTTCAAATTTCAAACACATTGTCTGATAATTTCATAAGGCACCTCTTAATTCCACTTTTGTGAGATTAATTTAACAGTTATTAATCATTTCCTATTAATCTTTTCTGTACCATTCCCAATGATAATTATCCAACACTTTTGTTATAGCTGACCCCACAGAATAGGAGAGAGATGGCAGTAGTCACAGTGAGGCCAAGGTCTTCCTATAGCCTGTCCTGTTATGGCTGCTATTGAAATACAGCTGACACAATTTACGCTAGCAAGCAATATTTTAGACAATAAAGAATTTGAATGCCCTAACCATATATTATCCTCCATTGTAGGTATGACCAGCATTTCTCCCTTTAAATCTCTTTGGAGCTGTAATTCTCTGAAGTCTAGAGCACCACAGGCTTCTTTACCTGAGAAGATAGACCAGAAATCTATGCTTCTTGCACCTGGTTTCAGGCAGGTATGTCAAACAAGACCTACCAAACGTGTCTTCTCTACAACAAGCATCGTCCTTACCAATGACGCCTTCACTGAGGACGGAGAGGATAAATCCCTGCTTTCTCAGAACACACTGAAGCTCGTGTCTGACCCATCAAGCTGGAATCTCTCTGCAGAGAAAGACATATTTTCAACCATAAGCTCTGAACACAGGTTAGGGTGCTCTGATCCTGTGTCTCTGGACTCTCCAGCTGAGCCCACAAAAGTCCTTGAGGCTTTGACTTTCCAGTCTTCATTTGAGGGAAATCATCGCACTGTGAGCACCTTGCAACAAGCGTCTTTGGATGGAGCTGGCTCCTCTGATGATCTGAGTGCCAGGTTCCGTTCCCACCATCTGGATTCCACTTCCTCAGGAGAAATAATGAGCATGCTTGAGGGCACTCTACAGACTGCTGGGCCACCCCTGGCCGTGTCAACATCAGCTGTTACAGCAGGTTCCATCTGTCCAGGGAAGGAATGTGGCCTTGGAAGTAGTATGACCTTTCCAAAAACACAGACTCCCAATGCACTGAGAGACAGTATCCAACTAGCCAAGAGACATTACAGCCAACCACAGTCAGGTGCTGGTTCTTCCCATTGTGTGATGAGCTTAGAGGCTAGCACCTTCCAGCCCATAACAGACTCCCCAGTCTGCCATGGGCCAGTGGAGGAAACAGACATTGATGATTATAGGGTGCTGGAGAAAATGGAGACAGAAGGTGGCCTGGTGAGGGAAGAAGCTGGAACATATGAGATCAAACACTTAACTGCAAAGAGAGAAGCTGGCAGTTCTGCGGCTGGCATACTTGATCCAGGAGGTAAACCTCCCACACCACCACTGCACAGATTCCCGTCATGGGTAAGATACGCAGGGACACCAGTCTGAGAGTTGCTGTTCATCTCTGAGTAGTGCCCAGTAGTTAGCCTAGAACAGCTCTTGGTCTCAAACAATTATTTCCTTGTGACATAAATCACATTTCCAAACCACCTAGTCTGGCAGTTCCAAGGATGGGACATGCTGCTTCCACTGACAATTTTATTGTTTCTCTTCCCTTTATTAAAATATATATATATATATTTATATATACATATATATATATAGTACTGAAGAAATAAGTAAAACCAAAAGTTAATAGATGCTTCATTGTGGCTGGTCCTTATGGGTCATCAAAAGTCCCTCCTTAGTTCTGTTGTTATGTGTTTAAGATTAAAAAAAAATAAAAAAGAAAGAAAAAAAAAATTAAGTGCAAGTGAATGGACTAGACCAGGTAAGTTCAGGGTCAAAAGAAGTTGTAAATGCAAGAACAGATATGTGGACAAGACGTCAGCATTCTTATCTCATGGTATTCTTTTGCTATCAGGAAAATTTTGTGAAAACAATTGGTAAAGTTGAGTATACATGTCCTATTGCTTATTTTATGTGAGAGAGAAGTCTGTTATTGTCACCTTCAGTTACTTCTTAGTTCAGATGTCTGAATTTTTGCTAATGTGTCAATCCAACTGATAAAACTTGGTGAAAATCAAAATAGTATCCTAGGAGATAAACCTTTTTTTTTTTTTTTTTTTTTTCAGATTGCTTTTTTAAAGGCATAGGCAAACAAGTGGTTTATTGAAGGTGCAAAGTCAAGCACTGTGTTAATCATCATGTTTTATTATGTGTGGTGGTTTTTCTTTTAATATGGAAAACTTAATTTGTGATCTTAGGATGTGTCCTTTATGACACCAGTCTAAACCCCAGTATAATCACAGCTGGTTTTCTGAAGGAATCTCTTGTTATTCAGTCCATTGTATGGAGCTGTGTTGGGAATGAAGCTGGACAGTGTAGTGAAGAAACTGAGTTTTCAAGATGTTTTATTTGTTACGGAAGTCAGAAAGGGGTCATGGACAATGTGCTCATTGGAAAGAGGGGAAATAAATCTGAGATTGGCTTCTGTCCCTTTCTCTAATCTAGAGTTCCTATGTAAGGCTCTTCCAGTCGCTTAAGCTAAATTTTTCACAAGTGATTGCTAGTTACCCACATGCATGTTTTCTGAATGTCCAACTGGAGATCGACAATTAAGTTTGATTAGAGAAATGCTGAGCAGTTTATCTGCTGTAACTGTATTCAGTTGTTTTCATTGCAGACAATGTTATATGATGCTAAATTCTCGGAAAGTCAGGTCGTGGACATCTCAAAATAGGTACTCCAAAGACAGTGGGTACTTGAAAGAACCTAGTTCTGAATTCCTCTTAGACATGTAAGAGATACCCAGATTTCTTAGAGATAACACACATCGATGTCCCTCCCAGCGTTTTTGTAAAATCTGCGATTAATGTTTGTGAAGCATTACAGTATTATACACAGGAACACCACAGGAAAGCTTATGAGAAAATCCATTATTTTGGTTTCAGACCACAGTCAGATGAGCGTATCTAAGTATGAATAGAATATTAAATAGTAGATTAATTAGTAAGAAATGTCCATTTTGTGCCCTGAATAGGAAGTATCTGGGGAAAAAAACCTGCACATATTTCAGTAGAGGTTAAATCACATTGCATAAGTATACAGAAAATAGTAATTCTGTTAATTCTTTTTTTGGTGTCCTTGACTTTGCAGTCTTGGGGTACATTAGCGTATATGTATTAGGCATGCAACCCAATAGTGATTGTACACTTTAAGAAACAGCAAGAGGATTCACATTTGTAGCTTTGATTTTATGCATTTTAGGCTGATTGATGTGTTAGAACATTATACTTAGTTACAGGTTGGAGTCCCCCCCTTGGAATTTTTTTCATTTGTGAAGCACTTGGAGATCCTTTGTACTGAAAGCTCCATGTGTTGTTGTAACTGAGACACAAGCTTATCAAGATCATACCAGGCCTTTTTTTCATTCCCCTATCAGAGAATGGAACCTTTTGCAGGTGGTGACTCAATAATTTGTTCTATTTTAGGGCTGTTCTTGATTCATTTTAATGCATTGCTCATAAAAGAGGAAAAAATACCTTTTATATGTTGTGCTGCAGTTATTTATTGACAATTGCATGTAGGTGTCCCAGTCCAGGTGTCATCTGTAGCACTTCTAAATCAAGTCTGATGTGATTCAGGGAATCACACGTACATGTACGTTTCCACTAATCGTCAGTTGCCCAACATCTGGTGAAATGGAGCAAGTTTTCTTAGAGGGACATTCCTTCTTGCCCCAAAGGGTTATGTGATTCTGTGACATGAGCATTTTTTTCCTGCAGGAATGGTGTTTTTGACTGACCATTGCTGTTCATGGTATTATTGTTCCAGGAAAGCCGAATCTATGATATGGCCAAGTCTGGCATGAGGCTGTCTGAAGCAGCCGCTGTGAACGACACTTCCAGTTGCTGTAAGTTCTAGGTAAAATCCATCTTTAGAGGGGGTTTACGGTATCAATATGGAACCTGAGCATCTGTCTGTTTTCACAGGAAATTTGATTTCACAGGTAGCCATGATAAAGAAAGGAAGGGCAGAAGGTGTATGTGATCCTGGGGATGGCTGGTGCTGGGCTCTTTGTGCCCCACGTTCAGTCACATCTTCAGGGGGCTCTGTTATCTCCTTCCTCACTTTGTTGAAACTGTTCTGCCCCAGCATGGTTGTGATCCGCTTTTTTAGCCTTGTGATTTCACCATTACTTTCCTCTGTTTGTGAACCAATGTGGAAGAGGAAAGTAGCCATGAGATGGGTCCCAGTGATGGTGGGAACAGATTGCCCATGATGGCTTTTACCTGTTTGGATATGGTCTGCAATCATACCATGGGGAGCATGGGGTGGGTAAGAAGTGTTACCGGCTAAATGAAGAGAACATTGCAGCTCTGGTAGCTGTATGTAATGAATAACACATCTGACAGCCTTTCTGGGGCCACGCTGTTCAGGACGGCAGTCTTCTTCCATTATATTCTGAAGTCTACATGAGGTACGCACATACATCTACCTCTCCATTAAAACCTGCTTCTCTTCACCAGATTGTGTTATTTGTTCTCTTGCTCTCTCTCTGAATTTTCCCAGTTTCAAATTTCTCACGTTCAGCTTCTGGGCCATTTACCGGTCTCATCCACAGAAACATGGCGGTGCCAGTCTACACGACGCTGAAGGGGGTAAGGAGCTGTCTCACTTTTCCTCTTGTGAAAAGCATGGGCCAGGGCTACCACTAATTTGAGAGAGAATGGGGTGAAGCTGTGCAGAGAAGGAAAGAAAGAATGCTAGGAAGGACTGGAGACCAAAGGAATGCAGAAGGAGCAGGAGATCATTAAAGTATTTAGAAATACAGAACACTGCGGCAAGTTTTGGTCCGGGAAGCTGCAGTATGCATCATGAAGCTGTAGAAGGCCAAGGCTGATGGTGGATGTAGCCTATAGAATGAAATGGAAGAGGGATCTTGAGAGCTCAAGGGGAAGAAATAAGTTTGTGGAACTATAAGAGGGTATAATCAGAGGAGACCCAAACAGATGGGACTAGAGAGTCCAGCTTGGAAGTTCACAGACTAGAAGGGGAGGAAATTAGGAGCCTGGGACAACAGTGGTCAAAGCGGCGTGAAAAGCAAGGGCCTGCTTTGATTGCTGTCTCCTTATGAGCAGAGATGGTCCTGGAGAAACTCTTTCCTTACAAATTTTCTGTTTTCCAGAAAGCCACACAGATCAGCAATGTGCCTTTCTTAGATGAGTCTTCGGGCTCTGATGATGACTGTGGCTCCCATGCCAGCTTCAGGAATTCTACTGCTGGATCTGAAAACAGGAAAGCTAGCATGCCAGGCAGCCCTCGTGCAGTGAAAAGAGGTAAAGCGGGAGTCCTGCTACTGTGCTGCATGAATGCTCTCCCCCCAGATGAGGCAAGGTGTCCTGAACAGTGTCATCAGTGACAAGCAGGCAAATGCACTGCCTTGGTGATGCTAACAACTTGACACAGCACACATGCAGACATCAACAGTTATTCAGTAGAAACCTGTCCTTTTAGATGGATTTTGCTGCTGGTAGTTTTCCATACAGACAGTTGTTAAGCTAAGATTGTGGGAAGGATTATTTCCCAAGTTATTCATACATTGAGTGACCCATCAATACCTTTTCTAGGTCTTTTTCTTGCGTGCAAGCCAATTTTGACACATTAAATAATTTTTTTTAGAGAAAAAAAATAAAAAGTTTTGCTGTTGTTGTTGTTGTTTTTGTCTCTCTCACTGACTGATAATTTTTTGATCAGTAAGCAAACTTTTCCTATCTTTGAGAGGCATCAAGTAATTTGGGTCCTGGCTAGAACAGTTTTCCTTGACTTCTGGGTAGGTCAAACTGGGCTCTAGAGTGGAATGCTCATTACAATTGGCAATCAATAAGATATAACCTCACTAAAGGTAGTTTAATTTTTGTTGTGATTCATAGGTTGGTGTGGGCAATGCCCACCAGTGGTGGAAAACTCATAAAAAGCAAAGCCCCTTTGCTGGTGATGGAGCCTTTGGTTTGAATGGGAGAGGACTGAGGCTTTATAATGGATGTTTCTAGACTGAAAACATGATGTCTGTGCTTTAGATAAGAAGTCTGTTGATTTTTATCTCTATTTATTCAACAGCAGATCTGTTTCACTGTCAGTATCCAGAACTTTCTCACTGCTTGTCTTCCTAGGAAAAACAACCCTCAAAAGTTTGGTTAGTGTAATGTGAGTTTCCAAAGTCTGATCTGATGTATTCTTTCTGAGCAAAGGAGCCTTAGTGGTGAACTTAGAAATGTTTTCAGAGTGCTCATTATCCAGGTGCAAGTTACATCCAAGCCTACTTCTGCTTAGCTATGATTCTATTTTTTTTTTTTATTTTGATCAGGTGTTTCTATGTCCTCGCTGAGCTCTGAGAGTGACTATGCCATCCCTCCTGATGCCTACTCCTTGGATGGGGACTATTCAGAGCCAGAACATAAGCTCCAGCGGACATCTTCCTATTCCACTGACGGTGGAATCTGCACTGTAAGTCTTACTACGTCAGTTGTGAGGGGGTACAAACAGGGCCTTGGCCATGAAAGAGAAAAGCATATCTATAATATATTGAATTCTCTGATGCAGAATGCTGCTATGGCACACTGGACTGTTGGTCCAGCTGGTTTGTAATGAAAGACGCCACCTGAGGCTCCAGAAGAAGGTGCAACTTCTGTTACATGGTCAGATAAAAGCACAAGTATTGAGGGCTGTATTCTTTCCTGATGACCTGTACTGTTTTCCTGTGGTCTGCTCTTCTTTAATGATGGCCTTATACTTTTGTGACAAAACAAGTTTGGAAATTCAGAGGAAAGCAGAAGAAAGGATAGTGCCTTCCTCACGCAGTGTTTGCAGCTGCTTAGAAAGTCTAGGACTTTCTTCAAATTGAGCAAAGAGCGCTGACCTTGGATGAATGCTTATCCCATCTGACAACGTAAAGAGGAACGTGACACATGACAGAGATACAGCACATGTCTGAGCTCAGTTTCATACTGTCATTTGCATGGAAGTGTGAGAGGTGCAAGATAACCCCACCTTGCTCTTTGCCCTCCAGGAATCCATGGAGAAATCAGGTTACTTGCTGAAAATGGGCAGTCAGGTGAAGATGTGGAAGAGACGATGGTTTGTTTTAAGAAATGGACAAATCATGTACTACAAGTCTCCGGTGAGTCACTGATATATGTTTACTCCTATGTGAAGGTGCAGGAGGAAGGCTGGCTGCAGAATGAGTTCCAGATTGGTAGCACTGGCAGATTGGATGGCCATAGACAAGCTTTCCCCAAAATGTCATGTCAGAGTTTTGTGTCTGACCCACAGGCTCAACCATGGATTCTGAGCTCAGGCAGTGAAGCTTTTTGTGGTGGCTGTTTCCAGGAGCTGAATGGTTGTTCCCAAAGGCAGAAGTTTGACACCTACTGGTTAACTTTGTACAGATGACATAAATATGCACATTTATTGATTTATTTAATGCTGCAGTTAGGTACTCTGAGACCCACGTAATTTCTTCCTACTGAAAGAGTTGTTGGCTTTTCTTTCCCCAGAGCGATGTTATCCGCAAACCACAAGGGCAGATGGAGCTGAATTCCTCGTGCCAAATTGTCAGAGGTGAAGGGTCCCAAACATTCCAGGTAAGCATTGCTTTTTCATCCTGCAGGTAACCACACGCTTGATGGCTGGGTGAGTGAGACCTTATTTCAGGCAGAGTAGCACTGTACATCTCAAATGATAAGAGCTAACTTTATCTGGCTCCTGTATTTGTTGGCACCAGCCAGGCAGTTAGCTTTATAAATAATGGGGAAATTGTAACCAAAAATTAGCAGCAGCACTGAGAAACAAGACAGTATGAGAGAGCCGCAATGCCCAAGAGAGCTCATGTGAATTTGTTTCATCTATATGAGTTCTGGATCCTTCATATGGGCATTGAGAGTTACCAGCTTTTTTCCTATTAAAAAAAAAAAATAAAAATCTCCTCCACCAGCAAAGAATAGTCTGTATGGGATAATGAGACTCAGCAGCTGAAGAAAAATTTTGTAGGTATGCAGATTTGTACTTCCTCACTACTTTTCCTTCCAGCTCATGACAGAGAAGAGAACCTACTTCTTGACAGCAGACTCTCCCAACATCCTGGAGGAATGGATTCATGTCCTACAGAGTATCCTTAGAGTACAAGTGACCAGTCCTGTTGGTGTTCCTCATAGTGATGCTAAACCTACTGTGAAAGGCTGGCTTACCAAGGTAAAATACTGCTTTTGACTTTATTCAGTTTACTTCAGTATTGACAGTGTGCCAGCCTCTTTGTTTGCACAGTAAACATCAGCAATAAATTAGTCTTTCAATACCCCTAGATAAATGTGACAAGAAAGGGGCAGTAATATGACAGTATTCCTCTGCATGTCAGAGAGGAAGGTTTGTATAAGTGATAAGGAATAGGACAAACAAGGCTACTGAGAGATACTGACTTTGTCAAATAGTGAGTAGTAACAGATGCATGTAGGCTTTTCTTCAACAGAACTCACAACACTTCAGACTTCAAACAAAAACTAGGAAACTGCTAAGAGTCACATTTACCTGATCTGAACTTGTTGATATAGGACAGTTTCAAAGAAATGGCTTATATGTTCTAACAAAGCATTTATTTCCACAAGGACAGATTGCAGGTGTATAAAGTACAGTGGCTGGAAATTAATCTGCTTTATGCCATTTCCATACATTATCTTCCACAAGCACCTACGTCCCATCTACTTAGATGGGATGTACCCACCTGCTTTTGGAAATGGGGCCCTGTATGTTTTGAGAGGAGCTTATATTTACATACAACAAATAATATATGCAAGATTGTAACAGAATTGAATTGAAAATAGAAATTCTAGAAAATTGTGCCAGCACTACCGCTGATACTAAAAACAGTATGTATTTCTCTGTCCTCTGTATAGGTCAAGCACGGTCACTCTAAGCTGGTCTGGTGTGCACTGATTGGAAAAACTTTTTACTACTATCGAAATCATGAGGATAAGGTAATTCATTTACCCTTCTTATTCTTGAACCCTTCATTCCCATTTCTTATGAAACTTTCTTTCCTTTTACTGCTTCTGTCTCTACCGCTTCAAAATCTTCTGTGGCTTTACTTATCCCTTTCTGATAGCCTCTTATCCATGAGAAGAATATATTATTTCTGAAATAGCTAATAAAATAAAATTACAAAAGACTTAAAAGGCAAGTAAGTGCTCTTTCTGAGATCAGTATGTATCTTGTTTCTCACTTTCTACACTTGGCCTTGTGAAAGCTTTAGAGCAGGCTGTTTTATACAGCAGCCAGAATATTCTGCATACTGTCATGAAAAGAAGGAGCAACAACAATATGGAAAGAGGAAGGACATTTAATCAGTTCTTCTGTTTTGAGAAGCTTGGCCCCGTGTTCCACTATTTTGTCTAAACCCATGTTTTAGCGTATCAAGGAATACTGTGACTCATATTTGGGATTGACCGTCAAAGGTAGCACAGCAGATAACCCTCTGTGTCTCAATCTACCTCTTTATGTAATTTTAAAAGTACTTATTTTCCAGTAGAAAATAAGATCAGGGTCAGGATCCAGTAGCTCAAGATACTGAACAGTTGACCATCAGAAAACACATCCTACATTGGAAAGCCAATGATGTAAACACAATTGATAAGTATAATGAGAGGAAAGCAATGAGTTATGGAAAAGATCATATTTCTTATTTGCATGTTCTCATTCTGACCTGTAGATGCTCCTGCAAGAAATGTGGTAGTATCAGAGTTTTAAAGTACTTTACTTGAACAAGGAAAAGGTTCTGTAGAAATGATATAAGATGATATAGTATTATTAGTTAGGCAGTGAATTATAGTTAGTTCCTTACATTTTACAGTACTGCTAACATTTTGAACGGGGTTTTCTATCCCAGTGTTCCTGTCCATATATATATTAACTATACTTACCTAGCTTTCTTCATCCTTCTAGTGTCCCTTAGGACATCTGCCTTTGCGTGAGTCCAAGGTGGAAGAAGTGGACCGTTCCTGTGACTCTGATGAAGATTATGAAGCCACTGGTGGAGGACTTCTCTCATCCCACTGCACTTTGGTGATTCACCCACAAGACCAGAGTCCCACGTACTTACTCATTCGCACAAAACATGAGAAGGTAAAAATGGCAGTCTTTTTGGAGAGCAAGAGTCTTCTTGGTATCAGCCAACACATGGGGAATGTAGACTGAAAGTGTTTGTAGAAAACAAGATCTAAGTTGACCCACACTGTTTTCATCCTTATGCCTAGAATACCTGGCTGTACCATCTGACAGTAGCAGCTGGTAGCAATAATGCCACAGTGGGTACATCATATGAACAACTAATTGGAAAACTGTTGGACGCAGAGGGAGACCCTAGTAAGTAGAAACCACAAACTGTTTTTCATGGTAGCAAAGCACAAGGAGGGATAATTTCAATCCTCCATTTTAATCCAGCCAAAAGTGAGGAAAGGGGATTCTCAGTAGAACAGCATGATATACTGCATTTCACCCCTGCTTTCAAAGTAACAGCTTGAGAGGGTATGGGCACTGTAGTGAAATTAGACAAATCTGTCACATTGTTATGTTGTTTATCAAAGCATCTGAATCTTCTGTAACATTAATTAAAATTAAGAAGTGGAGCTTTAATTTGTCCTGTAATTGTTGGTCCTGATTTTCCTTTTGTGGGAATTTTGACTGTACAAATACATGCTTTCATCTGAGCGCACACACTGACGCTTGCCTTCACATCTGTTCCTCCTGTCCACATGCATAAACCCTCACACTTATATCCATACTTTTCTGTTCCTCCTCATCTTTGGCATTCACTCATTTACATATGTTTGTGCACCATGTTCTCAAATGTGTATTAACATGTACATTTGTACTTAATACTCTTTCCTGCACACACACACTCCAACACCCGTCTGCAGACTTTACTTAGAGTAGTAATTTGTGTTAAAGATCCCCATAGCATGTGGGGTGCTCTGCTCCCAGGGCGCTCTGCTCCCAGGGTGCTCTGCCCATTCAGCAAGGTTCTTTTTCCACATGGGGACAGTTAGGTATCTTGTGTTTCTGACGGTGCGTGTTTTTGCCTCTCTGCTGCTTCAGATTCTCCTCTGTGGAAACATCCTATGTTGTGCTACAGTAAGGATGGGTTGCACACATCCCTCACTACTCTCCCATCTGAGGCTCTGCAGACTGAAGCTCTGAAACTTTTCAAGGTACTTAGAGACATAACACAGTTTTCAGCTACTTTGCTTAGTTGTTGGGGAACAACATTGGTCATGTTGTTAGTCACAACACTTACTGTCACCATTTTTTGCTTTAGACAGGCCTGGCAGGTCATTTAGTTACAATAAAACTGTCAGACCTAAGGTGTCACCCATTCTCCGGAAGTTTAACTTCTCCTTGTCTCCTCATCTGGAGCTAGAAGCAATGTCCCACAAAGGTTGTATGCTTCAAAGTTAGCCTTACCTTCCTCTTTCCTCTAACAGCTGGCAGTAGGATCTGCACTAAGACTCAATAGCCTTAGGCAGACATGGAAAGCAGGAAGCACATTTTCCTGATTCTCCTGCTGATTTTGAGCTCCTCAGGCTGAGGAAGGTTAAGTAAATTTCCCAGTTGCCACAGCTGTAAAAAGGGAGGCATAACATTTTAGTATTTATCCCCACACACTCCTTTCAGGGTTATTTAGAAGAATTAATTGTCTGTAACATGTTTGGGAACCCGGGCTGGAAAGCAACAGAGAGGAGTGACTGTAGGAACAGCACTGATTAACTTCCCTATGTTACAGTCCTGTCAGCTGTTCATCAATGTCCCCGTGGAAGCATCCTCTGTTGATTACCATGTGTCACTTGCCCAGACAGCACTGCAGGTCTGCCTGACGCATACTGAGCTGCAGAACGAAATCTACTGTCAGCTTGTTAAACAGACAAGTTGCCGACAGCCCCAGAACCACTCAGTCATTCAGGTAAAGTCTTCTTTGTCACTTCTGTTCTGTAAATACTTTCTATTTAATTCCATGTTTTTAATAATTAGCAATAAGGCTAAAGGTGTGCTGGAGAATCTTAATGCTTGAACTGTCACTCCTAGAAGCATTAGTCACCATCCAACATTTTGGTTATAGTGTTCTGTGAAAGAAAACAGGCAAGAAGTACAGAACAAGAATGATGACCAGTTTTGTGTTCACAGTGCTGGCAACTCCTGGCTTTATGTGCTCCTCTGTTCCTGCCACAACATCACTTCCTCTGGTACATCAAACAGCACTTCCAGCGCCATGCAGACCCCAGGTAAGTACTGCAACATTTTCTTTTGCTAAGCTGATTGCCTTCTGTATCCATTACAGAAATAGATGGAAACCAGTTCGTAACTCTCACCTGCAAAAATCAGTAGAGGGAGAGGATGGAAGGTTCCTGAAGGTGTCTAGCTGTCCCCCTTCAGTCATTCACACTCATTGTGTCACTTATATTAAACTAGTTCACAGAACTAGCAGCAAAACTTTTTGTAGATGCAACTGGAGCTACCCAGGGAGTTTTAAAAAGTATTTTTATTTCTTTGCTGATGCAATTGATTTCTTTTATTAATAGAGTTACAGGCTAAATTTAGAATGAATTTTAGGTGATTACATTCTGCTGTCTGGTTAGTAGGCATACTGACAGTGCAGAAGTCAGGCAGAGAAAAACTCACCATAAAATGTTATAAAAAACAAACCTGAAATACATTCTATCTTTTTGTTACCTCTTCAGTGTGTTACACAGGGTAACATTCCCCCCTTAGGAAAACAGTGCAAGATTACTGTGGCAGCAGTATGCTCTTTGGTGTTCATGCTGTGCTCTTTGTGTGTTTCCATGGTGATCTGATCTTCAGCATGTCTGACTATGTCCTTGGCAGGGTCAGGGCTAGAGATGTCTAGCTGTCTGTTTGAACAGTCTGTACTAAGAAATAGGTAAGAAGAGTGGTTTCATATGAAATATTCACTTAAATACTCAGCCAGTGTATGCCCCAAAACTCAAGCTAGAACTGTCCTGGTATTGAAAAGAGAATCTGTGTACTCCTTCTATCAAGTGGATTTTATTTTATTTTATTTTTCATGCTGCCTCCCCTTTGCTATTCTCAGAAGTAAAGCACAGATGTGTAAAACACAGCTCCTCAGTAGGCTGTATCCCCTTTGTCTAAGGCAACACATTAGGGATCTTCTGGGTAGTACTGGAAACCATCTCTTCAACCCTGCGCATTTGCCAGCTCCCAGAACAGCCCACGCAACTCAGCAGTGGAGCTGCTGTACCACCCCTGAGGACTATTCAATTTCATAAGGATGTGCTGAGCTCTGTGAAACTGAATTAATACATCAGTTTTAAGCATTACTATGTCAACTGTCTGCCATGTTCTTAGTCCAGAAGCACCTTTATCAACAAATATCTTCAAACAGAAGCAAAGAGGAAATCTGTTTATACAATCCGGCAATGCAACAGTTTTTAGGGGTAGAAACAAACATACAGAAGTTGCAGCAAACTGCACTTATGTTCACCTGTAGTTTAGATGAAATTTAGAGCAGTTACTAAATGAAACTTAGATTATCTCCTCCTATCCAGTTTTAGGAATATGCAAGTGTCTCTCCATGGAGCAGGCAAGGCTGGTTTCTGACCACTTAGATGCAGATATTCTTTCCCTGCTTCGCACAGCAAACAATGCTAAGATATTTACACTGCATAATGCCTATGATCTAGATTTAAGTAAGATATTCATTCTAGGTATTGTTGTTTTTGTGTGTGTGTGTGAAAAGTGACAGGGAAGTATATATCTAACGCTCCACAAGTAGGGCACTGTTCTAGTTATAAGTTGCAGGGCTCAGGATCATTTGGGGAGAATTCGGGAGCCAGAAGCAACAGCTTCTCATTGAAGCAAGCTTCTCCCTTGTGAAAATTGTTTGGACATGTTACTGGGAAGGCAAGCAGCGTCTTGCTACAGTGAAAAGCCAGAGCTCCCGACGTCCGTGTTGCTTACAGGGATTTAAATGGAGATTTAATCAAGTACTGAACTCCTGAAGGCATCTTGAATGGAATTGTCCTCCCCACTCCTCACCAACAAAGTGGTAGCACTGTTATAAATCCTTGGGTTACATTCCATTTCAGAACTTATTCGCTATATGCATTGTTAACGTTTTTCCTACAGGTTTTATTGACCTGCCTGGCTTTAGAGATGGCTAAATCTTTTTGGTCAATGGAGCAATCTCTTCACTATGTAGTAAACTAATCATATTAGTAATTGTCTATGAACTATGAACAAATCTGAGCCTGCTTTGAATTAAAGTTGCTATTGACTGGCAGATTGGATTCATGTGTGAGAACTTGTAATTTGTATAACCATGTAAATTGATAAACACAATTTATATAATCCTGTTACTGAAACTATTGCATTAAAATCTATGATTAGTTCTTATTAGGACTTGACATGATAGTAACTAATTTCCTCTGGCATGACAGTGAGGGCAAAACTACCTGGTGTTGTTTCAATGGATATTATGATGGCAACAGGGTACAGAAGAGGACACTCCTGCACTATATCTGGCCCACTCAGGAGCAGGGAATACCCCTGTGCTTCCCAGAGGGTCCATGGTCTACCTTAATTTCACAGATGTGCGGAGCTCAGGTTTGTTTCGTAGCTATTTCAGTTGAGCTGTTAGACTGTTGAAATGAACTAGGAGATCTACAAACAGATGTATCTTTGCTTGAGCAAAAAATTGAGGAGGAATGCTTTGTCACAGCATGGAAATGGATGAGGACAAGGCATACTTAAAGCATATGTTTGTTACTTATCTCCATCTCGTTGCTTAGGAGTGAAATAGGCAAGTATGCCATCTACTGCCAGAGATCAGTGGACCGCACTGTGCAGACTGGTGAGCGGGAAGCCAAGCCCTCACGGATGGAGATTGTGTCCATCCTGCTGAGAAATCCCTATCACCACTCACTGCCCTTCAGCATCCCAGTGCACTTTATGAATGGAACCTACCAGGTGAGCCACTGCAGCTTCTTTCCTTCTGGGCACTAGCGGACTACACCTTAACCTGCCTCCTTCATGTGAGCGGGTAGCACAACATACTATAGTGTTTATACATATCAGACATTTAGAGAGACGCTATTCCTCCTCCTTGCCATCTTAGCCATTCTTCTTAATAAAATGAAAGGAATCCAGTCCCAGCTATACAAGTCAGAGGAAGAAAAAGTAGCTGGGGAGAAAGAAGAGACATTGCAAGTGTCTCAGTATGAGAAAGAATGCATTGTGAAAGGAGACCATACGCATGCAGTCACTGATGGTAAATTGTGAGACACCACTCTGTAGAAAACCAGGCTTCATTTGTCGTGATACTTGTCAATGTCATGCTTTTTGAAAGTTATACTCAATTAGCTCCTATTGCATCACAGGTTATAGGTTTTGATGGTTCCTCAACAGTTGATGAATTCATCCAGCGGCTGAACCAGGAGACAGGAATGAGAAAACCATCCCACACGGGATTTTCTCTGTTCACAGACGATCCTTCTGGGAGGGATTTGGAACACTGTTTGCAGGGCAACATGAAGGTAATTTTTTTTCTTCCTCTGCTACATGTAGCATGCATCTTTGAAGAGCTGCTAAATGACTACTAAATTTTTCTTAATGCAGATGAAAAAGATCAAATGCATGTGGGTCTTGCCTATCCAGATTAGTATTTAGAGATGAGATGTTAGTTTCTCATCTGAGATCCTAGTTAAGACAAAGCACATTCTGTTTTAATAGGTGATAAATTGGTAATTTTTTTAAAAAAGGCTCTAACTCAAATTTTAGCACATGTTAAAGTTTAATTTGTCTCAACTACAAAAATAAAACATGACTGAGCTAGCTAGCATGATCAGATATCACAACTAACATCAAGGGTGACACTCCTAATTGAGACAAATTTATGTTAGGCTGTGGATCTCTTGGCACTTCTGTTTAAATCTTATCTATTGGATTATGAAGCATCTTTCTCCTTGCTATCTCCAAATAACTCTGGCTTTTCTTGTTGATGAGTGTTCTTAGGGGAAAAAGCTCTGCTGAGCGTGCCTTCACTTTAAAAGAGAGGAAGTGCCTAGATCAAAGGAAAAGGGAAAGCAGTTAAAGTATTAATGCATCTTTCACGTGGAGATTTTTACTCAGGCTGCAGCTGGGTGACTGCCTTAAGTATGTGGACTAGTGGCCGTGAATGAGACACACTGAATTTCAGTACTAACTTATGAGAGGAATTTGTTATACAGCATTGATGGAGGAATAGTGACAGTGATGACTTTAAATAGGCCCTGACATCTACAAGGGACATAAAAATTTACCTTTACACAGTGTAAGATTTCACATTTGGCAACACAGGGAGGAGATGTCAATAACTTTAAAATAGATGGTTTGAAGAGGAAGCTGCCACAAGTAGCTTAAAATGATAAACTTTGCTTTCATGGCCTGTTACAGATCACATAATCTGGAGCTTTCCTGATAAGTGAACCACTATTTGGGAGACGAGGTATTAGAGTAAATGAAGGAGTCTGAGACAAGCAGGGGCATTGCTTTTAGTTGGTATTAACAGGTTATTATTTACTGGCCAAGCAACCTCAACAGCTTCTTAAGAGAAGATAGGATATCATGTATTTCATGTAGCTTCTTATGTTTACATTCCTTTTATTGAGATGCTATCAAAAGAGAACTAGGGACCTTTATGAGATCAATTATGAAAGAACTGGAATAACCTAGAGAATCTGAATGGAACCAAAGAGGTTAACCACGTTGTTACTAATAATGTGTGTGATGTGTGAAGTTGGAATCTAAATCCATATGTTCCCAGAGTTTGGACATTCACATCCAAGGGCTTTGTTTAGCCAAGCACGCATATAGCCACCATTCAGAACATATATTACTGCTTTTGGTAGGCTGAGCAGGGCACTTTTGAGGCAAAAAATCTTTCCTATGAACTATGCTTTGGCTCACATTGCGGAGGTGTTTTAGCATGAACTGGATTTTTTTTTTCCACATGAAACATGAGCTGGAAGATGTGATCCAACATAATGGGCTTTCAGGAAATCTGATCAGACTAAAGCTAGTCCAAATGAAAATCTCATAGTGTGGGCTGAAGGTCTTAGGAACAGCTATCTCACTGTGCAGAACTGCTCCTCCTGGGCTACATGACTTGCTAATACAGGCATAACCACAGAGCTGGTACCAGGCCAGAATTCAGTTACAGATGTCCCCCTGCAGATTTAGTGACGGAGGTTTCTGTTGCAAAGCTTTAATTTTGATATACTATGTAATAGAAAAATGAATCATTTTGTCACTTTTGGCTGCGTTTATGCTGATCCCATCTATTTCTTTATCTTCTATGTTCCACAGTACTTCTTTCACTTTCCCCTCAAGCCTTGACTGTACGTTTCACCTGTTTGTCTTTCCTCTCTCCATAACATTTTTTAAAGATCTGTGACATCATTTCTAAATGGGAACAAGCCTTAAAAGAATTGCACCCTGGGAAATATGAAGGTGGCACCAGAATTGTGAAATTGACCTATAAGAACAGGTATTGTGCTTCCTTTGTTGGCCTCACTACCGCTGTTAATTAAACTCTTGTAGACTGCATGTATCTCTGTAGATGGCCGGTAATTTATAGTACTATTAGTGCCAAAACTATTTTAGCTAAGATGATGTCAGATCCTACATGAGATGCAGTGACATTTGTCTGTGTGTGTTATGTGTATACAAGAGGGTATATGGTCTAGAGGTAAAACCCAATACACTTCGCAATAGTGGAACAGAATTAAAATGGGCTAAAAACTAGCTACTTAGCACAATTTCCTTTGTCTAGATCCTAAAGTGTAATTAAATAACATGTGTTAGGTGAGAGCAAGAGAAACCTGGGGGAATAATCACCAGTGAAAATGAAACTTGCAATTAAACAAGGAATTACGAAGTTGAAAAGGATACAAGAACAACACTCTAAATGGCAAGAGCTGTAAAGGAAACATGTAGTAGCAGTGCCCAGACTTTATAAAGAAAGAGAAATGTTAAATCTAGATGATGAGAGATAACAGAGGAGAAAACTATGAGACACAGGTATAAAATGAAAACTGGAACAAGCTCATCATTTATATTAAAGACAGGAATTCTGAATTCAAGTGAGTGGAGAGCTGTGCATGAGAACTAGTAATGGCTTTCTACCTGTTTGGAGGCAAAACAACCCTCCTCCTACTGGATTAAAAAAGCCACAAAGTTTTGCATTGAACACATGAAGATTTTGGTGACAGTAGTGGTGAAAATAAGTTTCTGTGAGCTTTGAAACAGAAATTATTGCTTTTGACTCAAAAGTATTTTTTTTCATGAGTGAACCTTTGCAATATTATTTTGTTGGTCTGGAATGTGCTTAGACTGTACAGCAAGGATATTTTGATAAGGTCTTTCCAAGGTTGGTTTGTTCCAACAGCAAGGACTCTGATAAGATGTGTAAGGTCACTATGGTCCTAACAGTGTGAGTTTAGAATTGACATAAAATAACTAACTGAACCACTAGAATGAACATCTTGTGTGGCATTGTGGTATATATCATCATAGGTGTAGCTTTAAAATGATATTTGAATTAGATGGTGTGGACTGTAATAGGCATGCATGAGGAATGTTTCGGGGAAGCATTCCCCCCGCTCATATCTTCAGCCTGCATGAGTCATCTTCCTGTACCAGGTCAAAGAAATTGAGTGTAAAGAGAAAAATCAAAGCTTCCTAGTAGTTTTGACAAGAATGCCTTACTTTTTGCAATAAAGCCTGCTAATTGGGTTCCTTATTTTCTGCTAAAACTTTTTTTTTTTTTTTAATAACAATTTCAGAATAAGCACTCAAAACAGAGTTGGTAAAAATAACAAGTCTGCAAGGCCACCATGTAGAAGTTTGTACAATTCTTGCCTTACAGCAGAGATAGCTCTGTATTCTGTGATAAGCAGAGAAGGCCATCTCTTAAATATTGCCTGTCTGTGCTTGATGGGGATAGACAGACACTGATCACCTATAATTCTCTACTTTTAGGCTGTATTTTCGGAGCCAAGCCAAGGGTGAGACAGACCGCGAGCGGTTGCTGCTGGCCTTCCAAGTCAGCAATGAAATAGCCAGTGGAAGGTTTCCTGTTAATAAGGAATTAGCTCTGGAAATGGTTGCTCTGATGGCTCAGGTGAGCATAACTATGGGCAGAAATCACTGTTTCTTGGTCCTCTAGAAAGTTCAGCTGTATGCTGAATGTCTTTGAGTAAGCAACTATCTTTTACATCAGAAGTGGTATTTCTTACCAAACATACAGTCCGAGGTGTACCATGCCAAATGCACCACACCAGCATACCTGTATCAGTAGAACACCTTTTGCTGTAAGGAAATTTCCTGTGGAACAACCTCTTCTTTCCTTCTGAAGTAAAATATTGGAAAACACGATGGGGCTGGACTCTCCCCAAAACTGCTCTGAATAGTGCCTTAGTAAAGATATGGAAATAGTGTCGCCTATTAGAAGACTGCTTAATAGTAAAAGCTTTCACCATTGCACTGCCAATAGCCTCTTCTTATTCAAGGAACAACATTTTGTAGGATTTTCCATTAGACTTCCAGGCTTACATTTAGCATTTTACCACATAAAACACATTGTATGACTTTTTTACTGAGCTGAAACCAATTGTTGCATTTGTTAAAACAATGTGAAGAGATGAAGAAGTTGGGAACACTGTCGATGCTATTTACAAAAAGGCTGTAGTTTTAGTTGGCTAATTGAGAACAAACCCCAAATGCGTGACAGTTATAGAGAAGTGTCTTCTTATGTGTAGGTGGCCCACATCTTGTTTTGCTTTTTCTTAGATCAGTAAAGAATTCCTTGAGCAGTCATTCTCCCATAGCTGCTTTGTTGTACGCTTATTGTTGTAAATACTGCAGACAAAATTACGCAGCCTGATTATATTGATTTGCATGACTAGTTAAAACAGTAGATAGCAATATGGAAACCGGTGGAATGTTCTATTACACTAAAACCCCCATAGTTCTGTTGTACTGCAAACCTTACGGTACATGCTGTCTTAGGTGGAATATGGGGATTTGGATCGACCGGGATCTTCAAGCCCTGGGGGAACATCACAATCCAAAATGCAGCATCTTCTCCACCAGGTCTTAGATAAATTCTACCCCAAACGCTACAAGCAAAACATTGCTCCTGAACAGCTCAGGTAAGTTGTTTGTCCTCTTAAAGTTTGCACTGAAAACAATTTGTTATGCTTGCAAAATTCTCTCTTGATGCTTAAGAAGTTTCAAGGAGCTCATCAAGCTTATATTAATGTAGAAGCTTAAACAACACAAGTGTCAGAAAAAAAGGTTCCTTTCAAAGAAGATGGTAGATAACTAATAAAAAATAGCCAAATCACCAACTAACTTTCCCCAAATCAAGAAGTTTAAGCCTTTCACTTCCAGATTACACAACTCAGTTCCAACAAATTCCAGCATGTCTAAGCCTAAGATTAATTTTGTTTGTAAATTTTTGTTTTACCCTTCCCCTACATCTCAGTTGAACCCAGATGCCATTTGCATCATTCCACAAAGCCAGCGCATATGGGCTGCTTCAGGCCATGCAGTAATTCTGACAGGGCTTTTTGATGTTCTGACTTAGAAATTCTCAAACACTATGCAGTGATCCCAATTACTCAAATACATAATTCAGACGCTGTGGATCTCAGCTCTAACTGTTTGAACAAGAGAGAATGGTATCTCCCAGATCCAAAGTTACTAAGAGATGCAGAAGTGGAACTAATGCAGTTACCTTCTTTTGGAAGTAAATTCTGTATGCATGTGGGAAGATAACTGTCAAGACATTCCTAATGAGCCAAATCAAGAGAGAGTTGATGTGTACTTCTACTCCATCTAAAGTATACTACAGACAAGTTAAGATAAAGGTGAGAGTATAATCAAATGTGAATAAAGTTGGGCAGGATTTTACTGCAACAGCTGCCTGAGTGTTTGTAGTTTCAGTTGTTGAGCGTATACACCAGTGAACAAGCAGTATGTGACTGGGGTTCCTGGACATTACAGTATAATTAGTGGGAAAATGACTGTGGAAGCAGAGAAACTTCTAAAATAAACTCAGCTTTGTACAACCTTCTTAACTGATAGTGCTAACAGCCCTATCTATAGTATTTGTGTAGAATAGCCCTGAGTGGTACATTTAGTAGCTGATATAATTTTACTCACATTCGCTTGGAAGACTTTAGTAAATGGTGCTGTTTTGTGTCTTGGGTTCTGAAAGGCAACTGGCTGACAGGCTGGCGACAAAGTGGATGGTGCTGCAGGGATGCTCTCCGCCGGAATGTGTTCGAATTTATTTAACGGTAGCCCGCAAATGGCCTCTCTTTGGAACCAAAATGTTTGCTGCTAAGGTAACTGGAACACACTTTTTTTTTTTTTTTTTTTTTTTTTTTTCCCCCCAGTAATGAACTCTCTCAGCAGAGATGTATCTGATCTCTGGTAATATGGATTGAAAATACTCCTACCTCATGAAGAGTTCAAACTAAACTTCTGTAGTCTGAATGAACAGCTCTGGTACCACATTGGTTTAGAAAGAAGGAAGAGAAATGCGTTCTGGACACTAGGGGTTGCTAGTGTTCAATAAACAGATACTGAAGCTTTACTGGCTGCATCAGTTCATTGTAAGACATAGTACTACCTCTTCCTGCAAAGCCTTGCCAAAGCTCTTACAGGCAGGTATTTCCCTGGCCATCAAGGCTGCAATAGCTTAAGAATACTATGTACATACCACTGAGAGGAAAAAGGGAGTAGTCTCCCATAAATCACACCATGTATTTGATGCTAGCTGAAAGGAGAATGGGTATTTCAGCCCTGCTCTCTGCTTGACACTGAGCTGGCTGCTTTCCTTGCCACATGAGAAAAGCAAGCACTGCTAACGTCCTGTTGCAGAAACAGAAAAAAATGAAGCATATATTGGGTAAGCTGCCACAGGCATCATCAGGACAGCAAAGAACCAGATTGAGGGTGTGTGGGGGGTGCTTCTTCCAGAAGCTTGTACCATCCCTCAGCCCACTTCAGGCTAGAGCTCTGTACCTATTACCCTTGACTAAACTAATGTCTTAGCACACTAATGCCAAAACAAGACTTCTCCGCCTCAGCCATATTCCCCAACCCAGCATAATTCTCTATTGAAAGCCTGAGAGAATGTCTTGTTCTTGGTTAATGTCTTTTGCTTTGAAGTTAAAGCTGTACTGAATAAAGTCTAATGATGTAACAGACCCTCTTGATTAAATGAGAAGATTTCAAACAGATAGTTATTTCCACAATTGGTAATAAAAGCAGAAGAGGTTATTGGTATTTGAGGTCACTAACAGCAAAGAATCAGAATACAGAATAGTACCACCCACAGTATAAATGATATTGGTATTTCTGATAACTACCATAGTTTATAATTTTTCAGTAGTTAAACAGCAAAACCTACAGCATTAGCCATATAGCAGCAGGTTCCCAGGAAAGATTCATATCATTAGACATAACACGTAACTCATCTTTAAGAGATCATTGATGCACATTTGCCAAAATCTGTAAGAAAAAAAAAAAGAAATTGCATTGATGTGATGGCACTGTATGTGCACTGGTACTATGGAAACCAACAGGCTTCACTGCCTGAAAGATGGCAGCAGAGTAAGAACCAGAACAGAACTGCTGTTCTGTCACTGTCCTAGCATTACCTTCAGTTCTAACTACACTGATGGCATTTAACCTCAATATCTCTGCCATTGTTGCATCTCATGTACTGCTAGTCCCCAAATTCTATGTCAATCTGAAAATACTATTCCAGATTTTGAAATAAATCATCTTAAAAATCAAACCAGGTCACACATGTAAGCCTATAGGATTCTCTCACATCCACTTTATCCTTAAAACCCAAGTTTTGTATCAGAAACTTCTTCTTTAAGGTATACAAGAAATGTCTAAATTGAACATTTTCTCTTTCTCCAGCCTATTTTGCCTTCCTCATTGGAAGAAAGTCCAGTCTGGATAGCTGTGAATGAAGATGGTATCAGCATACTGGATTATAACACTATGGTATGGTGAGGAACGCTGTTTAAGGAAAATAACTCATCTCCCACAGAAAGACCTTCCCTTGAATCCACTTAGAGTCAGTAAAAGTTTGTCTTTAACTTCAGCTGGATCCAGAAGTTAATTTGTAGAAGTCAGAAACGAGGGAAGTGAGGGCTATGTTTTAACGCTACATAAACAAAGGAAAATTACAGCTACAGTGTAAGGTAAGATTCCATGAAACTGCTATCTGTCCCTTTGATGGGAGCAAACAACCACAGACATCTTGCAAAACCTCAGCAGTGTGTGCTTCACTGCTACCAGCTGGGATATAGCAAAGTGTGCACCGTTCCTCTGAAGCAGCAGGGCACCAAGCAAGCTAGGAAAATCCTAGAAATGCAATTCTCTTTTGAGATTTCTCTGCCAGCTGTTACCTCTGCAGCCAATTACCTATTACTGCTGGAGAGCTGGAGTTCTTGCCGTAAATAGCAAATATATGAGTTTGAGGTGGACGTTTTTCTTTTACAGAAATATGACTCTTTTCAACTGTCTGTTTTCTGCAGCACTTGAAGCTCTCTTATTCATACTCTTCAGTGCTGACCTTTGGAGGCTGTCGAGATGACTTCATGATTGTAGTCAGTCAAATAAAAGAACGGAGTTCTGGAAAAAACAGCACAGAGAAACTCCTTTTTGCAATGGCAATTCCAAAGGTAATTACAAAATGAACAATGAGTATCTTTGCAGCCAGCAGCATCACAGCTGGGCATTGGGGACTGGTACTTCTGGCTGCTGCACAAGCTGTGTACATTCAAGAAATCCCTTGCAAGGTGAAACCTTTAATCGAATGACTTATTCTACCCAATTCTTGAAGACGTAACTTGAATTCAAAACTGAACAACTCCATGACATTTGCAAAAGTTATGCAGTCAATAGGTTCTAAAAATCAAAGGGCACTTTTACCTCTAATTGACTTACAGTTAATCATTTTCTTTTTTCCCCCTAGATTGTTGAAGCAACACTTCTTATTGCCAGCTATATTAACTACCGTTCAACAGCTTCACTTCTACCCTCTACACAACCCTCCCGAAATGCAACATCTGCTAACAAGCTATGGGAGACAGAAAGTCGGTGCTTTTTTCCTTCCAAGCCTCGAAGCACTAAGGGGCCCACCCTGCTCTGAGGGCTCATTCCAAATTACTTTGGAGATTTTTTTGTTTGTGGGTTTTTCTTTTGTTTCTTTTTTTTTTTTTTACACTACTGTGTACTGACTTGCAGACTGCTATGATTTTGCCAGTTGTACACCTTGTTTGAATGCAGATTCTGATTGTTTTTCCTTAATAACAGACAAAGTTCCATAGTGTGGGTAGAGGCAGTGTCCTTTCTCCTCAGAAGTGTTGATCTTGGGGATTGTGCAGGTGTTCCTCTTCCATGCCACACTCCATCCAAGATGCCACACCTCAGGTCCTTTCCCTGCACAGTGCCCCAGTCGCACTGCATCTCCTGCTCTTCCCTTGCACCCATTCTTCTTCCATGTCCTGCTGTTACAGCTTTGCTCACAAGCACATACCGTTGGCATTGATCCCTCCCATTCTCAGCTTTGCTCCTGCTTTTAGATTGCTGCACCGCACCTTATGCTTGGAACCTCAGTCCAGCTCTTAAACTCCTCGTGACCTCTCTTCATCATCACAGCCCCTTTCAATTACTCCCACTATTTCCAATAGTCTTCTGCTTGCATCAGTCACTAACTTGTTCACTCTTTACCTGCATTAGACTGCGACCTCCACAAGGCAGATGTGAGTGGTGTAGGCTTGAATTTGACTGCAGTGGGCTGAGCACACAGTCCTATTAAAATTAAGAACAGGTGGTTCAGGATACTGTGGCGTGTGGCATGAACCCTGTACAAGGATGCATCCTGCTGATTATTACCTGTATAAGGAGCTGCCTAGCAATTCCTCATAAACCAGACACACTGGAAAAGCTATTACCAGAAAGACAGAGATGGCCAAGTAGTTTACACAAAACCATGTCCATGCTCTGGTTATGAATAGCCATCATATTATAGTTTTGACTGGTGTTTAAATTCACTCCTGCCACTCAGAACAACTATTAAGATAACTGTTGTAGTTTCTGGGGAAAAAAAAAAAAAAGGCTCTCTGTATTTATGCAACTGCTTGACATAACCAAGACAATTTATTTTTTCCTAAAGCTACATTGACTCCTCCCTGAAACTGATGCCAAAATTCAAAGACCGCAACTTTCCAAGTCTTTGCCCCAGACATGAAAGAAAGGAAGATGCTGTTGAGAGGGATTAGGAACTAAACTGACAAAAAGACTTCTGATGCATGTCAATGGTGATTTTTAAGACCTGAAATAGGGAGTACAGAGTAGGAGTTCATTGGTACATACGAATCTTTTCAACCTTCATTTTATAAAGGTGAAAAGCTGACATCTTTGCATGTTGAAGTCTCAGAACAATTGGGACTGGAACAGTGTCAGACGACGCCCTAGCTCCTGCAGAATGGATGTGTTTCGACAGCTGACGCTGTTCTGTGCGTCAGATTGCTGCTGCAGGGCTGAACGTGTCACGTGCTCCTCTAACATGCACATCCAGACTCTTTCCCTTAAACACTGTTATAGATGCTTTGGGATGTGTTTGAAACTGCACATGATCTCAGACAAAGGAAGACAAGGCAAGCAAACCTTGCCATTTTATCTGTCTTTCGGCAACTGGAACAGACCTTTTCAAACCCGCTCTGCCCTTCTTACTTCACAGAAGCTGTTCCTTTAAAACTCCTGCTTCCTTCATGCTACCAGGTCAAGGAGGAGGTAGATAGCAAATAGATACTCAAATACTGTTCTTCAAATTTTCCAAAGGAGTGTTTTTTGATCTGTTTCAAAGGGACTTTGTGCAGACTGGGAAGCCTAATGGATTTTAAACAAACGAAAGACAGCCATGCCTCTTGAGAACTCTAAATCTGGCTTGAGTTTGACTCTTTTGATAAGTCTTCTACAAAGCTAAGGAAGAAGAACTGCCCTTTCAAAAGTACCATGTGCAACTTCATAATAATTATGCATTCATGGGCAACTTTCCCAAATTAAAACAGTGTGAATCCAACCATTATAAAGAATTCAGCAATAGCAAACCAAAGCTAGTCACGAATGAACAAACCAACCATACCAGTGTTTTTTAACTTTCTAGTACTTGCCACCAACCCTCAAATAGCCAACTAACGCACGCAATGGAGCTGATATTGCAAGAAGTTTTGTTTCAAGCTTATGGTGGGTACAAAGCCACAATTAGAAGAACATGGGGCAGACAAAATCATTCTAAACAATCTCTTATCAGCATATTGAAAAAAAGTGGTGTGTGGAAACAAAGACTTGAAATGGAAGATTATGTACAGAGACCTATTTGCACATACTGTAATGTACCCACCTGTCATGAATTTAAGGACCATCCCTCGAATTTACTGAAAAGGGTAGAAGCTTTCTGAGCCAAAAACAATGTTGCAAAGGTATTGTCTTAGTCTTTTTTTCCTCCTTAGATACTTCTAAGTGATGATAAATCCTCATAGAGCAGTCAGTAGTTTATATTCTCATTTTCTCTCTATCTTAGTATAGATACACAAGTTTGAATAAAAGAGCATTCTTTCTCCTTACATAGTCACATACAACAAACAATTCCTCCAGTATGTGGAGGTCTGTTTGGCAGCCTGCTTCTTATGTCCTGCCAGTAACAGAGCTGCCTCAGAATGAGCTGAGCTCAACTCATTGTCATCTGTTCTGAGGGTGCTCAAGGCATGAAAGCCTCCAGTTCACTGTTCAGAGGCTGTACTTACCTTGCGCTGCTAACATTCACAGCCTCAGGGACTTGTGTCAGGGCAAACAGGGAGCAGAGATGTTTAATAAGCAATTTTCTGCCATAATTGCACTTTAAATTTACAACCATGGCATATGGAACTTTTTGTCTTCCTTTCTTACAAACATTCATTAATACTTGAGTATTTCAGGGACCACCCCACTCCAATGGATGCACATATACCTCCTATTTATAGCTTACCTGACTTTATAACAAACAAAAAAAATGTAGGTATCTATTTTGTATGATTCTTTGAAAGAGAAAATGGTTTTTATTTTAATCAATGCTTTTGGCAACGATTATTGCTACAGTATAGAATGAGATGACAGAAGCCTTTGTTTTCCTAACTGCTGTGTGTGTAAAAGGCTGTCTTGGAGATACTGTGAGATTCCTGTTCTTAATAAAATGCAATTATCACGAATGAACCTGTATTCCTTCTCAGACTGAAATAAACTATTTATCTTAAAAGCCAAAGTAGGCCTGGTGTAAACAAATGTGGGCAAAACCTGTGTCTGGTATCCAGGCTCATACCTGGTACACACCTGCCGTACTCCAAGTCCTTGGTTCTCTCTGGCCATCGTCTGACCCTCAGCTTTAGCTGATCACTGAAGTGCACTCCCATGAGCACGGGATTTCCAGTGATGGCTAAAGCAATCTTCCAGACTTCCTTCTGTGATACAGCTCCACCTGCATTTCTTCAGTACTCACAGGACTTTGTGGGATTTTTGCAGTGCAGGCAATGTTCCCAGCACACTCAGGTCCAAGACTTACTTCTCTTCTGACACCTTTTCCCCACAGCTAAGCAAATATTCCTGTTGCTATAATGCTCTTCGAGGTTCTTGACCATTTCCCCCTTCCCCCCCAACAAAGAAACACAACCTACCCAGACCAGGCCCCTGAGCAGCTCTGTACCCAGCTCTAAGTATACCACAGGAGTGTTAGTCAAAGGACCTCTGCTGTAGTCACATTCCTGGGGCCTGCTGTTGTTAAGAGGCAGTTTCTGCTCCTGCCCCAGCACCCAGCTTCCCCAGTTCTGCCAGGACTTGCAACCAGTTTGCATCAGGGTACAGCTTCACTAATTTCAGAGGGAGAGCACCCAACCCACCCCCAAAAACTTGTGTTACAGCAGAGCTGGACTTAAAATTACGACAAACTCCATCATTTAAAACATTTGTGAGAAACAAAAACACAAAATAAATTAAGTAGCTAGACAGGGTTACCAAAAGCCAGTGATGCCTCCCAAAGCTGCTGCTTTTCACTCTGACAACCGAAATACTCCAGTGATAAGAGCTAACCTGTATCTTTAAAACTTCATGGCACAGTAAAAAAAAAAAAAAATCACCTTCTCTCTACAACACTACGTGATGATGCGTCACCACATTTTAGTTCTACATTATGTACACACCTATAGCACAGCACTGTATGCAGATTAAGCACAAGCCCGAGGCTCCTGCCAGCTTGCTGTTTTAGCTCTTGTTTTTCCAACATTTCTAGTGCCTCGGTTACATCACTAAGGAGTCGTGGAAAAAAAAGGATAGAAAAATACCAGTTAAAAATTACAGTAACTTTTAGACCATCAACTAAGAAGAATATTTCAACATGAAGTTTGTCTCAGTATAGCTACTTTATTCACACAGTCATTATAATTTTCAACAACATATTTTCCTCATTATCTCAAAGCAATCGATACCGTGTTGGCTGAGGCAGTCAGGGCCCCTGGAGCCCACCTTGTCCAAGCCCTGCGCAGGCAGGGCCACCCAGAGCAGCGTGCTCAGGCCCACGTCCAGGCAGCTTTTGGAGATCTCCAAGGGACTCCAGTACCCCTCTGGGCAGCCTTTGCCAGGACACAGCCACCCATGTGAAAAAAAGTTCCTGATGCTCAGATGGAACCTCCTGTGTTTCAGTCTGTTCCCATTGCCTCTTGTTCTGTCACAGAGCACCACTGAAAAAAGCCTGGCTCCATCTTCTTCACACCTTCCCTTCAGATATATACATTCACATACACTGATTCCCTTCCTGAGCCTTTTCCAGGCTGAACAGCCCCAGCTCTCGCAGCCTTTCCTCACGCGCTCCAGCCCCATAACAATTAAGGCCTTTTCCTCGTCTCCAGTACGTCCATGTATTGGGGGCCCAGCAGTGGATGCAGCACCCCAGGTATGGCCTCACCAGCGCTGAGGAGAGTGCTGTGACCTGCTGGCAACACTCCTCCTCACACAGCCCAGCACATTGTTAGCCTATTTTATATATATATATATATATATATATTTATTTATTTATTTATTTATTTTTTGTGGCAAGGGCATATTGCCAGCTCCTGCTCACTTGGTGTCCATGAGGACCCCCAGGTCCTTTTCTACAAAGCTGCTTTCCAGCTGGTCAGCTCCAGCATGTACGGGGAGGAATGGCATGGGGTTATTCCTCCCTGGGTGCAGGACTTCGCACTTCCCTTTGCTGAACTACAGGAGTTCCTGTGTGCCCATCTCTCCAACCTGTCTGGGTCCCTCTGGTTGGCAGCACAAACCTCTGGCGTAACAGCCACTCCTCACAGTTGTGTGTCATGAGCAAACACCCTCAGCGCTTGTGGGTACTTCCCATCCTAGCCCATGGACTTACACATGTCCAGGTTGCTTAAGTAATATCTAAACTCATCCTCTTCCACCAAGGGTAAGTCTTCCTTTTATCCCCTGATATCTGGGGCCTGGCATTCCTGAAGGCTGATCCTGCTAGTACAGACTGAGGTGAAGAAGGCATTCAGCACCCTCCTTTTCCATGTCCTGCATTACCATGCCCCTGCGCCATTCAGCAGTGGGCCCACATTTCCTTGTTTTCTTTTTGTTACTCACGTACTTACAGAAGGCCTTCTTGCTGTCTCTGACATTCCTAAATAGATTCAAATCCACATAGGCTTTGGCTTTCCTAACCACCTCCCTGCATGCTCAGACGGTGTCTCTATATTCTTCCTAGGCTACCTGTCTGTCCCTTCTTCTACCTTCTGGTGCCTGAATTTTGCCAGGAGCAGCTGGTCATCCATGCAGGCCTCCTGGCATTTTTGCTTGACTTCCTGCTTGTTGGGATGGGATGGACTATTCTTGTGCTGGGAGGAGGTGATCCTTGAGTATCAATCAGCTGTCTTGGTCCCCTCTTCTCTCCAGGGTCCTATCCCATGGGACTCTTTCGAGCAGATCCCTGAAGAAACCACAGTATGCTCTCTTATGTTTATTTCCATAAACATAATTGAATGCAACAGTGTATTTTAATTTTCTGTCATTTTCTTTCTGAAATTCCCCTGTTGATCATAAGTTACTGTGCTAGCCCACCCTTCAGTTTTGATATTCTAGACTGGTATATGGTTTTTTCAAAGAAAGAATTAAAAAAATAAATAATAAAGCCTGCATGTTTTTGTCAGTCTGGTCAAGGTTACATCATGTGTTTATCAGAATGCTCAGATCCACACAAGTTTAAATGTTTGGTGCATATTCTTGCCTCCCCTTGCCATATTTATTTTCCAGAGAGTCCCGCTCACCTTTCTTCACAGTAGCCAATTTCAAGGTTCACTTGTGCACCTGAGCTGGCACCTCCTGTAACAGCTCTGTGAGTCTGTGCAGACTATTACCTATAACGTCATTCTACTGCTGCACCACATTCTAAAAAAGCCATGGGTCAGTGTTGCTTGCTTTGCATGCATCTGTCCAAGTCCTGCAGCAAGTTTTCCACCTTGACTATTTTTTATTACTTTATTCCACTCGATTGTGGAGCTTCTTTCCTCTGATCCAGGATTTCTTGACAACTTTTGTACACTTCCATCAAGCAGTCCAGACGTGGCTGGGAGCTCTAGAAATCACATCAAACAACAGAGAACAGGCTCTGAACTGGTTGTAAAACAGTGAGATTTGTCAGGCAGAGAAAAGAACGTGGAGACAGCTGACACAAAGCCACAGACCAGAAGCATGCATGTAGAAGGAAAGCAGCCGCAAGGTATCCATAGTTGATTATCTCACATGAAGTCAACAGAGAATAGATTTCCTTTTTACTTGTTCATTGAGAGTTCATCAAATTCCAAAAGGTGTTTGATGTAAGCCGTTGATAAAGGAATGCAAAGCCATTGCACAAGCCACACCTGCTCTGTGATAAAAAAATGCCAGTCCCTGAAGCTGTCGGGTCAAAACATGCAGCACCATCCTGCAGTTAGCCTGAGAGTCTCACCAAATCAGAAATCATTTCTTTTCTTGACTCACAATGTACAGAGACAGTATGGAAGGCAATCCACATTTTCCAACCCACTAACCTATCTACAAGGCTGTACTCCCTCTGGAGACCTCCAAAACAGTAGATTTCTGTGCACTAATCCACCACTCTAAAAGACGTCTGCCCTGAAAAATCTACCTTCAGGACAGGGAGCTTAGACACCTGGCCCTTGGCCTCTGCTAGTACTGTCAACAAGAGGACAACTGAAGGTTAACTGAAAACATCAGTTCACACAAACAGGGCAATGGTGGTCAATGTATAATGGTTTTTCATCACTTCTAACCTGCACCAGATTAAAACCAACAAAGAGGTGAAAGTTTCCCAGGCCCACAGTCCCAATGGTCCCATGACTTTTGAGCTCCCAAAACAGCACTAATGTGTAAAGTCCATCAAACGCCTCTCCTTGCAAGTGTTGCTTAAGAGAACAATAGGTCAACTCAGCACAGAAATGCTCCTGTGCTCAGTGACACGGCAAATTGTACTTTTGAAGGCTGATGTACCTTAGAGGAACAAAAAACCAACAAAGGAGATGCGATAAAGTTACTAATTACTGCTCCTTCAAAACTAAGTAACGTGCTAACTTGCACTTTAAAGTGAGAATTACTGACAGGTAATGAACTGCAAACTGACGTAGCTCTTTCTGTACCTCCCTTGCTGGTGGCATCAGCTCTGCCAATATTAAGATACTGCCAGGGAAATAACACTTCAGAGTTGAGCTAGGAAAAGAAAAAAAGAAAAAACAAACAAACAAGAAAAAAAAAAACACCAACAACACAAAAACCAACCCACTAATGCCAGGCAGTCCCTCTAGAGCTGAAAAGGAGCACGCATAATGAAAACCAGGTTCCTGAGTGCAGCTGCCTGGAATTCACTGGTTGTAGACTTCCAGCAAATCTGTTTTTCTCACTTGGCTCTATGTGAAATACTTTATTTATACTATCTATCATTAGGAAATGTCTTTACAATGGTGGGACTGAGTTAGCAGCACTAATCAACGGATCAGTCTATTTGCACCTGTAGGTATTTAGCTGAAGACTAACTGCATTCAGTCATAAGCTGGATGTGGACTACGAACTGATCACCAGCAGTGGGCGAATTAAGAAGGACAGGGAGGGCTATGAACACAACATCAGCAGTCTAAGACGTGAGGTGCATCTGTACCGCTTACTGCCACTCAAGAGTCAGGGGACCATTGTGTTAGGCACACACAGGGAGAAAGAAATTCCATCCCAAAAATGTGATTATGAACAGCCAGAACAGGTTAGCAAGAGAAGAGAAAGGGAAGACAGGTAACGGTAAAGCAAACAAGTTATTATACATTAAGCAAATTGCTCACAGCATGTACTGTGATCTTTGTCAATGAGCGTGATAAGGAAAGTTATTGTAAACCAAGGAGGTTTTTACAAGATCTTTTGGCACAGAGAGCTGAGAGAAAAATCAACTACAGCACAGTGCTACAGCTACGAAGGTAACACCGAGCAGGAGAGTGCATAAGAAGCTGTGCAAGTCCTCAGTACCCTATGTGAGCCAGACTTCTAGTTCATGCATGCTGCTGGTTAGGTTCAGAATTAGACAGCTCCCTGTTCTTTGCATGGAGAACAGCTCCCCGTTCTTTCCCTGGTGCTTTGTTCTGTGAGGCTTCTAACACCACATGCTGCACACTGCTCTAAGACCCACCTGTCGGGGAAAGGCAACTGCGATCCGCTACACGTAGTGGAACAAAGACACACGCAGACATCTGGTACACACACAAGCCACAGAACTGGACTTCTCCATTACTCAGTCAGACTCACCTGAAAGAGTGGCACAACCTCAGATACTCCCTGAGGATCCTGAGGGTCCTTCAGGAGGATGCACAGGTAATAGATAACTTTTTGCTACAAGACAAACAAAATAATTGGAGTTTGAAAATGCTACCAGAGTGCCTGGAGTTATCACAGAAAGAGGACCTGTTTCAACTCATTGAGCTGAACGAAGTGTGTGAAATTTTCTAAAGATAAATTGACAGAAACATCTGTGTTTCACAAGAGTAAATCTTTTTACTTCAAAATTATGTATGAAGAAGCTTGCAGTCAGTCCCCTTCTCTTTTTTTTTCCCTGTTTGTGTTCAGCTTTAAAAATATAAGAATGGTTTTGCCCTATGAAGTTCTCATTTTTAGTTGAAAAAGTAGCAGTCAGATTTTCAGAAAACCCATCCCTTCTCCAAAACCATTCTTCTCCCAAATCTGTTTGTCACTTCATTTCTAGATATTACAAAGCGTAAGAACAACAAATATACAGGGGAAAAAAAAAAGGAAAAAAGGAAAGCCACCAAAGGATCGAAACACTCCTGCTGACAATGCTTTTCTCTTACGCTTTTTTGATGCATGCCATTTTGCTAATTATCTGTTTTGCCTTTCTAAGAAGTTACACAATGTTGGAACATGTTGAAGATTGTGGGGACTTAGTAAGAATTTGTTTTCATCTACAGCAACTTCACACACATCAGTGACAGTGTGAGTGACCTCAGTTCTTCATAACTGTGTTTGAACACAACAATGATGATAGCATAGCCCAGCAAGTCTTAAACAAAAAAATATTTTTTTTAAAAAAAGAAATAAGTGCAAAGGCTTTTCTGCCCCCTTGCCTATCAAGAGAAAGAAAAGGAGCAGATTACCATATGGATGGCTTCATTGATAACCACATCCTTCACTCGACTCATCTCAATGAAGGTTGTGCTCTCTTTCCCTGAAGCATAGGATGCAGTCACCTGAATGCCAAGTGAGCCAATGACCAATAGGGACTCCTGGTCAATTTTCACAAAGTGCAGGTAGATGATCAGGCCAATCAGTGTGATGAATATAGCAGCAGAAAGCACCATACTATTCTGTAACACAAGCCAAGCAAAGACAGAGCTTTAGTTGTACAATTAATTGAATGTGGCTTTAGACAAAAAAAAAAACACACACCCCCAACAAACAAACAAACAAACAAACAAACAAAAAACCCACCACACTGCACAGTAAAACATAATACTAAGGCTACATTTACAATGCAGATTTTATGTAGGTGAGTCCGTTTAAAGGCTGGCTGCTATATGCATAATGAGATTTACATCACCAAACATCAGCCTTCATAGAATGGTCTGAAAGAACTAGGAGCTGAAACTGAAATTAGCAAGAAGAAATTATTCCCTTGTAAAGCTAGCACAAAAATCACAACCCAAACCAATTATATAAACCAATGTCAGCATATTACAAAAACAGCTATAGAGACGTCACTGACAGAGAAATGTTGTTAAATGTTTACTGGAACTAAGAATGGTGACTCAGAGGGGAAGAAGAATCTTTTAGGAAAAACCTCTAGCCTAGGCCTACGTAGGAGATCCAAGTTTTCTTCTAATATACTGTGAGTCTAAACTTGTTAAAACTTTGTCTCTCTTCCTGCCTAAATACCAAGCCGGAGGTTATCTGCTTTCTCCTTTTCCTTGTCTAAGGACAAATTGTCTTTTGCATGCTGTAGTCTTTGGACTGCTGTTTCATAAAATAGTACTTAAGTTTAATACTATGTGAGTTTCATACATAAATCATCTTACATCAGTAGGTCAGCAACAGTAAGCCATCTGAAGACCTGGTAATAGATCCTAAGGATCCTCAATCTGCAACTTACTTCTGGGACATGTTTGAGAGAGCTTAAGGCCACATACCTATGGACTGAAGTTGAAACTGACACTCCCTAAAGGACCAGAACTGCACAGCTCTACTACTTGAGTTGTGCCTGTATCACTATGTGAGGTAAAGAAGCCACATTCAAAGAGAAAGGATACAGGATTTCTCCCCGGCTTTGTCACCGTGAAAAAAGGCAGTAATGAATCACAGGCATTGAAATCCACAGAGAAACAGACATTCAGATTTCCTTTTCTGGCAGAAAGGAAGTACTGTATTTGCACACGAGATTCATTAGCACATGTAAAACCAAGGAGGAAGGTGGTGGTTGGTAACCTCTGCATGTTTTTGTAACAAATAAGACTTGAAAGCAGCTTCACTTCCTGTTAGAGACCAGTGAGCCACCTCTTCATATCATAACCACTGCCACATGACTCATGCCTCCATCCCTGCCTTCATTCCCTGGGAAGATTACAGAGAAAACAGAAGTGCCATAGCGTTGGTCACAGTCAAGCTTTTGGAGTCAGGCTACTGAGTTTAACCAGGAGGTCTACGCCTGGAAGTTGGTCCTTCTGTACTAGTATGGCTCAAAAATCAGGTACCGGAGCCAGCACCTGAGCTGTTTTCGGCTGCCACGGTCTGACCGACAGCAGCGAGAGGCGGCGGCGCAGCGCTCTGTGGCTCCCTCAGTACAACCCCAGGCTCCACCCGGCGCTCGCTCGCCCCCAGCACCTCCCCACCTCAGCCAAGCAAGCAGCCACCGGCGGGACGCACGGCGCCGCCCCTGGGGCTCGTACCTCGCTGAGCACGAAGACGCCGTAGGCCGCCAGCCACACGGCGGAGGTGACGGCGCTGAGGGAGCGGAGCTGCAGGCGGGGCCGGCGCAGCGCCAGCTCCCGACAGGAGGCGCTGTGCTGGCGGCGCCGCAGCGCGAGGGGCGCCCCCGAGGCCGAGCGGAACGGCCGCTCCTCCACGCCCGGGGGGCGCCGAGGCGGCGGCACGGAGCGGCCCGCCTCCATGCCGCGGCAAGACCCCGCTTCCGCCGGCGCGGAAGGGCCGGGGAGAAGGGAAGGGGCGGGGAGAGGCGGCGGGCAGCGCCCGGCCCCGCAGCGCCGCCAGCGGGCGCCTCGCCCGCACCTCCCGGCCCCTCCCGGCCCCCCGGCCCTGAGCACCACGGGGCGCGCTCGGCTCCTGTGGCACCTCGCCGCCGTGAAGCGGGCCGGAGGTTTTGCATCCTTTAACGTTTCTACTGCATAAACATTGCCCTTCCTGTTTTTGTCCGTGCCGTCCTTACATACAGGGTTTTTTGTTCGGTGATGCTTACTCAGGAGCTTAAAGCAGCGCTTTCTGGGTCCTTGCCAGCTAAGCACATGAGGCTTAGCTTTGCGTACAAAGACCGAATGCCTGTGCTCGGTGCTCGCAGTGTCCTGCAGTTACACCGCAGGTGCTGTACCTGGCGCAGACGCGGAGCTGCAGGTCGGCGGTTTCCAAGCCAAACCACCCGCGCTGCCTTCCCCGCCCGGGCCGCTGAGCGTGCCCGGAGCTCTCCTCAGGTGTCCCCGGGGGCCTTCGAGGTTGGACGTGGTGCTGAGGAGATGGGTTGGTGCGTGGTAGCCGGACCGGATAACCCTGGAGGCCTTTTCCAGACTTGGTGATGCTGTGATTCAAGGCGCAGGGTGCCCTGGGATCCGATCACCCTTCTGGGGGCAGCGAGGCCGCCGTGAGACGGAGGGAGACACCGGGGGTGGTCGTGGCTCGGGCTGGGCAGGAGGAGGAGGTGAGGCAGGCAGGAGCTGCCGGGGCCGTGAGGTG
>CM021769.1:37020871-37133737 GCA_011076525.1 Nettapus auritus
GGGGGTGTGCGGGCGGGGGCGGGGCGCCGGCGGCGCGCGCGGGGCTGGAGCGGCTTAAGAGGAGCGCGGCGGCGTCAGGCGGCGGCTGCGCGGCTCCTGCGGCTTCTGCGCCATGGCCCTGCGCGGCGGCTTCGCGAGGCTCCTCCGCGGACGGGCGGCCCCCGCCGGGCTGCAGCGGCCCAGGCAGGCGCACTCGGTGGCGCTGGTGGGAGCCCCGTTCTCACGGGGGCAGGTGGGCGCCGGGCGGCGGAAGGAGGGGAGGCTGGGGAGGGCGGCCGGTAGCGGCTCGGTAACGCCTCGCCTTCTCTTTGTCCCGCAGAAACGGCGCGGAGTGGACCACGGCCCCGCTACTGTCCGCGCCGCGGGGCTGCTGGAGCGGCTGGCCGGGCTCGGTGAGGCGGCGGGGGGGGCGGGCATCTTGGGGGGGGGCTTGGGGCAGACCTGGCGTGGTCCTTGCTTCTCATCCCGTCTGTTCTGTCCAGCTCGGTTACCGAGCTTGTTTCTAGGGCAGCTGTATGCTCCCGAGTGATGGGCTGCGGAACTTTCTGGAGAAACCCTCAGATTGGCTTTTCCTCGGTAAGCACTGTGTGTAAGCCTTACACACAGTGCTCACAGAGGAAAGGATGAATGGAAGGGTGGTGGTCGTCATCATCACCACTAGGCATGGTTAAGGAAAGCTGTGCCTTTATTCAGGCTTCGGCTTCTCCTATCTATTGTGTCCACAAGCTGATGGATACAGTGTCGCAGTTTTTAGAAATGTTACATGAGAGAAACTTAACTGAATTCTGTCCCAGAGAATCCTTGATCTAGAAAGCATCGCTGAAAGCTGTGTGGTGATGGACTGCAGAGCTGGACCAGCAACAGAAAGAACTTATCCGCTGTGCGGGTGGTTAGTGCTAATTGAATCTAGATGCGTGAAGAAAAAAGATAATTGCTTAATAACCCTCCAGCAAACTTAATCTGAATTATAAGACCTTTAAAATGGAGGCTATTGTTCTGCACAGCCCTGTGGGCTTCCTGTGCGTATTTTATGATTCATGAGCTGGAAAATCCCAATTTGTGATGAGTAGACGAACCTTTCCTCTTTAGTATTGCACAAAGTTGAGATGTATGTCTCAGCACCCCCCTGCGTATCTGTGGCAGCATCTGAATTCACAGTGAGTGTGATCTGTAACCCCACCAAATGCAGAGGGTGTCCAAAAGACCTCTTATACATTGGAATTAATGCAGGTCTAGGTGTAACTGAGCTTAATGGTAATGAGAACTGACAAGTTACCAGGTTTGAAAGGATACATTATTCCAGGCAACAAGGTGGGCAGCAGGTTTTTAGCAATTGATGATAGAATTCTATACTGGAAAGCTTGGTGTCTTCTTTCAAATAGTTTAGATATTATACTTCCAACTTATAAGAATCCATATTTTAAAAAAAGAACTCATTTGCATGACACAAACTCATTCCAATAGAAATTTGGAGAAGGTGAGCAGAAAGGAGGCTACGAGACCTTTCTGGATTCTGGTAACAAAAAATGCAAGGATAGAAATGAATCAAGTTAAACTCAAAAATCAGGGGAAGGTATGAATACTTCAACAGTTTAGTTGCTTATGGACTGTTTATTATGTAATCAGTAATGAACATGGAGATACTCAATTGTTCTTCCCTAAGATTTCTTTAAAGACTGAGATTTCTTCCTCCTGTGTTTTCAGTTTCATGTTGCTGACATATTTTTCCACTGGGATAGGTTTTTTCAGTTGGTGTTGATTATACTGCTGCCGAAATTCCCTGCAGCTCTCATCTGAGCAGGTTCGGATTGCACACAAACAGTAACAGATCCTGCTGGGAGGGCCCATCCTGAAGCAATTGCAGCCACCAGCGTACACGGCTGTCTATGTTGCAAAGGCAATCTGCTTGAGGGTTTGGTGGTTGGATGGAGGAAGCTACCGTGTAGCCTCTTGTACTGTGCACATCTGTTGTTGGTGGAAACCTAACAAAGCACTGGTTTTTCAAAGGCTGGCAGGATAGCTTTGCCTGTAGTAATGTGATAATGCTGCTGGCTGGCCTCCTGGGGTATGCTGAACTGGCTGTAAAACTTGAGCTGCTTTTTTCTTTGTCTTTGTGTTTCTAACACAATGCTTTCTCTTAAACACTGAAGAAGGCAATAGAACAATGGTGGTATTATTATTACCCTGAATCTTGTAGTTGTCTCTTCTGTTAAAATAATTTTCGTGGGTCCTTGTTGCTTGTTTTCCAGGAGCAGGTAGGTATACTGCAGCAGACCAGATTTCTCCTTAAAAAGAAACATCTGCCTAAGATATAGGGCTTCTATTCTTCTATATGTGTTGGCTAGTTCTGAAGCTCTTGTGTCCATAGAATGTGCTCCCCACCCTGCCATTTCCCCCTCCAGCAGGGATGTTGGAGATTGCTATGGATGTGATTGCGGTGTTTGTGCCATTACCAGCTTGGAACTGGGCATGAGGCCAGCGATGGGGAGATGCTTCCCAGCAGAAAAGGAGAGGTGGATTCAGGGCAGTCAGTACACGTATGGATGGGGAAAAGGAGGCAGCATTCCTATAATGAAATCTGTGTGTAGTGACTCTTAAATAAAAATGCACTACGTTAGTTCAAGTGGAAGGGATTTTGGAACAGAATCTGCCTGAAATTGTGAAGTTCAACTTGCTCATTTTTCATCTGTATATTCAATTTGATCTGCATAAAATGAGGATGCTCTTAAGTCTGCTTTAGAACTGCAGCGTTCAGGTAGTAAGATGCATGCACCATTTGTTTTAGCCTTATGCTTCAGTACTCTGAATATCAAGGCACCACATAGCTTTTTGTATGCCTATATAGCTGATCTAATACCTTTATTTGACAGTGCTAAAGGTATGTCAGAAAGAGTGAGAACACCATTATCTTTTGTTCATCCTTTTAGCACTGTATTGCATGGGTGGGGGAAATCTGATCCTCTCACTCTATCCTAATATCTGCTCTCTTATAGTTCTATTGCAGCCTCCTGAGCTGCTGCTCTACTTTCTACTTCCTGGGAGATCCCTCCCTTGAAAAAGACTGTGGCTGTAGTCACATGGTGTGATACCTTTTTTTTTTTTGGCGACCTAGGGTAATGACTGCTGCTGAACAGCTTTTTTATGCTTAGGCTGAAAAACAAGGAGGGAGCTGAGAGGCAGATGGTATCACTAGCCTGTATCAGACCATCAGAGATGAACCTGAGCCACTAGCTTGTCGTTCATCCCCTCGTTAGAAGCAGAGCAAATGCTGCTACATGGTGGTGGTAGCTTGAGGTGTACTCAGAGCTAATGTAGCAGGAATCCAAGTCCCAAGCCAAAAACAGTGGGTGTGCAAGTCTGTAGCAAGCATAATTTAAAGTATAACTGACAAAGCCTGCAAGGCTTCTTAATCACTCTGGTGATGTCTGTCTTTTGGCTTTGCTCCTTTTCCAAAGGGAAACTAAAATTTTAACACCTTAAAAGACTCTTCCATCTTGCCAAAGGAGTAAATAAGTTATATGAAAATAGAGACTCATAACTCCGTGGTGTGGAGGAGGACAGGGTGCACAGTTCTGAGCCTGACCTAAGCTACAGAAGATGCAAAGTATGAAGTCATTTCTGTGAATTCTTTTAAGAGTTTTTTGGGACCTCTCATGCCTACTGTAGATTAAGTAGAGAATCTGATCCAACTTAAATCTGGGGTGTTGCCTGGTCCCCACTTCGTGGAAGAAAAAAGGACCGCTCAGATTTTAATAAGCACTAAGTAGCTGTTGTGTTAATTGCTATAGTCCTTGAGGTGACTGAGTATCTTTGCTGTTGCTAACATGGAAACAACTCTAGTATAAAATTTCTTCAAGTCTTCATTCATGTATGTTGACTGACTTCTTATTTTAGGTTTATCTATTTAGAGCTGCACATGGCTGGGTTGCTGAATTTAGTCAGACTTGGGTTTTTATTGCTCTAGAATGGATTAAAAGAGTTTGGAACTGATTTGCTTGCTTGAAGAGCTGGTAGACTGCAGAGGCATGTGGCCTACAGGCAGAAGTAGATTAGATGTGTCCAAGAGAATAACCATCGTGTTACTGTTCTTTTGTTTCACAGGAACAAAGCTCTCCAGTAATAGGATGCAGGAGGTCAGTGTAGTGAAACTTAAGGAGTAACCTCTGAAAGAGGAAAGGGGCTGCTAATCCCCATGTGACTGGAGATACTCTCCTGCTTTGCCTAAAATCATTGGATCCCTGCTGGCATCTGCTCCTTTAAAAAGCAGTTTAACTCTTCTGTCTCACCAATAGATGATGTTATGGTTAGTTTCTGCCTTAATTATAAATCATGAAGCAGCTTCTACATATCTCCTTTCTTCACCCTAAATCTTCTCAGGTGGAAAATTCAAGAGGAAGATAAATAATCTTTTAATTGTGCATGAAGGTATGGATAGTAAGTACTAGTGCTGGCGTTCAGTAGAGGCAGACTGGTAAGAGCTGTAGCTGCAGTGTTAGGGGAAATAATTTTAATCAGCCCATCCAGTAAATATGGCTACGGTATTGAAGAGTTGCCCATCTCCTTTAAGACTTTAATATGCTCTTGCTGTTTTGCAACAGATAGTATCCTCTAGCTGACCCTGAGCATAGAAAGCTAAGCTGGAAGTAGTGGAGTGTGCTCTGATACCAGTTATGGTGTATCCTTTTAAATGACGGACACTTTAATATTTGCATGATTACCATTAGTCTTATAAGTTACTGGAGAAACATCAACAGTGAAAGTACATGGAGCTTAAGTGTTCCTTGTGATAGCTCAGCAATCCTATTCCCTTCCCCATACAGATGAAATACACCATCTAATGTTCGTTCTTCAGTCTGAAAAGCCCTTTGGTCAGTCTTTGATTTCCCACCTCCATTTGGAAGATGTGTATTCCAGGTTGTGCATTATCCATGAAATAGGCTTCATAAGAAACTTAGTTAACTTAGATTAAAGCACACAAGTTGCTCCATTTTTAATTGTTCATCATATTAGTTAAATTTTTAGAGGTGTTTAAAGCTAAACTGATGCAGATCAGGAAGCTTGGATCAATTATTTCTTCTAAGTCTTGCAGTAAACAGAGATGAGCAAAGAACAGTTCCTTGAGGTTATGTATTTCTTCTAGTTCTATGGGTGATGCCTTGCATCCTTGGTATTTTTGTATTACAAAATCAGTTTTAATACATGGCTTAATTTATCCTGTGGGTGAAGAAATTCAGCTCTCTGGATTGGAATAAGTGCAGGTCCAAATCTGTTATAAATAAACTTACTAAGAATGATGTTGAAGGAGAGGAGTTATTGGGGAGGGATGAAAAGAGATTGAAAAACTAGATAACGGATTGGGTTTTGATCTGCTTCACAGTGCATGGAATCTTTTATTGCTTTCTTACTAACTTTAGCTCCGTCCCTCTTTGTGGATTCACAAGAACAAGGCACCTATGATAGGTATGTGCTTGTGTGGATGTGATACAGAGGATGACTTTCAGATGGAAATTTTACATTTCAGTTATAAAAACTATCTGGTGAAAAGCAGAGTATGAAGCACCAACATTAAATGCAAAACTTGAAGTCTGTCGCTTTAATATGAAGAAATGAGCCAGTCTGATACTAGTTCCTGGCAGCAGCTGAAAGGGAGGGAGACACCTTCAGTAAGCTCTGTTATGTTCTGCTCTCCTTTGTGTTACCTTAAGGGGTTAACTAATAAAACAACTATTTGCTTTTGCAACAGTCTAAAGCATAAGGAGCTTCTGGTGGAGGCAAGCTGTTTTGGTATTATGACGTCCTACGTCTGTAAGCGCTTACTTGCTGTCAGGAACTGTTTCTGGGTTAAGCTCATTGGAAGGGAAGTGGAACTGTGCTGGGCTCTGTCAATGGAGTGACAGCACAATAGCTGCAGCCTTGTCTCCTCTCTGATGCAAGCCACAGTACAAATGTTTCCCAACACCTGATGCTGACGTTTTTGAAGACCTCTTCAGGTCAAGTGTACTGGTGTACTGGATTTCGTAAGTGATTAAAGTTATAAAGTTATCAAAGGGAATTGAGGTAGCTGCTTAATTTGGGGTTGGAAAATTACTTCTTGGCTAATTGTATACGAAGGACATCTTCAGACTGCAGACTTGGGGTAGCAGTTGGGTTTTTTGTTGTTGTTGTTACTGTATGAGCAGAAGCCTTTTAAACAGGTACTGATACAGAAACTTTGCCTAAAATCTGACATGTCTGAATGCCAAAAGGAGGGTGGAAATTCCTGAGACATGAACTTCCCTCAGTGAAATTTTGTAGCTGAAAACCATTGAACTATCAAATGTCTACATCTAATAGATTTCTTCCAGCAGATATATAGTAAAGAGAATTAGTGCATAAAGAGCTTCAAAAGCAAAGGAGTTTATGATTAAGCAAGGTTGCTGGAGCTTTAGTCCCTTACAGTGGGAACCTTGCTAGCTTAGTTTCATTCATATAAAACAAAAGTATGCCTTTGCTTACATAGTTATTTTTACATACCCACCTCCCCAGATGAATCTGGAGGGTTAAAACTGTCTTAAAATAGGTTTCAGAATGCACTGATCATAATGAACCAGTCATTTGTTTGCTGTTGTGCAATGCTTTGCCTGTGTCTCAGAGAAGGGGTTACGAAGTGAAGTCCATGTGAGTCACTGAGCAGATACTGAAAATGATGGTAACAGCTTATAGTCCTTCTTATTCGCAGGAAGTAAAATGTTGTCTATAAACATTGTTCATAATACTGCTTCCTGAAAAGCCTTTCTGTGCTAAGGAGGCTGTTAGCTGAGCAAACAGCTCTGTTGCATAAGCAGGAGTGATGCTTTCATGTGAGCGGTTTTATATAATGTATAGCTCAAAGTGAGATGTGCTAACAGTGGTGTTTCTAAATCCTGCTGGACTACTTATATTTTTCCTCTTCTGGGTTTCCAGATTAAATTTTGCTATTAATTTATTTCTTTCCCCCCTCTAGTCCACAAACATCCAGTATAAACAGGCAGTATCAAGAGATGACTTTTACCTCATGTTCCACACGCTTTTGTTCCGGTTCCCATTTGCTGCCTAGGAGACTCGCTATAACGGTATTGCACTAGCAGGCCATTGGGCAATGTCAGCAGCTAGCCTGGATGTTGCAAGCTGGATCCCCTTTTGTCAAATTCCTGCTTACGGCTCTGGTGCAGCATCCTAGTAGAAATAGGATGGGGCGGCTTTCCCTGCTGCTACCCAGATGTTTTTCAGTTAAATGCTCCTAAACTTGGGTCATCTGCTTTTACAGATTCTTTTCTCTAAATCTGTGCTGGGAAATGACTTGCTATAGTAACAAGTACCTGCTGTGAATGCTGAATAAGAGCTCTATTGTGCTTCAGATGATAGGAAATGAACACAGCCACTGCCATATACTGCTTAGTGAGTTATCTTATGTTCCAGTTTTAGGCATCATTAGGTTGAGCCCTCGTGCTACAGTGCTAGCTTATTTGAAAAGGCATGAGGAAACTTTATTTTCCGAAGTATGTTTTTACTTTGTATTTTCAGTTTCCCACCTTCTCCAATTACAAGTTAGGTGCCTAATTTTGAAAAATGCTGACTTTTCTTTACCAGTTAAAGTCCTGGTTCTGGCTATGCAGGCTGAAGAAATGACTGCCCTCTATTCCCTGGTCTGCTGGTTGAATGCCTATATGACCATTTCCTAACCTGTCTTCAAAAGAAGTAGAGCTAGGAAGGCTCTACCGTACAAAGTATTTCAAGCTCATGTTCATTTTTGGCTGAAAAGTGCACCCAAGAAGCTCTGCTGATTGAAAACCTGACAGAGGAGGCAATGAGCCACTAAGGATTGTACTCTTCAGCTGTAGAAAAGAGATGTTTGTCCTCCTGCAAATACTAACAGGAGGACTGTGTGCTAGTATGCACATTTATGCAATTATACTGTGCTCATATTCAGACACCTTTATCTCCCCAATACCTCTTTCAAGCTCCTATAACAGCACAAGCTGAATCAAGCCATTTTTCCCCTCGCTTGAAAAAGGGATCTCCTTTTAAAGTAGCATGCTGACAAAGCTGAGTTGTATGGATTTGGTTAAATGTTTTCTGCAGTGTTGGTAATTCACTCAATAATTGAACTACATCAAAATGAAAAACATTTTCTGTTAGAGCTTTGAAGTGCAGTAAAAGATTTCTTTTAATCATATTTAATATTCTTTAGTTACTAGCAAAACATCTGTGGTGTTAGTTTTAAAGTACTGGATGGTACTGCTTCATCTAAAGCCTAAATCCAAAAGAATCTTAGCTTGAAAGTATTTCTGCTTGATGTTACTTTTCAAAAACTAACTTGATGGTGCTTTTTACTATGAAAATAGTAAAATGGGTGGGTAACAAGGGTGGAGGAACTGAGGTTTTATTATATTTCCCTGATTTTTGTAAAAAAGCTAAGGTAGAGGCTGGTAGATAGGAGGTAACATCTATGAAGCTGTTATTGATAGTGGGGGGGTGGAGTGTTAGAGCCTGGGCTATTGGAGTTCTTATCTCTCCTATTAACTAATACTTTTTTGTGTGGCTTTGACAGGTAATACAATTATGTCTGAAACAAAAATGCCTGCTGGCAAGTCTGCACAGCTGGTGGGGGAAAAGCAATTGGTTTCATTCTGTGTAACCTGATTATGTCACAGATGCAATGAATTTGCTGGTCACAGCCCAACTTTCTCCTCTTTTTTTTTTTTTTGTTGTTGTTTGAAAACAAAGTTTCGCATGGCAGAACAAGTATTTTTGATCACGGAAGTAGGTACCCTGCTGTTTCTGACCAGACTTGACCAGCTGCACTGACAAATAGCGTGCATGCTGTGTTTTTAATGAATGTAAGGAAGCTAGCTTTCTTGTTTGCCCACACCTTTTTCCAGTTCTGAGAACCTGGATCGACTGTGTTTCGGATCAACTGTTTCAAAAGGTGCACATATATTCTTCCTGTGAACTTCCTATGCTGGTCTAAAAAGCTGTTTGTTTATAGCTGTTAATATCTTAAAACATAGAGTAGCCCAACTACCAAAGAAAGTAAGGGGTGGTGAATTATGCAACTCCTTCATTAATAGCCAAATAACAGCAAGACACACTAGACTGCACTGCACTACAGCATGTCTATCTAGTAACTTCTGCTGGGCAGCAAAATTCAGTTGAGAAAGACTTAATTTTTAAACTTCCTTAAATCACAACTATGTACAGGCAGATCATGTGGTAAATAATTCAGGTCTTTAAACATTAGACTATCAAAGACACCTCAAAGTGAACTGAAGAGAAGACTTGAGTGGCCCTGACAATTTGACGTGGATTCTTTATACTTTGTTCAGTAAGCACTATGACAAATGGACATGACAATTTTAATTTCTTTATCTGTTCAATCCTAAAAAGTACCTGTGCACATACTTCTAATCACTTCAGGATGCATGGTTTATGTACTGTGCTGTCATTCATTAAACTTTCCACTAGGGTTGTTCAATCACAGCTTTCAAAACTCTAGGCATATTAAAAAAAAATGAACACAATCTAGAGACTCTGTACTCTTTAAAATACGCTCTTTAAAATCTTCTGTATGTGTACATATACACCATATATAGTAGGAAGAGAAGATACTCAAGTTTTAGGATCCAGTTAGTGTTTACTTCTGAGATTGTCTGTTTATATCTCAATGAGATAACCATGGGAGAGCTGGCTGAAACCATTTGAGTCACCCAGGGAAGCCTGAGCTATCCTCTGCAAGTACACAAATACAGGGGGCCTAAATAAGAGGGAAACACAAAGCTGAGAAAAGAAGCTGCTACAAGGTTCATGAACTCCACATGAACAACAATAAACTTTCAAAGACATTCTGCTTTTTATAGAAATAGAGGCATCTTCCTACACGAGATGTAGGAGTACTGTTTGCCCCAAATGTGGACAAGTTCTCAGAATTCTTGACCCTAAAATTGTGTGGCCATCTCTGATATATATATATATACACACACACATATATCCAAGTTGCTTCTTACAATCACCATTGGGTTCATATGGCTTACATGTTTTTTTTGTTTATTCAGAGACTGAACCAGGTTATTCTGCCTTACAGATAGTGTTGGGAAGAATAAAGAAGGAAAAAACATCTTGAGCACAAGTGATACTCCTTTAAACGTGTGTCTTATCTGACATGTTTTTATCTGACATGTTTGTCCTGCTTTGAGGATACCCTGAAGAGTCTTAAAGTGCTACAGAAGATGGCATGGTTGGCTCTTTGTTTTACACTGATCTAGAGATACAACTTCATGGTATAGTTCCCTTTTGTTCTCTTTCACCCTTTAATGGGTAAAAATACTGTGATGTGCTGTATGTCCTGTGCGAGAACAAGCCTTATGTGGCAGTCCTTTTCTCCATTATGTGCTATAATGTGCTGTCAATGAACACAGCTGCCCAGTTGTAGATTTATTCACCACAGATGTCAGCAGTTATTAAATGAAACGACTGTGGAAAACTTTAACTTGTACAGCATCTTCTGAAGTTCTTGATACCTATTGACTCATGCAGTGCCTTGAAGTCTCATTCCTAAAACTTGTCTTCTAAGCATACTCGGGTACTTTCATCAAACCTTTAATACTGAAATGAGCAACAGCATGCACGTGCCTCAGAAGTAGTCTTGAGGGAAGACACACCAAAAAAAAAGGAAAAAAAGAGATCTTTGAGATATGTATGATGAATGGGAAAGTCTCTAAGATTAGATAGCACATTGAAATCTGAAAAACATGAGCTCAGAATTCCAGAGCTGTTGTCCTGCAGGCTATTTAGGTATTGCTCGAGGGTGGGAAAAAAATCTGTTGTATGCCTGGGATGTCGCTTGAGAACCATGCAATGGTATGTCATGGTCCAGCATATTGCTTTAAGTATCTGTAGATAATGAGCTTTCTTGTAGACTAGCTGATGCTGCATTCATTTAATCCTTTGTCAAGTACCTGTGCTCAGCTGCCGTGTCCTCTCCTAGCAAATGTACGTCCACATATGTCCTTGCCATAGAAAATATGCTTGCCTATTTCCCAGTAGCCTAATTCTCACAAGTGACTCAACCTTTTTCCTTCCTGCTCATCAGTCCAAAATCCTTTCAAATGATGATAAACTCATGTTTTTGTCAATGCTACTTTAATCTTATTTCCACCAGGGAAACTCACAGAGCCATTTTCATTGATATTAAGGTAATGGTTTAATGGAAATGAGGCAGAGATCACACAGTCCCAAGTGGAATGTTTTATCACGCTGATTTGCTTGTCTAATTTTTCAAAGCTCCTTGGTAGGCATTGAATGGCTAAAGGCAAAATGTCAAGCTGTAGCCTGGATGCTTTGAACTGTGAACAGACTCTAGTGATTGAGGAACAAATTAGGAAGGCATGACTGGTATTGCTTTTGGTGTAGCTGTAAATACCTTTTACAGTCCTCATCAGTGCCTGCAGCAAATAGGCTATCTGAAACTGAGGCTCTGGCCTGTGAGATCTCAAAGACTGTTATGAAAGCACATGGTGTTGGGCAGCAGAACTTCAAAGGTTGAGCTCCAGGATGTGCATGGAGAAGAGTTAAGATGCAGCCAATTAAAGTAAACTCTTTTTCTGTTGGGTGGGAGAGGGGAAATGCACCCAAAAATGGTCCCTTGTTTCCTAATCTCTGAAGGAACTTGTTTTTAGAATAAGTAGATAGAAATTCTTAACAGGAATTGCTAAAGACCAAGAATGTTGTCATGTTTCAACAGCCATTTAAGTTGTAGCTCGCAATGACAGGATCTCAAAAGAGGGTTGAGATAAAAGTCCCAGAATTAAAATGCCATCTAGAACATCTTGCATTAAGAAAATGGTCAGGTTCTCTTATGAGATGCTAGTTGCTTAGGAATTCTTTAAGAAAAGGTCCTTTATTGTTAACTTGGTGCTCTTGTGCCTGGATTTTAATGGGGTTCAAAAATGGAGAATATCAGTCAAGACTCAGCTATATTTGTTGAAATTTAGTCCTAGACAATCTTCCAGCAACTAAGCTCATGTAAGGTTGTATATAGCTTGGCTAATTAGGAAGAGAGTAATACAAACTATACTTTTTTGTGCTAAAATTGCAAATAATTAAACAAAGCTCCTTTTTTAGGTGACTTTATACGATTGGCCTGTATCATTGCTAAATTAAAGTGACAATATTATCTTAAGCTTTCTACTGTGTAAAGTTGTGAGATGTTTGTTTGCAAGGGAATGCAAATATTCAAATGAATCAATTCCCTTCCTGTTGTTCCCTTCAAACTTGCCTGACTGATTTTTGAGGGGACCTGATTTTGAATGTTTCTTTGGGCACTTGTTTAGTAATTTCACTTCCTCCTTTTGCTGTTGTGCTTCCAGGATGCCAAGTGTATGACTTTGGAGATCTGAATTTCACTCAAGTTCCCAACGATGAACTGTACAACAACCTGATTTTATACCCACGGTCAGTGGGTTTAGCCAGCCAGGTGCTGGCTGATGCCGTAAGCAGAGCGGTGGCTGCCGGACACAGCTGTGTCACTATAGGAGGTGATCACAGGTGAGCTCATGAACTAGGAGCAATTAGGGGTGTGTGCTGTGGGTTGAAGCTTGAAGGGGAATGTAAGAATTTAAATAAAAAATAGGAGGACAGCGAGCATAACTTGGGGGTCATTTCCTGGCAGTACTATAGCAGCATTTTGATATTATTGCTGGGGCTTTTGGGGTGGGACATAAAAGTCAGTTAGTTATAAAAAAGTTATAAAAACCTGGCCTTCTAAAGACAGCACTGCTTAATTCCAGACTGTTCAGCAATCTGAAAACATACAAATTAAATTTTCCTCTTTGGGAAAGTTTGTGTGATTGGGTCCTTTTAGAAATTGTTTGTTTGTTTTCTGAATGTTTAGTGATAGGTCTGTTCTGCACCCTCTGCCCTCTGGATGTCAACTCTTAGGATTGATTTGTAATGCCCACACACAGACCACTTTTTCATAGCTGTTATGTCAGACTGTCTTCTTTTTCGCTAACTTTTGGTGTGAGAATTGGTTGAAGAAGGTAGGGCATCTAAGAATGAATTTAGTTTTGAAGGTGATTTGGCAAAATGGGTGAACAGCAGAATTGACTGTTAGCATATTAGATTTTTCTGAGAGATCATTTGGCACTGGAACACTTGAAGTTTAGAGCATGGGAAGGGTGACGATGGAGAGAGAGAAAAGAGCTCTTTCTAATCTTTTACAAATACTGTCTATTACAAATACTGTACTGTAGAGTTACTTGGGAGTGGGCATACCATGCAGTTTGTATGGGACACACCCTTTGCTCATCATCAGGAGTGTCTGATGTGTTGAAACATGACTGTTGCTGTCTGAAGTTGCAGAGACTTCCTGTTTCTCCCCCAGAACAAGGACAATGTTTTGCACAGTTGACTAAAGACTTTGCTACTGTACTTGCAGCTTGGCACTTGGTTCTGTCAGTGGCCATGCCCGGCAGTGCCCACACCTCGGCGTGATCTGGGTGGATGCGCATGCTGATATCAACACGCCTCTTACAACTCAGTCTGGAAACCTCCATGGACAACCTCTTTCATTCCTCTTGAGAGAGCTTCAAGATAAAGTAAGTATCTTGCTTGTTACAGTTAGCCTACACTGAAATCCTCTGAGTGTTTTACTTTTTCTGGCATGAGGTGCTTTCTTAAGTGTTGCAAATGCGGGCCTTTTTTTTTATCTGAGTACAAGCAATAGTATGTATTGTTTGTGTGTATGTGTGTGCATATTTGTGTACATATGCACAAATGCATGTAAATATATATACATATACCTAGACTTAGAACCAGGAATGAGAAAAAGCTTTTATTTGGGTTAGCGTTCCTGTGAGTTGTACAGAAAGTGAGGGCTGACCCAAGTCCACGTGGCAGCTGACCATGGTGCCAGTCTGCATAATGACTTGAGTTGGTGCCCAGGCTGTGCAACAGCAGCAGTTCTACCACCAGGAGGAAAAAAGGGAACCTCCCCCCAGCTGAGCCTGTGAGAGCTGTGCTGAGCTCACCTCTGGTGACAGCTGGCTCCTGCGTACCTTGCATGCCTCTTCTGCTTAGTTTGGCTCTTGCGTGTTTTGACAACCTTGGGGGCAGACATGGGCTGTTCCTGCATGATTCCTGGCTACTCTAGGGTTAGTGCTACTGGCAAATCAGGACAGCTGTACCAGTTACAGGTGTTTTTAAAGATAAGAGTCTTTGTCTTTGAAAGAGGTAAAGTTGTCAAAAAGAGACATTTATGGGGGCATTTGGAATGCGTGTGGCTGGTTTTTGCTGCTGTCAAGATGCTAAAAGCAGTAGGTTGGCCCAAGGCCTTTATGTCCTTTTGGATTTATCTGCAGAGTGTATCTCCCTCATGGGCCCCCAGCACAAGAAGGGGCATGGGCCTATTTGAGTGGGTCCAGAGGAGGGCCCCTAGAAAAATCAGAGGGCCCCTAGAAAAATCAGAGGGCTGATTACTGCATTAGTACCTGTTCTGGCATAGAAAGACTGCTGTTATCTGGTAAAGCTCTTCTGCTATTCTCATCCAAATTCATTTGAATGAATTCCATCTACAAGTGAATAGTGTCATCTGGTGCTTTTAAATACTTCCCTCTTTCTAATAATTCTTGTATGGTTTCTGCAAACTTGCTAGAATTCCCAAAATAATCCAAAATGAATGGGGCTTCTTGAAATATCCCCAGGGCATGAGAAGGTTAATATAGAAGGCTGCTGCATTTCTTGTTTATTTCCCATAAGTTAAAGGGGATGACTTTTATTTGGCAGTTGTGCCCACTTCCTTAGGAAAGGTAGAACAAAAAAAAAATCTTATCAATTTTGAAGCTCACCTAAGGTGAACATTGTATGTCTTAGAACAAAGCCAGAGTAACAAATATATATATGTATGTATGTATATATATTTTATAATGAGTGCTTATTTTAGTCCCAGTATAAACAAATATAGCTACAGGTGTGTTATGACTTTAAAAACAAATTCAAATATTGTCATTAGAATATAATTAGTAATTAAGAAGCATATGAGGGAGGGAAACAGTCTTGCTGTATTGGCTCCATACATTTGTTGTTAAGGGCATGATTTAAGTGATACATCTGGGTATCTAGCTTGTTATAATTTCACAGTATATTCACTGCTGCTAATTAGCTATTGCTTGTGGATTTGGGCTTTTTATTCCCTCTCTTCAGCCTAGGAAATGCAAAATTAAAAACTTTATCCATTAACATCCAGCTCAAGTAAAATGGTATGACGTAGTCAGGGATGGATTAAATCAGGAAACCAAACTCTCGAGCGCTGAACTCTTCTCTGTAGAGGCAGAGAAAGGATGCTATAAAGTTTTGAGGGAAGTATTAAATACAGGTTTGTTATATATGTCATTGAACTAATGCAATACAAAACTTTGCTTGCAGGTACCACAGCTTCCTGGTTTTTCCTGGCTAAAGCCCTGCCTTTCTGCATCAGATATCGTGTACATTGGTTTGAGGGATGTGGATCCTGCTGAATAGTAAGCTGATTTAAAGGATTTTTGTGAACTCTGAAATCATGGGCTTCTACCATACCTAGCTGTTCACAAGGGTTGCTAGGTTTAAGTTTAAGCCAGTAATGATTTTTTTTTTAATTCTATTCTAACAGCTATATTTTGAAAAACTATGACATCCACTATTTCTCCATGAGGGATATTGATCGCCTTGGGATCCAGAAAGTTATGGAAAGAACATTTGAACAACTGATGCGCAGGTAACAAACTATGGGTCTGACGTGCTTAAACTGCTCTGTCATCTGCTCACTGAGTATCTACTTTCCTGAAAGTTATGTAGGCGAAGGTCACTGTTTGATGTAAGGCAGCCTAACAGAACTGTGAAAGTGTCCAGTAAATAGTAAAGTCTTAGCACTGAATTTAGTCCTTAACTTCCACTCATCTTGAAATCAACCATTTTACAGTGTCTGGCAAACATCTACAAGAGGAACTACAAGTGTGTTGACTAGTAGAACCTGTTTTGTCCTATTTCTTGAGGAAACCTGTATTTTGCTGCAGTTTAAAAGGGTTGAATCCACTGTGTCTAGATTATCCCTTAAAAATTATTTATATAAATTATATTAATTTATATTAATAATGTATTTAATACACATAGCTGTACATACATATGTATATATGAACTGACAGTAACCTGAATTCAGCTGTCAGTACATGAAGTAAAAGCATTTTATGGCTTCTTTAGACTATGCTCACATATCTTGTCTTGATAACTGCTATTTTCAGTTCAACTAGTGAAGATCACTTGAGTTCAATACTGAAGTCTTTGCTCACCTTGTTTGATTTTGCTGAACTGGGTCAGGGAACAAATGATGCTAGAAGGCATAAGGACACAGGGAGAGGATCAAAGCTAGGAAGGATAACCTTCCTAACCGCATGCTTTTGTATCCAAAGGTGTGCTCATGTTTTCTAGCTGCAGCTGTGCTAAGTAATAAAATTGCTAATCCAGATAAATATCTGCAGTACTTTGGAAGTACACAGCCCGCTACTCTAACAGCTCATCTGAGTGACGAGCATTGTCCTAATAAGCTCTCAGACTACCAGACTTCCTGTAGTAAGCAATGCACCTTTGGGGTTTTGAGATAATCCTTCACTTCTTGCATCAACTAGGCTTATGTGGCAGAGTTTGGAGCCTTCGACCACTTATCTATGAAAATCCTTAAGCTTTGTTGCTTTCTCCATCTTAGACACCATGCAAATCCATGTTACAGCCTTTTAACCTGTCTTTCCGAACAAGAGGAGGGAAGGCTGGATTATATCGTATTTTGCTATGTTCTTGCAGCCAGGGAGATGTACCAGATAACATGGTCAGAACTAACCTACTTATCTTCAGCCAGATCGATTCAGAGCAGATTCTCTGTGAAAACTGAAAGACAAGCTTCTTTTTTTCCCAACGCACATTAGAGAAAGTTCTGAGCTAAAACATGTTTCAGAGAATCTGAAGAATAAAGAAATACATATTTCCTAAATATATCTGACATGGTATAGGACTTAGGGGAGGGACCTTTAACATCATGCAACATGACACCACTTTGATCAGCCTGGACAGTAACAAATACAATTAGAAAAAGTCTAAGGTTTTAACATTGCTTTTCTTGTCTTATTGTCTCCAGGAGACAGAGACCTATTCACCTGAGTTTTGACATCGATGCTTTTGATCCCTCACTGGCTCCAGCAACTGGGACTCCTGTTCTAGGCGGATTAACTTACAGAGAAGGCATGTACATCGCAGAGGAAATACACAACACAGGTAAGAGATGACCAGTATTTCTGCACTAAAACAGGACAAGGACAAACTACATACAGCCCATACTAGATATGTTTTTCATGTATAACTAGCTCATAAGATGAACGTACCCATAACTAAGGTACCTAAGAAGTAAATTCAACCTTTACTAAGGGAAAAAAGAATCCTACCATTAGGCAATACCCCAGGAGATGGAAGCAGCGTAAATCAACTTAAGTTTTACCAAAAATAAATAAAGTGCATATGTATATTGACAACTAATACCAAAAATTGCTTGGTCACTTTGTAAAATACTGTCCCCCTATTCCTATCCACATTAGGACAGACGCAAAAACCAAGTACCTGGGGAAAAGGATGCAAATGATTTTGAACAGTTCAGAATTCCTATTGTAGGATTTGAAGCTAGCAAATCAAATTTTCACCGATTATGTACTGAAGCTGACGTAACATGAAGATCTTCCTCCTTCTGCCATGAAGGTTTCATTTAATTTGTTTTAACAATGAATTCTTTACAGTAAAAGATGGTACAGGGAAAAAGAAAACAGACTTCAACAGAATCATGACTGGGATGGATGGCAAATATTACTAAGTAAGATTATTTTATATCCCCTAACTTTTGGATTAGGAGAAAATATGATTTTAAAAAAGGGTGCACCTCCGAAACATAAGTGGAGCATCAAACTTGGTTTTCCTGAATGCTAAAAGCACGGATGAGTGAGGTAGTGACAATGTAAGAAAACTAAAGATAAACCACAAACTTGCATCTAAGAACAATGACTTTTTCCCTCACTTGAGCCCATTTTACTTGTGCCAGGGTGCAATTGGTCACAAGTTTCAGACTTGCTACACAGAGTGAAAGGCTACCAAAGAAACCCTGCTACAGATTTAACCCTTTTTCACAGTAACAAAGCTGCAAATAATTTTCACAGGAATGCTTTCAGCTGTAGACATGGTGGAAGTCAATCCACTGCTTGGAGCTTCTCAAGAGGAAGTGAACGCAACTGCTAGCCTTGCAGTCGACGTGATAGCAACGTGCTTTGGACAGACGAGAGAAGGTGCGCACACTGCTTTTGACGAACTCCCAACACCTAGTTCTCCAGATGAATCTGACAGTGAAGAGCAAGTGCGGATTTAGGAACCCAAAGTGCTGGGTACGTTGGACATTAAACAGCTCTGCTGAGGCACTTGAGGGGGTAGATTAACACTTGGCAAATACTGTTAACTTCTCAGTTTTTAAATAAACTAGTTTTTCCACTTGATCAGTGGCTACTGTATTACATTCCAAGATTTATTCATTTAGTTAAGTATATACATATTGAGACAATAAAATATTTATTACCTTCTTATTAATCTCACTGGTAGTTCAAGGCTGTCTCTGCATTTTCCTTTGCTTCCATTCACTGTCTTTCTACTGTCAGAACAGTTTCAGTTGAACGCGCTTGTCTCGTGACAGTTCAGTCCTCAGACAGTCAAAGGAAAGACATCCCATCCCATTCCTCAGCAGTGGAACAGCTCATCTCAGTCATGAAGATTCATCTGCTGCGAAAGAACTTGTAGTAGACCACTCCTCCTAGGATGGCTAGTTCCAGGATGATGATGATTGACAGCAACAACTTATTAGTGGCTACTCTAGAGTTAAGAAAAAAAAAAAATCCAAGGTAGTTCTTTTTCTTGATTATGAAAGCAGATTCTTACATTCCGTAAGTATAATTCCTGTTTCTGCTACATCAAAAAGTACTATTTTGAATAGCAGTTAAAAAGCAAGAAGGGGCAAACTCATTGGTTTCCCACTCAAGTTTAAGTATTATATTCCATGAACTGATTTATAAGAACAATTAAACCACATAATTAAGAAACTGTAAATACGCTTTAGTCATCAAAAATAGTATAGGATCAAGTTCAGAGTTTCTCATAACAGTCTAGCTATGCCAGGGCATTTGTGTGCGCTAAATGGATTTGTCTGTGTCATCAGGCACATTAGCACTTAACATCACAGTGATTTGTAGCACAGCTTCTTCCAACCTGAATAGCTGAATTTCATCAAAAGTTACCAACAGCAATTCACTGTAACTTGCTTATGTCAAAATCCCTCCCCTTTGCTACGTTTTATCATGCATGAGGGTTATGTGTGATAACCCCTGCACTATCTTAAATGAGCAGCACAGATTCAGTAGTGTTCACTTACCTACACTGCAGTCTGTTACTGGAATAATTACCAGAGAGGAAAAAACACAAATCAGATCTTCACATAGGCACATGCTCCATTTACGCATTTCCTAAAACCCCCCTGCAGTTCCAGCTGACACTATGGGTCATTAGGTCGTTGGGTTTTTTGGCTGTAAACTGGCAAGCAACCCTACTACCTGCTGAGTACTGCGCACTTCTACGTCAGTCATGCTACTCTACTCACCTCCTGGACATGGAACGCAGAATCTTACGACTCTTGCTCAAGTTTTCACTTGTATTCACCAACTTAAGAAGAAACAAAAGTTATTTGCCAGTTAAACAAGTTTACATCAACTCTGAAGATTCACATGCAAGAGGTTGGTGTTTAAGGTAATTAATAATGGGTTCAAAGCTAACCACGTATTCTCAAAATTCAGAGACAACGTTGTTCTCCAAGCACAACACAGGCTGAAGAGTTGTCTCCTTAATAAAACAAATAAATTCTCTCAGGTATGCATTTCCTTAGATACATGCAAAATTTATATGCCATTTAGGATCACTTCCTACTCCTCTACCTAATTTAAAATTATTGCAAAGTTGATATTGGCTCTTTTTATTACATTTACTTTCATTATTTGAGTTGTCACTATCATTGTCTTCTGGTATTAACGTGCACTTACCTAGTGTATTTCTAGACCTGTTTGAAATGCCATTATATTTCTAGCAAAGAAATGTTGCACTGACAGGTCTGTGTAACCCAATGCATCTGAGCACTGAACTGTTAATAGATAATCCATTTCAGCTTTATGATGCTCAGAACTGAATTGTTGCCTTAGCTGGCCCACAAACACTGGAAGGCTAGCGTTAGCGGCTTCTATTAAATTTAACTTCATTAAAGGAGCTTACTAATTGTCTCCCAGATCTAAACCTTTATTATTAATCTTTATATGGTGGGCAATTCTCCAGCATTTTTTTTAGGTCAGTAGTTATTTCAGTAATGCTCATTTTTTTAAGCAGCAGAGGATAGGCCTAATCACCTGGTCTTGCACAGACAAAATAACAGACACGCTTTGGGCCCATCAACAGTAATTACTTTGCTTTTAGGAGCACAGCACAGCAATGTGGCAGCCCAAAATGACCAGTAACTGGGCTACCACATCTGAGGGGTCTCCAAGTGTAATTCCTGGCACACAATTCCCTCTAATAAGCTAACATCAAGTTGTTCCAACACAACAGTGGCAGTTTCTCCACTTACTCTGCTCTTGGTGCGTTCCAGTTGCTCTCGCTGCTCCCCAAGTTCTTCAATTATATCAGTGCCAATCTGATCTGTCTCAGCCGCAATTCGGTGCGAGCGTTCGATGCTCTGACTGGCTCGGTTCAGACTGTCTGTTCCCTGGAGAAGCAGCACCCTCTGTGACTGCAGATTAGTCTGGAAAAACAACATACACTTAAATATTACACACAAAGAGAGGTATTAGGCTTCTGACGTACTATAAAATTAGGAGCCATTTCCACTAGGCTTCTTATGTTAACTGATGAAGGCTGGTTAATTTTGAAAGGGTTCTCATTCACGCTGTAAAGTCATGGTCAAATCTAGTTAAACCTTCAAAAAGGAGGATACGCAGCTAAGACAGTTATTAAAAAAAAAAAAAACAAAAAAAAACTGTCTATGGAATAATTCATCTTCTATCAAATAACATCTATGCAAAAACAGTGTCTGCTTTCCAGATGCTAACTTTTCATTTGTATCTCAACTGTCTTATTTGTGACTTTGCGGTCAGTGGCTAGGGAGATTATTAAGAGTTTACACAGCCAAAAGGATTACAAACAGCACTAACAGATGGACTGCTAAGTAAAAAAGCTACTCTTTTCATGCCACTTGCCTCAGCCATAGAATAAGAAATGTTTGTTGACCTTGGGGTCAAAAGGTAGCTCAAAAAGTATTTTCTTAAGCCTCAGAAAGTCTAACATCCTGCTCTCGCATTTCAGAGGAACCAACCAAGAGGAATCTAATGCAAAAAAATACCTACTACTGTAGGATAAGATATTAAGGAACTTAAACCTGAAACCTTCCTTAACTAAGGCAGACAGACAAAAACCAAACAAAAAACACTTCTATGAACTTTCTGTACAGATTACACTAATCTTCAAAGACAGTAAGCAAATTTAGTCTCACTAGCTCAGACAAATCTAAGCCGACATGGTAAACTGGTGTATTTCTTGCACTGTAGCTGCATACCCACACTGTACAAAGTGGAAGAAGACTTCTTACATTTTTGGAAATTATTTATTTAAAGTGAGATTGCTTAAAAGAGAACTCTGTGGAAGAACCTACACAGTGTACGTGACTTGCATACATTTTTGGAGACAATGAGATCAGCGAAGTCAGTAGCATCACTGTTGTATTTTCACTGCTGCAGGGGAATGATTAAATAAAGTATTTCAGTATGCTTAGTGAGTCTTTTTTAAAAATGCATTGTGTGAGTCATTAGGCATTGGGTACCCAAGGAGTACCATTTTGATTACACTAATATCTTTGTTTTAGAACAGAAAAGCTCTCTTATGAGTTCTAGGTGTTCTTTCTCCTACTTAAGATAATCATGTTATGCACAAAGAGATGCACAGGCAGTTATGCAAGAAATTAAGTGGATTAAAGTAGGATGCTGTAAGCAATACATCTGGAATATTCTTTTAAATAATCACACAAGTTTTCAATACAATTTATATCTGATACTCACACTCTGTTCATTTTCTGTGGAGAAGATTCCATATTTCATATCCCCTTGACTTCCAGGACCCAATCCCAAATCTGTGCTTCTGATCTCCCTCTGGAAGATGGAGAGGTCTCTTCTGTACGCCCGGATTTTGCTCATCATTTGGTTGCGGAATGGCAGAGGAGCATACTTCAATTCTTCCTCCATTTCCCGTAGCTTTAAGGAAAAAAAATGTGTTTATTTTTTTAAAGCATCAAATTTGTTCTTATCAACAGCTACACTCAAAACTTAACACCACATGAAGGGATTCACATGTTTTTATGTGATTTGGGCTTTGGGGGTATTAATCCCAAGCCCCTCATCTAGTATCAATGGCACCATTCTGCCTATTGCTCTTCAGCCCACACGGGTTTTCAGCTATACAGTGCCTCAAGAAAACATTAATTGCTGAGGTTAAAGACTTGGTGTTTTCTGAAACGTCACTCTGCAACTTCAAAATGCGCAGTTTTCGCTTTCACATTGTTTAAACATCTATAGGATGGATAGCAGAGGCTGGTGGCAGGATTTGTACACCCTGAGGTTTTGGATGCATGAATTTGCACATCAGCTTTCAGTGACAGTTGTTACAAATTCACAACGCTTAAAGCTGTCCTCCTGTATGAGCCAGAATCTACACAGACACACCCCAATAAAATCCAGTAAGTTAGAGGAATATAGCGTCTTTCTCAAAAGAATGTTCAGCTGTGACCCCAAAGCGTCCTTACTTAGAGCAATCTGCTATTTCCATTGGTACTCGCTTTACTTCCATTGCAGGGACGCTCATTTTCAGATCTAAGATGTGTTTCAAACTTTTTTTTTCCTAAAAGGGAAAAGGCATAACCTTCTGCACCTGAGTACTGACAGAACGTATCAAGAACCATTTTGTACACCAAATCACAGTACAGAATTGGTCCCTTACTCAAGTGACCAACGTGAAAATAAATTTGTAACCTACAATAAATAATTCTCCTAGGAAAAGCCAGAGCAGATTTCTGTTGTGACTACCGTGGTAAACAACATAAGACAACAACCCTCATCAAGCTAAAAGGTATTCTACTTCTAACAACAAGAAGCATATTATTGAGAAAAGAAAGCTTAATCTATTACATTGTGCACAGAAGACAAGCCTCATGTGTTTTGTTTGATTGTTTTTCTGCGTGTGCTGTTCCACGTCACCTGCTGTCCAGGAAGCCCACACAACAGAGGTTTTAAATAGTCAGGCCCCCATCACTTAGCCATCACAGAAAGACCGCATGGGTTAAGCCAACACGAAAAGAAGACAGCAGAAGGAAAAACAAACAAGCAAACCATAAAGCAGATTCTCTACATGTCCTCCCTACGATCTCTAGCAATTCTAACTGTACCTCCGTCGCTCTCCTTTGCTCAACAAAGGGAAGGAGATAACCAAACTGAGCGCTAAGAAGCAAAAATACAAATACTTGTCTGTATCTCCGTATATGCTGTGTATACACGCACACACAATAGTCTTGACAAACACACGTTAACCACATAAATGAATTAAACAAAAAATACACAACATTCATCTGCCAGCACATGAACATAAAGAAGGCGAAATCTGCAAGTACTGTCCTTGTTGAGGTTAGCAATGTTTTACCCGGTCAGAAAGGCCCCAGTTCTAGACTTGCTTACCGTTTCATTTGCTTCACGTTGTTTCTCATCAAACTCTCGTACTAGCTTTTTTTTCTCTTCTGTGGAAGAAAAAGCAACATGTCAGATAAACACTGGAGAAATGACAGCAGAATTCAATCTTACAGACAACAAAGCTGCTCCAATGGCTGATTACAGAGGCACCAATTCAAAACTTACTCAGACAGGAACAGCCTGTTCTTATCTTTTCAAAAGCTGGGGAAAGGAAGAGGAACAGAAGAAACCACCCTTCCACCAGCTGGCCACTAGCTTTCATAGACAAGTCACTTTTCAAACCCCAAATATTTTTCTGGCTGTTGACAAACATTGAACGTGAAAGAATAACAAAGAGAACAGGTCAGTGAACAGCTCATCATTTCATATTTTCGCACAAATTCGGCAAGACTACTGAAGGCTGAAGCTGTAACTTGGATTAGATCAGAACATGGAGTCAATCTGCATCTCTAAGAGCCCCCTGAAAGTCTCCGACAAACAGGGTATCCTGCATTCTCGCAGTCTTAACTAAACGAACTAGTTGAACAGGATAAGCACTCTAGAGTACCCTGACATTAAAGATGCCATCAAGATATCAAATCGGCTTCCCAACCCAATGCCCAAATGATTCTCTCTTCTGGAATGACATCAGGCGTTTGATTCCAACAGAACTCCACATTTCAGTCGTTCAAAACAGTCCTTTGCTAGGGTCCTGCTGTCTAGGGTGTGGAGAGGCATTCAACCATTGGTATTCTATATTGAAATCAAACTGTTAAGACGTTTATTTTGTACATGCTAACAAACTATCATATCTAATATCCAAGATCAATAAATGCAGAATTCTCAAACTATTAGTGTCTCAACAGAACAGAGACCTGTGTCCCATAAGCTTTTGCAGAAGCACTGAAGACCACCACCAGGCCACTCCTGTAACTGCAGAATTAAGCCAAGTTCTATCAGAAGCCTGATAAATACGCAGTAACCTAATTCAGTCTTAAACAGATCAATTCAGTCTTAAACAAATTTTTGAGTAGCAGAAAATACAGACAGTGACCTTGGTAAAACTTCTCTCATTTGACAGAAGCGTACAGACACCATTATGAAACCACTGCTGCAGTCAAAACCTGCCGTTGATAACACCTTTTGTAAATATGGTCCTCTGCAAAAGGAGCAGTGTCTTAAAAGTACAGGTAACTACATTTATTTGAAGAAAAGTGTCTGTATCTGAGGCTGAACCAGGCTCTTTAAACTGATCCAGGCTGCCTTCTTACAAATCTGAAAGGCAAAAAAGATTTAAAGGTTTGGGAATCTGTTATCTTGCTTATACAAAGTGAAATAACGTTTCCAAGCTCTTACTCCCTCACAGACGGCCCAAGAATGACACATTCTGTCCTCCTTGGAGCTTGGGAAGGTGCCAACCACCTCAGAAGTGTCTGCAGGATACCTTTTATCGTCTCGTGAATTTTTCAGGACCAAGCAGCTTGCAAAATAAAGGCTCGCACACCGTATGTATAAGAAGCAGCCAAAGCACATTACGAAAGCCGAGTGTCTTCACCAGATAGGCAAATTCCTGGCTTATCTTAAACTCCCTTACAAGTACTTCACAAAAGTATTACTGAGATTTTTTCAGCAACAAATTGAAACAATGAGCCCAGCACATTATCATTTCACAGCATGACTAGAAATCAGTTTGTAATTATTTGTTGAGAAGCCTACAAGCATTGACAAAACGCTGCCTGTAAGTACTCTGTCGAAGCCCACAGCTCAGAACTCCTTGCCTCATTTACCCCGCAGCGCCTCACACGACAGTGTGCGTGTACCGTTCCTCATTCCTTCCCCAGATTTTCCATTTCCTCTTTTCTTCCTGCTAGACAGCAGGACAGACAGCGTTTCCAGGCAGCGAAGCCTTTCCCCCCCACACCCCTCACCACATTTGCGGCAGTTCAGCCCGCGTTCAGGGCCGCTCCCCCAGACAGGGGCACTTATCCCTTTACGCCTGTGCTTCTTGCTGACAGACGGAGAAATTACGCCAGCCCTGAGGGCTGCCGTGCGCAGTGCTGGTCACAAAAGGAAGCGTGCGATATCTGAACAACAAGCCCCGAAACCCCGACCCAGCCCCCCGGGCTCGCCCCGTTCCCCCTTCCCCTGCCCTCGGCCGTGTGGTGCCGTGCAGGGCCGCCCCCGCTCCCGGCTCCGCTCCCGACCCGGCCGCCCCCCGCGGTGCCCTCACCGGCGTTGCCGTGGCGCAGCCGCTGGGCGGCGCCGCGCAGGTCGGCATGCAGCCCGCGGAAGATGTCGTGCAGCCGCTCCAGGTGCTCGGAAGACGCGGCCCCGCGGCTCGCCATGGCGGGCGGCCGCCTCCCTCCCCTGCAGCCCACCCGCCATCGGCCGCCGCGGGGGCCTCGCACCACCCGCGAGGCTGCCCGCGAAGAAGCCCGAGAGCCGCGCCGCGCCGCCGCGGAGGTAACAGCGGGAGGCGCCGCTCTGGCCCGCTCCCTGCGGGGCCGAGCCGCTCGGAGAGCTGCGGCGGGGCTCGCGGCGGCGCTGGCGGGGGGGCGGCGTCGTCGAAGCGAGGAGTTTCATCAGGCGCTGACTGGGACGGCCTCGAGGGAGGGGCGAGGGGGCCTGGTGGCGCGCGGTGCCTGCCGGGAGTTGTAGTCGTCGGGAGCGGGGCGGAGCGGGGCGGGCAGTGCGGGCGGCGGCGGCGGCGGCGATGGCGGCGGCGGGGCTGAGCTGCTGGGCGGCCGCGCTGGGCGCCGCCGTCGGCTTCCCGCTGCTCCTGCTGGCTGCGGCGCCCCGCATCAGGTACGGGGCGGGGGGGGGCGGCGGGGGCGTCCGGCCGCGCGTGTGTGGGTGCCCGGCCGCGGGAGCAGCCGCGCTGTCCTCTCGTCCTTCCCTGTGTCCCGCAGGAGGTTCGTGGCGGGCGGGCGGTGCGAGTCCGGCGCCCGGCTGGACGGGAAAGCGGCGGTCATCACCGGGGCCAACACCGGCATCGGCAAGGAGACGGCCCGCGAGCTGGCGCGGAGAGGTGAGCGCGCACCGAGCGGCTCCGAGGCAGGGAGCGGGCGCTGAGCGGAGCAGGGTGGCGAGCTTGTGCCGGCACGGCACGGCCGCTGCTTGCCCCGGGCTGGCACTGCTGAGGCGTGAGCTCCCGGGTCTCGGCCGGTGCCGCTGCCTCCGCTCTGAAAACGTGTCCGGTGCCACGAGAAGGGCCCTGCGGCACAGGTGTCTTGGGGCGCCGGGAAGTCCTGGCACCACGGCGTTCTCTTGGTCTGAAGCAGGGACATGGCTTAGGCTCGCCGCTCCCGGTTTCGGTTACTCGTGTTCCAAGCTCATTTGGGTTAAATGCCTTTTTAGTAAGGCAATGGACCTGCCTGTTCATAACCTGTTCAAAGTTACTCTGGCTGCGGTTCAGGTATCGGCACGTGTCCCTGGCCTGATGTTCCCAAGGCCGACACAGCTCCATCACGCCACTGCGCTGACAGGCACACCCGACCGGGGAGGAGCGGGACAAAAGCGCTTTAGATGAATGTGTCCTGACCTGGAAACAGGTTTGGGCCAAACTGGAGCTAACTACATACTAGAAAAGGCTTTGTGCTCCTCAGCTGCCCCCCTTGACTGATGGCAGCTCCATGCAGAAACAATACATTGTTTGTAAGCACTGTGAGCGGTCAGCCTGCGTGGCACAACCCTGAGCGCACACTGTCATCTCAGCTCATACAGTGACATCTCAGTTCGTGTTCCTGCTTTTTCTGCCTTACAGGGGCGAGGGTGATCATCGCTTGCAGAGACACAGCGAAGGGAGAAGCTGCAGCCAGTGAAATCCAGGCTGAGACAGGGAACCCGCAGGTGGTTGTGAAAAAACTGGACTTGGCTGATACTAAGTCCATCCGGGAGTTTGCTGACAACTTGCTGGCAGGTGAGGCCTCCAGGTCCCTCTTTTCAGTGAGCACATCTTGTCGATGATTTGTGCCCGCCCTTCAGAGCCAGGGAAAAGGGGTACAGCAGAGTGTGCCTGGGGTGCATTATTTCCCTGCTCTGTTCCCAGAACTGCTGTTGACTTCCAGTGTGACCATGTCCATAATATTGTAGGGGTTTTAAAAGCACAAGCTGAGGGTGTTGTGCAAGTGCTGCTGATGTGACTATGAAAATATCTTCCCCTTCATTTTAATTTCATTTCAAAATTGATTTCATTTGCTGAATCTGGAATTGTTCTGTACTTGGAGCTGCTGTATCTGGAGCTGTGTGACAATCTCCGATCTGGGCAAAGGCAGAAAGAGGAGCCTCTCCTGGAGGGCAGCTCCGCTCTGCTATTGTCTGCATGCCCAGGCAAGAAGGGGGTTCTGTGCTGGCGCCAGGGGCTTTTCAGCAAATGCCAAATTCCTGACCCACATATCTCCGTACCACACTGGGCACTGTGGCTGGCAGCAGGACCTGCCAGAGGCCGTGAATGGATTTGTGGTAGGACAATTGTCCTTATTTTAAGGAGACAATGTGGCTGCAATGTGGGCATGGGTGGGGTTTTTTTTGGCTGATTTGCGGCTGTCTGTCATTGTTTCCCTACTTAATGATGTGTTTTCTCTTGCAGAGGAGAAGGAGCTCCATATCCTCATTAATAATGCTGGGGTAATGTTATGCCCTTACTCCAAGACAGCTGATGGCTTTGAGATGCACCTGGGAGTCAATCATCTGGGTAAGGCTCATGGAGTCATGTTCTCATTCAGTATCTGTGACAAAATGCGAGAGGGTACTTCTTCCAGGTGTCTTCATCCTTCTTTCTTGTGATGGAATGGAAGCCCAGAGGTAGAGCTCTGGAAATGGAAGCTGCTTTCCTTGGGGTTCAAGTGTCATGAAGAAGAATAATGCTTATCATGGACTTAATTTAAGGATCTGTAGATGTTACCTGGGATGTTTGCAATGTAGAACAGTTCCACCTTTTTGAAGCTGAGGAGTAGAACATAATGGCCCCAGAAAGCTTGCATTGCTGATTCAGTGGGTGGTCTTTTCCCCTGGACTTGAAATGAGGAAAGCAGTAAGCTATGATGCATAAGATGTTGAACGTACTTTGAAATTCCAGGAGGGGAACCCTTTAGAGAAAGACTGAGTTTCCTCTCAACCTTAGGTCACTTTCTTCTAACCTTCCTGTTGCTGGAGCGTCTGAAGCAGTCAGCCCCGGCCCGCATAGTGAACGTTTCCTCACTGGGTCATCACGGAGGCCGAATTCGCTTCCATGACCTCAATGGTGAGAAGAGCTACAATCGTGGCCTCGCTTACTGTCACAGCAAGCTGGCCAATGTGCTTTTCACCCGGGAGCTGGCGAGGAGGCTGCAAGGTAAGTCCCAGAGGAGAGTGGAGCAGTTTTTTTCTTGGCTGTTGAGCTATGTGGGTGAGGAAGGTGGATTGCAGAAAGGTCTGGAAATAACCTGTGCAGAAATGAAAGGGGTCTCTCAGGCAGGGTCTCTGACAGTTCTTTGGTGGAAGGATAGCTCCTGTCTGTGAACCAGGAAACTTGAAGCACCAATTGCCTTTACAGCAACAGGACAGGGGAGTGCAGTAGCCTGGCACAGTTGAAAGAGTTTAATTTTAATTTAGTGCTTGTCAAAAACTGACTGCAACCGAGCAGATAATTGTGCTATGTCAGTGGAATCTTAACAATCAAACAAAGCTGTACTTGTGTCAAATTGCAGTCTGCAATAGAAAAGCTAAGGCAGATATAGCTGCTTTCAGTGCTGAAGGCCTGTAAAATAGAAGCATATGACTAGACGGTGCCTCTTAAGTCACAATGTATGTCACAGCCTTGCTATTCAGTCATTTTCATAAACTTTAGTATTTATTTTACTAAAACAAAAGCTACTTCTGTCTTCTCTAGAAGTAGCACAGTAATTAGTAGTAGAGTAAGTTAAAGAAAACTAGTGCTGTCAAAGCCTGATGGGAATTGCTGCTGTTTGAGCACCCAGGCTGCTTAGCACGTTGTTTTATAGAAGTCATGTAAGTGACTGCAGCGTTTGGAAGGGAGTGGGGAAGTGCTCCTGCAAGCAGTAACTGCTAAGAATCTCACTGCCTCTCTCTGTATCCATGGCTGGATTCCTTTACCTGCAAATATTCTGTACCTTAGAATTGAGGAGGGTGTTACCCCTCTGTTTAAAGGCACGCTGAAGCATACTGTTTTGTCCTGCGCTGCTTTCTTTCACAGGCACTAAAGTTACAGCGAACGCTCTCCACCCTGGCTCTGTCCATACTGAGCTGGTGCGGCACTCGTTTGCAATGACGTGGCTGTGGAGGATATTCTCCTTCTTCTTGAAGACTCCTTGGGAAGGAGCTCAGACCAGTGTGTACTGTGCAGTAGCTGAGGAGCTAGAATCTGTGACCGGACAGTATTTCAGGTGGGTACAGCCGATGAGATGATGTACTGTGGAAGGAAACCTTGCTGGCTTAGAAAACAAGCGTTACTATCATTCTTCGTTAAGAAGGGACTATGCAAGAGGCTGGTGTAACTCATGCCAGGAAGACTGAAGGTGACAAATAGTAGAGCATTATCCGTTCCATACCTGTTGCAATGGATATTGTGTTAGAAGGGTGCCCTGACCTGTGCAACATATCACGCAGTAGCAGTTCCTTTAGTGATAGGAATATTGCTGTACTCAAAGTGGAGGAAAGGCTGTCACATTCTTAGAGCTCTGATCACAATCTGTCTTACACTGGGGTGAATAACTGCAGCAGAACTGTGTAGTTAACGAGGTCGCTTGAGTCAAGCTTGGACAGACCAGTCTGGTTCTATTTGTTGTTTTGCCCCACTGGAGCAAAAAGGGCCTGTGCTCCCAGAGAGAGGAGAGGCTTGATGGTGCTGCACAGCTAGGAGGTGAGATTTTTCAGGTCCAAGTCATTGTCATCCTAGAGGTGGAGACCACCCTTGGAACAGCTTCCTTCAGTTGTGTCTGTCAGCTTCTCAGTGGGTATATTGTCCTTTTTTTTAACCAAATGAATAGTGTTGGAGCCTTTGCAGAGCTCTCCTCTCATGTGGTAAGTGACCAGATTAGTCTCTGTAATGACTTTGATCTTCACTTGGGAGTTTGTATATCTTAATCACACTTAGAATATAAAACATCTACTTATATATTTGTGACAGACAGTCATGCAGGGAAGATTAAGTGGAGTACTTATGCACTGGAGTACAGAAAACCTTGGTGGATTTTAAAGTCATAAATGAATGTGGTGGAAAAGGAATAGCTTTAACAGTAATTCATATGCAGGCCCGGTTTTAGCTTGGACTGGCCTCAAAGCCTTTCCACTTTCCAGGCAACAGAACATAAAAGATAATATACGCATTAAAAAAGGAATCTACAAGTATTCGAGAACATCAGAGACTGGGCAGTTTGGGCTGTAAAAAAAAACACCACACTAGCATGGATAGAAATCTCAGATTTCATCAGATAACGTGTCATCTGTTCTCTTAAACTTCCGTGTGATTTGCAGCGTCTAGCATTACAGATGAGAACACGTGATCCCTCTTCCAGACACTGTTCTGTCTGAATGTAGGAGCTGAGAAGAAAAGAGCTGCAGTTCAGAGGACAATGGAAAAGGGGATAATGTGAACCCATAGATGGTTATTACAGTATTAGTATTCAGATGCAGCTTTGCCTTTCATGCAGTGGCAATATAGTGGGATGAATAGGAGGGGATAAATAGTTTAGAACAAAGGGCTGTTTGAGGGGCTCTGGTGTAGTTTGCTAGAAAAGGTGTTCCTGAAGAAGCTTGGTTAACATTTATAGCCCTTTTTAGGAGTACAAAGGAGAACTTACACAGAAGAGCAAAGCATATATAGGTTTCTGTAAAGATCAAGATAGCAGACAGAGAGAGACTCACTCGCCAGTTCTTGGTGCCATAGGAAGTGATTCTTCCCTAGCCAGCTGGAAAGAAAAGTTTCTCACAGTTGCAGAGCAGGAGTGCTTGCTCATTACCTGGATAGCTTTCCCCACCCTTCCTTCAATTGGTCCGGAAGTTAAATGGGAAAAAGCACTTCCCTCACCTGCCACTTCAGTGTGCTAATGCAGCTGAAGATCTTTGATTTAAAAAAATAAATAAATGTTTCCCTTACAGTGATTGCCGGCCAGCATATGTATCTTCACGGGGTCGGGATGATGAGACAGCAAAGAAGCTCTGGAATGTGAGCTGTGAGCTCCTTGGCATCCAGTGGGACTGAGCAGTGCACGCCTCAAGCGCACACCTGGCTGAGCACAGTGATGCTGCTCCTGGGAAGAGCACTGCCGAGAGAACTCAAGACAAGAATGCTGATACTTCAGCTGCCCTCACGATGGTTCTGTGGACACAGTCTGATAGGAACTTCTGGGATAGCACACTTACGGCTTGAGATTAGTAAGCAACCAGTCCCCTTTTGTAGCTAAGAATTAGAGCACCAATGCAGCGAGCAACCTTTGATATCTCTTGGCAACAGCCAGAGGCTGTTCTCTGTCTTTAGACTAGGAATGGAGGTTTACCATTTTAGGATTAGATCATCTGTATTGAAAGCTTGTGTTTTGTTTTTTGTTGTTTTTTTTTTCCTCCATAGTAGATATACTAAAAAGGTAGGATGCTAAACTTACATTCTATTCGACATGGCGGAGTGCAAGTATTCAGGTTTCTGGCAGTTACATATAACGTGCTTTCAAGTACACAGAAACAGGTGCTGGCCTTTTTGTACCAAGTATTAGGTAAAGGTTTTAATTGGAATTAAGTACTGTTCTCCGTATTTTCTGTCAGAACTTGGCCTCTAGCCACTGAAGTATCTTGCTCCTTGATTGCAGGAAGTTAACTGAAGGTTGGTATATCTTTTGAGAACCCAGCTCTCAGTGCAACTGACTGGGAGGTTAAAAGCTGGCAGGAAGGCTGCAAGTGTGCATTGACAAGTTACGTTATTCAAAACAATTAACAGCTCTGCTTTGAAACGCTGAACAGAGATGGTATAAGAGTTGTCTTAATAAAAGCCTGAGCTGTGCTCTAAATGATTTACAAACCTAGGAAAAAGCAGAATTAATACAAAAAAAAAAAAATCAACTGAGGTTAGAAAGAAATCTTTTTTGTGACTTTTAACATTGCTTTAACAGTAAACTACCTTGAGCTGAATAGCTGAAGCAGGGACCTATCTTAATATTAAGGTCAATTTAGTTACAGGACAAAAATACGACTGAAACCCTCTATGTTTGTTTGTCTAGCAGTTACGGGATTTGGCTAACCACAGCTGCCAGCCTGACATGGCACCATACAGCCTGCATGTTCAGGAGGCAGCTCAGTCAATCCAGATACTCATGAGACTGCTGTCTTGGAAGTCTAGTGCAAATTGCTATAACGGGACCCATAATCGGAGATTATTGCTAAAAGAGTTAAGCAGCTAGAAAACAAGTGCTACATCTTATAAGATTATCTTCTGCTTCTGAAAAAATCCAGAAGTATTTGGACCTGTGTACGAACATTCCTCTGAACAACTGCCAGTTTTGGAAAGCAAATGCTAATTTTTATGAATAATGCTGTCTAGAAGCTATCCATGCAGATTAGTCCTGTGCTACCTCTGAGCAATACTAAATAAAGCCATCTTCTTTTTCAGCAAGAGAACATGCATCTTCCTTCAAAAATGTTGTAGCAGTTTACGTGGTGTTGGTGACAACTCTACCTGCCTGCCTAACTTAGGAAGCTCAGTTTGGGTTACATCTCAAAGTCCCTTTGCCTTTCTCCCTGTCACTTGACCTTTTTCCTCCCACAACTACAGTGTAGCAGCGGCATGTTATCTACCATTGCAAGCTTGGGTTGCTTTCTCTGTGAGAGTCTCCAATCTTGAAAGGGGCTTTCAGGATAAACAGACAAAAAAGTGCAGAAAGCCTCTCTAGGCCCTGTATTTTTCCCTTGCAGATCAGCGTTCTTCTTAAAGAAGTCAGATTGTAGGTAGATTCAATATAAGACATGCAACTATATATTACATAGAGTGTCTCTCTCTGTCTGACCTTGGGCAAGTCATTTATACCTTCTAGGTTGATCTGTAAAATGAGATCTTAAGCTCATTTAGCTGCCTTAAAGGGAGCATTGTAAGAGAGAGTTACATTACCTTGCAAAGCTCTCTGAGGAGGATTACTAGTCTTTGACAGTCCATGTATAAGCTGAGCTAGCTCCTGGCACGACCTCTGAAGAGGTGATATTCCAGTTACTCTAAATATTGAGGACATTACAGCAAAGAGATTTTTGCATGACGGAACAATTCTTCCCCTTATAGTTGAGCATAGCCAAAAGCAGGGTACAGATCCAGAACAAGAGTCCCAGCTACGCTGAGATAAAAAGCAAACAAGATATATTGAAACCTTCAGTCAGAACCACTTTATTCTGTTTTTTCCCATTGTAAACAATCCTTGGTCATTAATATAGAAAGTTTAAATGGCAGTACTCGATTCGTTTCTGAAGGTCAGAAATTCAAAGCCTCCTGATAATTGCACTATTCATGACACAAGGCAGTTGGTCAGAATCAAAATTCCAGTTCCAGTAAAAGGTAGATCCCTACAGTTCCAGGTTAAGAACATCAAATTACAACAAACACTGTATAAAGTGCATAAGGTACAGTGCAAAGAGGTCAAGGAGAAAGGCAGGTATAGAACTGACTGGTCTGCATGACAAACTCCACTCTGTGCTCTATACCGCTGTAAAGAACTTGAGCAGAAGTGTAGATATTACAGGAAAGCACATCTACAGTAGAACCTCCCCCCCTAGTTATTTAGAAGTGAGTTAGAAGTCAAAGAGATGGATAGTGTCACGTTTTAGGATTAGCCTAACAGCTCTAAGCTGATGGCAAGCTAGGTCAGTTTGGCCAAGAAAACAAAAGCAGCTTTCATTAGTACTGCTCACTAATGAGATTGTGCAAATCTGTGATTGGGAGATTCTGAAATCTAAATGTGGTTAGTGTCAGTGGAGCACAGCTCCTGAAACACCCAAAGGAGATGGAGCAATTCCTTTCCTTCCTTGGAAGCCCATTCTGTCACTACAGTGAGTTCGGGGGTAGTACAAAACAGTCTCAAGTGTTTTATGTACTAAAAGTTATACTGCAGTTACATTACACTTCAGAAATACTGTTGTTTCTTTTGAAGAAAGTAAAAAAAAAAACAACAAAAAAACTAACCAATCTAACAAAAAAGTGAACTAGTTTTCCCACCTCTTGTGCTGAAGTACACGCTAATGGCAAACACACTCTCGTGGCCACGTTGTGTGTTGTTTCTTTTAGAAGGTCCTACTGCTGCCTACCTTTCTTCTGCTCATTTCTCATGTCCCACTCACAGTTGCAGAGAGGCAGCTGCTTCTTTATGCATCCTTCAACACAGAAATTACACAAAGATATCTGCTCTTTCATGAAAACAATTAACCCTAAGAATTCCATTCTGTTTCTAGTCACAGTAAGCCCCATCCACACAGACAAATTCTGTGCAGAAGCTACTGTCCCGTTCCTTGCACTACAGGATACTGTCTTTTCACATATCCTAATGCACTCCAGAGCAAAGCCTGGCATGATAATCTATACAGTATGTCCACTTAATACAAATTCAGACTAGCGTTCTGTTGTACCTGTCAGATCATATTTCTAAAAAACAAAAAATCCCTGTGTGATACGAATACAGAGTGCCTGCTGAACTTTACCACAGCTCTATCTTTCCGTATTTCCTGCCATACCTGAAACTTACTGGCACCTGCTCAGTGATAAAGCTGCATCACAACACTTTATTGGATATTACCATAGCAAAGAAAGAGGTAGGCAATTAAAAAAAAAAAGTTAAAGGATTTTCCATTTGTAGTCCCTTTGCCGGATATGCCCTTTAGAACTTCATCCATCTAGTAAGGACTCGATTGCCCTACGTACATCGGACAGTGCAAGTGGTCAGCAGAAACCTGCCATGAAGAATCAGTTCATACCTTTTCAAATGAACTAAAGAAGTTGAGCACACTGCACTGGGGGGACAAGGGGGAGGGAAGGTAGCAATAATTTTTATAGAGGCTTTAAAAACAATCATCTCTGCATTTCAGTTTTCGTAAAAGATCTCTCCAATCTTGAAAAATTTTACAGGAAACCCACAATCACAAAGTTTTACACTTCAGGCTACATTGAGCTGGTGAGATTTTTCTCTCCTCTCTATACAGGTTTTCTGGATTAGAAATAAAATACATGCAATAAAGGTCAGTGCATTTCTAAAAAACACAAGTGCTCTCTTCCATAAACCTAAAATCTTGCTTGTTCAGTTTGAAAATGCCGCCCTCCCACCCCCCCAATCAAAGAAATACCCAAAAAACACCCTGAGGTAGTCACTGTCAAAATACTGGCACTTGTAATTAAGTTCCCTTCCTTCCAACCAGAGGCACATTAGCAGCTTCCATTTGCCACCAACACAAGTCAGGAGACTTCCCTTTTACCAAGAGACTGGTGAACTGCATGCCTGTAGGCTGTCTCGAAGTCTTCCCCTTCTGCATGATGGCGAAACGTCAATTACTTCCTACTGCCCTGGGCAAGGCGATTTCTCGTTTTGGGCTGGTGCACGGCAAGCCACTGGGTACAGATAGCCTGCACAACATCTTCTCCACTGTTCTCAGCCAGCTGGCGCACATGCTGGACTAGCTGCACTGCTCTGGTCTTCTCCTGTCTCACCGAGACCAGATAGGCAGAACGCAACTTGTTGCACATCAGGTACGCTTGGATCTGAAGCGGAAAAAGCAGGCAGAACTCAGTTAGAAAACCATGGCAAGCTAACACAACACGCTTAAGCAAGGATTCACTGCAATTATCTAGCTCAGAAGCTTCTTGTACAAGGCAGTAGCAGCATGTTATGAAGCAGAGTATTGCACAGAGCAGCTAACAATGTGAGAGATGAATAGACAAGTATTTTGCTCAGTTTGTCTCCTATGGAAACTCCTTTACAGTATCACCATGAAATGAACATTAATAATCCTATTTTGTGCATTAAGCTACCATATCCTCATGACAAAGATTGTAAAAGTCATTTTCTTGTACTGCTCTTCTATTGTTCTTCTAGAAGAGCTAATATATTTCAGTAATAAATCTTGCATAAAAGGCAGATCTAAAAGCCCATTTTTCAATCCACATAAAACACTGAGTTTGTCAGCTGGAGCAAGACAAAGAAGACTCACAAATGTTAAGATTTTATTCCTAGTTATGCCCCTCAGGATCTATGGCAGTCTGCAACTCTAGACCACAGTCTCTTCATCTACAAACATGCCTCCAGAGTTCACAGAGCGTGACTCTCCGGGGGCTTGGCAGGCTGGTATGTAAGCTAACAAAAACCAAGTAGTTCAGGCCTGATTTCCTCTAAGAGGAAAAGTGTATAACAGAATTGGAGAAGTTTTAACAACTCCCAGTCACAATAAAAACAGTATAATCCTGAAAGAATGATAAGCTGAAATGGCCATCTTAGACATATCTCCGAAATACTTCCCACTATTGCAAATGCCTAGCTCTCACTCCAAGGATTGTCAATGAACCAATAAGGATAACATCAATATCTTCATCTCACAGCTCTACACTCAGTCACCACAGCCTTAAACAACTCACTGATTTCTACAATCTAGGAAGTGGCCATCAGAACCTTGACTTGGGTGAGGATGAGAGAGAAGATGCTGGAAGAGAGCACAATGCCTTCAGACCAAGACTGTGCTGTTCAGCTCCTGCCAAAGGAGTTCCTTTACTGTGCTTATACGTACCTTGTTTTCATCGCTGTCCATATCCTGGATCAGATTATCAAGATCCTGTATCCAAAGAAGGGAAAAGGTGTTCACATTCAGAGCGACTACCGTTTGCAAACCTTTACTCCTTCAGGGACCAAACCTCTGCCTAGAGGAAGGGCTGCTGAGTTCACAGCTAGATGTTTACATGACACCAACCACCACTACTGTGCACGCAGAAAATACAATGTCCAATTCTTCCCTGTACCACAGCTTTCTTCTACCTGCCTTATCTGTGGGGTATCCCTAGAGAACACTATGAGGTCAATCTCTTGTCCTCTACTAAGTTCTATTAGTCAGGCTAGGGGACATCTGCTTTTTTCACAAGGATGGAAAAGACTGTGGTAGGTAAAGAGAATCTTGAAGTTGTTTCCAGTGGAGGCAGCAGGTCTATCTCCACATATCTTCTGCACCACCCAGGGAAATTTCACTGAAGGGAACACCTCCCACCCTAGTCAGGAGCATTTAGCAGGGTCCTGTCAGGAAAAGATTCTCTCCCTGCCGTGGGTACTCATTTGGGAAGTGCAGGGTAGGCTATCATCTCCTCACAAAGGAGCTAGCTTAAGGAAGGAAAACACACACTCCCACCTTTAAACAATGCATGCAATACAGAGCCAGAATGTTTGAAGATACTACTAGAAGAGCAGCACAGGATGGTCTCTGTAGCCTGTACTGTATTTACCCACATTACTTCAAAAGGGACATCATGCAGAATAGAATTACCTCAGCAGGTATGTTCTTGAATTCATTTAGACAGTTTAAGATAATGTTATCCCCATCATTTTTTGCTGCAACTCCAGACTCACTGACACACTTGAGGAGCTGCCGGATCTCACTGTACTTCTGCTGCTTCACCAGCTGCTTGGCCACTTTGCTGTACACTTCTGTAGCCTCCAGCTGGAAGTCCTGGAGGTAGTTGAACACCAGAGCAACACGTTAAACATTCTCAGCAGGTTTTCTCAGAGGGACTCTACACAACTGAGAGAATCTCTGCTGAGGACAAAGTATCACACTATGCTCTTAAAAAGAGAAAACTGTTGTGGTTGGTTCTGATTTTCCAGGCACAACTGCCCAGGACTGGCTCAAAGTTTCTTTATAATCAGACCGGTAAAATTCAATTTTGCTCATAAATTTTACTGCTTCTGACAGAAGATCTTTCCTAGTCCCAACCCACTGCTACCTCACTTAGCAGGCTCCCATTATAATCCTGTCCAGCAGACACCCCTTTGTGTACCCTGGAAAATACGAGGTATCTGATCATGATATACCTTCCTTTATGAAGAAAGAGATAAAAAATGCAGACTGATCCTGCCATGAATAAGGCAAGGATTTTTTTTATTTTTTTTTTTTTTAAAAAAAGGAAACAGAAGTGATGCTTGGCAGTTGGACTTGTCTCTCCCTTTTTACTGGGAGGTAATGACTGCTGTTGCTGTTAAGTGCTATTTTTCCGCACTCCAAACAAGCACTCTGCCCTTTACATCCTAACCCAAAAGGAAGAAGCAGGGTCTGCCATGTGTGTCACAAATGTACCAGGCAGCAGGGTCACAGATACTCCTTCACTGTGCCACCTCTGTCCAGAAAATGCCCTGCTATATCCTCTCCCCCATATGGGAGGCAAATGCAACACCACACTGCACAAAGCGATATCCTTTAGCAACTCCTAACATACGGATGAGGAACACGCAGAAAAGTTTGGAGGCTAATGTGCTACACTAGCTTGTAAGCACCTCATCTCCTACCCAGACATCAAGAGGATGAGGTCTCCAGAGACAGTTTTCAGTTATTTAGCTTTGCTCTCTCAGTTAGGTGAACTGTGCAGAGATAGTTATGTATCTGGTGTATGTGCATGGCTGTCACAAACCACAGAGAACTGCCATGTCAGAGCTCTCTGCTCACATCACTGATTGTGGTTTGCCAGCAATGAGTCACTGAACTAGGTGCAAGGCAAAAGCTCCACGTAATTCATTTGTAGGAGCCAATTAGCATAGAGGTATCCTGCCAAAGCAGAATCTTCATTTCCTCCTTCCTCCTTCAATCTTCCCTCTCTCAAACTTTCTTCCTTCCCTCCCTCAAACTTCCTTCAAACTCCTGAACATTTAAGACTTGAACTAGTGACCTCCCTCATAAGAGATTTTCCATTTTGTGGATTAAAAGACCTTTGGTCTTCTCCTTAAACAACTGCTCTTTGCAGTAGGTTCTTTGGTAGTAGTAATAGTTGTTCTACCAGATTTTTCCATACCTGAAGGACTCTGAAGGCAATCCCAAATCCCTCCTCAATGTTCTTGCCTTCCAACATGACCTGAGAAGAGACATCAGATGAGTTTGAGGATGCACATTCCTTTTTTTGTGACATATTGTTAAATAATACTACTTGCATTTCTAGATTTTGCCTAGAGTCCAGAAGACAACACATTACTTCAACAGAAAACAACGCCATCCCAAGAAGAAGTAGAGCAAATATGGGGTCTCTTGTCACATTGATTCACTATGGAACACTGGGTAAGCTACAGATGAAGGTGGGCTGAAGTTAAGAAGGGTTACAATAGCAGCATTATTTGCCTTGCTTCAAAACACAGTAGGACGTACAATCAAAAGGCATGATACTGCTAGTACTTGAATTTTGAGCACAGAAGCTCCGGGTTCTTAGGTGTTCTCTGCTACTTTGAGGAAAAACATTACTTTTTCATTAACTGTAGGTTGTATACGTGCACAACTTGCCCATGAATAGTACCAGATGTTGCTCCAGCCATCAAATGTTTCAACCTCTATATCACATTAGTATTGCTGATGAAAAATAAAGCTGTGTTTTAAATAGCAGTAAGTACCTTGCAAGCAACATCCATTTTCATGCTATTGTTTCCAAAGAGCGTGGGCAGGGAGGAACCTGTCATTTGAGAGGTTCCTGAGATCTCACATCGATGCAAGAACTTAGTTACTTCCATCTGCAGATCAACTGTATTGATGTGCCTAGGCAGGAAAAAAAAAAAACTCACTTCATTTTGAAATAGAGAGTGTCAATTACGGTTTGTGTAAACTTACTACTTCCTTGAATATATTTCAAAAGGACATGTATTTCCAAACAGTAATTATTTTAGTTACTATTGGACTGTTTTTCATGTAGCCAAATTTACAGCAATGAGGTTCTTTTTAGATTTGTGCACTCAGCACATGAAAGCTGCAGGTGAGCCTTGTTTGCATTGTTCTAAAGAGTGATCCAGAAAATCTGAATCCCAAGCAAGCATCTGCTCTCTCTTTTTGACCTATTTATACCCACTTCCCCCAACTTTAAGCTTAGTGTCTAGCCTAAAAAATATGAAAGAAAAAAAAATCAAAATATAAAAGCCCAAGTACAAAAGATATATGGCTAAATTTACACTTTCATTTTTTGAACATAAGGATTCAGTTAACACTGAAGCCTGTAACTTGCATACAGTTGAATTACAATTCAAACGAATATAGCCAGCCAAATATAACTGTCTATGCATGGAGTGTTTTATTTATTTATTTATTTTTTAAATTGAAGAAAGGTAGATGATAGACTAGATTATTTAGTAAAAATAATTGCTCATCTTCTGGGTAGCTGGGGGAAAAGTAATGGGAATCCTATAGTTGCAACTAGCTAGTCAGATCTTGGTCATGCCCACCTAGCATGTGTTAGCTAAACTCAGCCCAAACAAAACTATTAAGAGAAGACAAACAGCCGGAATTTCCTCTTTCCCATAACTTAGCTTGTTGTTTATATATACCTCGACACATCTGTAGCAGACATTTTCTTCCGAAAAGTGAATACCATTTTTTTCCTTCCTGAACTTCTTGAGACCTCCTGTAGGTAGACTTTGAGATGGTCCTTAATCTTTACAAGCCATGTTTGTTTGCCTCCCAGTTCAGTGTACGATTTTGCTCCATGAGTGAAAAATCTAATGCAGGTCATAGCAGCACGAACATGATCCTAGAAGAAATACATCGAATACTAAGATGGATCAGAGTAAACCACCTTCTCTAATCCTTGTCTCTATGGAGCGTTTACACAAAGCAGGCAATGCTCCGTTTTCTTTAAAGCAATAGTTAAGCTATTGCAATGTGCCAGATCCATCACAAAAACACACAGCAGGTCAGCTGCAGTCAGTCCAGGCCTTCCCATCTGTTTTTCAGGATTGGAAAGTAGCAAAAATATACTTGTCCACCATGCAGATTTACAGCAAAGTAAATAATCCAAAGTCTGACAGCATTCAACATTTCTCATCTTACCTTCATGAACTGTTGTAGCTCATACAAAATGTGGTAGTAGTTCTTTCTCTGCAAGTATTTGCAGGCTGCAATCAAGTAGATACCCCAACTCTCCAATCCTGGATCAATAGTTTCCAGCAAGTTCTCCAACATGTGCAGTTTTCCACTTTCATAGCTTGGAATGAAGATCCCTTCAATGAACACTTCTGATGGGGATTCCTACACAAACACCAGAAAAGTGGCCTGAAGCAAAGCAGCTGTGGCATGTAGATTTTCCTTATATAAAAGTAGTATCGAGTGACAGAAATCATAGAATTGACAGATAATTTAGTTGGAAGGGATCTCTGGAGATCATGTGGTTCAAACCCTCACTCAAAGAATGATTTCTCTAGACCTACCCAATCACATTCTGAGTATTATCAAGTAGGGCGATTCAACAGCCTCTCTGGGACCCTAGTTCCCAGTCTAAACATCCTTACCTCAATGCTAAACAAAATAAAACACATTTTTCTTATATTCAGCTGGAACTTGCTCCAAATAGCGTCCATTGTCTCTCTTACTGTGCACATGAATTAAGCCTGAATCCATTCTGTCCATAATCACCCTCTCAGTAATTGAAATAAGCACATAGGTCTTCCCTTGCCTGCTCTCTTCTTCAAGCTGAAAAAAAAACTCATCACCTTCCGCATATGTTATGTTCTTAAGGCCCCTGTGATGAACTGTCTAAAGTGATCACTGTGTTGGAATTCAAACTTCTTCCTTCTCTCTGTATTAGCAACCGGTGCAGATTTTCAGCTTTATAGTAAAAAGACAAAGCAGTGTTGATACAGTGGCTCTACAAAAAAAGAAAGCTTTTTTCTTTTCTCTAGAAGCCACTGTTTCAGCACAATGAGGAAGAGAGACTAAACACAAAATGTAAAGATCAACGTTATTTTTCCACGTCACTGAATTGTCAGTCACTGGACAGTCCGTATGATAATGTTCAGGACACTGGAAAACTACTGTGCAGAAAAACACATGGAATGCTCTATGATGCTCATTACCATCTTGACTGGCCTTGAAGTCCTCTTAAGCCGCTTTTCAAATTTAATTTTCAGTGATGGCAAACTGGATTACTCACCTTATTTAACAAGTGAAGTAGTGCTTCTCTCATACAGTCATGTCTCATGTAAAAGCTTATTATTGCCAGATTAGTGCCATAACTATGTAAATAGAACAAGCACTCCTGATAGTAGCTGTTGTGTTGAACCTTCCCCTCACACATCATCTCCAGAGAGAGACTTCTTGTTCTCAGCATTGCTTCAAGTTCCCTCAATGTGGCAAAGTAATCATCATCCTGCTGTTAAAACAGAATCAGTGATAGGTGATGGCTAAGAAGAGAACCTTCTTTTCAATTAGACCTTGTCACCCAGCCCTGAAGCTTTTTTGCTCTTGTTTATAAAATAGTCATTGCTTTGGAGGGGTTAGTCTCTAGGAATGCTTTTTATAAAAAATAGATTGAAACTGTGCTATCAGAGACGCTGAATGTTCTCATAACTAGCACAGCTCTGTTTTCAGGGACAGATGGGAGGCTTGTTTATTAAACAAAACACTCCAGCAGCTACTTCAATCACCTAATTCAAGCAGGCTTTTCTATTCTCCTAGAATACTTACTCCTAGGAGGTCTTTCACTATTATGATTTTGTATTTACTTAGTACTAAGAGTCTTTTTTTTGGTATACCTATTCAGAACTTCCAGAGAACCCCAAACCATGCAGTAGTGTTTTCTGCCAAGGAAAAAAAAGTGTGAGATCGCCTTTTTAACCTCAGCTTTGAATACATGCTAAGTTACTAGAGTTTTGATAGACAAATGACATCACTGCAGCATCACAACATATTGTTGGGATGGAGTTTACTTTCCTCAGACTGCAGTAATAACATGTTAACCACTACAGCTTCTTTCCCATCCACTGAGCATGCCCCAAATTGCTATTACAAACAAACAAAAAACAACACTACAATCTGGCACTCAGCCACCAATTCACTGTGAGGAAGCAGCTAGTGAACTTCTCAACAATATTCAGTTTGCAATACGCAATCATGACTAAAGAAGAAAAGAGACCTGATACCTAATATTGTATCCTGCGTTGCTATAAGATGTATTAAAGCATCAATGCTTGGCTTTGCCATAGCCTTTCACAGCAGACAGAATAGAAGACCCTTACCGCAATGAGTACAGGCTTCACTGTGGACTCCAGGTATTGTATCACATCCTGGACAAGCCTCGAACCATGGTTCAGCTGGTTTAGATCCACAGGTGGTTTTAAACACCGGTTAAACTTCTCTCTTGCTGAACTTAAATTTCCAGCTTTAAGACAAGCCATGCCCCACGCATGCCATGCTCCACTTGGATCCAAGCCAGATTTTGTAGAAACCTAAATTCAAAACAATTTGTTAATATTGCAATACAGTCCCAATGCAGAAAGTAGGAAAGCGAGCTTATTGGAGACTGTGACCTTTCACTTCCTGAACTGCATTTCCCATTAAAACAACCAAAAAATGACATGCTCATTATTTATAAGTTACTGGCACAGCTACTGAAACACCCACGATCTCCAAAGCAATGTTTTTATCGCACACGTTTAAGCAGTCACATAGCTGGGAAATTTCAATTCAGCAGTTTTAAACCTTACAAAAAAATCTGTTCCTGATGTGAAAATGTCATAAGGCAAATGACTTTTACTGAATAGTAAAATTCATTGGGTTTGTGGTTTAAAGAACAAAACCATAGCAAATGCCCCATGAACTGCCAAGATTTTTACTTACTTCATAAAACTCTGCTGATCAAATTTATTCCTGATTTTCTTTAGTCTATCACCTGCCTTTAAACATGAACCTTTTTTATTCAAATATGTTATTTATTTCTGCTACTTGTCACCCTTAAAAACCCTAGTATATTTTGCAGCATCATAATCGTCTTCCTACAAACTGCAATGCCGTAAACAGAGGCTTATTAAATACTAGGAGCAGGAACAGGATGGAAGATAAACCACATGAGCTCTGATAGACAAATCTGCCACCATTGCTCTTCTGTGATATTATGGACAAATAAAACCAAATATACAAGCTTCAGACAAAATCCTGCCACAAAGTAAGCCTCAGCCCTTCTACCGGATGTAACGTTCTTCCACATAATGACTGTCTGGCAGTTAGCCCATCCCCATTTTAATTGTACCAGAAGACAAGGCCCCTGTCCCTCCCTTTAGCAGGCTGCTCCACAGTAGAATACATCTTCCTTCTCAGCTTTTTTTTTTCCAGTGTTCAGATAAGATTGTTGCCATTGATTAAAAACTTATTCCCAGATTGTAACAGTTTAAATATTGTCCATTTCACACATCACATTCATCTAAGCTCAAGAGAGAGAAAAACAAAAGCCACCACAGAAAGATTAACATTCACATCCTCCTATTGTCATTACCTCTATAGCTAGTTGATAGTACTCTGCTTCCAAAAGACGGTTTCTTAATCTTGTTACTGCTGCAGGGAGCAGAATCTGGTCCAAAGATGGTACTGGACGGTAGGCAGCAACAACCAAAATATTCAACACATCCACTTTGCTGATATAGCTAGGAGAAAACAAAGAGGTTAAACAAATACACTTCCACGTACACTTCCACTATTATCATACACACTAGGAATCGTTAAGAAAAAAACTTTATTTCAAAGACAACTCTTAGAACAGTGCTTCCTAAATCACCAGTACACCAGGTTTCTCTGTCCGTTCTACTATTTTACTAAAGTTACTCTTTTTTCTTCCCAGCATTCAATGGAGCACTGGCAGATGCTGTCTACAGACACCAACTGAAGTTACAAAATCAAAGTAGTATGTTTGAAATTTATACACTGCTCCTGCCACTTAAAGCCCTGTAGGACAAAGTCTGAAGAAAGAGTAATATGCTGTTTCTCAGGAAGTACAGGTTTAAAATCCTACACTGAAATACAGGCTGAAAGCAAACAAAAACCAACCAACACCACAACAGTAGAAGTAAAATATTTACTTCAATTATTTTTAATTATTTCTCCTACTCTAAGAATTTTGTCATTAATTATTACATAGTCATATTAGTTGAATTTCTATCACTTGAGCTCTTATACTATTCTTACACTATGAAATTCTCTTCCAGTTTAAGATGTCCACAGCACAATCACAAAGCAACCCTCCCGCCCTCCACTCCCTAGTGGAGATAATCTTGACAATACATCCTAGTGAATATCTGATAAATCACCTGTCACAGAGAGCTAGATCCTGGCTCATTCCAGCTTTTACAAACATCATTTTGGCACTGAAGAGTAACTGTTTCATGATGTCCATAAGGAGTCCAGCATCTACCTCAGGATTAGTGAGCCCCTGGGACAGTTTGCAGCAGTGCTCTATGAGCTGGTGGCCGCACACTATACTGTTGCTGTGCAGGCTAAGGATGGCAATACACAAGGAAGAGCTGGGAGCCTGACAAATTGAAGAAAGACAGACAAACGTGAATGTTGAGGTACTTCTCCAGGGAACTGCTTATATTGGGCTCTCTTTCTCCAGATCTCACCTGTTCGTAATAAAATTCACTGCGTACAATTTCATTCTCCTCTTCATTCAGGGAAAAAATCCATTCAAGCTCAGTTGCCTTGGGTATTCGCACCACTGTGGAATATTCATTACTAGGAGCTTCTGCAGCCAGGAAGGAAAGAACAGGTAGAATCATTGTGCAAGTAGCAACAAACCTGGCTAAAGACGCATGATGCAGAGTAGTCCCACAGTCTTAAAAGAATCATCTGTGATGCTCTCATTGTACCAATTCCTGTCAGTACCATTTGTCTATTACACACGTTAAAGAAACATTTCCATTCCTCAGCAGGCTACCAAACAGGACCTAAACTCAATCATCAACATCCTTTCACCAAAACCTGGCTCCAGTAACGTGTCTTCAAACAGTTAACCAATCTTTATGCTACAGGACATCAAACATAGCAACCTTTCCTCTTTTGTCTTCTCTCAGATGAGGTATTAAACATTTCTGATCAGGAGGGAAATAGCAATATGTGACCCATAGGTTAGAGCTAACAAGGGAAACTGAAGAACCAGTTGCAAGAGAAAAACCAAGTTTACTTATCTGCCTGTATCTTCTTTTGAGAATTCAAGTTCTTTGAACTTACTGCCCAGCAACTTTAAGATAAGACATTGAAAAGATGAGCTAACTTGGGCATTAAGTTTTCACACAAAATAGTATGGCAAAAAATTAGAGTTTTGATCAAAAGATTCAACAGAAGACATTTCTGTGGAAAGACTTTCTGTATGCCAGATTAAAGATTTTTTTGTTTTGAAATTAGTAACTCAGATACTGTAGTACAGTAGTACCGTGTGCCATCTTGTACCTGATACTGAACAAAAGATTATTTAAATATAAATATCATTATATTCTTAGATCTACTTTGAAACTGAGCTAAGAATTATTCCAGAAAACTGAGAATAGCTACAGATCACATCATGTCTGAGAATACACAAGCGCAGCATGCTCAGGTTTCTGATTGTGGTTCCTGGCAGAGAAACAATGGACATTCATACAACATTGAAAAACAGAGAACAAAGCTAATTTGCCACCTGTGTGCCTGATCAATTTCTTCTCCCTGAAAAAGCTTAAAAGTTTTTTTTTTTTAAAAAAAAAGACTAATTAAAAAAATACACATTTTTTAGAGCTCAAAGAAGAATTGTAAGAGTGCTGAATAATTCTAAAACTGTGGTGTGAATTAAAAAAAAATTAAAAAGCTATTTCTAAATTGAAATGGAGAGTGGAAGAATTAAAACAAACCAGGTCTGAAAACATTTGGTAAGATGTATTCCCATTTCCAACAGAAAAGCTAGAAAAGTAACCTGACAAAACACTTTCCCTCTAACATCTAACATGTTCTGATTCACTCATCCTGCCTGAGTGATATGGGCCCAGTGATAGGTAGGAATGCTGGAATCAAAGCAAGAAAGCAATGGGAGCAGCCATAAAGGCAACCTCGGTATAATGGGAAAAATACTGACAGGAGATGATGTCTGCTGAAATACTGACAGTCAGGGAACTGCTAGCCTAGGAACCCAGAGCATCCTTGAGAAGTGAAGCCGGCATACTTGAAGTGCAGCTGAGTAGTGAAGAACCAGATATTCTGAGATACCCTCAATAAACGCAAAAAGAAGAAACTGTAACAACAAACTTATCTGGAAAGGTGGAAAACAGATTGAGAAAGTAGGAAAGAGCAACAGCTGTTGGCTACTGTAGCTGGAAAAACAGGAAAAGCATCTGGGAAAGTAAAAATTGTTCTGAGAACATAGAAAACATCATCGTTATTAGCTATCCCAGGTGAAAAAGAGAAATTATCAACATCTGTGGGGTGATCCAGGCAGTGATATCCACTTATGTCTCTAGTGATATAAAAATTACTTGCTTTCGACCCACAATAGAGCTTCTCTCTGAGAACTTGCCCTTGGTGAACTTCTCTACATGGGATCTGGACAGATCTGACCCTTGCCAGGGACACGCGGCTGACTCCGTGACAGATACCATCTTTGAAGTGAGACATGGTCCATCACTGATTGGCCTCGCTCCTGGAAGTAGCTTGGTGAGTGCCATACCAGGTACACTTGGAAATATTTATGTATAATGTCCATGTGTATATATATATATATAAATGTAGTTATATATGTATAACTAATATATACACTCAAGTTACTTGTCATGACTGTATTTGCTTTGCTATGTAACTTGTAACATATACGTTCTTAGTAGTGATTTTGTAGTACCTGTAATAGATATACATTTGCTATACTTGCTTTAAAAGTAGTAATTCACAGTAATTTGTAATACAGAAATTCAAGAAACAAAAATTTTCATGTCCTCGTGTATTACAAAATCCTGCAAGCCCACTGTCACAATCCTTACACACCAGGGTAACTCTTATAGGTCAAGACAAAGACAGAACACAAATGAAGAGAAGGATCTAATCAGAAGCTCAAACTAATTTTCAGCTGAATCAGTTTTGCAGCAAAAGTTAACATTAAAGCTGCTTCTGTCAATGGCAAAAACATTGAAATAGCCCAAACTTCAAAGGGGTCAAGTAGGGAAAACTTCAAAGTGGTCAAGTAGGGAAAAATATTAATTCTCATTTGTTTTGTAGCACAAATACAAGATTTTCTCCATGCTTTATGTTACTGCTATAAGCACTTGAAATAACTCTATTTTGGTCCAGCAGACTAACACATAAATATATGAAAATTTTGCACAATCACCTCCAACACCCAACATAAGAAACAAACAACAAATGCCATCTGAGGAAAAATGGCAGGGAAAAATAAAAAGTCAAATGAAGTTTTGTTATTACTCCTCAAGTAATATGTTGTTAGATGGGGAAACCGAGGCACTGAAGAGAAATTAGTAGTTGATATTCATACAACCAGCAAAGGAAATGGAACTCAGGTCACAACCAGACCCATGAGCAAAGCCTCATCCTTTGCTACCCCCAGCTAGAGCTCAAATGGGGTATCAAACATCAGAGCACACCGCAGTGGTATTCAGAGATATCACTTTTACAAACTGTTCTAGCACAGTCTGTAAAAAGAACATCATGCAGTACAGCTCTATAGTGGACTAGTAGTTCCTACTCTTACCACAGCCTCTCACTATTTTTTATTTAGCATACAAAGTACCTTCTCCAACTGTTTTTTTCCAGTACTTTAATCCCCAAACTGCTTGTTCAGTATTGACTCAGGTATTTCTCCTAAATCACAAATTTCCCATTCACAGAAGTTTGGAATACCTTATTTCAGACTGCTCATGCAAAAACACCACTGATATTTTGTCACTGAAGTTTTGATCAACGTTTAGCTACAGCTAGGCATGGCAGCTTGCCATCTCTAACTGCATTGGTAATCATGCACTTTAAACAAACAAACAAACAAAAAGAAAAAAACACATTTTAATACTATTCCACTCCTTACCTTCCACTTGGTCCTGACCTTCTTGTGTGCTATAATGAAAAGAAAGAAAGAACCATCATGCCTAATCCATGCCTTTCCATGCTGGGGAAAACATACTTTTAAGAAAAGGGACCAATATGGCTAGCCTTTTCAGAAAAAGGTACTGGAAAACTGTAACACGTCTCACTCCCTGACCTTCCCAAACCACTGCCTTGTCCCCACCCTCTTCTGTCTGGAAGTGCAAGGTTCTGACTCTACATATTGTATTTCAACTACACTAATTAATTAGTTACCATACCCTTCTACAGTAACATAACTTGCTGTTGCACATATCATAATGAAACAGACGCTGAGAATAAGAACTGCCCAGTACCAGAACATGTCAGAGCTCATGTGACTTTTTTGGGATCCAGGTCTCTGACCTGAATGACTTAGTATAAACAAAAGACAAACAGTTAAGCAATTAAAACACGACTAGTAGCATTCAGATTCACAGCTAAGTTTTGCTGACCTAATCTGGTAGCATAAGCAACCATTCTGACTCAAGCTAATCTATCTACAGGTGACTGCTTATTTTTTCAGGTTTGTTTTCAGACTGCTGTTCCTAGCAAGCCTCCTGATATTGCCACAGCTGATACTGCTATCAGCAGGCTTTATGGGATCGCAAATAGTAAAGCTCACTCTTTTCAGCTGCACTTTTCAACAGTTGGCCTAACCAATGCACAATGAACCCCTACCCAATTCTCAGCTGAAAGCAACCAGATCGTGAAAATCTGTCATCACAGACCAGCTTTGAAACTGTGCCCTTAATGAAAAGGCTATCTAATCAAGAGCTTGCTTTTGAAAACCCAAGGTTCAAGAAGTCACAATCAAGGGACTATGGAGTAGCATTAAAACAACTGTGTTCAACTGATCCAGTCAATTTGGAATTGAGGAACTAGAATAGAAAGACTTACTTGCTTGTGTCATGTACCAAGCCAGGCAGATGATCTCTGTTGTAGTAGCTATAGCACTGATCGCATACTCGAGCTGGATTTTCTCTACAAGCTTCTACTGCCATTTTCTTGGTAGAGCAAGAACTGCACACCAGCCTGCCACAACGCCTGCAGTGATGACGCCTGTTAAACTGAGCACAAGTCATGAATAAGCAACTGAAGGAACTTACCCAAGTCCATGCCTGTATCTGCCTCCACTCATGAGTAAACTTCACTTGATGAGAGGACACAGCACACATGATGAGGCTTTTTAGAGCCATAAAATTATTCTCACTCATCCCTTTTAGGAATGCCCATGTTTAATATACTTGCTGCTGTCTTTAACTTTCTCCACTACTCAAGTTGTTCCTATTTTGGTCACCAAGATATTTTTCCAAGAGGCAGTCTAAATAAGAAGCTGCAGACTCTCTTTCTGACACTACGTTAGTCGCTTCCAAATTCAAAAGCAACAGGCATTTTGAGGAAATAGTACTGCTTCTGAGCAATATAAAACAAGACTGACAACACACCTGCAAAAATCAAAATTAATCTTTTTCACTTCACAGTGAAAGCAGGTAACTGCTGCCTGTCTCCTCAGCTACACTAAATAGAAATTAATGGTTAAAAATCCATGGACTAGCAATCCTGTCAAGCCTACAGTGATGTAGGCAAACTTGCTGAAGTAGCTAAGGGCTTTTAAGAAACATATTACAAGCAACTGTTGACATTATGGTCACAGTTCTAAATATTGCTCCTTACCATAGTGAAGCGTTCAGATTTGCAAACCATACATATCGTTTCAGTGTCATCGGGTATCCATTGTTGCTTTGGAGGAGGCTTCTCAGGTGGCACAAATTCCTGAGGAAATAAATTTTGCTGCAGACTTCTTTCTCTGGGACTTGCAGACATTGTTACACCTTAAAAAAAGCCAGGACAAGACAATATGGAAAGGGACTTAATTGAGTTTAAACATTAAACTCAATGTTTAATGGAGTTAAATGGACTGTTTAATGGAGTCTTGAATACCAGAAAACACTACAGACTTACTGAGACTCACAAGACTACCGTTCTCTTTCACCTAGGCATAGCAGAGTAACATTGTGTAAGGAGTATAAATGCTATAAGCTAAAACTCTAAGACTGTAAGCTTCTAATACTTCAATACTAATGAGCAAGAGTACTTAGTTATTAGTAGATCTTTACCACAACAATTAGAGAAGTATAAGATAACTTCAACATCTATGCTTGTATCATAAACAGAGACTTGGAGGAGGAGGGAAAAAAAACACTTAGGAATATGAATACCAAATAAGGGGTATTGCATCAAATAGAAGCTTAAGGATACCCAGCGTTGACATTCCTGAAAACTAAGAATTTTCTGTATTATCTCAGGAGAGCTATGGTATTGCTAGCAACAGCATATGCCTCCCTGTCTGGTCTGCTTTAAAACTTACAGTTGGTCAAATCAATTCAAAGAGGCAGCAGTTTTTAAGCCTTTGGTCTTTAGCTACTTTGACCTTGCCAAAGAAATATTAATTGCATCAAATTTATAGCAGTAGATAGACTCTTGGTTTATATAATGTGTGCCAGTTACACTTCAGGCTAAGAAGTTCAGCAGCTCATCTAAGCCCTACAAGCCACCTTCTATGTACGTGGATACTAAACTAAAGAAAAAAACTCAATTCCAGTGAAGCTAACTCATTCAAGTGGTTGCTGGATGGCAAAGGAACATTAGAAGACAACTCACTCAGTTTTTGTAACAACATTTAGATATTAAGCTGACCACTAGGAGAGAAACTGAAGAGCTACACAGCCAAATCCAAGACATGCTGTTACCTCATGTATGCAGTGCAAGCAGAATCACCAGCTAAGAAGAGATAACCAGATAATAGTTCAGAGCCCTGAACAGGAGATCAGGATAGCACAGGCCCATCACTCACTGAGAATCACCAGCCTTGGAGGTCTGCAGATACCCCTTGCTAGTCATTTCCTGAGAGTACACACTATGCATCTCTCATGATACATATTTTCTGAAGCGTGCATCTCTTGCATTAGATGCAGAATGGACTCTACATAAGAATTTGTGGTTGTTTTTAAGCCAAAAATATTCTTGTTTTTGATTAAATTATTTTGTTTCTATTTATTTGTGTTTGAGGACTGTGAGTGGAGCCCTCTCAGATAATAACAAGGTGTGCTATTCCATCAGGTCACAAAAGGGATCCTAAAGAAAATACATTCAAGGACTGAAAGAAAGAAGAAAATAGACAAAAGGATGAGATTTCTACTGTAAAACCAAAGTTAAAATTGAGAAGAAAAAAAAAAGATACCGAGAAAAGAACAGGAAGTACCACTATAGTGAGTGGGCTTCCAGAAATGCTCTTCCTATATATCCAGAGATAGCACAGAAATCAAGACACAGAAAGATTAACCTGCAGCATCGTTAATCCACTTAGAACCTAGCTGTGACAAAGAGATAAACCTTTTTCTTCCTGCAGGTGTAATCCAGTTTTCTGTGCTCTGTTCAGACTTGCTTTTTTTTTTTCCCTGCAGTGCTTGAAATGGATTTGTGCTGACTCTTCAGACATTTTGTAGATATCTACCAAAAAACCAACCAAACAAACAAAAAAAACCTATGCCCTTCCTCTTCTCCTCCACATCTTCTTTTAACTGGGCCCACATCACCAATACAGAGACCTACAAACCTGCATTAAACACGACCTAAGTTACTGTTAAGTGGTGGTACACATTTCAAACATAGATAAGGGATAAAAAGAACAAGTTGAAAGAAAATGGCATAGAGACCTTACCCTTACCAGTAAAACTGGCAGGAGACAGTTCTGATGATCCTGATTTAGACGTTGCTTCACACTCCAGTATTTGACTGAGATTTTCTTGGATACGTATCACAGAATCTAGGACAGTAAAAAAAAAAAAAAAAAAAAGAACAATATTGTTTATACATCTACTTTTTTTTTTAACAAAGGTTACAGGAATCCATTCACAGGAGTATGTAACAATGTTAGTACAAACAGGATTAGCTGTGTCATTACAAATGACTATCTTTTAAGAAAATCAGCCCACAATGACTCATGTGAGACTACATAAAACACAGAGAAAGGGATCCTTAAAGCAGTGGACTACTGACAGGCACAGGAATAATCCAGCAGAGAAAAGCATTGTGTGTGAGAACAATCAGTTGACAGCAGGTACTCATTGCAAATATTGTTTCTCATTGCAGCAGAAGGAACATACTTGCAAAGTTACAGGTCATTTGGCAGTAAGAGATGGACGAAGTCTGATGCCTTGAGAGCTGTATCTTTAAATTATGAAATGGTATCAACATTTTGAAACCACTATACAGCAAGCTAGTACCACATACATAGGAACAGGTAGACAGATACAGACAGGCAAACGCATCATGCACTTCCAATGCAGCAAAACAAGACCACTGGACTTGATCTGGAGCACCCTCTGCTGTTCCAGTTACAAAACCCTCAAGCACAGAGCCAAATGCAGAACTGATGATGACACAGTTGAGAACTGATTAACAATCCAGAAGAGAGAGCTGTGCCAACAATGTTAAGTAGATACAATAAAAAAAAAAAAGGAACAGGAGTTGTGGGGGGGGAGAGATGACCCCCTTCCCCCCCCCCCCCCCAAACATCTTATTTGTTTTAGGGGGAAAGATGTAGTTGAGTGCAGGTTTTAGAACTACTGAAGTTGTCAGTGGCTTCACATTAAACAAATGAAATAAAATCGAACAATACTGAATAAGACAAAAGACCCTGAAAAGGAGCAACAGAGAAAAGTGAGAAAATTTTGGAGCTTTTAGTCTTTGGGTACATACGCTTACAAGAAAGGCAAGAACATATTCTGGGCTAGAGGGAAATTGAGGTATACGCCTAAAAATGTTATGGCATACTTGTGGTAAAACAACTGTGGGGGAAAATTTACCCTTCTTTCCCAAACAGAAAATTCTCATGGACAGTCACCTGATCGCTTTTCTTTTAATGCATAGGGGAAGTCAAGGGCTTTTTCTGCATACTTTGAGAGCAAATTGTCAATGTCTTCTACAGTGAAGCCAACTTCCTGTCCACCTAAGAGCTGGAGCAGTGTCTGCACAGCCACAGCTACCCAGTCCACTTTCATATTCATGAGCAGCTGTTCCAGCATAAGCAGTGGCCTGGAGGAGAGGTGGAAGTAGTTAACACGGGAGAGCTCAGGTAGAGTCAGCAACACCTGTGAAACAACGAGAAACAGTTAAAATTATGTGCCTCCAAATCTGTGTTGCTGTGAGATTAAAGACAAGAAACCATCTGAGCAGCTTACACAGGGAATGGAATAACATGCAGAGGCTAAAAAATGGAGTTGGGACTTCTCGGGCCTATTCATAGCTCTGTCACAGAGAATTAACGTACGAATTTGCAGAAGTTACTTAGCTTCTGCTTTCACATTCCATCAAACACTGCCTTATTTCAGAGGCATCTGAAAACTAGAAAGCATTTTGTGACCCTGTGACAGATATGTTGTAGCAGGGTAGAGCACATTCTCTTGTTAAAATAAGGCTACAAAAAACAAACAAACAAAAAAACATTATCCCAATCCTTATCCCAAGCCTGATAGGTTGAGAATGCTTGATAAAAACCTACAGGCAGTATAGTTATATATTGCTGTTAACCCTACAATGAAGGAGCTTTACTCACTTTTGACCCCATATAGAGTGCTTGGATTTCATTACGGCGTGCTGTTGTCAGATTCCTGTAGAAGTGATTTGTGAGGTAATCAGCTAAGAAGTGAGATGCTGCCAAGCTGGGATGCTGGTCAAGGGACTGTTCACTGATTGCAAGGCAAATACCAGGGTCTTCTATTCTTTGCAAAAGCTAGAAACATACGAAATACAGTAAATCCCTACTGCATTCCTGCAGAGGATTCTTCATGTCAGTGAATAACAGATTGCTGTCCTACAATGGTTCAACAAGCAAATTAACCTCCCCAAGTGCCCTATGTATGTAGTGGTGATTTAGATCATCCGTTTGCCTACTTGCTCCATTTCATAATCAAAATAACTTTTAAAGTTTTCTAGAAGCAATGTGGAGACCTTTTAATTCTGCATCTTATATCTCGTTCCTTGCTTATTTTTTTATTTCTTTGATTTTAGAACTATGTAGTCTGAAAGAGTCTGCATCTTATTTTACTCTGTTATTAGCAACAGCGCTGTAATTATTAAAACCAGAAGAATTCGCACTTGGGTAATTTGGGCACCAGAGCACAACTGACTAATTCATCTTACTACTTTCACTTCTGATTCTTCTGTTTAAGTAGCATAAAAGTGCTTTGTTATTATTTTTCAAATAAAAGGTGGCTTGTATTTCCATTGAATTAAAATAGTTGTAAAGACATTTAAAGTTATTGGTCCAACAACTGGATTCCAAAGCTATATTTTCATTTAAGTGGACCAGGAGAGAGCCAGGGTCCTGAAAGCATATCTAAACAAATAGCATTCCTTAAAGGAAGAAGCAAAAAAGCCATGAAAATGCCAAATAAAACAATTTTCTATGACCTAGTAACCACAAAACAATTGGCCAAAATGTAACATACAGACAAAACATGTTACTGATGATACTGAAATATCTCAGAAATATCCATGTGATGCGAGTTAATGACAGTGAGAACAACAGTTTGGATACCTTGTTCTCAATTTATTTGACCTTGAGATGTAAGGCTGAAAGAGTCTTGCAGTTACCTGCAGTGCTTTTTCCATGTCACCTCTCTCCAGTAAGTGGAGAAGGTGCTCACGGTGAAGGTTGATCAAATCTTCTCTTGGGACAGGATATAAGTGTCCCCATTCCTCACACAACTCATAATCCTAAAAAAGAAAACAAATAACAAACACTAATGAAACCAAACCAAAAACCAACCTTCTATCATCTGATACAGCAGTTTCTCACAAAGTTCCGATCAGCTTCAAGAAATTCTGTATCTTAGATTTTTCTCCCCTCATGCAAACATAAAAAATGAAAATGACAAGGGGAAAGAGATGACACCCAGTTCGCCAGTCGCAACCTGTACTGAGAACAGTTTCTCACCTCACAGTAAGCACACTGACTTTCTAGAGACACTTTTCAAGCCAACCAGATTTACAGCATTAGTGCTTATATCATAATCAAGCCTGCGTTACACCAAAAGTCACAGCGTTAAAGTCTTCCAAGTTTTAAGAGAAAAGAGTAGGATGTACCTCAGAGTAAGAGTTATGGGATTATTAATTACATGTAAGTCTTGACATTAAGCACATACTTGTATTTGTTTCTGTAGCATAGAACTGAGTAAAATAATCCTTCCTCTCGAGGTATTAATATCTGTTGACTGCTGTTTTAAAAAACTAGTTCAACAAATTTATCCACTCAGGGTTTAATGTGTCCACATGACAATGCCTAACCTTTGCCTTCAGAATGATATTCATGATGGTCTGGGGATCATCAGTGCAGGCTTTTTTCAGATCTTGCCAGTCATTCCACAGAGGTTCGTTTTGCAAATTCAAAATCTGAAAAAGTTCAATATTACTGTAGCACACAGAAGTTTTATCTACAAAAATCAAGTCTAGGAAGACAGCTGAGCTGCTGACATCAAGAGACACTTTGTACAAAAGAAAAAGTCTAAAAGGAGATCCACATTTATCCTCAGCTCCGTAACGCACTTGCACTCCAAAAAAAAAAACACAATTGTGTGATCTTTCTAAGGTGTTAATCTACAAATGGCTCTGCAAAGCAGGTTTGTAGGGGAAGGTTTGTAAAAGACTACATGGCAGTAATTACGGAGGAAAGAGTAAATGCATACTGTATACTGCAGACATTGCTGGTGCTAACAAGTGAGATAATCATCAGCTAGGAGAAACACCACCATACAGAATTCAGCAGGGATTTATTCCCCCTTTACACTCCATCTGCCTTTTCAGTCTGTGCTGAATTGCATGCCAGCTAGTCTGACTTAACTTGGGTATCTAAACTCCCCTGCAGTTAGAAGAACTGCCTGCAATACAGATCTGCTTACTGGACCAGCAGTCCTCTACGCTACGCCTAGATATATCTACGCCTCTCAGGCAGCTAAAATCATGAATTGCAATGGAAAACTTCCAGAAGTCCTAGCATCAATACAGAATCAAAAAACAAATTCTTTGTAAAAAAAAAAAGTGACATGCACAAAAGTTTATGTCTAATCTTATTTGCAAACCTGAACTCTCATAGAATGGGAAAGTTATAAAGGGTGGAATAGAATGTTAACTGGACACTACAGTACAGAAAACACATGATTTGGTTTTGGAATGAAAGACTTGAAAAGATACTATGATCAAAAAAGAACCAAGGGCCAAAACTTTTTCAAAAGTGCAAGCAGATTTTCTCCCCCCTGCCTGTCTCATCTTACTGGTTACTTAAGTAATGGCTTTGTACCTTTTGATAAACCTGAAGTTCTTTCTTCCTGCTCTGCAGGTTGGCTTTTAGTTCATCAGTTATGCCCAAATCAGAAATGCAATAAGCTAGTATTTCCAAACATGCATCAAGTGGCCATTTGTCCAGGCAGCGCAGGGCCAGCACACTTCTCAATGTTGCATTTTTTACTGGGAACAAGTACTGCCAACCATCCTTACCTGCAGAGAAAACAAACCATCAGATAAAACTTAGTTTCTGTATTTTAGAAAGATAAAAAAATAAAAATAAAACATCACAACACACCCTCATCTGCACTGGATGGTACCACCAAAACAGTACATAGCTGGAAAACCTATACTAGACTCATGCCAAGCATCAGATTCTCAGGAAGCAAGCAAAGTCAGTATGGGACAGCTGCTATCTTTAGACTCCTAAAAGGCCTGTCTTTTCATGGGATACATCATCCATGTATGACAATGACACTGCTGTAAGAGATGTTCCATTAACAACACTGTCTTCTGACATACCTAGCTCTTCACATACAAATAACACTCAGGATACATGCCAGTTCTCTTGTACCAAATAGGCTTTGTGTAAGTTTACTGTCAGGATTTGCAAATTTGCAAAACAGGAACTACATCATCAGAGAAAGCAAATTTAGGATGAGAGAAGGGAAGAGATCTGTTTCTGTCTTTGGATTTGCTCAAGGATCACTACCTTAGTTTCCACCTCCTGTTTCAGGCTGTATTCATCATGTAATACGTAAAGGGCAGAAGGCAGAGGAATGCAAAGGAACACCTGACTTCACCTTTCTTACCTTCAGCAGTTGCACAGCTCAGCACAACATCCTTAATGTTGTCCAACTCCTCCTCGTCCTGACTGTACAAATCCAAGACCTTCAGAGCTCTGACCCAATCCTTTGCAGCAAGTGCTTGTTCAAAGACTTCCATTAATACCTTAACAGCTGTGGTGGAATGCAGTCCTAGGAGAACCAAAGATACGTATGTCTTGCCAGAGAAGGCACTAGCCAAGCTGACGCCTTCCTCTTGCTGATTCTGAAGTGGCTCAAACATAGCAAGCAGGAATTGTTCCAGTATGGGGAACTCCTTCAACAGTGCCTCACACTCCCTGGAAATCTGTTCCAAACCTAAGGGCACCTCCCGTTTGCCCCGAAATTCCATCCAAGATAAACTCGATTTGGAAACTTTCTGTATATTAGACGCACTCAGACATGCCACTGTGGCTGTTAGTTTTGACTGAGACTTCAGGAAGTCCAGGGAGGAGGCAGTGAGTGTGTTCTGGCTCAAGTCAGTCACAGAGGATGGGGCCTGAGTATAGATGTCCTCAGAGGCTACTGCAGGACTGGGGGTAGGTATTTCAACATCTGGCAGGCAGCGGCAGGCATATTGATGTGCCAGGTTGCTGATGTTTGTCAGAAACAACTTTGCCTGGCTGGTTTGCCTTGCGCTGCACAAGGACAGTGGCTCACAGCAACACTTAACAATAATTTGCTGCACATTCAAGTTCAACTCTTCTTTAGCCAAGAGTGAAGCAAGCCTGCAGGATTGAAAACAGAACCAGCTTACCAACACATACAAACAGTAATTCACAATTCCAGATTTTCAGAAACATTCCAAATGCTCTGTGAGCACAAACCCCTCCTACTCCTCACATGAGAAGAGTACAGATCTTATATTCACTCAGTACGAGAAAATTTATACAGCATGACATTGGTAGCTCCCCGCTTACATTGCTACTCCTTTAAAGAAATTATTGAACTTACTACTCAAACACTGTCGTATTTAGGTATAAGTCACACCAATAACAGCTCACTATTAGTGCTTTTTTTTAATTTAAGAACTTTTTTGTCAAATCAGACAGCCTGATTTAGTTGTTTGTGATGGAAGGACCTTAGATTACCCAGTTTTGACAGGGCAAGAGCCATGCCCAGCTGTCTTCTTAAAAAGCATTACTGGTATATTTTATTTTGCTGTTTTTTTAAGCTGTAAATCCAGTGTTCTGAACTATATTACACTTGATTTAAAAAATCTACATAAAGGTTCTCTCTTCACAACTAACAGTAACTGTAAAAAATGTGGAGATGTAGCTTTCCCTAGTAAAAATCTTCGTGATGGTAGAGAAACTACTGACTAAGCTCTCCCTAGACACCAACCCTCGCAGCATTAAGCAACCTACTAGTGGGAGATAGCAAATGGAGGCTGTACTGCCTGTGCTAAGTAGCCAGAGAAGATTTCAATCTTAGCTGAAATCCAAAATCACCTAGAGAAGTATATCTGAAAAGCACCAACCTGTCAGGTTGAACCTGTCTTTCAAACAAGAGCTGGGAGAGTAGCTGAGATGGACTCTGCTGTAACAGTATGAAAGGATTCCCCACTTTCACTTCTGCGGATAAGTCTTCAAAAAAAAAAAAAATAAATAAAATAAATCAGAGTGAGACAGAACATTGACTACAACACAAACACATCTGATGAACAGACTGGCCAAGTCTTGTATTAGGAACACAAATTTTAAGAGCCTGCAATCTCTTGGCCTAAATTCACAAGAAGTCCATGCTCACATGAGTGAGGTAAAACGCAGAGTAAACTGCAAGGCACATGTGATTACAATGCCCCTCTCAGACCTAGCACCACTGGCTCACATTTTAATGGACCTATTACCAAAACAGGCAGAGTGGAGAATCTTTGGCTTTTAAGAGAGATCTAGGTTCAAACAATTTAGCAACTTTACTACATACTTTAACCAAAACGTTTATTTGTGGTGAGACAGAAAACATGCAGTCTTGGTTTCTGAGGAGTCTCTGGATATAGACTGGTAAGTCCATGTCCTATTCGAGTCAAAGTCAGCAAAGATGGACATGAATTCACAGAAATAAAGCTATTTTTTACAAAAGCATTGAAACCCTGGCCAGTATTGCTGAAATACCAAAATACCTTTCTGTGCACTACTAAGTTATGCTGAGTAACTGTAAACATGTTCTCCTAAGTTTACCATTTCCCTTTCATCTTCTAGTATAAGAAAGTTCCCCAGAAATTCCCTCAGCCTTTAAATATTGCACATATTTCGGCTTTGACACTTAGTCACTGAGAACTGACTCATGTCCATACAGAGGTTACAGTTAGCATGGTAGTGTTCTGAGCTGAATCAGTATGTCTGAAAATTAATCGTTAATTCTCTTGAGGAGGTATTCTCTGAAAGCTGTTCTCTGCTTATCACAGCTCAATTAGAGACGATTAAAAGAAAAACTTTCTCCTATCAGTGAACGATTCTGTTCTTCTCACAGCTTTATATGCTGGTGATGAGTTTCTTTTCACATACCACTATCATCAGCCAATTCTGTAAGAAAAATTCTTCCTCTGTGCAGCTGTCTGCACACTCTCTTCCTATCCCTATGGAGCAGAAGGACACTGGTTACAACTAAGGGAGCTGAAAAACACACAGCATATCTATCCACTGGATGCAAGAGTTATCCTTGCCTTGCAGGGTAGTGATCAGAACTTCGGGATGTCAGGACTCATTTGCTTTGTTTCATCAAAGTGCATAATCTGGGTCAGCAGGTAACATTACTGTTCTGATTTACCCACTGCCACCAGCTACTTTCATCTTAGCTGTTGGTGGCCCAGGTGTTAAGAAATAAAAAAAGGCAGTGCAATAATAGAAATTAAATGATCTGAACTACGCAGAGGTTGTAGGCCTGTTTACAAAGGAGACATTTTTATATGGTTACTTCTTAAAGTCAGAGAGACTACACAGCCTGGCTACCTTCACCTATACTCAGGCTGTCAGACAGAACCCCCTTACCTAGCTCTGTATTCAGACTTCGTAACACAACAGCACCCAGTGTAGTAACGTAGTCAAAGAAGATCTTCACAAAGTTTGTCTTCATGTTGCTTTCTGACATGGGTTGGAGCTGTTGGTCAAGAGTTCTCAGCAGGAGCTGTGTTTGATTCCAAACTAGGTGCTTCTCCAGTTCCACAGGTTTCAGAGATGCCTGCTCCACCAAGGTGCCAAGCAAGCTCCCTTTAGAGTCTGGTTTAAAAGAAGAAACAGATCCAAGATTCAAGTCAGTGTTAAATGCCAAAGACAGGGGAAAGGTTGAGGCAAAAAAAAAAGTGAGAGAAATGCTTTAACATTAATGACCATGGCTCATCTAAATTGGTAACCTTGCATCTGGCAGCTTAGAAAAGCCTAAATATATCTAATTATGTGCCATTAACTGATAAGCTTATTCGAAAACACAGCTGTTGACCAGTTCCTACGCCCCAAAACGTTTAGCCCTTAGAGCTCTCCTAACTTTTTGCTCATTAAACATACATCTTTAAATGTTTTATAAACATCCACATGCCATTTAGAAGTTTGATGAACACAGAAAAGAAGACATAACAAAAGATCCCATACTATAAAACAAAGAGCTCTTTGAGAAAAGGCAGAGAAAATGCAACTCTGGAAGACTCTTTTAAAAAAGGATGACCCAGTTTTAATAGCTTTATGAAAATTGGAAGGTATATTACGTTACAATAGTTTTACAAGTTTATCTACTTTTTGTAAAAGCTAAGGAAAAAGCAATAGTAAGAATACACCCAGTTAACTATAAACTGTCAAGGCAAAATGTACTTAAAGAATTCTTAATTATGATTGCAGAAAAATAGCACAAGTAACCTCAAATGTACTCATTTACATTTTCCTTTCTTCTCTGGCAAGCTCTGATTTAGCTCTGAAGACGAATGCTTGGATTATAGGAAATACAGACCAATTTTACACTTCGCATTTATGAATTTAAAAATAAGTATTTTTTATGTACAAGTCAAAGAGCATTACTACTAGAGTTACATTTTTCAGGACAGGACAAAGCAAAAGTCTAGATCCATTTGTCAGTCTTCGTGACCACAAAAATAACTCACCCACAGAACGTTCAACGTGTGTCAGTACTTTTAGGATTTGATCTAGATGTTGCGATAAAACAATCTCATTAGTCATGCTTTCTTCAGTCAAGGCAGTATAGCAAGCTTGAAGAAGGTCTACTATGCTGCATCGAAAATAACTGCCCATTTTCTCATCTGAGATCTCTACAAAGAAGGAGAAAGAAATACCAACTATAACAAATATGGAACTATGTTTGTACAGAAAAATGCCCACAGAACTAAAACTGTATTATAATATCACTAGTTTGCCAAATTCAGAATGATTCAGTTTATCCAGAACTGAAGTTGAATGGTTTTTGTGTGTGTGTGTGTGTGTGTGTCCCATTTTTTTTTAAAGTATTAAGCTAAGAAATGAAAAACCTTAAGTTTTCCATTGCAACAGAAGGCAAGAATTTGAAATAAGCACATTCCAACAAAAAAGCATAACAGTATAGCATGCTACCTGACTTGGACTGCCCTTGTGATGTGCAGGAATAGTTGAGAATTTTACTTAGTTGCTGAAGAACTGCTGGGAAACCCTTTAAACCTTCAGAGTGCAGTAAAACAAAGTCAGGTCGGTGACCTGAAAAAGTCATGGGACAAAGACACAAAATAAAAGTTTTTCCTTTCTCCATTCCTAATACAAAAAGCATAAAATGAGATTTCATTAAGACTCAAGTGTTAGCATAAACTATATATTATACAAGGGCATTTTCTACAAAAATCAAAAGCCTACCCCGAGTTTCAAGGCTGTTGAAAAGTCGTCTTTCTGCTGTTTCCAAAAGCTGTTTGCATGTCTTCCAAAGATGGCACTGAGTACAAGCTAGGTCAAATGCTGCCATTGCTGAAGGACTGAGGTCCTCAAGGACTTCCCGGAGAGGATCTGTATGCTCCAGCTGGATGTTGTTGATCCAGAAATTTTCTTGGAGAGTAGGGGCAAGACTTCCAGAAGTTGCAAGCAATTTATCAGTAACATCCGAGATGGAATAAAATACCATACCTACGTAAGTCAGCAAAAAACACAATCACTAATGAAACAGGATATTTGTCTCAGATCCTGGCATCAACAATTATTCTCCAATCCTCTAAGAAAATAGTTCAGTAGGTGACCTGCTTTACAAACCTTTTATTACAGAACAGATAAAACAGTCTGGGCATCAACAGTAAATTCAAGTATTCTTATCTTCTCCATCAAATAAGAACCACTTACACTTCTGAACAATTATTGCACTCATTATGACAGTACCCGAATAGTTTTCTCCTGTTTTCCATTTCTGCCACATATTTTTTCAGAGGGACTCATAAAAACATGGTCCTTACCAGCTGCTGCGGCATTCCCAATAGCTTGCAATGTTGAACGGCCACTGCCAGATTTCCTGATGCCTCCAGTGCCATCTGATGCTTGATTCTCAATATTGTTCTCCACTCTGGCCATTTCTCGTACCGCCTCCTGGTAGCGCTCCATGAAAACCAATTCGCCATAGCAAGGTGAAGTATCAAGATTAAACATCAAAGCCACCTTTCAAAAATAACAAGAAATGTAATTATAGTGTGTCAAAACAAGTTTCGAAGGTCAAAGAGCTTTACGGACTTTTAAAGGAAATGAGGGAATAAAACAGATGTTTCATCTGAAAAACGTACTAAAAGCAGGCTAAAGTCGTCACTTTTTCTTTCCTGAAAGTGTAAAAAACGGGGCCTTTTTTTTTTTTTTTTAAAGGTTCAGGTATTATTTGCTTTACGAACGGAGTTGAATTAGTTTTCATTTCCTGTATCTTTCATAATGACATGATTTCAATTTAAATTTCCTTTGCAACATAGTAGTCTGTTTCAGAGGCCTGACTTGCTATTTTAATTCTTTATAAATTCTTATTTTATTTAAATTCTTATTAAAATTCTTATTCGGCAAGGAATATCTTCTAGATATTTAAAGACAATAGATGAGCATAGCTGTACAAATTCCTAATAGCCAACCAAGAAGAGAATGCAAACCAAGCTTGAATTTGTTATCGTTAGCAATACTGAAATTCAGAGTAACAAAACAAACCAAATGCTTCTTGATCCTTTAAGTAGGGAAAATATGAAGGGGCCTACTTAATGTCAAACAGAACTAAGGAACTGAGCAGCAGCCTACTGCTAGTGCAACAACTGAAACTGTATCAACTGCTTCAATATTGCTATCTGAAACTCAGCAAGGTCGCTGCTTTTTGCAAAAGATGCAATTGCTGATACACTTCAAGATATTTTTCAGAGCATCAGCCCAAAAGCCACACACAGAAAGTTAGCTGTGAGAGAATAAAGAGCTACAGATGTGCAGGTTGTCAGTTTCAAGTCTCTGCCTATTTTCAGTACTGTGAATTTTACCCTCAAAATGTACCACCTTCAAATAAATGCATTCATCACTTTGGCTCCATTTTGGGTAAGGAATACATTTTCATGTTTCTACTGAGCTTAAAAGTCATGATTTTGATTCACTGATTAAAGCTTCCTCATGTGGTTTCACATGAGTTCCTCACATTATTCATTCTGCCGAAAGACTCAGCTTGGCCCAGCTCCGATCAAACATTTTCATGCTTTGAGAACACAGACTTACACAAGGCATTTTTATACAATAGGATTAAAAAAAAAACAAAAAAAAACCACACAGCATCTTTGGTACAATAGCAGTATCTTTGCTCCTTTCGCTTGCTTCTACTGCTGTAGAGACCCCTTCACTTGGAATGAAGATGCTTCAGCCTGTGCTTGCTAATGCAGAAGGAGCAGGAACTTCATCAGTCATCATAACCACAAATACCAAGAGCAAATTAGATTTTAAATTGCACAAAATACATGCAACTCACTCACCTGATGGGCTTCTACAAAGTTTCCTCTCAAAACACAAGAAACTAATAGTGATTCTGGCGGGGAAAGCATCATAGGAATTAGGGGGTTTTGCTGCTGTGGTCTCGCCCTGCTTTCCAAATTACTTGAGCCAGACACATTGCTGGTACTTCCCTCTGTAAGACAATTAATCAATCAGCATGCTATTATGAAAAAACATTTCACCTGTTAAGAGCCAGCTAAGTGGTAAGGGCACTTCACATATATAGCATATAGGTGCAGAATTGCATGGAAGTTTTAGGATAAAGAGGATAACATAAACACCCCGTTCAAAATTCTTGTAAGATTTATTTCCCTGTTTGGTCGGAACTTTCAGTTTGCATCTCATGCAGCTGTAACCCTTCAGTAGCTATGTAATGCACATGCAATGCTAAGGCACTGGTTCAGTATAGAAAAAGTCAGCCAAAAATGGGAGCTCTGAAATTGAAAAGTTCTAATTCTGTCCTGCACAGAGCAGTAAATTACATTGACCAGTCAGACACATGGCACATCAACAGGACAAAGGAGCACTACTTTTGTGGCTTCATACCTGAGGTACTGGTGCTTAGCTCGCTACTTGTACTTTCCAATGATGGACTGAAAGTTCCCTCTTTCCCATCTAAAATGGAAACAAATCAAAATCAGCACGTGAAATACACTTTGTCCAGACAAGGTAATTTAAATTTATTGCAAACAACAGATTAGGCAACTGCAAGAGATCTTGAAAAGTATCCCACAAAAGAGATACCAGTGATGTCTATGATAAATGCAAAAACTGCTAATTTGAAGAAAATGCTAGGCAAGAGGCTATTTTGGGGTGGCCCTGTGATGGCTGACATACTTTACAGCTTCGTATTTTGAAACATCTGACCCACAAACCAGACATACATTTTAAAGGCTAAATATAAAAAACATGGGGAACCAAGCTTTCTCTTACAACTGTCAATGAACCTTCAAGTCACGAAAGTCCCCGTGAATTTGTACCCTAGATATGATTGCAGTATGAATGAAAATATAGCAAACAGACATTGGATATAGTGGAGGAAGGGAAGAATTGGTCCTGTCGTTGCAAGGTTCTCCTCTGCCCTCCTCAGAATATGTATTAAAGAACTTATTTTCTTATCTGAATTTAAAACAACTTATTAGTTGTGCAGGTGAGCTTCAGAGAAGCAACCCAATCCAAGTGGAACTGGAGTAAGACACTTCAAACTAGTTACAAAACTGGAGAAAATAAATCTAATAAATTAACCTCTCTCTGCTCATCTCTAACCTCTCTGCTCGAGTCTAGTTGCATTCAGCTGTAAGCTCAGCAAAATGACCTGCAATTCAGAGGCATTTTCTCCTAGTCACTTTCTCAACTCACCTGTTTTGTACCTTTGAGATCTGCTTCGCTTCTTAAAGCTGTTGGACCTAATTGAAGAGCTGTATCTCCGGGAAGATGCAAGCTGATGTTCTGTAAAAGAACACATTAAAAAAAAACACATTACCAAATAGGTGGACAGCCCACAAACAGTTAATTGAAAGTGCCAAATACAAAGCCTACCTGCATTTCTGTTACTCATCACCACCTTGTATCGCCAGTGAGCTTCAGAAAGGTATTTGGAAAACTGCGACACACGACTTCCAAAGCCATCTCTGCTCGCAGAAAGGTTCAAGCACTCAACAAGCTCCAGCTCTTCACGAAGCATATTACTGGAGTCCCATGGGAGAGAACTCTGAATTTCTTCCAGGTGGTTGAGGAGCAACGTGAGGAAGGCATCCATGGCTACATCATCCACTAAAAATCCAGTGACACCACTGGTGAGGTGCTTTAGATCCAGATAGCTCAGCCTAGAGGCCTCACAGCTTTTGCCATGCAACTCTGAGTCAGGAAGATCTCGGGGATCTGAGTGGACTGTCCGAGCAGCCAGCAGATGACTCTCTAACTTCTTTTCAGCCTTTGCTAGGTGCTGTGGACTTTCAGAGGCAGAAGACCGCCTACTGATACCGCTTTCTACGCTCACTGTACAACTCTTTTTATCAAGATCATCCTCCTCTGCATAGTCCTCAGGTAGAAAATTCTCACTATGGAGGTCACTGTAAGAAACAAAAAGCAAGGAGAAGATGTTCTCCAGAACCTCCAGGCGCAGAGGAGCAGGAACGCTCTTTAAGAACTGGTGACACTTCACAAGGTACTGAGGAAAGACTGAGGAGCAATCTGTACATGTGAAAACAAAAATAAAGAACATTACAACACGTCCCAGGAATTTTCTTCCTATCTTTGTCCTCTAAGGAAATTCTTGAAGATGCAACTGCCCAATAGCTCAAAGCCCATCATTCCTCCACACAGAGTACATATATGTTCAATATTTTATATTTTTTAAAAAGATAGTGTGCCTCCTCGCTCTCAGCTATACCAACCACCATGTCCAACAACATGCAAACCCAGATTATACCCATTTTAGCTGTAAAAAAAAAAAAAACAAAAAAACACAACACACGAGTTTTAGGAAACTGATTTTTGGGGAAACCACAAGCTCTTACAAAATTATCCCCACCAGCAACATCCTGTATCTAATACAATTTTCTTTTTGCATTATTTTTTGCATTATGTTTTAATCCAATTACCTCAAATGTTTCAGAACGCAGATCCTTGTTCTATCCATATCTATCGTTACTAGAGATAAGAGCACCTCAAAGAAATGCCGTTATACTTGTTTGCAAAGCAGCCAACACCCATTGAATAGAAAGATAAGCTGTACTCTTAAGTGATAATTCAGAACTCAGCAAATGGAGAAGCATGAGCTACTGAACCTGAGAAAGTAAGCCAATCACCTGCTGGTTCTCCAGAAGTTGTGTCTTCAGGGCTATCACCAAGGAGGCTGTGTATGCAATCTTTGCACTGGGAATGCTTATGCGAATTCACACAGAGCGCATAGATAGCATACTTCATGGCGCAAAACGCTCGGAAGAGCGCCAGATTGCGTTGCTGACTTAGGGTGTTAGGGAGCGGTGCCGCTGTGGAGGAAAACAAGGCTGGTGAGGGCATAGGAGGTTAAGAAAACAACAACAACAAAAAACAAGAAGTTATTTTTTTTCTGCAGTTCCCACACAGCAATGCTTTCCTGGACTTTATTCCCCAGTAACACTTCCCTCACAGCTTTCCTCTACCTCACTGCTATTTATCAACACACAAAAAACAAAACAAAACAAAACAAAAAATCAACAAAAAAAACCACTTTCTGAAAAGGAATTTTTCTGCAAGTTTGTGTTGCTGGACTGGCTACAGCATAGAATGATCAAAATCTGTTCACGCTAAGTCTCATTAGAAGTAAGTGGTTAAGCTGCACTGCTGCCTTTACAACACAGAAGGAATCCTGTCTGGTTCCAACATTTAAGAATTTTGCGTTCTATCACACAATAGCTATGCAGAGAGACAGTGAGACTGGCTGTGACTGTGGTGAGATCAGAGTACCTCCACTTGCCAAATCTGTACTCATAAATAGATACTGCGTTTTGATTCCATCCACCATGTCTGGCCATATTTACCTCACATAACCTGCCATTGATTAAACAAAGAAGCACGGTCCCGTAGTTGTCTTTGCACAGTTATGATGTGCATCTTAGAGAAGTACTACACCCGCTCCCTTCCCCTTTTTCTTTTTTGGAGAAAATGAGGTGTCATTGTCACATGCCAGAGGCATGGTCCCTTCTGACTACAGCAGCAGAACATCAAAGCTGTAAACAATGTAGAAGTCACATCATCATGCCCTTCACCCAGGAACATAATACACAGTCATATTTTCTGTTCTGCCGGCTTTAGATGAATCAAACCACTATGCATTACATTAGTGCATTCCATTAGTGCATCCATTCTTATACAGGGGATAAATTGCACTTCTGCCTACTGTCAACGCAGAGGAAGCATTCACAAAGCATTTTAACTAGAGGCTGGTTTGATGTACTGGTAATGTCTCCATTCACATGTGGAGACTGAGCGGCATTACCTAAAAAATGTTTCAGCACTGCCCTCCACAAGGCTTAAGCATGGTCTCAAATAAAAACATCAGCCTGAACTCTTCTGAAAACTACAGAACAGCCAAGACAAACCCCTGAGCACTCAAACAGTTTAAAACCCATTATTCCCTAGCACTGTAATTCTAAATAGCAGCAGTGGTGGGAAACACCATATAGATAGCAGGCAGAACTGAGAAAACACCCAGGTACGAGTCCTTCTCAGAACCCACCCAGACAGAGCAATGCGACAATGCACCAGCAGATCTCCACTGCTATGGAGCACCTGAAAACCTCTCAACATCACTGTCTTAGAGGACTTCAGGCAGGCAAAGCCACAGGTCTGATAGACACAGATCTATGAAAAGCAAGATGCTAGCTGGACATACTGTTAAGACATACGCTGGTAACCAAATGCAAATTTAATACATTTTTGCCTGCCACATAGAAAGACACAGATGCACTCCACCCAAGTCAGTATCTGTATCTAAACCAGCCCTTTTCCTTGTAACAATACTGAAAAAATAGCCTGCAACTATAAGCACTTGCCTTTCCTATCCCAGAAATGCTAACATCGCGTTCTTCAATTCAGTAACTCACGTAGAAATTTCTTTTGTTCCTGAGACTGATCACACCCAAACTAGTCTTATGCACTGATCTGGAGAACAGAGGGTCTCTGTCAGGGAGTGGAGTGATAGGACACAAGGTAATGTCTTTAAACTAAAAGAGGGCAGATTTAGATTAGATGTTAGGAGGAAGTGTGTGTTAAAACATGTTAAACAGATGTGTGTTAAAAGAGGAAGAAGGGAAAGAGCGTGGGGTGAGGAGAGAAAAATGCCTGTTAGCACTATGAAGTCAGACAAATCTAAACTTCAAGACTCCAATCCTCCTTTTAAATTTCAAAATATGTAATTTTAAAGGAGATTCTATTAAACCACGTTTATGTAATTATCTGAATTTTACTGAAAAGCAAGAGAGAATTTGTCTTCTGTTAACTAGTTCCGTAAATTAAAGTGATCTGAAAAAAAGAAGAGAAACCACACAGTAGCTTACTTGCTACAGTCATGCAGCCCCCAAAAGAACTGACAGATCTGCCTCTTCCTGTTGTTGAAAGATTTTGGACAGAAAAGAATAAGCTGCAATCAAATACGCATACAAGAACAGCCACATCTAAGTGAACTAATGTGCTTGGTAATCTCAAGTAATTTTAGGCACCAAACTGGAAATGAGAGAAACAAGGAAAGAGTGCTGTAAAGACAGACTGTAGTTAAGCCTTACGGATTTTAACACTAAAGTAGATTTGCTAAGATTTAATATTAAAAGGAAAAAAAAAAATCACACCACCATTTTGTATCTTTTCAAAGTGAAGATGTTACAGAATAAGACACTGCCAGTTTCATTTGGTTTTGCTCATTGGTCTTAAACTGAAGTGCACAGATAGCTGAAATCCAAAATATACACTTCCTGATGCAGCTAAGGGTATTATACAATATGTAAGTGACAGTGAACAACACATAAGATAGTTTTAGAATTAACTCAGTTTATAGCAACACGAGGAAGACCATTAAATGCCTTTTCTGAAACAAACTGGTAGGGAGTATGAATACATTCTGAGCATGTGCAAAGTCTTGATAGAGACTTGAAAAGACTCTTTCAGAGGTCTAGCCTTGCAAGATCAAAAGAGATCTCAACTCCTCTGGATAAAATTTAGTCTCCAAAGGAATTCTAAAGTAATTTCCACATGCTCTCTAGTTTTCTCCCACAAAAGAATTGATAAACAGTCTCTTCCCTATTCACAGAAGTAGGTCAAAAGAACAGACTCTTCCTGGCAGAAATACTGATACATCAAGTATGTGCTGCTCAGGGGTTTTCCTGTGTTCTCATTATCCTATGCATTTACCCTGCAACTGTTGGTCTCTAGCAGGAACTTTTTGAAGCAGCTCAATAACATCCTCTTCATTCAGTGTAAGAAGATTAGTGAGGTGATGAAGAGAGTACACTGCAGTGTGGCAATCTAGACTGTGCAAGTGTTGCAAAAGAACCTTCCTTGGGACAGTAATACTGCAAGAGAACAAACAAAGAGGTGGCACACAGATTTAGGTCTTTCAGCCACGATTCAAGATATATCCCCCCTCTAATTCAGATTCAACAAAACTACAGCATTTAAAGTAAAACAAATAGTGTAAGTAATGCCCATGACACACTTTTAAGAGCTTGCAATAAGCAATCACAAGGAGATTATTTGCCAAAATTCACAGAAAAGGTACAATTTCTATTTGCATACATAAATTGACTAATAGGCAGCTTTTGCAAGATCGTTTGGAAAAAGTTCCCTATTTTACCTGTTTTGCTGTATGCACCATTCAAGAACTTCCACTTGAGCCCAGAGCCCATCGCAGAAATCTTTTAGTACCGAATCATTGCACAGATCCTAAATGGAAAGACAAACAAAAGAATCCCTTCACAACAAATCCTCTTGTCACACAGTAGAACCAAGCCTATGTCACACATGTGATGTTCACAAGACTCCTTAATCCCAGGAATAACTTTCAAGTGCAGAAAATTCCCAATTTTATTACAAAGCCAGCAAAAGAAGATCTATTATGAAGGAGCATCGAAATCAGCCTCCACTCCATCTACAAATCATGGAAAGGTGTCTACGTCCCTTTTCAAGGTTAGCTTTCAAAAATAAAACTAATGACTTTCAAAACAGACTTTAACCTCTAGAACTAATCACATAGCAGAACAGATGATATACTGGGTAGCAGATACTTCTCCTTTCCACGTGCTCTTCTACTGTGATGCCTGCCTGTTAAAACTAGATCCAAGACTTCCACTTTGCAGAGGCTACTGAACAGACATTACACGGTAACTTGCTTGAGGCAGTACTAGACTAGATCTGCCCCAAGGGCCCAGCAGCACAGGGCTCCCGGGCTCACCACATCTGTCATTCAAGCCACTTGCCTGTAGGCAGACATCACCTGAGCTACAACTACATCTCCAGAGTTAGAACCAACAGTCTTCTTTGAAGAGGAAGAAGACTCCCAGATAAAGTGGATCTTTCAGTCACAGCTCCTGTGATTGATCACCTTACTTTGAGAATGGCTCTGGGAAATTTCCAAACTCCCCAGTTACTTAACACGTTAGTTGTGACTAGGATTAATCACTATCCACTGAGCAAAATGACATTGATCAAATACCCCCTGGCTCTTATCAAAATTAGTCAAAGACTGTTACTGACATTTTCTCTCTTATGTGAACAGCAAAGGGCTGAACAGCTCACATAAGATGAGCTTTCACAATCACCTGCAAAATCACACTCCCATCACGGCTGAGGAGTAAGGAGAAAGGCAAGTGTTTAATGCCGTTATCTATGCCAAACTAACATCTTAGTTTAAATTCCCTTTTGAGAAAGATTAAAATGCTCACTGGAAACTCACTGTTTTATTTCTTTGTTTAAAGAAAAATTGTGATTTAGGTTGTCACAATTTTTCTTCTTGCAAAACAGAAAAATTTAAAAAAAGTCAGGAACTAACAACCTAAGCAAACAAATTGTACTGACTGGATTCAGACCAGGACATTGCCACTTGCTTTCTGCTGGCTACCTGAGTTTTGTGAAGAGTCCATAGCAATGCTTTTGCCGATTCCAAGCTTTGACAGTGAGTCCATCCTAGCAATACCAAGAGGCGGCTGAGAGGGTTGAATTCTCTCCGCAATAAGCTGCTCAGGCCTGAGAAGTCTTCTCTTTTCAGTAAAGTTAATGCTGTCACCTAGAAAACAAAACAAGAAACATTTATCTTTCCAAAATGCAAAGATTCTTAATGCTTGCTTGGCAGGTTATATAAGTGAGAGCCATTTCAACATTAGTTTCACTAAAATGGTGAAGCACTGTATCTGGAACTTTCCTAAACTTGTATTTTACAAGCCCTCACATTACTCTTCAGTAAAAATGTGGAAAGAAAACCGTAATTTCAAATGCTTTCTATAGAACCAACTCACAGTCCTTCACTACGTTACCATTAGGATCTTTCTATGGAATACATCTATGCCAAGGGCATTATATAAGAAACTTGACTGAGCAGGTAGAAATGGAACTACGTTCAACCTCAAAAACTTAGTCACTTTCAATCCTACCTGGATTCTATTTTTTCTATGTAGATAGTGTCAAACAATTTAAATCATACTGGAATATCTTTTGCCAGAACTTCATGCTCTTTAAACTACTAGGTTTCACCTTGCCAATTCCTGAATATCACTGCTCCAGATACAAGCAAAGCAACCAGTTCAAAAAAGCAAAGCAACCAGTTCAAGGCCATGGGGTAAATCAACATGCATATTCACCAAAAGTGCAAGTAGAAGATAGCACTTCTCAAGTCCTAAAGATCTAATCTTCAGTCGTCATGCAGACGAGCTTTTCCAAAAAATCACATCAAATGCTTTAAGTTCATCATACAGCTAAAAGTAGGGAGTTATCACCAGTTATCTTCTTGTTCCTAGAAGTCATTGATCCTCGTAAGTACTATCTAAATAAAAACGCCTCTGTGCATCACCAAGATATGGTCAATACAAGGACTGACTTCAGCTACCATTGGGATTCCCCTTAAATGGTTTTATGGCCATACCAGAATCTGTTCCAGAAAGTGCTTGCTGCTGCTCAAGCAGTAGAAATATGCAGTCTTCCAGGAAGCAACCTCTTGGGGATTTGAGAACAAGTTCATCATGGTTCGCTCTGTATCCAGCTGCTCCGATGAACCTAAAAAACATTATCAGACTAGCTTACAATGCAGAGGGGTACCTTTGAAAGAAGGTTAATTTAAACTGAGAAATCCTGAGCATTTCCTTGAATGCTAATGAATTGTAATATATTAACAGTTCAGACTCTCAGATATTGTTATGGGATAATGACAAAGCCAAGCAAAGAACTGTGGTAGAAAAGAAATAGGACAGATAGGAAACCAGACAGTTGTTAACCTAGCGGAAGCCTGTCCAGTGCATGGGTTGTTTGCATTAGCTCAGGTCACAATGCATGTCTTTCTCCCCTCATCCTCATCTTATCTGTATGTTGCATGAATTCTCACTTCTGTGCTGCTTTACAGGGCCTAGCAAAGACTTGTCCAGCACAGGAACTTCTCAGATCTGTACGAAGTGAAAATTCAACTATTCCCAGCAAGAGCAAATGTGTTTACATCTCCATTTCTCTACCCCATGAGGAAGCACTAACTGTGATTACTACCAGAAATGGCAGGCTGCCACACCACGCCAGCCTGAACTTCCCTTCAGCAATCCCTGTGAGAGAAAGGAAATGAACTGGCCTGAAGTAAAACATCCTCCAATACTGATGACTCTGAGCTGGAGCTGAACCAGTAAGAATTTTACATACACATGGGAAGTTAATTTCCAGTTACAAGCAAGACCTTCAGCAGAAAAAAAACTGAGCAGATTAAAATAAAACACAATAAGGGGTGATAAAGGAAATGTTCACACAAAAAGGCAGCAAAGACCATAGAAACATAAGCAGCCTGGTTTTCCTATGCCAGACCCTTGCTTTTAGTCATTTTAGCATCAACTTTTACAAGACTCTGTGGCTTGTTAAGGTACCTTTTACCATGAGAAGTGCCTGGTTCCTTGACAACTTACCTGTCTAATGCCTAACCAGGTTTGTTAAACAAGAAATGAAAACAAACAAAAAAGGTAAAACAAACCTTTTCCTGTTGATTTTGACACCAGAAATTTTTCTCTTGTTCTTTCTATGAGAACACTGCTATATAGGTTTAACAGGCCGTGGCTCTGTTTCCTCAGCATACAGCTTAGGAGCTTCTCCTCCCTCAGCGGGCTTCCCTCAGCCCAGCATACATCCAAGAGCTCCCTGAACAGGTGTCGTACTTCATCAGTCTGATGCTCCACCTCAAAAGTCGCCATACTGAGAGCAGAATAAATAGTATCTACTAGTTCTCTTTGATCTGCTTCTGAAATCTCAGAACTGCACTGAAGCCTCTGCAGAGATTTCAAGGAGTCACGGAGAAATTCAACGAAGATGTTTTGTAGAGAGCGATATTGTTGGAGTGAGGAGCCGCGTGTCCCTTGTTCCTCCTGGAAGAACTCCAGCAGGGCTTGTGCCCTCTGTGGAGTCCGTAACAAAAGCTTCCGGAGAGCTGAAACAACATCCAAACTGAATCTGTGAGAACAGCCATCTCTTCTTTTCTTGTCAGCAGTGTGCTTGTTCAGGGTGCATTCAAATGCTTCAAACAGCTCCTGGCAGGGAAAGAAAAAAAGAATATGCCTTTCAGACTTCATAAGTGATTTAATTATTTTCTACAAATAGAAGAAACTTGAAAGCCAGAAGTTAAATCAATCTGAAAACAACAAAGTACCTAGAAAAAAAAACATTAAATATGGTCTACCTTGTCCAGTATCCCCCCTAGAAGAGTGGATATGCCAGAACACACAACAAAATATAACGAATCCTGTAACATACAACTACACTACACCAGCCATGTGCTCATAAGCAAGTTCACACAAGCAGCTCCTATGGAACAGCTCATGCACTACCCTAATTCTATCTCTCAGCAATATCCTAACATGTCTGTATCTTCCTAGGTCAGTAAGAACATGATGATTTACTGTCCAGGCTTTTTTTAAAAACCCCACTTTCCTTGATTCATATAATCTACCTACCCACTGCACTGCCCTCATTATCACTCATTTTTCAAACTTGGCTTCTGAATCTGTTGGCCAGTTTGAACCATCTTGCTGACTTCTCTCTTATGCAACACTAATTCTTCTTGCTAACAGAAGCAATCCTACAGTTCTAGAACTAGGCAGTGGAAGACAAGCAAGAACAATTAGCACTCCCAAGGAAGGGTAGTCCCAAGGAAGGGTAGTAAGGCAAGGGACAACTCAATCATTATACTTTCTAGTTAGCAACAGCTGAATGGCCATTAAGCAGCACTTTTGTCATTTCTGTAACTGTGTGTTACCCTCACCTGGAGGAGACATCTCAGGGAATATGGAGGGGAGAGGTGGTTGGTGTGTACAGAAATGAGAGGATTGGAAGACAAGTCCACAATCTCCTTTTCTTTATTTGCTGGATTAAAATGTAACTCTACCTACTGTCATGGCTCTGAAAGAAATTGTGATGAAGAGATGAGGTTGATGAATCTCCTATTTCTGCGCAACACTGCAGATCATGGTGCAATCTTTCATCTAATCTGATCTGGAGTCTAGATGGTAACATACACCAAATTCATCAGCCATGACTTTAAACAGATTTATTTTAATCAACAGTCAAATTTACCTTGCTTGCTTGCTTTCATCCTGTAAGTGCTAATTCTGCATCCTTATAGAAATATTGACTGCCTCTTCCTTATTCATATTAAGGAGCTCCAAATAGCTTCTGAAAGTAAGTTTTAATTTTCCTCTTAGAAAAAATCTTTGACGAGTTAGAACCTACGTAACTGGACGTGACATCCAAGGACACTTCAGATGCCACATCAGGTAATTCTGTTGCAACCAACACCATATTAGGACAGCTCCACAGTCAGAAACTCACCTGATTTTCTGCCCTATACTTGCTTTTGATATTAATTTTTTTTTGCATGTTTCAATGTGTTTCTCAAGTAGAGCAGTCTGTATGTAAAAATGAATAATGGAAAAATGGCTTCTGGATCTCAGTCGTACCAATCAGCAAATAGTATCACTAAAAACAGTACAGCACTCCAAACCTTCCAGGGAGAGGGCGGGAAGGTGCAGAGGTGATGGAAACCAAGATTTTAGGAGAAGGAGAAAAGCAAATAGACATAAATTTCAAAGGCGCTTGCTGACTAGGGTTTCTTTTGGCTCATAGTGGGCTTTGCGATTACTGATATCTACAGATGTCAGACTGTGACAAGTAGCTGGCATCAGTACTGAAGTGTGTTAAAAAGACCTTGAAGAAAAGCTTGTTCCTTGCCTGTCAACAGTCTCCTTCTCTAACCAGATAAATCACTTTCAGACACATTGGATTAAGTTAAAACAGGGAGCTGAATTACAGTCTCTTTCAATTGCCTAGAAGATTAACAACACATTCAGATCTCATGGAAAGAAGGCTGCTGAAAGCATCAACTTTGATTCCCAAAACTGACAGTTTGGCATTCTGCATATCTAACGAGAAGGGCAGGCTAAGCAGCTCACCTTTAGGACTTCCTCAGAGACATCTTTCTGCAATTCTTCCAGGAACAATAAAAATTCAGTTTCTCTCCGAAGAACAACTGGAACAGTTTTCTGAAACAACATAAAAGAATGGGGAAGACATTAACCAGTATAACTTTTATTTATCTGTGTTATCATAGCTGAATCTTAGCTATTGCATCAACTTTTTGAGGCAGACAAATCTCTCTCTGAAGGTATCTAATTCTCATTTGAAGGCTATTGCACATCTAGAATCTGCTGCTGTACCAGTGGATTCCATAAAAATCAGAGACAAACATAACTCTGGAAACAGAGAAAAATGACACTTCTGCAGAAAGTACAATCCCATCAATTAAAGACAACTTTCACTAAAATAGAGAAGAAAAAGTGCAAGTCTAAGTAGTGACAAAGACAAATGAATTAAAAAAAAAAAAAAATCACCCGACCTGGTGTACCAATTAAAAAAAAAAATAATCTAGGAAAAAAGACTCTCTCTTTTACTCATGAAGCAGGTCACACCAGTCATTCTGAAAAAAGCAATAAAGCAAGCACAAGTTATACTCCTTCAGCCTCTAAAGGTGCTACAAAAATGCAGAAGTTGATAAACTCATGCTTTCCAATTACAAAAATGCTCAATGCTAAAGAGGCTGCTTCTATTATCTTAAAAAAAAAACAAAAAACTTACTTTTTCTCCAGCATGCAGAAGAGAAAGTAACTTTCAAAGATTAATAGTTGTTTCTTGACAAGTCTGTTAAAACAACGGACCTCTCCAGCTGCCCTGAGAATTTAATTCCATGAACATCAGGAAAACCTATAGTTTTAAACAGGCAACTAAGCAGACATTTCACACGTGGAAGTCAGCCACAGCTAACTTTTGTACCTGATTCTTTGCAAGCCATTTTTCCAGCACAAGAAGCCAAAGCCATGCCGTTCTCCAGGGGCTGCAATTCTGTCCACATCTACAAAAGCAATAAACAACATATTGGATTATACAACATTCTGCTCATCTCTTAGATCCTGGAAAACACTGTCAGAGCTTATTTTGATTTATATATTTCTTTGTGCATGATTAAAAAATAAAAAATAAAGATGACTAAATCTTTGAAGAAAAGTCATAAAGTCATCAACCAATAACACAGGATAAGAACAGAGAAAACATAATATTGGTACTACTTATAAATTAACTTAATGATTTCTGCTGTGCAAATAAATGCTTTTGGATCTGTGAAATACCAAGAACTATTGCCATAGGTCTTTCCTTCAACACACTGAAATTTATTTGTGGTCTAAAGTTCAGTCTGTAGAGACCTCTTTCAGCACTTCAGCAGATTTCCCTGAAATCTGACTGCTTGCCAAACTCTTCTATTTCCTGTTCTATCTAGTTCTATCCCCCAAAATGAAACAAACTCTTACGTCACAGTAGCACAAGTGTAGCTCTTTGTCCAAATTAAAATTAACCTATTGTACTAATCAATCAATCAAACAAACAAACAAAACACAAACACTTCTAATTTCCCTATGCTTTTCATGTGGTCCAGTTCTTATACATACATTCCAAAACCTAAACTGTCCAGGAACATATCCAGTATTGTCAAAGGAACTAGGAAAAGGAAAAAGCAGAAGACAGTTCATCGGCCTTTAAAAATCTCAGCAGCGCTAACTAATGCCTTTAGATGTGCTAGTCCAACTATGAAGGACAAAAAGAAACAAATATGTTTATGCCTCACATGATCATTCTCTAGACTGCCCTAAGTCCTAGAATCTTCACCACAGTGTTGCAGAAATCTTCATGTGAGATGCAATCATCTACTTGGAGAGGAGGAGCAGCACTAAGTTTTAACACTCCCTTGAACACCAGGGCTCCCTGGAGTGCTAGGATGTCACCCTTCTTATACCGGAAAAGTAGAAATCAAAAGTAATGACACTCAAGCAAAACTAAATGCTGTTTCAACATCCTGGGCAAGAGAAGTAAGAAATCAATAGCATAATCTGATTTGAGGTTGAACTTTTAGAAATCGGAAGGTCTTTCAAGAACTGGAAGCAAAAAAATATTTTAAGTAATTACAGTTCTGATCTTGGTGGTTCATTTCTAAACCAACTGAAGTCCAGCATTATGGCAATACAATTTCAGATGTTCCTTCCTATCCTTCAGTAAAATCTAACAAAGTCACTTCTGAAAAGCTCCCAGATAGTTTTAAGCTCGTATCGCTCACAATGCCAGCCACACAAACGCCCCCAGCTCGCTACCTCAGCAGGCTGAGCAGCCAGCCAAGTGCCCGGGCAGTGCTGAGATGTCTCTCTTCAGGTAACTGCCTGCCTGCACCCCTCAGCACACAAGCCAGCGCTATTTCCCCGATCCCACCGGCCTCCTGCAGGACCCACTAAGCTCACCGCTCCTCCCCACCTCACACAGACCCATCGACCACGAGAGGCGCCTGGCTTACCTCAGCGCCGCGGGACACGCCACGAGCGCCCGCAGGATCGCCTCCACCTTCTCGGGGCCGCCGGCAGGGCAGCGGCAGAGCTGGGGCAGGCAGGCCTGGGCGAGCCCCCAGGCTCCGCGCCGCACGCACTCACAGAAAAAACCCAGCAGCCGCTCCTGGGAGGCCGCTTCTTCACGGCCGAACGGATGCATCTCCCCCGCGCGGCCGGGACACCTGGGCGGGGAGACACACGCCGAAGAGATGCCGTGAGGAGCCCAGCCCGCATCACCTCACCCCACCTCACCTCACCCCGTCCCACCCCAGATTTGGGGTGGGTCAAATGAGAGGCTGCCCGCGTTACCTGGCGGGGTAGGACGCGGACATCGCGGCGGCGCCGGGCTCTATCGCAGCGCGGCCAGCGCAGCCCCGGCCCCCCCCGCCCCGGCCCTCGCCGCCGCCATCTTGGGCGCCGTCTCAGCTGACCGCGCCGCCGGGCGGGCACGCGGGCAGGCGCGCGCCCATTGGCCGTCCAGGGGCAGAATGTAAATAAGCCGCCATCTTTCTTTGGGGAGCCTGACGGCGCCGGGAGGGCCCGAGCAGCGCGAGCCACGCCCCCTCCTGTAGCCACGCCTACACGCCCTCCTCTCGTGTTTCTCCGGCCGCTCGTGGCTCTGATTGGCTTCCGCGCGAAGCTCCGCCCCCCACCTCCGAGCGCGGGCTGCCCACGGGCAGCGGTGAGGGGATGGGGGGTCCTGGGCTGCACGCAGGGTGTGCTCTGTACCTGTGTGTATTAAGTGCGTTTGCACACGTTACTCACGTCTGTATGCACACAAATATAAAAGTATACATATAGAGGTGTGTATATATATATATATAGTTACACACAGCGTAAATACTGAAATTTGTCTTCTTAAGCACATCCAAGAATCCCAGAATATACATGTAAACATATATATGCTTTGATACCATTTCTGTCCTCTCTCAAAGGGTTGAATAACTATCATATACCCCTACGCAGAGAGAATGGGAGAGAGGCATACATACAGAGGTATATTCAGATGTGTGTGTATATATATATTTACCCCCGAGTATGTTTATACACTTACATGTATATAAGTGTATAAATATGTATGTATAAATATGTATGTATATATGTATATGTATATAAGGGAGATATATATATTCACCACTTTAAGAATGGAGGGAAGAGGCATAAAAATGCGTTTTATAAAAAGACATAATGCTTCAATGCATGTAAATAAATAAATACAATGCCTTGTACACATGTGCGTTACTAAGTGTCCCTCTAAGGCGCACCCGGCCCTCCCATGCAGGGCAGCAGGGTGCTGCAGGGGCTCCCCACCCTCTCACCCACACAGCCTGGGTGTTTCTGAGCATCCCAGGGGGACACGAGGGGCATGACCAGGCATGGGGGCCGTGACTCAGCTGCTTGGCTGGGTGGCGTTCAGGCGCTGCTCGGCAGAGATAACCACCACCACCACCACCCCACATCCTCCCTTTATTCCAAGCTTTTTGTTTGTTTGCGTCCTCACACGAAACAAAAGCTCCTCCAGGGACTCCTGCAGTGGAGGCCAGTGTGCGCCCAGAGCAGTGATGACAGAGAAGGAGAGGTGTCCCAAAGTAAGTGGGGGTCCCCAGGGGCTACGGAATGGAAAATACGGGAAGAGGGCCATGTCCCCATGCACGCACTGGGACTCACCTGCACAGCCCACGAGGTGCTGCAGGAGCTTTAAGCACTACCAGCTATGGGGTCCTGAGTACTTCTCACCTGTGCTGTTGTCTCGGTATCAGCTGAGGGTTCGCACATGGGTAGTCATGCCTCTGAGCTTGTTTCAGCTGGAAATGTTGAAACCATGCAGTTGTGGTTTGATCTATTCAGTTACAATTCCATATGCTTTTATTGACTGTATTTCATATGGTGCAGCACTACACAAACTATTTCTTGACCTACACCAAAGATGGTCAAGGGGCTGGAGTACATCTACAATGAAGACAGGCTGAAGACAGGTTGGGGTTGTTCAGCCTGGAAAAGAGAAGGCTCCAGGGAGACCTCACTGCAGTTTTTCAGTACCTAAAGGGGGCTTACAGGAAAGCTGGACAGGCACTCTTTCTCAGGAAGTGTAGAGATAGGACAAGGGGGAATGGTTTTAAACTAAAAAAGGGTAGATTTAGGTTAGACATTAGGAAGAAATTCTTTACTATGAGGGTGGTGAGGCACTGGAACAAGTTGCCCGGAGAAGCTGTGGGTGCCCCATCCCTGGAGGTGTTTAAGGTCAGATTGTATGGGGCTTGGAGCAACCTGATCTAGTGGAAGGTGTCCCTGCCCATGGAAGGGGGATGGAATTAGATGGTCTTTAAAGTCCCTTCCAGATCAAACCATTATGATTCCATGGTTTATCCAATTTGATTTTAGGTGTCTCCTTAGAGCCAGACTCCTTGTTTGAGGAGCTGTTTCCTCACCTAAGAAACGGCAGGTGGCTGATGCTTTGCTTTTGTTATGAGGTTTACAACATATCTGCTGGAGTCACCTGCCCAGTTCTGCGAGAGTAAATGTACATTGTTAACAATGATCAGTAGAGCTGTCATTTCTGAAGGGATTTTTCTTTAATTTCTTCTTACATTGGTGTTGTTAGGCATTCAGGGTATATTAATGCATCTGTGATGTGGTAAAAGTTGGCTGGATGTAAATACCTAGGAGGGAAAAATTGTTTAATGTCATATTAGAAGAAGATATAATTAGAATATTGGAACTAGGAAGTGGTGTATAGGTGAAACATTTTTCATCATGTATTTGTGTTCCCATTAAGTAAGCTGGCATTCAGTAATTCCAAAATCTAACATTGGGTGTATTTTCCAATCATCTGAATTTGAAAACACGTATGAAATACCCATAGCAATGTACACTTGAATGGAAACCCATAGGTTTCCATGCTAATGCAGTGCTTCTAATAGCCAAACTACTAAATGATACACATACTGTGCAGTTCTTCTAGCAAAAAATGTCTGAAGTTTTTTTTTTTTTTTTTTTAAACACTGGAAGGATAAGGCACTTTTTATCTGTAACAGTGTCTGTTGTGCACTGGCTTGGACAATTATCAGTGTTATGCAAACTGCTATTAACACTCGGTGTTTCACAGCAGCTTCTCTCCAGCAACGATGCATTTGGAGTGATTACATGCTACAGCATAGTACGCAGAATGCCCCTACTATTTGGCTCCAAAATCTCTCTTATTTTTCCATGCTAACCATCACCTCTATTAGTTTCTCCACTGACCCTTAAAGCAGTCAGAGAATTACTTGGAAAAAGTAAATGTGGTTCTGGTCTGCCAGTGGAGTTTGCAACTACAGTAAACGGGAGAAAAGCAGATCACCAAAAAGGGATGACATTTTAAAGGTACTTAAAGGCACATCAGGGTCTACCTCAGATAAATACAAAGAAAAAATGGAATTTCTGACTAAACATAAGGAAGCAGTGTGAACCAGGCTGAGCAATAAAGCTGACCTTTACTCCATCCCAACCTATCCTGTACACTGTGAGTGTGTGGAGATTGACCTGCGATTGCTGGCTCTGCCCCAGGGCCCCTCAGCCCCCCTCCTGCTCCTGACAGCAAAAAGCCAGTGCATCTCTGCCAAATCGATTCTTGTGTGGCATGGCCACAAGAAGATGGCAGCCAGGGAGGATTAGCTACCTCAAGACAACATCCAGGGAGGATTAGCATGGGGTACATGTGTTAGCTGGTCATCCAGCGGTACCAATGTGGTTGGGATGAGGTGTGAGGACACAGTGGTGTTTCTGTCAAAATACAGAGTTTGTGCTGGCTTTATGTCCTGGCAGACGACATAGACTGTCCGACCCGGTGTGAAGCCTTTTAATACCAAGTTAACCTATCAATGTTTGTTAACAAATTAGAGCTGACAGAGTAAACTTACACACGGCCTGCATCATGCTGCTGCAGAGCTTTTAATCTGCTCTGTGGAGCGGTCATAACCTGATTTTCTGTGTCATTAGACTGTTGTGGCACATCACTGGGTTGTCTGAGGTGTGGCAGTCTGGCTCCTGTCACTTGAGACATGATGGTCACCTCGACAATGGTGCTGATCACATCTGCCCAGGCAGTCTCAGCAGTAATCACTGACCACTGATCACTGTCAGGTATTGTACAGGCCGATGGCGGTCCTTAGTCAGACACCCTTCACCAGGGTCGATGGTCCTGTCAGTCAGCCACCAGGCCAGCGTCAGTCACTGTGGTCACGCCAGCCCTCCTTTTTTTTGCCTACAATACCAGAACTGATGGACTTCGTAGTAAAAGCATAAAAAGTACTTCAGGGGTGATATTTTAAAATTATTTTTATATGTAAAAATGCAATCAAGCTATCAGAAGTAACCTACTGCAGCTCGTTTTCCCTGTCCCCTGTAGGTGGAGCAGTATGTTGGTGAAATTAAAGGTGGACTGAGACCTGCCATGAGAATCACTGTCATAGGGATAGTACCTTCCAACCCCAAGAGGTAGGTGGGAGGGCACCTGTTCTCATATGCTCTCCTGCATGCCTTAAATTCAAAAGATTTCTTGAGTGTCTGTGCTCTTTTGTGAGAAAGAAAGACATACAGATTCATAATTTATGTCTCTATTTAATTCTTCTGCTTTTAAATTGAGAATGTTGTGAAACGATTCACCATTTGGACTTTCTGACTGTTCCACCAGCATTTTCTACTCCTTGCTTTTATCTAAATATGAACTAGAGGGGGATGAACAAATGGCATTCCTCTTCCAGGAACAGGTGCAATTCAGAATCCATATCTAGGCGGTCTGCTGGTGGCTGGAATCAACCCCACTTAAAAAACAGTGGTTTTGGCACAGGAATTGTAGGTCCATTACTCTGTTTAGTCTCGATGACAGCAACTGTGCTATCATTACACTTTTTTTGCATCTTTGAATCAATTCCAGCCCTTTCACTAGTCAAGTGTTTTCCATAACCTCTTTTAGGACACAAATTGGAATTGTTATCTACAAATATTTGTTTGATTTCAATCACAAGAGAGGGAAAGCAAAATTAGAAGTCACTAGCATCCTACTGGAAATTGGAAGAGAAACAAAGAATGTCCTGTTCTCAGCCTTTTCTGCAGCTTCTAAGCCTGTACACAGTCCCTGTAGGTGTCCTACATTTCAGTGTGAAAATCAACAGCTGTCTCTAGTTTTTATAAGCATCTGCCATGTTCCCCATGTCCTTTTACATTTCTGAAAGCCTCAGCTATTTAACTGTTTTCTAGCTTTTCAGTGACTCTGCTCTGTGATCCACTGGATGCAAACAAAGATGTCGGGATGCTATTTACAGTTAACTTTAGCGACAAATCCATCACCCGAAATGCACGAATTGCTGGGAAGTGGGGGATAGAAGAGAAGAATATTCCCTACTTCCCATTTACAGCAGGGGACACATTTAAGGTAATTTTCGGGGTATTATGCATAGGGTGAAGAAAAGGAGAAGAGCAGGGCTGAAGGCTATGTATTTCACCTCAAATTGCTAGCTTTTGAAACTGCCAGGTTAACAACCCTGGCAGACTAGTCTAGTATGGCACAGAGAGCAACAGTTCAAGCCCTCACAGGATACATGCATTTCTTTCTCTAGTTTTACTAAGAACTCCCTATAAAGAGTTTAATAGTATTACCTCAGAATAGAGTAGGTTATTTATCATGGGCATTTTAGAAGAATTGGTATACTTTGTGTTTCACTGTCCCTATTGCATGGGGTTTCTAAGGTCATGCTGATGGAATCAGCTCTGCTGCTGGCCTCTAAAGCCCTCCCCTGTCATTTTCCATTGCAGATGGAGTTCTTATGTGAACACCAGCAAATACGGGTCTTGCTTGATGGACGGCAGCTCTGTGATTTCACTCACCGCATTCAGCCCTTGAACTTGGTGAAGGCTTTGCAGATCACAGGGGATGTCAAGCTTACCAAAGTGGCTTGAATAAACAGCGACCACAGTATCAGCATGGGACAGAGAAAAATGTACTTTCCTCTATCAACCTCCTGGTTGATTCTGGGGAACCGGGACTATGTCTTTTTCATTTGCTGATATGTTTGAAATACACATTATTTTTTTTTCCTAATATACACTCAAAAATTGCAGATACGGCTGGTCTAGATAGATCAGAGGGCCTCTGCTGAGATAATGTGTTGGTCTCCCAAACTGCAAGATTTATGATGCCATGCAGTATCCCGTATCTTTGTGGTTCCCTCATGCCCCAGACATGGAGCTCCATCCTTTGTTGTGGCCTGGCTCTTACCCTTGTGACTAGAACTGGGCAGTGTGCAGGTAGTGAGAATGAGAAAAGGGAATTGGGATATTTCCTTGTGAGTGAACAAGGGAGTGTGGAGGGCCCCAGTGAGTCTCACATTAACAGGAGAGAACTGCTTGTCCAGAAAGCTCTGCTCAATCAGCATGAGCTATATGTGCTTCCCAGTATGGAACAATAAATATCTTACCATCATCCCTGTCTCTTGCAGGTAGAGTTCTTGGACTGAAAAGTTTCAACAATTGTAGATTTCACAATCTTCTCTGAAGCAGCCCTCTGAAATTTTACCTGTAGCTGAAACTGCATTGCCCATTTTTGCATCAGATTAAAACTGCATCTTTACTGGCAAATTTCTTCAGCAGCTTTGTTAAATATTTGAATGGCAAATGAGTGTTATGCTGTGATTTCATTGCTGTAGATTTATAAAAGAGTCCCAAAGACGTGGCTGTTATAACACCATAGCTGCTGGCTTTGGCTCAGTTTTGGTTGCTTGGTAATAACACAGGAAGAAGTGAAAAGTCTCTTGATAAGAGATTTTTTTTTTTTTTTAAATACATAACTCAGAAGGCAAAAAATCTGTAAAGAGATGGTTCTGTGGATAGAGGACTATTAAATTTCTCTGTGACTTTATGGAAGATACATAGCATGCTGTCTTCAGAGTGGTTTTGGAGACTGCAGAGTCTGTCAGATACAGGTACTCAGACAACAGAGGAATTTTGTAAAAATAGAATATTGGCAGGCTGATCAGATGTTTTAGTCATCTCATACATTCCATTCTACTCTGGCTCTGTGGACAATGTCTCACTGCCCATACTCATATTATTCCAAGTTTAAGGTGTATGAAACCATTATGATCATATACTCCAACTGAGAAAAATCTGTCTGAAGAGCACAGGAGATTAAAATGCATTGAACTTTTTTTTTTTATATATATAAATGTTTAATGATACTAGAGTCAAGCTTGCTAGACAAATAATTGAAAATTTAATGGCGTAAAGTAAAAAAAAAAAAGGCAATAATAAAAATTGCTATTAGAGTTCTCAGTCCACATGGTGCTCCACATAAATGGATTCATGGTGATAAACATGAGGAAGTCTTGCTTTTATGGCTGAGTGATTTTTTTCCACTATAGTCAGCACCAGTCATTGTCTGGAATAACTGCCACTGATCTGATACTCAGGATCATGTAATACCATGGGTCATTAACAGCACAAGAATAATGTATGTACTGGAGATGAGAATCCTTTGGTCTTTTCTGGTGTAACAGAGAGCCAAATGGTAGAACAGACGGATGGACAAAGAGACCCCCAGTCTGTTTCCCAGTATCAATTATCCCGGCACGTAACTGTGACTTAGCACAAAATTCTTTCACAGTGTATCAGACAGTCTCAGACACCAGGACCTTTCAGACTGTGACATTGTTCACACACCTTGATTCAATCCATGTAAAATAATTAAGTTTATGAACCCCTTTATAAAGGGGAAAGGAGTAAGACATTTCTGCTTTGGAATAAAGCACAACCTGGATCTGTCAGATATAGACTGAATACTTGTATGAGAGATTCTTTTTTCTTCCATCTTGGAATAGTATATCTCATTGTTTCCTTGTTAAACATCATTTGTTTGTATCCACCTGTTGTCCTTTGTCTCTTGGTTAGACGGTAAATTCCTGGTGGAGAATTATTCCAGATCTGTGTGACCCCTAAGCACCTAGAATTCTGGTCTCTCAGGAATTTGCTAGGTGTTATGGAAATACAAATAACAAAAATAAAATGTCAAAGTAAAAAAAAAAAAAAAAAAAAAAGCCAGACAAAGGGAGCAGGAAACTTGGTCAGAAGTGTGACTTTTCTTTTGCCATTGAGTCCACCTTACTCATGTCAGTGGTTTGATTGCCTCAATCCATTGTGTTCGCTCTGCCTTGGAGCTGGCCTGGATATAATAATGAATGTCATTTTTGGTGATGATTTTGAAAAGGTTGCCTTGCACATTGCCCTTCACTCCTGCAGACAGAAAAACGTGACAGATCAGGAAAGTGCATAGAGAACTGCTTTGAGGTAGATAGGATCTTACTGGAGTTGTATGTTGGAGAGATGAGCTCTCCACCAGTTTGCGCAGTAGATTAGATTTGTTCCTGCCCATCTCTGGGTTCCTGTTAGTAAGGAGCTGTGTTGTTCATCATGGCCCACCATCCTGGACCGTATCTTTTTTAAGGCTCTGTCTTCTGTCTTCAGAAAGATATTCCCTATTTGTGATCCACACATTGTGCTTACTATAATAAAATAAACTGCTTTAATAGCAGAAACACCTGTGAGGTTGAGGTTCTAGACAAATGCTTAAGCTAAGCATATTCTCTAGCAGAATTGGTTTTTATATTGCTGTCTTTAAGTCTAATCCCTACATCTGGATTCTAGCAGATCCAAATGAGAGTACATACATGTGGAGGACACATGAATAAGGGACAGCATCAGGGGTGCCTTTGAGTTCAACAGCATCCAAAAATCACATTTCCTCCTTGTCTGTTAACTCTGGAATATTAATCCATATCTTGAGACTTTCTGAGGGGTCACCTGACTTTTTTTCTTTTTATATCCATAAAAAGAAAACAAAAGGAAAACTCAAGATATCCAGAAGTAACTCTAAAAAAATCCCCTTATGGGACAGCCCATCAGTATGGGGATGTCTGACGACATACCTTCTCTCGCTTGCAAGGGAGAAGAAAAGCTAACCCATCACGTTCATACAACCAGCCATAAACACAAACCCCACTCCCAAAGACCGCGTTGTTATAGAATTAGTACCTAGGTAGCAAAGTCTAGAGGCTCATGCTTTACCTGCTGGGACTCCATTGTCCTCCAGAGCTGAGACAAGACAGCCACGAAGAGAAAATCCACCTACTGGCTTGTTTTCTTCCTGCAAAGAAAAGGGATATGAGGCTTAGCTGCAAAATATCATAATTGGAATCATTTCCCAGACCACCCCAATTATTTTTATGAAGGTAGAGAAGTAATGCCAGTCTGTCTGGATACAAAACATCCAAGTCACAGAAGTCAGAACATGTAATTAAATGTATTACTATTTTGTTTGTGCATCAGACGTTTCTTTGATGTAGCTGGAAATGGTGGAGACCAATTAAAAGCACAAAAGGTAGGCTAACAATCACATTTCAAACTTATGTACAGTTTTATCAATAACAATCCATATTAAATATATTTATATACACACACACTTCTGCAAGTTTTTAGCTTGCAACTATTCACTGAGCCTGGATGGAAAAAATCTGACCATTTTCACTAGTAGGCTGGCTCTTGTGTCTCAACTTCAGACTCTGAAGGTTTGAGTTTATAGCATTACAAGGGCAAGCTGCAATGCAAAACAAAACAAAACAAAAATCCCAACAACAACAAAAACCCAAGCCCAAACCCCAAACCAAAAAAAGACCCCACAAACAAACAAAGAAACAAAACCCACACAAAGAAACAGGCAACAAAACATGAGCCAGGCTCATAAATTCTTTTAACTGTTACGCTGTTTGTGTTTTCTTTAAAAATTACATAAAACATTGCTATAACATATTCATCTTAGTGGCCTCTTGGGCTGTGCAGTAACCACGTGCATCGGGGACTGATGGATTCACATCCCGTTCTGTCTCGCTCTCATTGTGATGGTTATATCCATGATGACAAACTCTACTATTCCTTGAACATGTTTAAATCTGAGTGGCAGAAATTCCTGTAAATATTTTGGGATCAAGGAGACCATATTCCGCTTTGTAAAAAGAACATAGGAACTCCTAATCGCAGAATCCCTGTCAAATGATGGGATGTCAGCCCAGAAAGACCACAGCCCAGGAAGAATCCCTGTAGGATCGTGGTCCCAGACTGTGTGGGTACAAGCAAAAGAGGAACCCCTAAACTGCTGCCCCACAGCTAAGGAAAGGTAATCTCAGTGGGGAAAAGATAGGCAGGGGACACAGGGATAGAAAATCATACAAGGACAACCTCCTAGAGTAAGGCCAGAGAGCTCTTATTTCCCAGGACATCAGAGGAATCCAGGAGATCTGGGAGAGAGAAACATTTACAGCATGACTGTGTTGTCTTTTCATTGTAATATTTAGGTCTGGAAGAGGATTTCTGAGGGTACCAACTCCACACTCACATACCTTAGTGGGGTCATAGTAGTGCAAGAAAGCAGGATCAGCTCTCAAAACAAATTTCCTCACCTTCCAGTTTTTCCTCTTGTGTCCCTGCAAAATGGAAGAATTAATGTTACCACCAATAAATACCTCCTGTAATGGTCATTTTCCTTCAGGCTCTATGAAAGGCCTAAATAGGTACTGAAAATAGAAGTTTTGCAGCCAACAGAGAAAAAAAAATCTGTCATCTTAATAACTCTCAGAATTTTCTGCCTAACATCCTTCTTCATAGACTGGTAATTTCTTAGTCACTCCTTTCTTGTACTGAAAAATCACAGTTCCTTGTACAAACATCCAGAATAAAAATGTGATCATGCAAGGCAGGCAGGTTTCCTTCTGCAGGTGGCCGTGTTATGCTGTGAACAAATGTGATCCTCATCTTGCTTGAGGCAAGGGTCTAAAACTAAGTCTCGCAGACTAAGAGTTGGGATCCTGTAAGCAAATACCACTGACAGGGTTTTCTTCACCTGAAGAAAACAGGACTCACCCCCAGCAGAGCATCTGTGTGCATGAGTGACTGTCCACAAATTAAGGTCCACTTCATGCAAAAGCCAATCTTCCCAGCCTTGAAATTTGGCCATGGCCAGCAGAACATCATAGCTGGGTGCACAAGCCCGATGGGATAGGTGTGATCAGGACAGTAGATCCACTTGGTGTGAATACAGTAACTCTGGTGGAATGTGTGTGGGACTTTTGTTTTTAGTTTTATTTTATACCTTTCAGTACGCACTCAATATATACAGAACATCCTATTAATCCTGCCAGAGCAGCAGGTTCCATAGATCACATCCTTATAGCCAGACACTCTTCACTTCATGATCTCTAATAACAGCGTTGATGGGCAATTTAAGTCTGCTGGACACAACTCCCCAGCCATGCTTGTGTAACTCTCATCTATTCTCCTTGCAGTTGTAAGGGCTGTCATTTTTCTTGCTTCACAGTGAAGGTTCAAAGATTGTATTTACCTGTTTCACTAAGAATCCTTGCTTCACAATCATGCCACTTAATTCTGAGATGTTAAATTGTAGCTCTTCCTTGGAGCTGAGCATTTTCTTACTGCTCTCAGCCTGCAAACACAGAAAAGATGGGTCCACTTTTATTTTTAATCTTAGGGACCAAGTTCTGCATTTTATTTTCCCTGAGCTGTTGTTAGTGCTTTTTTATCCCCCCATGTGAATTCTATATGGCCTCTGTTAAATGCAGACAGCAGTGCCAAGGGCTACCTTTTTAATGCCCAATTACCTTATTTGTAGATCCTTCCATATCCATGTAGATTATTCTTATTATTATTTTTACAGCATAAGTACAAGCACTAACACTACTGAAAGCCCAGAGCTGCTCCTTTAGTGCTTGTTTTCACAGCTTACATATTTTGCCTTTGGGTGCATTCTGTGTGTGTCCCGCTCTAGCACTGCCTCAAATCAAATGCCTGACCACAGGCAGAGGAGTTGCCTCTGCTGGCAGCCACACCACTTACAAACATGTACAGTGCGGTGGAGTCATCGAGGAACTGCTCAGAGAGGTCGCTGTAGCGCATAGCCTCAGTGCTGCGGGCTCCCACGGGCTTGGTGAAGTTCTCCTCCATCAACATGGAAGCCAAGGTGACGGCCTCAAACCGCGACACTGCAAAGCTGTTGGAGATGAGCCAGTCCACCAGGGCAGAGCCTGCAGGAAGAAAGGCAGCTCTCAGACTAAGGCAACCTGCTCTCCCAAGGTGAGACTAGTGTCTCCTGCCATAACAGGCCTTCCTTTGATGAAACACTTTGGCACCATCATGAAGGCTGTCAGTGAAGTGCAAGGCTGGCCAAAAGAGTGGGGTCCTATGTATGCTTCCACATATCCACAGAGCAAGAGAAAAGGTGTTCAGCTGCACCAGTACTTTCCAGTGGGCCATAACTGATCCCACCATCAAATCAGTACAGTGGTTGGCTCCCTTGTGCCTGCAGTGTGGCATGTCAGATGTGAGGAAGTCCTTGGTCTGCAGCAGGCATACCTGTGAAGGTCTCTTTGTATCTGTTGCCTTGCTCCAAGTTGCGGGTCAGCTTAATTCCAGTACTGCTGTCACGCATTTTATCCACTATGTGGCTGTAAAAGAGTACACAGGACAATGTTACTTTAACAGAAAGTCAGGCAGAAACTGTCACATACTTCTGTCAGTGCCCAGCATGTCCTAATGATTACCAGCATAAAGCTTGGAACGAATCTAGATTAGTTTAGTCCTGAGTTTGTTGTAGGAAAACTTTATTCTCACAATGCGCTACACTAAAAAAGACACCTCATAAAGTATCTTTCATTTTAAAGCACTTCACAGTGGGCTACAGTCAGATTCCATTAACCATTTCAACACAAATCAAATTCATGTCATTTTCCTATTTCTTAATAGAAGTTCTCATTTAACATGATGCACCCTGAAAATCCTAGCCTGGATACTGGCTGTCAGCTTTGAAAGCTCACCAACATGGCATGCACAAAGTCATCTCTCAGTCTTTTCGTGACCTTACAACTTCCAAGGTAATGCATCTCCTCAGTCAGAATATCTCTGCAGCTGACTAGCGGCCTTCAAGCCAGCAGTGGCATGCCTGTGCAGAGCCCCTATACACCCAAAAATGAGGGCCAAGACAAAAATGCATTCCTGTGCCCTGACAAAAGTGTGTGCAAATCCAGGACAGAACAGCTAGTACAGAGGCTCCTGGCCATGAAGGAGCAGATCTGTGTAGAGAGAAGCTGCCCTTGACCATCCAGCAGCTCAGGTACTTTGCAGACTACAGCAACAGTGGAAAGTGAAACTATAAACACTTACTGGAGGCTGATATTCTCCAGCAGTTTGAAAGAGTTCTTCATTCTGTGTAGCTCTTGTACCTGCACTGGGTGACCAGCATGAATGGCTCCAGTGATGTCCAAAGCCCAAGAATCTCGCTCCTCTCTGGAGCAACATTCAAGGAAATAGTCTGTGTTGGTTTTTGTTCTTAGTTTGATGAGTAGCTGTGGAGAGAGAAGTGCAAAGCAGTAAAAACATATAGCTCTTGCCTTCCACTTGCATTTTGCTTCTTTCACTGCTAGCCAAAGTGACAGAAATTAGTGTGATATGGCATCCCTCCTGGGTAATACTGGCCTAAAGGACACTGGATACAGCTCAGTCCAGAAGCAGGATGACATAGGAGCGTGCTGCTGACTGGAGTTTTCACATCCAGATCTCTTGCTTATTACCAACTACGAACTCTCACTAGGCTCATTCTTCCGTGAGATGTACTGAAAGAGTAAGCAATTGACAGAGTCATTTCCCTTCTGGCTCTTCTGAGGGGAAGTCTGCGTGACTGCTGCCCACGGGTGAGTGGAAAAGCCCAGGAGGCACTTTCATTTCCAAAGCCTTTTTGCTGGAAACTTTTCACAGCAGTGAAGACCCACTGGGAAAGGAAAAGGGAGTCTGACCTGAGAGCCCTGTGTGAATATGGACAGTGTTTAAAGCCTCTACCTCAGACGATAAGCTGTCTTTTTGCCCCATCATTCTCAGGTTTAATTGAGCTGCTCATGTTCTCTCTCCACACATTGCTGGGATGATGCATTTGCATTTATTCTTCTATGTGTGTGAGGCTTTTTTTTCCTTTTTTCTTTTCTTTTTATTAGTGACTGCAGCTCAGATTTGGGCACAGGGAATGACAAAGACACAACGAGGCAGTTAATTGCTCGTCCTGGTTACATTGCAAATGGCAGTTTCGCTTTTAGTGAGGCCTGCTTCTGGAAACACATGCCCCAGTGATGTAGTTACAGCAATCAAAGAAATCAGGAGGAGAGGAAAACAGAAGAGAGGAATTAGAAAGCGAGCGTCAGTGAGAAGGGATACATGTTAGTAGTCATACCGGTCTGTTCTCATATTCCAAGCATGGACAAGTAATAGTGCAGCCATCCAAGAGGATCCTGCCCTTTGGAGAAGACTCCTTCTTGCCTCCCTCGAGTTTATAGTACAGGAGCTTATCCTGAAGCAGAACGAACCATCTTACTTTCCAGTTATGAACGATATGTCCCTAGAGGGGAAGAAATGCACATATTAATACAAGCATTGAAAAATGGGTGTTTTCTTTTTTGTTTTCATGTAAATACTATAAGCCAATAGGGAATCACATGAAAAGAAACATGAGAAGTTATCACCAGTCCTGCTCTCCCTGAAATACCCATCTTTAGCAATGAAATAACAGTTCCACCAGTGTAAAAATGGGGAGCAAAAACAGAAAGGCGCTTTGCTCTTTCTCCAACAGAAACAACATTTTTGCTGGCAAGAATTGTTCCTTGCAAAAGCTCCCAAGAAGTATCTCAAAGAGCCGTCATTTGGGTGCGTGCCCGCCTGCTGACAGCAGCAGGCAGGAACAGGGCTAAATCTGCAATCAGTGAGTGTGTCAGCGTGGTCGGCAGCTCTTGGAGACAAACCATTTCTCTTCAGTGCCCTTGGGTGTTCATCTGTTTTGTTCATTGTCATTTTGGTTGTGCCTGTAGGTGCCAAGTGGTCCAGAAAGTGCTTTGCTGTGTGACTTGGCTTTTCTTTACATCCCCTCATGCTGCCAGATGGTGCTTTATTTCTATCCTACCTACCTCCAACTTCCTGGGCTAAAACACTCCCTGTGCTACTGTTTTTTGCAAATACTCTCTTCAATGGCAAGAGACTGAGCAACGGCTGCTGTCAGGTACATCCTGGGTTATACAGAATAAAATATCTCTTCTTTCCCCTCCATAAACAGCCCCCGGCTGTCTTTCGCCCAACTGCATGGGAGAGCGAGCTGAGTGAGGGCTGGTGCCGACAGGCTCGGTCCTGTCCTCCGGGGTCAGGTCCTGCCTCATGGTGTAGGGAGCTGCCTTGCGTTCCTGCAGACGACAACAAAGCACCACAGCCTGCAGGCAAAGCCCGGGCACAGGCAGCTCTGACACCTGGGAGAGGTGGGCACGGCTAGGAGGAAGGAACATGCAAGGTCCAGTCATGGCAGGAATCAAAGCTCATTAACTTGCTATGAGTAAAGGGGAAAACCAGCAATTTCCACAGAAGTGGGGTAATGAGTCTCTAAAATCCAGGGCATGTTATTTCTAATGCCTGCTAGTCTATACTCAACACAGTTAATCTAGTTTGGTTTTGTTCTTTCCTTCCCTTCCCTTCACCTTCCCCACTTTTTCACCTCATGTACATCCCCTTGTCCACTTCTCCTTTGCTATGTTTCTTTTCTTTCCTTCTCAGAGATTTCCTCTTTTTAGGATGTGACATTACCTTTTTTAATTTTACCTGTCACACATTGTACTTATACTTTAAAATACATAATTCAGTCATTTATAATGTATTTATACTTCATCCTTGCATTTGCTCTTCTTAAGAAATCCATTTCCTTTACCTGATCCCATTCCTTCACTTTTTTTTTTTTTTTCCTCTGGATCTCGATCCCTCCTCCCTCAGTGTCCTTTATCCATCTCCTTGCTGGTCTCCTTTCTATCAAACTGCACATCTCGGTGATGTTGCACAGCCAGCCAGCAGCTACAGCTCAGCATGCCGATGACACCCATTCCTCTCTGACACGGTGCCTCGGCTTCCCCTCTCTAATTCGGTAGTCACATAAGAAACACAAAACACGACCGTAGCCCAGAGCGGAGAGCAGGAGCTGGGGCTGCTCTGCCCTCTCCGTGGAAGGGGCAGCAGGGCACAGATCGGACTTCCCGCGTCCCGCAGACACAAGCCCTGCCAGGAGAGCTCCTGACAAGAATTACCGTCGCGTTAGCACCAGAAGCAGACACGTACTGTAGGAAAGCATTTCCCAAGGTGTGGCAAAGCTTTGAACAAACCCTTGAATTGCACTTCAAGTGCACAATCAAAGACCATATTAGTCACTGAGACGGACTTGGTACGGAAAGCTGTTCATGCCCCCTGCACCACTGCCCTTTACACTAACTGATTCGATCCCCTGAGGAGAAACGGTGGGAAAGACTGAAAGCTGTCATGCTGTCTTTCAGTTGATTTCTCCACGTTTCAGATGAAAGTTTCTTACAGTGGAGCTTTTGGGGTGTGCAAGAAAAGTTGTATCAGAGACACTTCCATATTCATATTGCTCTCACCCTCTTTAAAAAGAAAACCTGTTCCCCATCCTCTCACACACCCTGCTCAGCTGTCTGCTTAAGAAGGTCTTAAGGGACTTAAGACCTAACTGTCTTAAGGGACTTACCAAACATCTCCCCTGTGTCCATCCTCCTGTGACCACTTTCCCTGGTGCCAAGTAGCCTTTCACCAGGTACTATTACTTTTATGTGCTCTTTGCAGAGGTGTGCCCTAGGTGCAGATGTACCGGCTTTCCGATAACCGAGGGAGTGACACGGATAGCTTGCTCACTTTCCTCTGGGCAAATACCGACACAGGGAACTGGAGGGAGGGCAGGTAAGGCCTGCAGCTCCTGCAGCTTCCTCCTAATGAGCCTGTAGGGATCTGCAGGAACTCCTCAACTCCTGCGCTCAACATGCCGCCTCGCCAAGAGCCCTGGCTCCATCGGGTCCCCCCTCAGGGACCACTTCCACCTTTAGAGAGCATCGCGTGCAGGAGCCCTCACGGCACTGTCGCAGCACCTACCCGTTTGACGAGGAAGCCCTCCTTCAGGACCCCAGCCACCTCCTGCATCACGGCCAGCCGGCAGGAGAGATGAGCCTCCGCTGAAAAGAACCTGATCCCTGGCAGTCTGTCTCTCTGCATGTGAGGAGTTTAGGCAAGCTCATTTTTCTCCGCGACCCTCCTCCTGCGTGACGTACTCTCCCTTCCCTTTTTTCTCCCGCTCTGTGAGACATTAGTTAAACATTGAGCTGGCTCTGATACATTACCTGCCCTCCAGGGAGGAAAACAAAGGGAAGCCTAAAAAGGATCTCAAAGACATTTCATAGAATTCAGTATAGGAAAAAAAACAAAAACAAAAAAAAACACCCTTGAGTGAGTAAGCCAAGGTAAGCAGCAGCTTCATGGTGACAAAAGAGGTGAGACACAGGAACTGCATGGGAGGGAGAAGCAGAGTTATAACTATCTCAATTTCAGAAAAGTCCACTCTATATGGAATAAAATTTCTCATCTAATAAGCCTGTCTTCTAGGGGTTCTACAGATCAGAACACCTCGAGTATAGCATACTGAATATTATAATTACAATGAGAATTTTACAAACCTTAAACTAATTGCTTTTGATAGAAATTTATTTTAACAACGAAGCCCGAATGTCTCCCAAAGCCCACTCTACTTTCAGTGATCCTTGGACATGTAAACCAAGATTCCCAGATACGCGTACTTCAACTGAATATCCAAAATCTCTATGTAAGCAACTACTTGGGTTTTTAGAAAAGCAGTTTGATAAATAAGCACAATGCAGGGACTTCACAAAAGTCCTGAGAGCTTCTGAAACAGTGCCTTTTCTATGCCTGATTATGAGCTTGAGGTTTTTGTTGTTGTTGTTGTTGTTGTTGTTTTTTCCATTTTTGAAAATCTCAGCCATGATAAATCTATTTGATAGGTCTTGAAGAAATAAGCCAGTGTTAGTAACAGTATTTCAGACAGAGCTGCTGTGTACAGTCTTTGCTGTATTGTTAGCATTCCATGACTTGCAGCCAATTTAAGGTGATATATGTGGATAAAGCTACAGACTGTGATAAGAAAAATGACGTACAGTAAAACAAATAACAAAAGCACTTGTTGCTATGCACCCACAAAAAAAGTCCAGAGTTCTTAGGTAAGACAAGTTGACTCACGTATCTCAGTCTGCATACTGGATCAGATTACGGGTCATACTTTCCTGTATTGAGGAAAAGGAACAAGCAAATCATTACCTTATCTTTATATTATTTTTCTAATTTCTAATGAGAAGGGAGTAAGAGTGAGATACCAAAGAAGGTATTCAAACATGACAACATGCTGGAGACTACCCAGAGAACAACTCTGCATAGATCATGAGAAATATTGTTGGTAACTGAAGACTATTTTATTTTTTATTTTTTTTTAAATCAATTCCTGTATAAACAGAGAATATGCTAGCTGAGGTTTCAAAAGCAGCCAACTCACATGAAGTGCATAGCTCCTGCTATACTCCCTTTGCCAATTTGGAAAAAGAAGGCAGTCCCATGACACCCAGTTGTGTAAGTCAGTTCACAGTTAGCTGGTTCTTCAGACTGTCTGAACTGAGTTCGGTAAGCTTAACAGGACACCTAGAGGATTAGTTTTTCTTACAGGTATGTAGTGTTCTCAAATATAGCAATATAAATTTTCATAAAGAAAATTATTTATTTTTTTGTGACCTGAAAGTACAAAGTAAAATTTTTTTCTTTTTTTTTTTTTTTTTTTTTTTTTAAGAATGATCTGTCTCTGTGTATATGCATAAATGTATATACAAATAAAAGTATATACAGAAGCAGAATCTTGGGAACAAAACTGAGGAAGTCAGCAGAAAAAAAAAAAAAAAAAGTTTAGGTCACTGAATGCCCTGTATATCAGAATTACACTTGGCCCTCTATAAACTTGCACTGCCCCCCCACTGCTAAACTTCAGGTAATAACATACGAGCGAGTCACAAAAGGAGGCACACAAGGACATGACTAATACCAAATCAAAGAAAAAAAAACTTGAGTCTAAGTAGACAAGACACATTAACACCACATTTGTTTCCTAGACTGGCACACTTTATACAACCAGCTCCAGGAATAGTGTTCCATTGCACCGTACTTGAGGTTTGACTTCACGCTGCTTGGCTTGTTACTGCAGGCAATCAGTAACAAGGTGGGTCAGGCAATTCCATGCTAGTGAGGACAGGCAGCAGCTTGCAGGGGGCTCTCGCTCAGACAGTGATCTCAAAATTACACAATAACCAGCCCTGGTTGAAGATCTGAGCAAGATTTTTTTTTTTTTTTTTTTTTTTTCCCCCCCAGCATGCAGACCACCCACAACACTACAGAAGTTTCTTGGCGAAATTACTACTAGCAATGAAAAATGTTATTGTCAAACTGCTGGTAAAGTTTGAAGCAAAAGTTTCCCTAGCTGGTCATTAAACAACAAGTTTTGTATCAGGTTTATTTATTTATTTTTAAATACAGATTTTTTTTTTTTTTTAATTCTTCAACGCTTCCAAGCATTTTTTCAATACTTGGGATTTTTGTGATGCACACATATCCCCCCTCCCATTCTGTAGAGGTTATTCAAGGCTAACAAACTGCCCAAATATTGCTTTCTGAGGCTAAGTAAAAACAGATTTCTTGGTTTCGTAGAAAAAGGGTCATATACTGTCAAATGAGTCAGTAGATTTGGGCTGTCATATTCAGGCATGCGCTGGGAAGGCAAGTTCTGGCATTCAAGTCTTTTGGTAGAAAAGGACTTCAAGCCATATAAACCTAAAGAGCTCTAGAAAACTAAGTCTTTGGTGGGACTTGAAAACCACTGAGGAGCACTGTTTCATCAGATCCTTTTTAACAGGGTGTTTTCTAAATGCCAGCATAGTATTTTAACAAAAAAGCACAGCTGAGCAACTGACCATTTTTTTCATTCAAAGTGACCCCAAAATACTTCATACATTACAGAATTCGCATTATCATGGTTATGAATAGCTATCTGTGGACTTCAGGGCCACAGACTCAGGGTTAACTGGAAACACAGACTGCGTTGTTTCATTACTGATACCTCCAGTTCAGTCCCCCATGAAGCTAACAATCCCTGATTAGGAGAACCTGCCCAAAGGAGAATCCCCATTGCATGCTCTACAATTTCCATTAGTATTATAATGTGAACAGCATCACATGGGAGATTACATATATTCAGCTTTTCCAAAACAGCTTCTTTAAGTGTTAGGACTTTGCCCTCCAATGTAGGATGCCATTAAACCCGTAGTTCCTTTAGGGGATTAGGGATGAAATAAGATGAAAACAAACCACATCAAAATAAAAACTGATGAAACATTTCTAGATAAAAGTTAAAGACAAGTGTTCAAGAGTATTCTGATGTAAGAGCATTTTCAAGTTAACTGCAGAAAGGTGGCAATGTTTGAAACCAGCTGTTTAACTGTATTCCCTGGATCAAAGATTTATGAGAAGTTAAATACCAAAGTACAGATTTGGCTACAGAGAACAACATGCCAGTTCCACTGCCTCTTACTGACTCCACAAAGCTGTTCACACAAAACCTACTACATTTATTAAAATGCTTTGTAGGCAAACACAGTTCCAAGCACACCAGTGGCTGTGACAGAAGGTATCAGTTCAGTTTGTGCTAAGAACCCTTAACTCACAGTTCACAGGCTAGCAGTCCTTGCAAGCAGCCAGCTCAGAGCTCCTTCTTCCAGCTACTGCAACACATGAGAAATATCCAGTTACTGACAGAAATGATGCTCTCTTATTAACACACCAAGGCAGCTTTTAGAGACAACATTAATTGTAATCCCCTGGTAACAATCTTATGTAAAGAGAAAGACTGGCTCATTTTCAGTGCCTTGTTTTACAGCATTATTTTGGCATATGGATCACAGAGAGGTGTTTTAGTTTTTAAAACTGTACTTTTGTCAGAGTGCCCATGTTGAATGCAGGTCAATTCACTATTTTAGTGAATTGGCAAAAAAGGAAGAGTTGTTCATAAAAATGAAACCAAAATTATCAAAGGGAGAATATGGCTTCAAACCCTGACAAGGCTGTTATATGTAACTTCTAAAAAGAAAGTAATTTGATAAAGTAACCATAAAAAGACTTTGTGATGACGTACTCAGGTATTTCCAACATTCTGCAGACTGAAAGTTACCTTTTTGGCTTTGCATAGTAAAAGTTGGGCATGTGAACCTTTGTGATAATCAAGCATGTATTTCAATACAGAGTTTGTGAATGCCTTTTCTAGCAACACCTTGTAGCACTGACATTGTTTGCATTACGGCAACATTAAGAATTCCTACTTAAGGTGCAAAGACTCATTTTTCATCCATTTTTTCCTCTAGCAGCACAAAATATTAAGAAAAAGAGATAGACAGTATAGGATATGACTATGAAAAAGATAAATCCATTTAAAAATTCAGTAATTTGGAAAGGTTACTTAAAATAGAACTTCCCCGATTCCCACAGACAAGACCAACACTGCAACATGGAAAGCAGGTCTTGTTTCTCCTCTTCAGTGAAGATAAACTGGTTGTTTATAGAGTGAATATCTCAGTCCAATGCAAACCAGATCTAGGGTAGGCAGAACTGAAGGTCAAGCAACAGTGAGCTCGGAAGACAGCAATGTCTATTTTGAAGTATGAATAAATTTACTTAAAGCTCCTGCTATATTCACATATAGGAGCAAAGTAACTATATGTAATTTTTCAACTATATTTATTGAAATTGTAACAAGCTATATTCAAAGCTACTTTCACAACTTACAAGTTCTGCATCCCTAAATACAGAAAAAAAGAGGAGATATTCTTTTAAATAAATTTGCATCAACATATTTGTAAGAAAACCATTGTTCCACTCATTCTTGCATTAATTTAAAACAACAAAAGACAGCCCTTTTTGTTGTTAAAGGGGAGCTACTGACTGATCATACTCTTCTAGGTTTTATTCATACCAATTTAAGCAACGTGACAGAAGATCAAAAAAGCTTGGAGTTATGTAACTCAGAAATTTATTGAATATTTGGTCAAATACATTCAGTATAGAACTGTTCAACCTGTTTGGTTTTGGTACTCCCAGAAAACATCACTATCAGATGCACTGAGCTGTAATCGCCAATTTGGAATTGTTATGTATGAAAATGGTAAGCATGGGGCTGAAGCCTCCCCCTATTCATGAGATGTGAGTCTTGAATATGACTAGGCACCTTCCTTTTGAAGGATTCTAGTTGTGTAAGTTCCTGCATCAAATGTTACTTAGGAGAGGCTACCATGTATTGGTCTTTTTAAAACAGTAACACACTTCAAGTATTTGCGTTTGAAGTTTTCAATACTGGAAACATTTAGTCCAGAGTTTGCAATGGGGTCTCTAATTTTCAATATGCTCTGTCTTCTAAATAATCCCAGAATATTTAGTCTTCAGTTTTGGCTTCCATTTCCTCAGCATCGTCATCACCATCCACTTCAGCATTTTCCCTCTCCAGTCTTTCCAACTGTCTTGCAAGCTCGGTTTCATCTGTATCAGTAACCACCTTAGGCTGAAAAACAAAAACAAACCAACACATGATAAATAATCATCAAAAACCACCTTCTTCAATCTACAAATAAATATGAAAATAAAGTCATGGTTGGTGGCTCTGATCCTAAGGATATTTCTTAGGATTATCAAAATAAATCCACTAGTGGTGCAGTAAAACCTAGGAAAACTAGAATTTTTGGCCATCTATTTATTTAAGGAATACAGAAAATTATGCCTTTTTTTTAGTTTCTTAATGTCTTTTGCTAAGATTTCTCTTAGCATTACTATCTTGCTCTGTTTATAAAATGTTGTGAGGAAAAAATAAATCAGTTACATTTCAGAATGCAAAGTGTTCTCACCTCCATCTGCACATTAAAGACTCCTCTCTTCTCCTCAATTTTTTCTTTAATGACGGCCATGGCTTGATTCAGAACAGAGAGTCCTTCAGTTCTCTCCAGGGTTGTAGTAGTCATCACATATCGAGGAGGGGCTATCAGATTAATCTATTACATTGCAGGGAGAAAAAAACAAAACCAAAAAAATAACAAAAAAAACCTATACTCAGTAACAAAAAAACAAATGTTTTTCCGTTAGAAAAGTTATTTCTAGAAGTACAAATAATATGGAATGAAATAACACAAAAGAAAGCGCATAGGCTAATTTCTGTTATCAAAACCAATTATTTTTACATAGTATGCTCTTATAGACAAATATTGTTAAGCAGAGAGAATACCCACCTTGCAGGTAAGCAAAGCAGCCTATCACAAATTTTCAAACAATTAAAAGACTGCAACAACCAATAGATATTTTTACTTTTTTTATTTTTAAGATGACTGGATGAGCGAACTTTTTCTTTTGTTTCCATTTCAAAGAAGGAAGTACTTTCCAGTTTTCTGAAAACACTAATTCAGTAATCTGTTCAATATCATTAAGTGCTTGGTGCAGAAAATTTAGACCTGGGTAGAGTGGGCTTTCTACCAACACTCAAACATATGTGGACAAAAATATTCCTTTTCTTACACAGTCTTATCTCTGAAAATAAAAATTTTTGTTCTCTACCTGCTATAAGGCTGTATGAAGGAACAGCGAGTATTTAGTATTCAAATACTGAACATTAATTAATTGAAGAGAACAAATACAGCTTCTTGAACTTGGAAAGCCACAGCACAGGAACAACTGGGACCACACAGTTGCAGGAAGTGTCCCGTGTGTGTGCTAGACAGGAGAACCAGAAAGCATGTACATGACTCCTAGATGGTTCCTCAGCCTCACCTATGCAACTGTGACAACTGAAAGGTATTGTTATCGAGGACATCAGAAAACTTTGCTATTGATTTCATAATTAAGACAAATACTTACTTTAATGGGCATGGTCTCCGTGGAACAATTCAAGCCTGCTCTCAAAGCCTCCTTTACTGCATCTATGCCTTCATAACCATAACAGGCAACTTCAATATCTAAGAAAGATGAATAGAAATAATACAATTTTAAAGTTATCAAAAGGTGGAGAATGCTTAAAGATTTTTTTTTAGTTAAGCTTTATTAAAAAATTTTTAGCAACCAGTGTTTAATCACAATGAGATCCTCAGCACCTTCCAAAACCGAGGAAACATTTCAATTTCTTGGCTTGTAAGCTGAGGTAGAAGTCTTTATAAATTCTTTAGTTGTACAACATTTTACATTGTGCTTTGAAAATCCAAGATACAAAACCATACATCTGCGTTCACTGCCCAATCAATTCAACAGGAATGATGATGCATTTCACAACGAGAGATTGAGATATAAAAGAAATACCAAAGAAAATGAAAGACATATCAGGAGAATTGAAACTTGATAAAGTGCACAGCCACAAATTCACAGAATTCTGTCAACAACTACAAGAAAGGCATCACCTTAGGAGCACAGGGATTATCTTTTTAAAATAAATTATATTAAATTATAGTTATAATGACAGCTAGCCATAGCTTTTTCTAAATGTCGGAAACAAAGGCATAAGCTCATGTTGGTCATATCTGTAATATCCCAGTTAGTCTAAAGACAAAGATCTGTTTACCTATGTAGCAATGGTGCAAGAGTTTACATTATACAGAGAAGTTAACCTCGCTCCCAAGTGACTCTCAAGAATTTGCTATTCTCAGCTATCACAATCGTGTTTACAAAAAAGCACTCCACGGTCAGTCTCAGGATGAAACTACAAACCATTACAATGTTTCTATGCTTGAAGAAAAAATTAAAAACAACTTAGACCATCAGAACAAAACAGCAAGATGAATGAAGTAAGAGCATGTCCTTCAGGGGCATGTTATTTTTAAAAGTGATCAAGCATTAATCACGTTAGCAACTTCCTTCTTCATGGCAATCAAATCCTACTTACATATTTGAAGTTTATGTTAACTCCTGGCTATCTAAAGTAATAGGTAGAAGTGTTTTTCATGATCTTACTTTCTGCATTCTCTTCTTAACTTCACTGTCATGTCAATATTGCTCATTTTTTCTTCCCTGCACTGCAATCAAGAAGTGCTAATGCTCTTCAATATACCCTTGCAGAGCAAAGGCAATTTCTGAATGTTATTACTGCATGCTTTACTATAAAAGCAAGCATGCTTTTGGGCTGTTCAGTTAGCTGTACAACAGGCTTTACAATTTTCTAGTGAGTCTTCCTAAGCAGACAAGAGTCAGGTGTTTTTTCTGACCATTAACTGAGCTAGTAGGAGACAAAGCAGCTCATAAACGTCATGAATACATTAGACATATGCTAATATATCTGTGTGAGAGGTTTGCAAACAATCAGATAGAAATACACCCACAGCAAAGTCTTAATTATTGTCACTTGTTCATGGACAAGGAGAGGACATATGACCTAGCTGTGCTGACAGTGATCAAACATCCTGTTAGAGAACCAAAGAATTTAACACTTCCGATAATAAGGATATTGTGGATTTGGTAATACCTATAAAATACTTAAATTTATTGTATGCCAGTGCAATGTGACAGACTGCATTATATATGAGGACAACTAACTTGTGTCCCAAGAAACCTGCAGCTGGGGGGTGGGAGCAGTGCGGTGGGAAAGCCAAACCACCTTGGACATTGAGATAGGACCATACAGGTATTCCGCCAGCACTAACACGTCTTAACTCTGGAACAGCAGTTTCACTCAAACATCAGCACCACAAACTACTAGTTTAAAATGGGTTTATAGTTTACCAGATATACTCGACTTGTCAAGTCTATTCAATGAACATCTGGAGAGAACCTACCAGCTCGGATTTTGACTGCTTGTGGTGTCAGACGTCTGTTAATATTGTCGATCAATACACGCCTCTCCTCCTCTGTCAGATCCAGGCTATCCAGGATTGCTGGGTCTCTGAGCCAAGCAAAGAAACAGTACAGAACTCACACTGAAGTGGGATATGACACAACATCAACTTCTGGTATTATTTCAATATTCTTAGCATAATCATATAGCTCTACTAGGCAAAGAAAACAGGCAAATTTCTTAGGAGTCCATTGAAACACTGGAAGAAAATAAACATGTATTTACAGAGTATTTTCTAATGGAAACACTTAACTAAGCAGATAAATAGTTTACTCAGTCTGTTCCTGGAGGAAAATGTCTTAATTCATCTCTTTTTTCCCTCTTTTTTTTTTCTGAGAAGCCAATTAACCAAACAAAAAATAGGAATGATTTCTGCCCACTTTCATTTGTAAATTATATATAGAGTGAGAAATGTATCTAGTTGCTTGGCATTTATCTTTCCTCCAATATGAAGATAAATCTGGATCACAGACATACCTACCTGCTGGCTACAATCAGCTAAAGAAAGGATAGTTTTTAGATCACAGGCAATAATTTCTCTTTATTATGTAAGGACAGGTCTCTGAAGGGCAATACCAGACCGCCTATAAAACATTCCTAGCTGACAAATGTGAACCAAAACGCCCTCCAGGACAAAGGCAATGTTGGAGACTGGTCTCCACTATTAAAAAACGTCATCTTTCATGATTTTATATATTGATCATAGATAGCAGAAAAGCCAAACATAACTGAACAGAAGCCAGAAATTGAGTTTTTTACACATTGAAAAATATGAACCCATATGGCAGGCATGGTTTATTAGACACACACATTCTGTTTCTTCCTTTACAATCTATTCTGTTAAATCTTCCAGTTACTTGCATGACCTTCAGTAGGCATTCAACAAATAGTTCCTGCATGTTGAGTTTTTAATAATTGAAGTGTAAATCTACTTTAAAATTTTACTACAGGTACCTGCTGCACGACACCCCAAAACATTCATTCTCAGCACTCAGAAAGAAATACCAAGTCAAGCTCTTAAGGGGCACTCTAGGCCGCCAGTTAGCATTTCAGCAAAGGCAGAAAGGCAGCAGTATCCACACTCTTCTGTTCCACATCAAAGCTTTATGTAGGTGCAAAACAGGGAAAAAAATACAATCTATTCGAAATCTTAAGGTATTACTGATGGAAAGATGCTTTGAAAAGAGACAGCTTCAGAAATTTATGCTCCAATGTGACTAACAGATGAGCAGTAGCACACCGAATATGTTCAGGAGTTTTTATTATTTTTAGTTTTAGATTTTGAGAGTCTTAAACAGGTAGCGTAATTGGTGTTTTTTGGCTTTCGGGCATACAGGTGTTAAAATATTCATCAGCGGCAGGATGACCCAGAAATCCTCCGGCAGCCATGTGCCCAGATCACTCCTTCATCAGTAAACTTGCAATTATTAGAAAGGCATTGTTATTCTATTAGCACATTCTATCTAAATGAAGACAGAACAAGTTGTCTCTTCCCAAAACCTCAAAAACAGTTCTGAGCTAATCAATCAAAAATACTGCCAAGTGCCCTGCTTCTTAAAATCAATGTAATTTTCTAGAATCTTGTAACTGCCAACTAGCATTAAATGGAAGTTCATTTCTTATACGTTTATGTGCTACAAGAGTAAAACTGGAAATGCTTATTCAGAAATCTATTTTTGAATTGTCAATTTCATGATAGTAAATTTAAATGGAAACCAAATAGCTTAATTAATTCTGAAAGCAAATTGAAATTCCAGACCTCATAAAAACCTAAGAACAATCCATCTTGGTGCACACTCCATAAGATTCACAACTTCTAACTCTTTCTTTTCATAATTCCATTTCTAAACTCATCATCCCATTTTCATTCTTTAAGATTGAAAGTGTAGAAGAGTAACAAGCCAGCTTGCTGTATTAAAAAAAAAAAAAAAAAAAAAAAAAGCCTGTGGTAGTGGAAGAGTGAGTGTCAGCCGTGAGCTGAAATTTCTTCAGACACAGAGCTAGATATGAGTGAAAATATCTGCTTTGGACTAAGAGTAGGTAAATTCTGACAGAGAAGCCAAGATAAGCGCTTCTTCTATTAGTAATGCCACAGGTTCAGCTGCAGCAATATAAATCTCCTCAGTGTTTGTATTCGAGTTTCTCTTAAAAATATTATTTACTAAGTTCCTCAGTATTCCTCCACAACAAGTTCAGTTACTATTTTTAAAAAAACTGACATACACAGAATGGCATATTCAAAGGTGGATAAAGACACATCAACTCTGAGTCTTCTTTCTCAAGAGCACTGGGAACTTGAAGAAACCTGTAATTAACAACTGGAAGGCTGACATCAAGACGCACTAGGTTAACATAACCACTACATTCTAGTCTACTTGACTCTTAAAAAAAAGAAAAATGTGGATATATTTCAGAAAATACTTCTTCGCAATTATGAAATAAACCCATAGAAATAGAAAAGATGTGCTTACGAGACTGCATGCTTGAATGCATCATAAGCACCATATCCAGGTCTTTTGTACTTGTCATCAAATACCCAGGCAGTTCTCTGGAAGAGACTCTCAAGCTGCTCATCCTTAGTGTACTCCAAGACCTCTGCAACATGGCGAAGAATGCTGTAAACCTTGAACACAAATGGGATGTTAAAAAAAAAAAATAAAATCAAAACCAAAAGGAAACAGCCATCCCTCACACTTATCCAGTCTCACCCTGCTAGGTAATGACTGTCTCTTACTCTCATATCGCGCAGCATAAAATCACGTCCTGCAGATTAAAACCCAGAACCAATAGATTTGATTCTAAACACTGTATGAGACTGAAAGCAATCTTTCCCTGTACTTAACAATAAATTACATACTGAGATCTAGGTGCTTACAAAATATCAAAAACATTTTATTAACCTAAACCTCTATCATGCAGTTACAAAGACAAAATCATTCTCTCATGGAAACTGATATGAGAAGCATTATCAAGTTGTTAAACAAGCAGTAAACTTGTAGACAAACAAAAAAAAGTTAGAATCGAGGTAATAATTAATGGTGTTTTACTCAGAAACTTCTGGCCACACAGTAGTAAGGGTTGGATCTGATGCCTTAAATTATCTTTACTCCTTTCCAATAAAATTTGCCCAGTGTGTTAAACCTGCATATGCTTTTGAATTTCTGATCCTTTAAATATCACACTTTGCATCATAAATTTTCAACTGACATCTTGTTTGATCTATTCATTAACTAATAAGCAGCTTACCAGAGCGCTCATGGACACTGATATATTTGCATGGGTAAATGAGAATCAGAGTATGTCTAATAGATGAGAATAATACTTTATTTTTCATATTATCTTATTTGCGTGCACTTTGTTTGCTCAGAAAAGACGACAGCACAACACAGTGCCTGAATAAAGCAAAGCAACTTACAGTCTTTGATTTTGTGAATTTGTCTTCACATTTGATTGCCTCCTCTGGAGAAACTCTTCGTTTTGACAAGTCAATATAACCTACCAGGGAAAATAATTTTCAAAGTGTCAGGCGTTGTGCAAACTGCTTCAAGAGAAAGGCGTAACAAGCAAACAATCTGGGTTAGGACTTGTCCCTAGTCTATACTAACAATTGCTAAAGAAAGTAACAAAACTAAAGCTTAATGTCAAATCATGATTGAAAATCACTTTTTGTTATTCTGCCATTCATTATTTAATCTCAAAGTTAACTGTAGTTTTAGAATTATTCTAGAAAAACATTTTACTTAAGAAATATACAAACAGGTTCATATGAAATGTGCTTGGTGCTCATCTTCATTATTTCTTTATACATGGATATAGATTTTGCACAAACATTATTATTGAAAAACATGTCCTAAACAGAAAAATACATTAAAAAACTCAAAGATTCAAATGTTCAGAGGATGACAAAATTCAAAGTCTACACAATCTCTACTTGTAACCTTCTACATAAAGTATGTGATACAATAATTACATATAAGTGATCTATTTGACAGCCGAGGCTCAGGACTTAAGGCATGGGATGGAATGTGAAAATTAAATGTTCACCACTACATCAAATTACCCTTCTCTTCAGTCAGGACTTAAAAAATCTGCGTAGATATCAAAAAATTGCACTTTCCTATGGTTTGGTGACCAACAGTCAGCTGGTGAGGACCCACTTAAGCAAATCTTTACTGATGTGATTGACCTTCATTAACCTGATTACCAAAGGGAAAAATTATTGTAAACATCAGATGGCAGGATGGTGGTTTATTTTGCTCAAGTGTCTTAAATACAGAACCCCTGGCAAAATCTATGAATGGCTAAGCTGCCCAGTTAATCTGCATTTCTTATTATGACTTCAGTCTTGATATATCCCGTAACATCCCCAAATACCTTTCTCTTTGTCAACTCTTATGACCACAACACATTCATTCCTTCCAATGCGGATGAGTTTGTTTATGGAACGAATACGTCTTCTGGACAGCTCGCTGAGGAGGATCATGCCTTCAATGTTGTTGTACTCCAGCAGGCTGACGTAAGCCCCCATTTCAGCGATGGACCGAACATTGACCATCACTACATCTTCCACCTCTGGAAATTTATGCTGGTAGAATCTACAGCTTAGGACTGGCATTCTGGAATTTGAACAGAAAACAAGGAAAAAGAAACAAGGATGACTTATTTCACAGTACATCACTGACGACTCCTCCAATCATGGTAAAAAGCAGCAGAGACTGGTGAGGATAGAGAGGAACACTGACAATAGAAACTGCTAATCAGGATAAGGCTTGTGCGATGTATAGTTAGGTTTTAATAGATAATAAGCAATAGATTGATTAATACTTCAAAATTCTCACATGTTTTATGATGTTCACTTTTTCCATGAAAGAAGAAAAAGCTTGCTACCCCAGCTTCATTGCCTGCTTCAACTGTCATGCCATCCGTACATAGTGCACCACACCGAAGAGGCCTCAAGTGGTGAAAAGAAGGCACTGCACTCTTCACAGTCATCTAAATTCACAAGGCCACGTAAAGTTTTAAGTCAGAAACCAGATTTCAACAACAGGACACAGGAGAGAAGCTTGCAGTGCTAACAAAGGTATTCATAGGCACAGCAATAGACAGCATGCGAAAGGCTGAGAAAGTAAGAGGTAGAGTGATGCTGCTCCACTACTACTGAGAAGGAAGACTCCAGATTCCAGAAGATGATTTTCTGAACCCAGCACAGGATGGTTGGAATAGTCCTGCAAGAACTATGCCAGAGGCCACCTGTCAGCATTGACAGGAAGCGAAGGCAACAACCCAAAGATGGAACGAGCCTGACGTGGGTGAAGCACTAAACAGAAAACAGACCCCTAAAAATGACTTTTAAAAAGCCTAACATAAGTAGCCAGGATGAAAAAAATACATATATATAAAAAACAGGATTCTTTCGTCATAGATCCAAAAAAAGTACCAGGTTCATGTTAAATAATCATGTGGTGACACGATGGGACGCTCAAAGTGCCTCCCTCTCCTGATGATGACAGCGATCCACTAATGGTGAGGCTGGGCTCAGCACTTTTCTCAGCTTCATGCACAAGTTTAAGAACATTTTAGAAGCAGGAGCCTACAAAATTGAGTCAAATGCACTGCTCCTTCAGTTTAATTGTACTTTCAAGCGGTGCTCCTGATCTTCACAGCAGTAGTAGTGCTTTCTAGCTATATGAGGCTCTACAAAGAGAACACGACAGGAACGCCAAGTGCTACTATGCATGGCCACACAATGCAGAAGGCCGTGTCTGCCCTCGTTTTCATTTCTACCTTTCAGAAAAAGGGATACAAACTAGCAGAGCAATTACGAAGACATACAATTTCATACAATCTGAAGCTGAAAAATCAGCCCCAAGACTAAAACCAAAAACGTTACAGGCCACGCTTCTAGGCCACCTAAGGCAAGTCCAGCGAACCCCCACCCGTGGGGCAGGCCGCAGACCGCCGAGCCGGCCCCCAGCACGGGGAGCAGGACGGGCAGGAGCAGCCCCCACGCCGGGCCCCGCCGCTCCTGACCCACAGCGGGAACTTCCACGCCAGCCTCCCGCGGGGCCGACCTCCGCAGCGACGCCCAGCCCGGCCGCAGCGCCACGGGAGGGCCGGGACCCCGGGAGGAGCCTACCCCCCCAGCCCCAGCCCCGGCCCCACGAGGCCCACGGGCTCCCGGCCCGCAGCTGCGGGGCGGCGCCGCTCCCTCCGTCCCTCCCGCCCGGCCTGCGCCCAAGCGGCCGGGCCCATCCCCAGCCGCGGTCGGAGCCGAGCCCCCTCCCGACCCCGCGGCGCCGTTCCCGGCCGCTACCTGCC
>CM021769.1:37134137-37196176 GCA_011076525.1 Nettapus auritus
GCGGGGCGCCGCGGGGCCGGGGCGGGTGGGCAGCGCCGGGGCGAGCGCCCGGACCGAGCCCCCGGCGGGGCCGCCCTCCGTGTTTCGGCTGTGGGGCCGCGGCTGGATCCCCTCCTCCGCGGTTTCTCCTCTCCGGCGGCTCAAAATTAGCCGGCAGCCATCTGAGGGCTGCCGCGGCACCCAGAGCCACGGCGTAAGCGGCTTCCAGGGTGGCGGTGTGGGGGGGGGGGGTTACAGTCGTACCGTTCGGCAAGCCAGGATTTAAAAATAGAACACGAATATATGCAAAAATGCACAATCAAACCATACCTTCCCTTCACTGTTTAACTGATGTTGTGTAAGAGGTTAGCCATAAAATTCTTTTTTAAAAAAAGGAAGTGCAGTGAGTGGACAGTCAAGTATTTTTCCAGGTTGTGACAGCAAACCGCTTGTCATGCAGTCAGATGTCTCCTGACCAGGCTGAAGAAAGCAGCCAACAACAGAATGAATGCAAACGTTTAGAACTGATAAACTACTAAAAATGCTGTTTTAATAGTGCTGTTCCTCTTCAGGACTCTCCAGGACTGGATATAATCTTTATAGGAAGATGTCTTGCAGGATAGAAAACCTCAAACGTAAAATAATAACTATTCCCTCATGAATGAGCTCAGGCCATACAAAACAACAGTTTATATGGAAATATTAATATATTACATGGTAAAGGTTCTGTTTTGAACCTCAGTACAGAAATAACTGACTGCATGTACTAAGTCACCTGGCCGCCTGCTATTCAACAGCGCTCTTGTCGTTCCCTTTACACGTCCCAGAGGAGGCACCTCAACCACTTCTGAAAGGTGTCTGTTTTTGTGGCAGATCATTGTGGCAAGGAGGTAGCGAGGTACCAAGATTTGATATTTACGAGCCCTGTTTCAAATGAGGTAACAGAATAATAATGTGGCAGATATTTTGATAGGAATGTGAGCTAAGATGTTAACAATAAAGATGGCCTGCTTCTAGAACGAATTTTTTGTTAACTGACAGAACTGAATTTTGCAAGGTTTTTGGCTTTAGTCTCTTTTGCTGGTGTGACCCTTTCCTGGGCTGGATACGAGCACTCAGGTTTCCTCGGTCTCCTTGACAGTAAACAGGACTTTGTTTAGTGCACTCACAGAGCCTGTGAAATCTTGCTTGAACTAGAAGGTGAGCCAGTCTTGGTCAGGTAGTGAACAGAGTGAAGAGGTAGCTCAAGGTGGTAACAGTGACCTGCTTGTTGTGAAAATTAAGGTGCCTTGTTCTTTGACTTGTCTTTTTATCATGAACGTTCAGAAAGTGTATGTGCTTCTCAGTTACAGCAATCCTGTAGGCATTAATGAAGCTATAATATGTCAGTAGAGTGGGGAAGTAACTGTGTCCACTGCGTAAGCAGAATCTTCATTATACTTACATTTTCCAAGGTCAGAGAGGAAGCATATAGGCTTCTCTGTACAGATCTGAATGTCGTCCTTTGTGCACACTATGTATACAAAGCAGTAACTCAAGTTAGCACAGTGGATTTTATAGTATAGCTACTGAAATTTTAGCTAAAAAGATTAGTCAAATTAAAATATATGTGACAGCAGAGAGGGAAGCAGTTTGGATCCTTTTTCAGTTCCCAGTTCTGCTCCAGAAACCTGGAAGTTTGCTACTGGAAATAAATAAATTAATAAATAAAATCCTATCCTGAATTGTCTCTGCTATTTTACCATGCTGATGTTTCTTCATTGCTTCATACTTTCTGTCATGTCCATGTCAGAAAATCATGTGTAATTTTTTTCCTAATTCCTCTGGATGATGCAGGACATTTTTATTTCTTCCTCTGTTTAACAGGGCTCAGACCATCATGAAGGCTCGTTTGAAAGGAGCCCAAACAGGTCGTAACCTCTTGAAGAAAAAATCTGATGCTTTGACACTTCGATTCAGGCAGATCCTTAAGAAAATTATCGAGGTAGGTAAATTAGAATTCTTCTGTCTCTCTTTATTCGAAATCTTTTTGTCAGTTGTGCATTCCCATTCTGCTAACTTCATTAGGTAGGCTGGAATGTAGGACAACACTGTAGATAACCCGTTCTTTGTAAATGAGGCTTCTGAGGACAGGCGAGCAGAACTATGTTTTCCTGGCTGCAGTGGTACAGAAAGTTTATGAGAGTTAATATTCTTCACCTCTTTCCAACTAGCCCTCGGCTGTGGTTCCCTACCATCTCTTCTGCATTACAGGAAGTTTGCTCTGATGGTGCCAAATACGTTATGAGTGGATCTAACATATTCTATAGCGTTACTTTTGTTGCTTTATCTGGCCTGAGAGGATACTGCACATCTGTAATGTTTTTGGCATGACTAGGCACACTAGGAAGCAGAGACAAGAAATTTTGTCCAGATGGACCTTGTTCCTTTATGAAGAAACATCACGTTCTCTTTCTTTCTTCGTAACATGACTGACAAATCCAAGATATTCAGCAGAGCTTAATATGGTTTGTTCTCTCCTACCATACTAGACAGGTTTTAGTTGTACTGTTTTTGCTGGAACTGTTACGATGTCTATGGTTAGCAGCAGAGTTTTGTTAGCTTCCTTTAGACAAACTCTTGGCACTCTGTATCTAGTTGTCTACAGACTGACTAAGACACAAAGGCTCTTGCTTCTCAGTAGCCTGCTTTTTAGCTGCAAGGCCTTGAAATGTCTAAAAATGGGAAAAAATGGAGTAGTAGGAGAGAGCAGCTTCACAAAGTTACATGCACCCATATGCTGAAAAACAACTTCAGATGTCTCATAGTATCCAGTACAATATGAAGTAAAAGTGCTTTCCTGCTGAGACATTTATTGTTGCAATTTAACCCCCATGTAGTAGAGTTTTATGATTATTGAGACAGATGAGTGTTCTGCAGTTTCTTTGAGTTCTTACACTGGGTGGGTGAAACAGCTGAAGTATTTCTTTTTTAATCAGTCACCTGGGAATTATGATTTGTAATTTGCGGTTTGAGAATGAGATAGAGATATCGGATTTTCTCCTTTTTACTCTCTTAAACTTCTCATTGTTTTCTTTATGCTGTTAGTTATTCATCCTGGAAAAAAAAGAGTAATATACCTTATATTTGCTGCCTCTTTTTTTCTTTTTCAACAGACTAAGTTGCTGATGGGAGAGGTGATGAGAGAAGCTGCCTTTTCACTTGCTGAGGCAAAGTTTACAGCAGGAGATTTCAGGTGAGGACTGCTGATCTTATGGGTATCCTACCCATGGGAAAGTGTGATCAACAAACTGTTGATTTCTCTTCTGGAAATAAGTACAATTCTTAAACACACTTTTTAAAAGAAAAATAGGCAGTGGGCAAGGTAGGACAGGATTAACTGAATTCCATTAAATAAAGGTGAGAGACATCACTGCAGAAGAGAATTTGTGTGGTGAAAATGTATAAAAAAGAAAGCTGAAAAACGAACAGAATTTACATACAAATTATGCACAGATCCTTGATTTGAGAAGTTGTTTTTTGCAGCTTGGAAGCTAAAACATAGGTATACAAGACTGTATATCAGAGTGTTGGATTATGTATTATTTTGATTTTTGTTGTAGACTTGAGGACAGGATCCAATATGTGTTATTTTTTCCCAGTAAGTCATTTGGAGATTTTACTCAGTGTTTTAGCATCCTGTCTCATGACCTCTTGCCTCACTAGGGCTAGTGAGGGCTGTATGTGAGAGGGGAGACAGAGCTTTTTCCTTCTGTGGGTTATTTTTAATTGCATTTTAATAAATTACAATTCTAACTAGACTGTTTGTGCACTTTATCCAAATGTAGCTCTTATAGTGTTAATAATTCAGCTGATGGTACCACCAATTAATGGGGAAGAGCTTAAGTGATAACCTGCGTGCTTCTGGAGGTGCACAGCATCCATGAAAGCCTTTTTTTCCTCATTTGGATGTGGTGCTGTTTCCTGCCTTAAGCAGGCAGTGTTTAGGTATAAACAATAGTTAGATTCCACCCTGTAAGTAAACTGTACTTCAGTGGAAGTGTTGGCTACAGTGACCTGTTCTTGGAAGACCTTAAGACACTTTAGAATCCTTCAAGATGAATTGTACAAGCCTAAGTTTGTTAACACGGTAACAGCTAGTGGGTAAACAAACTCATTTATTGTTCTGAAAGAACAAATAAATATGAACTCATAAAAACGAACAGGGTGTTGTGGCCTTGGTCTACATTAAAGCCTTGAAATTCCTTTTAGTGGGAAGAGAATTGCACAGTTTGATTAGACTCATCGTTATTGAAATATTTTAAAGTCATTTGCCAGATAACTGGCTAGTTTTTAGATATGCTTTGTATACTTAGTCTAAAACATTTCCAGAGTTACATTTCAGAGTTTGTTTCTTTTACATTTCCAGACATTGCTGGAAAACTGTTTCTTTGAAAGCTTCTGTGTTAGCTATGAAGACTGTGCAATTAAATTCACAGAGTACTGAACTAAAAATAATTTCCAAATCATTACAGCTCTTTGATAACTACTTCACCTTGCCTATAGTGAAGAATTAATGAACCACTTCAGTGTTCATGATTAAGATGTATGCTTTCTTCCTTACAGTACCACTGTGATCCAAAATGTGAACAAAGCTCAAGTCAAGATCAGGGCTAAGAAGGACAATGTAGCAGGTGACTCTCCTCTAGACTATGGTTATTTCAACTTTTAAGGGAATCATGGGAGGTGACTGAAATATGCAGGATTGTTTCCAAACACCACTTCCTCTTATTTCTCTTATTAATTTAACAGTAGGAACATTTCTAATTTACTAAGATTTTTCAGATACAGAAGATTTTTTTTATGTTGAGTCATTTACCTCTCATAAGATGAAACAAGTAAACTACAGTCCAATTTCTAGACCTTCAAGTAAAGCACAATTTCCATTACTGAAAGTAAATCAGAAAACCGGGAAATTAAGTATCAGAATTAAATAAATTTAAAGAAATTAAATAGCAGTAATTGTCTATGAAGAAAACAGGAAAGAATAATCAAGATTGAATGCTGAAAATATTCCTTAAGTATGGGGAATATGTTGCTAAGTGGTAACATAGTAAAATTGAATACTGAATACAAGGGAGTACTTCTCTGAATTTTTCATGTGTCTAGATCTCCATGATCTCAATATAATTTCAAAGTTCCACATTAAAGTGGAAGAATCAGCATGATTAAATCTTTCCAAGCGATATGGGGAGATTTTGGAAACAAAGCTTCTGAGCTTATGGAATTTAATAGAAGCAAAAGGGGTAAGAATGGGTTGTAATTAAAAAAAATATATAAAACCTTATGTCTCTTACACACATACTTGCTCGCTTCTGCCAGGTGTAACCTTGCCTGTTTTTGAGCACTACCAGGAAGGAGGGGACAGTAAGTACAAAACAAGTGCTTTCTATCTTATATGTACTTGTAGCTATTCTGTGCTAATAGAAAAATACTTGTCATACTTTGCTGATAAGTCAGTTTACATCACAGGCATAACAGTATATATTTCCTCTGTCTTTAGCTGTTTGCAAAGCTATTTTTGCTTTGTCCTGTTCCTCTAACATGGAGAGATTATTAAGGGGTCATAGTGGATTTTAATTTCCCAAATCACTGAATTTTTCAAATTAGGAGAAGGCTTGTTTACCAGGTTTTTGAGACTGGTAGATCTTACTATAGACATGCACAGCAATGATTTGTAGGAACACAAACCATTATAACGATTGATTTGTTAATGGGCAAAGACTTTAGCTTATCGCTTTCTGAGCTGTCTGTATCCCTGTAGTTCATAAAGTACTAATTTTTATCTAGAAAGAAAACACCATGGTAGCATTAGCAACAAATTTCACGTTTTCTTTTTTTCAGGCTATGAGCTGACTGGCCTGGCCAGGGGTGGAGAACAGCTGGCTAAGCTGAAGAGGAACTATGCAAAGGCCGTGGAGCTGCTTGTGGAACTGGCCTCCTTACAGGTTGACGGGAGAAAAAAATGGCTGGGGAGTGGGGAGGACTCTTTGGTTTCTTCCTGTTCTGAAATTAAAAGTAACATAGTCTCAGTGGTTGTAGCTGAGTACTTTCAGCTGTAATATATACCTTTTGTCTCAGTGCTGTACAAAGTTGCAAACCTTTTTCAGCCACAAAACACAGTTATACTACCACTTCATAGTCCTCTACAATGCTATGAAGAAACTGTTAAGTTGCTATGTGGTGTAGTTGGTATTTGAAACTGCTGAGGTGCAGTGTTCAGATGTAATCTGGTAGCAGTAAGAGCACCAACGTTATCAGAAACAATTCTGCTTCCATCAAGTGAGCAGCTTTGGCTTACAAGTGCTATTTGTTTTTGGGTGTAAAAAACAAGACAAACTAGGCATTTCAATGTAATGTGTTGATTATTTATTCCTGTTCTACAGACATCCTTTATTACTTTGGATGAAGCCATCAAAATAACAAACAGACGTGTGAATGCAATTGAACATGGTGAGTGCTTTTCTGTTTGGGATGCATAATGCTTTTGTGTCTCCATGCAAGATGGGGAGCTGGGTCCTGGAAGCTACTCTTCTTTTGACTGATTTTATTAGTAGGATTTCAAACCAGTTCAGGAATGTTTGAGAGAGCATTGCAATGGAGCACATTGCAAATAACAACAATGAGGAGCCCAGTTCCATTCTGAGTTGTTGATAACTGGAATTTTGCATGTATGCATTCAGTAGATGACTAAACTATCCCTTTCAGTGTATTTTTCCATAGATCTACTTAAAACGTGCAGGCCTTATCTGCAGCTTATCCCTTAGCATATTTGACTGTAGAAAAGTTTTCTTCTGCATTTGGCAGCATTGCTAGCAGATTCCTCCTTTGGAAAAAGTGGTTCTGGCACATGGCTTTCAGAATTGCTCAGTTGGTGTTAAAGCTTTTCTTTGATGGCTTGTATCTTCCCTTGTAATAGTATATTTGAGTATTTGTTTTCATGATGGCTTTTTCCAACTGAGATCATAATTCTTTGTGTAAGTCCTATATTGAACATAAGTTTCTGAAAGAATGTGATGGATGAATATAGCTTTACTTCTAATCTTGCCCATCTTTTGAAGGATTATTTTTAACCAGTTCAATGGGGAAAAAGACCTTATTAAAAAGTCAAGAATCAGTGCTTTCAATTCCATTGCATATCTTTCAGAAGAATGTGTTATCAGAGATTGGGTGATGTTTGGAGTCATAGTTTAGTCTTGGACTTACTGAAGAAAATAATTTTGTATATTTGTCTAATGAAATAGTGTAATGAAAGACAATTCCCCTTGGCCAAAAGAATTACTAGATTTACTTTAAATAACCATCTGTGCACTGTATTATGACAACTTCCTGAGTAATATAGCAGCAGTCCAACAACATCCTTGTTTATATTTCTTTAGTGATTATTCCCAGGATTGAGCGCACTCTTTCCTATATCATCACAGAACTGGATGAAAGAGAACGAGAGGAATTTTACAGGTAACTATCTAAAACAAGACCAGACCGGTCTCTTTTTCTCAAACAGACCATTCCTCAGAGAGGACTTAGGAGAACTGCCAAATCTGGCAGTGAACGTTGTTAAGTATGACCTGGTTCTTAATGCACATTTTGTTTCCAGAGCTGGACACTTGTAGACCTGTGATTGCTTGTCGCAGAGTTACAGATGAATCCCTACCACTAGGCTGTACATAGCTGTCTTCAGCTATGTCTCCAGCAGGAATGATGGAATACAGTACACCGAGGTGTTCTGCTTTAAGGACACCTCTCTCACAGAGGCTGGTGTTCTGCACTACGTGAAACAAAGGTGTCAAACCTGAAATGAATTAAAGCTAAGTTGCCTTCATTCAAGAAAAGCAGAGTACTGGTATAATACAGCACTTAAGGTAAAAAATGTCATTTAGAGCTTGGGTGAAAAAATGAGTTAATCTGTGGAGATGAATATCTGGAGATGAAGGGTGACAGCTTGCAAAAAGAGCATTTTGTCATTTATTACAGGACTTTCATTTCCTGGTGAACTTTTCTAGGCAGCTTTATCACAGCCAACTTGTATGACATCTTTGCTGCTAGCCTGTTTTACGAAAACATCACATCGCTTTCACAGATAAACTGAGTTTCTGTTCACAGGTTAAAGAAGATCCAGGAAAAGAAAAAAGTACTGAAAGAAAAATCTGAGAAAGAACGGGAGCTGCGAAGGGCTGCTGGTGGGGAACGTGAACCAGCTAATCTCTTAGCAGAAGAGAAGGATGAAGACCTTCTCTTTGAGTAACCTGGCGCAGTTGTTCTATTTGGAGCAGGGGACCCAGAATACAGGAGGCCCAGTTGCAGTATAATTTGGGACATGTTGCCTCAATCATACTTAAGTGGCTTCTCAGTTGGTGTCTAAGTCTTGAGTTGACTGGGTTGTGGATTTCTCCTGAGAGATTAGAAATCTGGGAACTTGACTGTAACATAGGAGGAAAACGAGAGATGAGTAAGGTGCTTTATTATCAGGAAAGCCTTCTGTTGTGTGTTCAATCTGTTTCTTCATTTAATAGGAATGATTGTCCATACCTGTTTTTGCACGGTGGCTCTACATTTGCCTAATCTGATTCCTTTTTAATCGTTCCTCTTACCGCTGCAGGCAGAGGAAAATCTTATTTAGGGAGGGAGATGCATGCACTGTTCTTTACTGCTGAACTGTGAATTAACGTGAAAGTTGCTTAAAACAGGTGTTGGTACAACTGAAGTCAAATGTAAGTAAAGGCAACTCTAGTTTTCTAACCTGTTGATGAAATCCACAGGCTTTATGATTTATTTCTGTTGCATGATTGTTACCACTGGCCTAAAACATCTGTGGTTTTAATTAGAGGTTCTGCCAACTTGTGTATTCTGTGCTAGAAACAAGTAAAAGTTCTAAATGTTAAATATCTGGTGCCTGTCTCCTGCTGCAAGAAGATGATGGTCTTAAAAGCTTGGAAACTGTCACGTTGATTGTGAGATAGCCCTCTCTTTATCCCACACCCCCAGTTTATAATGTGCACTGGGCATATCTCCTTTTATCTGGTGTCCAAATTCACTTATCCTATACCTCTTTAGATAAACAGCCGAGGAGAAGTCACATCCTCTTGCCACAAATGCATAGAAGCTCTTCTAAACTATCCAGCTCCATGTTGCTTTGAATCTTCATCACAAGTAGGCAGGCAAGCAGGGTCGAACATACAGTATTCCATTCTTGTGCTTTTTTACATTCTAGGGTGATTAGAGGAATTTAGGAAAGAGGTGAATAAGCTGGCATATGCAGTAGGCACCATAGCATAGATTTATTCTGTTAGTACTAGACTCTTCAAAGTAAGCACCTTGTTTTAAACATGATCCAGCACTTAACAGCAGATGCAGAGCAAATGCAAGAAAAATTATTTCTATTAGCACCTTTTAGAAAGTGATTTTACAATTTTATGAAGCAAAAGGCCATTTCTTTCCTCTTTAGAAGCTGAAAGCAGCACAGCTAAATGAATCCATACTTTAGCCTAAGATACAGGTTGGTCCAGCTTGAAAGAGAGAGCCCCTTGCTTTTGTGTTGAACTCCCATCAAACTCTCTTACCTCTTAGCCCACCTGTGTTCTGTCAGGTACTTTCCTCAACAGGAACAGCATCATTCAACTGGTTAAAAAAAAACAACCAACCAAACAAACACCAGCAACCCCACCTGCTTTGTTCCTTGTGTCCTGCTTTAGCTAAGTACAGGAAGGAATTCACACAATGTATTCACACATTCTTATCGTAGTGAAAGAAAAGAGGATCCTTATCTAACAGACGTTTACTGCCACAATGGAAAGAAGAGTCATCTTTAAGAATTATTTTGTTTGTACTGTGCTGGCTAAAATCCAGGCCTTCCAGTACCTAAAGGGGGCCTACAAGAAAGGTGAAGAGTGACCCTTTGTTGGGGAGTGTAGTGATACACAAGGGGCAATGGCTTCAAACTACAAAAGGGTAGATACAGACTTGATATGAGGAAATTCTTTGCTCACAGGACGGTGAGGCACTGGAACAGGCTGCCCAGAGAAGCTGTGGATGCCCCATCCCTGGAGGTGTTCAGGGCCAGGCTGGATGGGGCTTTGGGCAACCTGGTCTGGTGGGAGGTGTCCTGCCCATGGCGGGGGGGTTGGAACTGGTTGTTCCTTAAGCATTCCTTCCAAACAAAACCGTTCTATGATTCTATGAAATGACTATTTTGTCAACCTAGGAAGGATTTCCATTTAGGCTACCAGAGATTAAGATTTATCGAGATGGTTGTACTTGCTATTAGAACAGCTGTTTTTTTGCACCTTGTTGGACTATCCTTTGTTATAGAATAATTCCTTCCTCTTCCGCAGATGGGAATTTATCATATGGCAGTTTATCATCTAAGCTGGAATAGAATTCAATTGAAGATGGTTTAAAGTAGTATAATGTAAAAATGAATCCAAAAAACAACAAATCAGAATTTTTAAGTCTGGAACTCACTGACATCTGACATACGAAATTCTGTGGCTGTCTAATAAGATGACAGGCTTGTCCCTCTGAAAATAGATCACATCAGGACAACTAATGGACAGCTAAAACTTACTATGTTAACTTCATAAAGTCTCAGAATTTAACTGAAATTATTTTTTCCCCCCAAAGAAATACAAAGATTAAACTAAATTGAGAAGATTAGGCAGCATCAGTAAGACAGCTACAGTAAGACTGCAGTCTTCTCAGGTGTACATTTTCCCTCTGCAGTCTGTTCCCTTCTGACACCATGCATCCAGTGGGAGAGGTAAGGAGAACATCATCTAGGGCCCTGATGGGTCACAGTATCTTTCACACACATCCAGCAAAACAGCAGGAAGATGACTTCCAAGATTCACTAGAAGTAGTAAAATTGTACAGTGATTTATTTTAAATCTAGAAATATTTTACATTTTTACATTAGTGTGCAGTTCATGATGTCTCAAAATACAGAGTGCAGATACACATATAAAAGTACAATGTGGGGCTAACCACAGGTCTCAGTAAAGTTACCTTAATTAAGGCATTAAACCCCCACTATATATTTTAAAAAGTCACATATAATTACATTCAAAAATTTATGCAACTCAGCTAACATTTAATTAAATCTGGACTGGTAAAAATGCAGATACCTTCATTTCAATCTGACACAGCTCACTACAAAGCCTGTGATAAAGTGTTGCACCAGTGAAGTTTGCATATTCTCTTTTACTCTCAAGGGAATTAACACATACTCTTCATTAACAAAAAAAAGGCAGAATCATTTGTTACACATGGTAGTTCCAGGTCCAAACTGGTGGCAGATGGACCGCCAGGTACATTGCTCAGTGGTTATAACTACCATAGCACCTCTTTGTATGGGTATCAGCAAGTACTGTGTGCCTTGGGAATTAAGAGAGTAGAGCTGAACTTCAACATCACTTAAGTCTACATTCAAAAACTTATTGGTATAAAAACAGCCTCAGTACACCATTTCAGAAAAACCAGGGAGAAGAACATCAAACACATTAACAGTATGATTAACTTTGAAAGACACTGGCTATAAACAGTGAACACATAAAGGGGGTTCAGCAACTGTCTCGAGCTGATTGTGACTGCAAGAATTTGGACAGCACTTACACAGCTGAGCTAGGTTACCCTTAAAGAATACATTTTACTGCTTTCCATCTTCTTGTCCAACTATGAAACAGTCAATACCAAAAAGCCTAATACTTCTACAATCCTCTTTCTTAAAAAAGGATAGAATTGATACAATGTTTTGTCATCTATGAAACACTGTCTATCCAACATACCTGAACGGTGGTGTTTTCAAACAATTTATTAAACTGAGAATGTGCCTGCAATGTGAGGCAAAAAGCTATTATCTTGAATATCTAGCCCTTAAACCAACAGCTAGAACGTTATACTATTTCTAACAGCGAACTGAAGATATTAAAGATTTGAACTTTATCTGAAGGGTCATTACTTAGCCTCACTAACTGCTTATTGCTTCTCAGCCCTAAATATTAAACCTGCAAATGCTTCCTAACAAGACAGGAATGCACTCTATAATTTTTCAATGCACAATGTTAGCTCAGTAACTAGGAAAGTTATCTGAAATTTTCTTTGCATTTCCTGTATACTTGGAGTTCTCTGTTCAACTATGGGTATGAGTTTGTTCCATTGAAACTTGAAGAAAGAATGTATGCAAGACAGTATGGAAAAAATCAACTACTTTTTAATCCTTCAACAACAGACAGGAATGAACTACACGTTGACGTAACTCCAGTGTTACACCTGTAAGAATTCAGAAACACTATGGCTAAAATTAAGAGAGATTCACATTCAGGGTTCTTTGTGCTACCCAAAACCAAAACGGCCGAGACACTACTACTCAGTCAGCTTCAGCAATAGAACAGCCCTACTGCAGATGCGTAGCCTTTGTAGTTAAGCCTTCACAGCTCAGAATTTGAGGATGCAGAGATGTTCTCATTTGCTTTGCCAAACACACTAGGATACAGACATACCTTGCCTTTTTTTGTTCACTTGTTTCAAGTTTTTTGTTCTAACAATTACAAATAATCCCCTTTCTTAAATTCTATTCTTGTGACTTCAGTTACCAGTGTTTCACACACTCTTACTGCAGTACTGAGCAAATGCAGGACAGCATGTAGGCTAGTGAATTATAACGCTTGTTTACAGCGCAATAGCTACATTCAGCTATTTTAATTCCAGTTAGTTATCCATTAGACCAACAGCCATACAATAAACCATTTGCAGAGATTAAAATACCCACTTATCTTCCAATGTTCAGCACATCAGTCTGTTTTAGCCAGTATTCTGTTATAAAACATGAGAACTTAAGTTGACTTCCAAGCAGTGTTTTATAACTATATATTTTTCATAAAAATATAACCTCTGCCTTTCTAAATATCTGTAGAGATCTGTGGAGAACAGTGGCTCCAATCAGGCAATGTTTTAAAGAAAATTCCGTAAAAATATCAAATCTAAAAGATCAATATAATATTCATCTTTGATTGGACCTAAAATTAATGTGCAGTCAAATCTGATTTTTAAAAGTCTGACTAAAAAGATACAAGGATAGAAATATTTACATTATACACATTTTCCAATTACAGTGCTATTTAGAAAGTGGAATGTTTTTTAGAATTAAAATATAAATTCAAGCCTCAAAGGGTAGCTCCAGACCAGTGGCATCTTTGTTTTTCAATTTTTTGAAAAGTAGAGATTTGTCATTAATATTAAAATTTTATGTGTATATTATTTCTCTGCCCAAGGATCTGTAGAATTACACTCAAACTACCATCATGTCCCACAAAGTCATTAAGTTAAGTGTTAAATAACATTCATATTTATAACTATGTGACAACATGGACTGTATATACACATACACACACACACACTTAAAATCTTGGATTTCCTAAGAGTGGCTAGGTAGAAAAATGTGGATTTTTATATAAAAGTTGTTGCTAGAAAAATCTATCTAAAGCTTAGTACTGACAAGGTCTCCATTTCTAGACCACAGAGAAAGAACATCTGGACAATCTTTAGATCAGTTAAATCAGCTCAAGCTGATTAGTACATTTTTTTCAATAATAAACTATCCCACTTGCAAAGGATGCAGCCACTGAGGTCTATAGAGCTCACACACTTATTACTAGAACTGAACAGACCTACATACGATCCCCTTAGAATGATCACAAGATTTAAATCCATTTGTCCCTTGGAATGATCCTCTCTCATCGTAGCCAGGTAGAGGGTACCCACTGGGGCTCTGTGTCAAGTTTGTTTATTAACCGAAGTAACTCTTGATAAGCCTTGTCAAGATCAGAATTCACAATTGCTGTGTCGAAGTAGTGACCATTGTTTTGTTCCATCTCCCTCGTCTTCTCTATGATTTCTCTCAGCTCTTCTGGCTGCAATCAAAAACAGGGAGTTATTGTATGTGTGTACACCTCTCCCCCCTAACAAGAGTAGGGAAATATAACAACTCAGGTTTTCTAAATAAATTTTCATGGCATCATCAGCTGCTTATAGCTAAGTTTATGACTACAATGAACCCCTGGCTTTAAAACGTGTCATGGAACTCAAGACAATCATCTCTGGCTGGCCACAAGTGGCACTCCAGTACAACGGTCCCAGACTGAAGTAAACGAGGAAGACAAAGCACTGCTCCTTTTATGACATGCATCTGACTGAGGCTCAAAAAATTAGGTTGCCACACCTATGATCTTTCTGAAGACTGCAGAGAGAAGGAGGAAATTTATCCATGTAGAGAAGACAATTATTTTTAACCCTGGCAAAAAAAAAAAAATCCCTGTTTTAAGACTTTGACTTTAATGCCCTTTTAGATTTTACATCCATACAATACATGCATCACCCTTGCATCATGTAAAAAGGGCAAAACACAGCTTAGAACAGAGTGAGAAGCAATTCCTGATCAACAGCTGTATCAGGAGTCCTTATGAGTAGATGCAGTCATGCTGTGAGAACTGTTCTTCCTCAGTCTGAGCTACATTTTGCTAAATTAACACTGTGTGGGTTGAAAAGTACTCCCCACTGTAAGGCAGATTCCAGTTAGAAGGCTGAAGATACTGCATTATCATAGCAATATGCACTTTGTATCCCATAAACCAATAAGGACCTTTTCAGAGCTTTCAGACATCTTGGATACATGTGGGGGTTGTAATTCCCCTCTGCAGAACTAACTTCTCATTTAATAAAATCACCTGAACTGGATAAGCTGAGATCTTGGAAAACTCTAAAACTTGAAAAGTCAGCCTACAAGATCAAATGTAAAAATTATTTTATCTAAAAGTTTTGTAATACACTTTGAAGTAAGTACTTTTCCAAGGCCAGATGAATTCTGAAAGGAAAAAAAATGCTCTTTAGAGTTCCTCCAAGATTTACTTGAAGACAGAGCTGGATTTCTATAGTTTTGAAATAAAGGGTCACATTTTTGTACCCAAATGCAGAGACCAGCACTGTGACCTAGGACAACTGAACTAGCAATGGATCCTCTTGCCCCATACCTCTCACATTCAGTTAAGGAAAGCACCCTGTGCCCCCCTCTGAGCACGGTCTGCTTAATGACCTGCAGCAAACATATCTCTAACTGTACCACTTCCCGTGTATCCTCAGCACTATTACCATATCAATTCCAAAGAAAGTATATGAATTTGTTTACCAAAAACATTCCAGATCCGTAAATAAAACAAAAGGTTTCATAAAAGGTGTTAGATGCATTACCTTTGGGTTTTTCCCTTCTTTGGCCAATAAAGCACGCAATCTCTCTTGTGAAGGTGGTGCAACAAATATTATATATGGCTTCAAGTCAGAATTCCGTAGTGTCTTCAATGACTGCACAAAAAGGATTAATTATTGAACAGCTAACCAATTTCTGCACAATTGACCATAACAGTATTATTACTCCCACTCAGAGTTTAGTCACCATGGGCTATAAAATCGGTATTCTTTTTTTTTTTTTTTTTTTTTTTTTTTAACTTTATGGAACCCAAACATTTACTTTTGTTCAAGACTAACTTAAGCTGAAGGAATATCTTTCAGTATGCAAAAGCAAAAAAGTCACCTAAATTGAAGCAAGTTTCCTTTCAATGCTCGGGAATGGTGTGAGCTTTTAATTAAGAAAAGAACCTTTAAATACGAATCAAGAAGATTTCAGTTTATTCTTTTCTGTTTTGAAGATTAAAATTCAGGACACTAAATACACTACATCCTTAGCATAATTTTTGCAGGCTACATGTATATCAAGGGATGGGAAATAAAAAGAATCTGTCTGTAGTTTAATTTTTCCAAAAGCTTCCTTCTGTCTGTCTTGGGACAAGCTACTATCTCTGAGATAGATTTTGCAACCACAGAATTAGAGCATGTCAATTTAACACAGTATTAAAATTTTTCAGCTTATTACGTGCTTTGTGATGCCCATAAGTGATTCCAGCAAAGCATCACAGTCCCAACTGATGATGCCTTATTCTAGCATCCATACTTCCAGACTTTATTGATGTATCTAAGTTCTAGGGAATCTCTTACAGCACTTGGAACAACAGCAGACCACATGTATACAGTATGTCATAGCAGATCAGCTGTGTTCCATGACTAAGCCTCCTACATTTGCCTAAATATCAAAGTTGAGGTCTGCATACATAGTTTGTCTCTTTTTTTCTCTATAATCAAAAGGTCATAATTGAAGAGCTTTCAATTTTGTTGATTTGATGTACTTCAACCCTGCCTCCTGTAGGACTGCATAAACTCATTCCCCAAATGCAGTTTCCAAGTATAATCACAAACAACTTCATCTTCAAAAACCTCTAAGCTCCCAGAGAAATTGCAACAGAGACAAATCTTATTGTAATTAATTTTTCAATTGAGATATTTGGTGAGAAATATCTAGAAACCAAGGTCCCTTTTAACTTTAGCACAGATACAGACGATGTTATAAATGTAACCTTCTTGTTCCTTGTCTGAAAATATATACAACACAGTAAATAGAGTCAACTAAACATCACTGAAAAAAACTTGGAATAAACATGGAAATAGACCCTGAACAGACACAAATCTACTATAGCTTTTAGATTTTCATAGTAGTTGCTAGAATTAAAGCACAACAGACAACAGCTTTTGCTATACCTGGGTATGTAGATTTAAAAGGCATATCTTGCCGGAGTTGATTACTTGCCGCACGGAGTCTATGCTGGTACCATAAAGATTCTTTTCAAATTCTCCATATTCAATAAACTTCCCTGCAGCTATGTCATTCTCAAATGCTTGTCGGGAAATGAAATGGTAATCTCTGCCAGCTACTTCAGTCTCCCGCCTACTCCGAGTGGTATCTACAACAAAAGCAAAAAAAAATAAACTGAGACAGTGATATACCTGTAGGACTGAAGGGGAGAAATCAATATTTCTGTTAGAAGAGGTATTACTATCAAGCAAAGAAAAGCATTTAAAACATCCAAGAAATACAGGTATTTTATGTAATAAATATCCTTGCAGAGGTTAAACTGTCAAAGGCTGAACATACATTTAGATGTCTTCTTATATTCATCTAGGAAATACAGTCAATTATGTAAGGCATAATTTCACCTGTGTGGCAGCATTTTGGACATGGAAAGAACTGCTGGTTGTTTATAACACGTTATAATGTTAAGCTGTTTATAAACCTAATTTCAGGTACAGAAGTCATTAAAATAAAAAATTCAGTAGAATATAAGTAGCTTGGAAAGACACTGAGGACACCTAAATTTAAAATTAAGCAGGATAGCTAGTTCAAAAATTCTTTAAAAAATAAACTGGCACATCTGTCAAACTTCTGTAACTCATTCTAACTATCCAAACTGAAATATACGTGTCATAGTGTATACACGTCAAAGCCACTTTTTGCCACGCAAGACATAACTTGCCCTTTATCCAAGAGCTGACTCAAGAACTCCAAACTCCTAATTACAATTCTCATCACGATATTTGACTATAGACAGCCTTTAGAATAAGCAATCATATCTGCCCATCAAACTTACGGGGAACTGCAGAGGCAAAGCGGTCCACTTCATTATTCATAAGTCTCTGCCGCAATTCATTTTGACCACAGTTCTGCGGACCGATCAGAACAATAGGCCGTTTCCTATTTGCTGGTTGATGATACAGTGACATTTCCTCATAGGTCAATATTTCTTCATTATCATAATCTTGACAGAAAAACAAAACATAAGTGTCAGCATTTATTTTATCTCTTATTGCTAGTTGCATATAGCACCTGTCATGCTGTACAAAATTTCAGGAAGCTCCCCTCTAAAACCCAGAAGATTATGACTTGTCCAGTAAACCAAGTCATTCTTTCTCCCCTTCTGGGGAAAGAAAGGGTGTTTCCACTTCATAATGACATAAGCAGTCATATAAACTAAGTAAACAGCTTTGTCAGGAAACAAGTTTCTGGTACAAGAATAACACTACACCCAACAACAAAAATCATCATCCCAATCCCAAAGTACTTTAGTAAAAATATAGTGTAAGTAGCCTACACAACTCACCGTGGACAAAAGTTTCCATTTTCTAAACTTCACTATACATAGTGACACATTACAAAACCATAATAAAGTGGTTCACCATTGTAAGATAATGAGTGCTTCAATGCCTAAAAACCTGTTTTATCTCATCTTTTCTAAAGACACTAAACGACTCTACTAATCCCACCACCTCTTTTGTATCCTTCACTAAACGCTATTACAAACCATACTACTGCTACCACAGAACACCATCAGCATTTCTAACTGCCTGGATTTAGGCATTCTTTTTATAAGGCTATTTGTAGAATCTTCTATAGTTGCCTTTAAATGCACACTGTATAAAAGAGGTTACTTACCATCATTTTTATTTGCATTGTATAAAACCTTTTTCCGTTTCTTTTTGTTTTTCTTTGCACACCAGAGTTTTCCTAGCCAAAATAAAATCATCACAATCACTTACCCATGCAGTAAAAAGCTTCCCATCCCACCCACTATTTGGATCTGCAGTTTTGAAAACACAATGTTTTTCAATTCATTACAACAGTAGGGTGTATGAAGCAAATGCTGCATAGGAAGGACTTCAACTGAGACTTGGTACCAACCTAGACTATTCTGTGATTCTGTGATTGGTAGATAAAATTATTTAAGGAGAGGCATTCCAAATTCTTCCACATTAACATAATTATGGACAATGTAATTAGGATAAAATCATGAGATTTGTATCACTAAATTTAGGTTTTCATTTACATAAAGTATTTCCAAGAATCACTACTTTTGTATTATAAAAATGGAGAATTTTCTGTAACTCTACACTGACAAGGTTCCAGGTAATAGTAATTAGCACCTTACTTCGATTCCCACCCCCCCCCCCCTTTCAAAGCATGTGTCTAACCTGATTTTTCTGGCTCCTTGTCTTCTTCTATAGTTTGCTTCATTGCTTCTCTTTGTTGCTGAAAACTTTTTCCTTAAAGCATTTAAAAAAGATAAAAGCAGTTAACATTTGAAAAACATTTCCACGTATAGCTGTATGTGTGTGTGTGTGTATATATATATATATATATATATTTCTATACATTCTCCTGATGACTTCCTCATTTAACTTTTTCCTAAGCTTTTATATCCCTGACGCTTCTAGTGGAGTATGTCATATAAAAGAGAAACCCAATGGGGAAAATATGCTTTCCACAAAGATGTAAAATTATCTCACCCTACTAGAATTAATCTTAAAAAGAAAAAAAAAGTCAAGCTCAATTAAAATCAAGACCACAATTAATATGCATGAAACATGTACATTAGCAACACCCTTTAAAACCGACAGTATTTGGAAGTGATTTAACTCATATTTATGCAAATGCGTCTGTTGTCTTTATGGCATTACCTATTTCATGTGATGTTTACAGTAAAATTTTCAGGGTTTTTTTTTTGAGCTTGTTTTGTAGCATTCATAAGGTGCTTTTTTAATAAGCATTATTTTTAAGGCCCATGTTTGCTGTCAAGCTACATACCTAGTATTATCATCAAATGCATTTGTGTATTTTCTTAGAAGTATCATATAGCTTGTCTATCACTTCCTTCAGGAATGCAACAATGCTACATTAGTAGTGAGTGGGAACTAAAGAATGAGCTGATTTCCTTCCCACAGTGTCCCAACATTTCTCTGGATTTTAGATAGGATTGACCCTTTCAAAAGAATTGCCAGAGATTGTGGAAGTTAAAGTTGCTGAGAAACCTATTTATTGCTTCCAAAACACATTCATCAAGGAAGAGGTGCAGATCACTTGTACAATTCTGGATAGTTTTGCCTAAGAACTGAAAAAACAGGAAAGATTACATTTCCCCACCATAATGATATGGTTTCCTAATTTTTGTTCTTGTTGTTATATATGTTCTATTTATACTAGATTATTATTATTATTACTTGAATTTCAGCTTGAAAAACATTAAGCTATATTTAAAATCAGTGTTCCTGTCATCTCACTCAAACATCATAAAATAACAGTGCTATTCAATGGAATTTGAAAAGATTTTTATTCAGTGTTTAACAGATCAGCACATCTGTAATGGACTAACAGTACATATAATTTTTGCATTGAAATACGACAAATTCAATTTCTGAAACCTCAATTACTCAAAGGCCTCCAGCAGTTAGAAAAGAAGCATAACTGTTGCAAGTAACTGAAGCTTTTTGTTAAGTGAAAACATTTATTTTTCAAGCTTGAAATAATGAGAAACCTAACAGCTGCTCTCATCTCCAGAGATAACGAGCAAGTTGAAATATAAGTTCTCTGCTGTAGCCAGCAGAGGGAACTCTGCATCCAGAGTCCCCAGGGTGAAAGAATAAGGAAAGATGAACTGCAGTGGAAGTGGTGCTTTTACTCTGTGTTTAACATCTATACATGTAGATGCTTCTAAAAGGTCAATCTTTTAAATAAGTATATTACATAACCAACAGTGGGCTCTGGTGCAAAAAGTTCAAAGTCACAGATATTCAAGAAAGTGGATATTTTAGGGTATATGAGTCTTTGAAAACCAGAATATTACCCCCTACAGCTATGGGAACAACCTGTCAAGGCTTTTCTAGAGCTTAATTTACCAGGAATAAGGCCTGCCAGTGGTTGGTTATCTTCATCTCCGTCTCTGTAAGCCTGCCACCAGTTTGGATCTTCTTGGCTGATCACATGGAGTATATCTCCTTTTTGAAAAGACAGGCCTAACTCTCGGCAGGGGACGTATGGGTCATCAGAAGGATCATAGTCAAAATGTGCTTTCACATGTATCTGTGGAAGATCAAATGTAAAAAAACAAGAAAAAAATGTGTAACTTCTGAAGAGTTACATCCCCCATCTTCTGTGATTGCAGTGTAGGCCTGGTATCTAAAAACTCCAAAATCCTTTAGAATGGACATTTTTACTGATATATATGAGATACTGGAACAGAATCATTACCTATGTTAGCAATGGAAAAGAGAATTGTGATAGTTTAGAGATGAACGCCTGAACTTAAATCTTGTTAATTCTGAAGTCTACAAAATTTCTTCACCACTGTAGGAGTAAAAACAACAACAACAAACAAACAAAAAAACCCCTACCAATTTATGGTCTTTGCACTCTAAAAGAATCACAGATATTCTGACATGTTTTTTAAATAATAAACACAGAGATTAAAATCCATTTTCTGGGTTTTAGATGAAGTTTTACTCTAAAAATACTTTGCCACCGACAAAACATTTTTTTTGGCTTTGACAGAAACCTGTGCATCCTTTCTTCCAATTGTTGAAGCTATCTTAAGAAAAGTATGTCAGCTAAAAAGAGAGAGAACAAAGTTCCCAGTATACAATTTTTTCTCCCAAAGAATACTTGCAAGTTACAGTAAAAATTACAAAATTAAAGTATCCAATTGATATAGAGAGAAACTACAGATTTCCAAATACAATTTCAGAAGCACAAGACGGTGCTACTTTTGTATCTTCTTACTATTTTAGAAACTGAGTTAAAAGCAGACTGTATGCTTCAGCTTATCACTGTCAATAATTTTCAACAGTTAATTCAGGTGTTAGTCTGGTAACGATTGAACAATTAAAACTTTTTTGTTGTTCTACAATGTAAATAAATGACCTACAGAACAACTTTCTTAGGACTACCGGAAAAACAGGTCCAGTATCAAGGTCAAGAACTTACGTAAAACTACTTACAACTGTCTCCTTCGCAGGAGGTGGCTTGCTCTGTTGACTGGGAATCAATACGAAGGTCAGAGTGCCGTGCATGTCAGCCTGAGATGAAAAACAGATTAACATACAGTATTAAAATCTGCCTTAAGATTTAAGAATTCTAATAAATAGCATTTTAGAAAATGTTTCAAAAATTCAAAACACAGAAGTTCCTGAAAGCACATAATCTATCTCTGATTTTACAAATATAGTACAGATGCAGAGATTAAGCAGACTAGAAAGCCAATTCAGATTTAAAAAGCTTAGAGTTCCAGATCATGTATAAAATTTTATTTGAAATAGAACACCTGTAACACTCTCAAGTAGAGACTTGAGAGAAATGGATTACCAAGAATTATATTATCTTGTTCTATTTGAAAACACTAATTATCTATGCTGTCAGGAAAAAAAAAATGTAGAAGATGATCCTAAAATTGCTTAAATGGAACAACAATTTCAAATCTAAACATTACCACTATGCTTTTATGCTGTTAACATTACCAAAGTATACAGAACACTTTTTAAAAATTTAATTAGCGCACTCAACTCTTGCTTCTGTAAAGTATCTAATATTGATATAGCCAGTATCTACAAAGAAAGTAGAATTTAATACATCCTGGCTTTAAAGAACTCTTAGTTGTTTGCATACTTTTGTTCGCAGAGTGATTTTGCACACGTAATGAACATCTAGATAAAACGCAAGTGCCAACCCCTGAAGAGGCCTATGTGTCTCACTTTCTATACATCATTCCTGATGTTCATAAAACAAAAATATACTACACATCACAAAAAAATTCCAACCTAGGGCTTAAATAAAGTAAGCATAACTGAGCACACAACATGATTAGGCTGCAGGAAAGGAAAATCCACTATTTTTAGTCAGAATGCACAGCTTCTTGACGAATGTGCAGAATTTCCCAGTGATAGCATGAATAATCTTGACTGAAGTCCTGCACCAGTTCATTACCATTTTAGTTGCAAGGGGTGAAGCTAGAATTAGAAATATTTTCCTTCTCCTGTGATTGTTACATATTAATTGGGGAACAAAGCTTTTTAAAACTTCAACTTTGCATTACAAAATAAAAAAGACAACAAATAATTATTTGTAATAAATATAAAGCTTAAATATCAGTTTCTTAAACTAAGATTTTTTTTTTTTTTTTAACCAATTGCTCTTAAGTTTTATGGCTTTAAGTTTTATTCTGGAACAGTCATTTGCAGGACCTGTTCAAGTGCAGAACAAGATCTCTGCAGAGAACTGAACTGCCAGAGTTGAATTATCTGTTAAGCACATTCGAAACACTGTCCCATGTCGGACAGGGATCAATGGCAGATGCCAGGGAAGAGCATGAGAGCAGTACTGGGCAAAGAGAAATATTTGTAATTCCCAGTTGTTAGCATCCTACCTTGTAGGTCCTCAGAGAGAATGTTTCTACATTTACTAGTTTCTGATGGATTTTTTGCCTGTTTTGCATTGCAGCTTTTGAACTGATGTATAGCTTTGTCATGAATGTTAAATGTGTAACAAACAGCAAAATACCTATCTTGTAAACCCCTAGACAAAAAAAGTTTTTATCAGGAGGAAAAGAGTAAGAAGTCTGGTCTTGTGAAGATTCCATGTGAAACAATTTGTGGTTGGTTAAGCCTGGCCAGCAACTGAGCCCCTCTCCGCCAACTGCTTACTCCAATCCCTCCCCAAGGCACGCTGGGGAGAGAATCAGGAGACTAAAATCAAGAAAAACCTCTTGGGTTGAGATAAAAACAGTTTAATAAGTGAATGTTTAAAAAAAAGTGATGCAGAAGTAATCACTCACTGCCCATTTTTTATTGCTGAGCATGACATTACATGGTATGATATACCATTTTGGTCAATTCAGGACATTTGTCCCAGCTGTGTCCCCTCCTGACCTCTTGCTCACCCCAAACATATTCATGAGTGGGGACAGAGTGAGGGACAGAGTAGGAAAGCACTGTTCAGCAACAGCTGAAACACTGGTGTTACAGTACAAACCCACAACACTGTACGTCTGCTACGAAGATGAACTCCATCTCAGTCTGACATGACCACAGTCATGTCAGGCACATATATTAATTGTGGACTAAGCCAGAGATGAAGATGGAAAAAATCACGGCTTTTCATATGTAAGCAAAGTTCTTAGAAGTCATTAAAAGCAAGTCTCAAGATGACAGCTTGACTCTCTCACATTTAACCCTTTTCACATCTTTCACATTCATTTTTGCATTTGACTGCCATCAGTCAGTAATATCACAGCACAAGAAAGCAAGCTTGAAATGACCCTTTACATGTGAACACTAGCCATCAGAATGAAAATACCTCTAATTCTAAATATGAAAATGCAAGTGACAAGCAGACCCAACAGGCTTCAGTCTTATGAGTATATTTTGCTCAAGAAGTGAAAACGTGAAAACAATGTGTCCAACTCACCAGTAAATCAAAAACTTCATTAACATCTTTTCCACGAATCTCAATGCCATTAATCTCCAAAACTTCATCCCCTTCATGTAACAGCCCACTCTTCTCTGCAGCACCTCCTTTGACTATTCGACTGATGATGACAGAATCCATTTCATTACGAACGGTAGCACCCTGTGTAGTAGTAACAAATTCTGTATTTATTAAAAATATGAAACTCAAAGCCATTGTATGTATTTCAAGCCAGTGGAAGAACATTTTAGACTGAAAGAGAATGTAATTAACAGCTTGGATGCATATAACCAATGCTTGAGTTTAGAAAAAAACTATTTAAGTGGCACTGATTAATGCTATACAGCATAAGATTCGTGATTGTTTTAAAAGCTTTCCTAAGGAAACCAAGCACTTATTTGAAAGATAAAACACAGAAGATGAGGTTTGCTTAAAAAAATGCATTGAAAACAACCTTCCATAGTTGGCAAAAGGATATTAGTTCTCCTGAAACAAAGCCTGGGATAGTGACTTCCAAATTCCAGCTGACAGTTGTCCAGACTCTAAATGGTAACACATCTACTACTATAACAAAATGCATGCAAGTTTGTCATCTGTGACCATTTCTCATTAAGGTGAGTGGTGGATGATGAGATTGAGAAGCTAAACATAACTTCCACATCCAAATTTTCTAACTTTCATAGCAATGTGCGAAGGACAGAAAAGCTTACCTGCTTTACACGTAATTGAGTGAGAACTAATACTTACCAATGGAATATCTCGTGCTTTTTCAATACGAACTATTTTAACTGTCTCCCCTCCATATGTGCCAACATTCTCATAAATTTTTTCATCTGTCACAGGCTCCGGTTGCATTTCTTGTTCTGCAACCTTATCATGAGCCAGTAGAAGCGCCTAGTGTTAAAGAAAATTTCACATTTTATATATATACAAAAAAAATCAAATATCAATGAAATTACGCAATTTGAAAAGTCTTTGTAATTACAAAATATTGCAAACTGACGAAAGCAGTGAAAGATTTAACAGAACTATATTGTGCCTACTGCTACACACTTGGCAAAATTTTCCTTTTCATCTGGAAAACACTACAATGAATATTTTGAACACAACATTGTGACTATACTTATGGCATCTCTTTCCTAAAAAAAAAAAAAACAGACACTTGCGCTGATGCTCAAAACAGCATCAGGAAACACATCTCATAGATCAGAAGCCCCATTTTGTCTTACCTGCATGTGAGGGGCGTTCAGCAAAGCATTCAGCTCCTGCCCATCCTTGTGGTGACTGGGTTTCAAAACACTCTGTACCTAAAAAGAAATCAAGTAGTAAAGCTCTTACTCTACCCAGTGATTTATCAATCCTTCCTCTTCTAACTCAAGCAAAAAAAAAAAGTTGCAATTATTTGTTTTACTAAAAGTGAAATATGTGCACATAATTGTTACACTGACTCACTGAGCCTAGTCTAGCACAGGTTAGAAAAACATGTGATGAGACCACAGGACTACTCCAGCATGTCTTGCTTCGGTAATGAACCACTGAATGTAAGCTGGTATCCAGTACATGACACAGAGTTGTCAATAGAAACTAACAATGAGCTCAGCTACCACAGAAGACATACACAAAAAAGTTAAATTCCAGAAAGGAACCTAATAGTACAATCAGCCACCATGAATTCTACTATGTGAATATGAGAGGTCTTTTAAAATGGACTAATTTCTCACTAATGTGACTGTATTTCCTTTTCCTTAAAAGCAGATGGATTTTTTCTGCCCAACATTTTGAACAACAGCAAGACCAAAGATTCCAAACTAGGTTTTATTCCAAAACAGGTTTTGCAATGCTTGCTGGAGCCCCTGCCTCTGAAAGTGTAAGAGTCAAAACTTAAAATACCAATAAATCCCAAGAAACCAGGTTTCTTCAGCTCATTTTTGCCAGGGAAATAACATAACGGACATTAACACAAGGACTGTTTTCGCTCAAGCAGCTTTTGTTGCCAAAAAAGGTTCGCATTCTCACTCAGTTGAAGAAGTCTTGCCATAATTTCTGGCAAGGAATCCCTCCCAGTATGCTTCAAGAGAAAGCCAAGAGCAGGGACATTCCCTGTATCTGAAGGCAAGGCTGAAGAAGATACTTTCCATAGCCATTATCTTCAGGCTTTTAATCTGCATCAAAAGCACACCAGTCCAGAAGCACTAACAAATCTGGAGGCATCAAGAGCAGATTACAAATATCGTAACAGCAGCTCTTTCTGTGAGATGGAAAACATTTATTTCCCAAGAGCTTTTTACTCTTAAGAATGAAAAAATGTAATATAATTCAGAAAACACAATTTACAAAGTGAAAATAATTAAACTTTTTTTGAACTACCAATGCCTAAAGAGCCTTTATTCTGTGAGCAACTACCTGCAGAAATGCTAACAACTCTCGTGGATGCTGTCAGGTAATAGAACTGAAAACAGTAAAGATAACTTTCGAAGTCTAGCAAAAGCTACTAAATGAATCATTCCATGGAGCAAGATCTTCACATTGCCAACAAAACACCACCATCTGGAACAAGTTCCTGGGCTTCGCCATAAACCTGCACAGCCTCCAGCAGCTTTCCTTCTGACATCTCTAGAATACGCCTTATTTGTAAACACGGCTAGTATAACTCTAGTCTTGAAAAAGCTGCAACAAGTTTTAAAGCCTTACTTATCCAATCTTTGATTTTTTTGTTGTTGTTCTTGTTTTTTAAAACTAGAAAAATCCTTTCAGATAGAAATTTAAATGTCCTGCAAGCAAGACAACATTTTGAATGTGTGGCCAGATGCCAGAGGAAAAGATGTACTATGTATGTCTGTAATTATTACATTTTTCAAAAGTGAATCTGCAAGTCTTTATGAATTTGTACAAGAAATAAAATATTTTGCGTAAGAGCTACAAAAATATACATTATTTAGGGTAACATTTTCCTAGTTGCAACATGATGCACAGATGAAATGTTCTGAAATAAAGGCAAACAAACAATTACAGTAAGGCATTTATATGTTTAGCTCGCCCCTCCTGTTATCTTCCTACTGCAGTTTTCCAGACAAAACCAGAAAAAGTGGGATTTTTATGAACAAAATGCCATGAACAGCATCTCCCATCCGTCTTTATTTTGACATGCCTTACAACTTAGCCCAACCAAGTGAACTTTTGCTTTGAATAATTACATTATTCAAATACTTCAATAGCGCCTCCTTCCTTACCTCCCCCCTTTTCTAAGAGACAGGGGGATTTATTATGTAATAATTTAATATCATGGTTGAAGCACATCCTCTGAGATGTACTGATCTATTTTAATTACCTACACTTGATGAAGTGAACAGTATTAAGTATTTAGAAATATAGCTTATATAAATCAAATCTATTAAGTACATTTAATAGCAAGAACATCTTCAAGGTATCTGATATGCGGTGTTACAAGCCACAAATTACACACTGTCTTGAATACTAAATCAAATATTCTTATAAGGTCAAGATTCAAATCATATTCCCATAATCCTTGCCCCCATTTTGGTCAAGTTTAAATGGATTAAAAATCAATTTAATTACACTTGATATTTAATGGCTATTTTTATTTAAGAGGCAGACTACACACTTACGGAGATTAGCTCTCTAAAATAAATTCCTTAAGCCTAAATGCTCCATTCCACCTTTTAAATTCAATAAAAGTTTCTTAAAAATAAGAATAAAGAAAAATCTTGAGTTGTTCATGCCTGATTATCAGAAACAGGGAGGAAACTTAGTACAAGTACACTAGTAATTTTAAGAATTCCCTACAGAAGATGAGAAAACAAAAGTGCACTATTTCCCTCTAATGTATGGCTAACAGTTAACAAAAAAACTGAAAGCTAAAAAGTTTTCACAACACATTGTTCACACACTGTTTTAGAAAAATAAATAACAATTTAAAGAGTAAAGGAAAAGAGATTTTTGAATCCAAGTTCAGTGTGGCAAATGAAAACGTCCCCCAAACTCTACCTTTGGAAATATGTTTAATATGAATCTTTACCTTTTTTCTTTTAAGGGAGGAAGAAAATTTCTGTTGCAATATGAAGTTGTGTTGCAAACTTTTTGTGTTAGGGCTGCAGATGCATGAACTCTAGAACAGCTTCTCTTCCACACCATAAAGCCTCCAACAAAACAGATGTTTGTAGCTTTAAACTGGGGCATGCGCTACAAAACTGTTTCAGGGTTGTGTACTGTCACTGATGACCTGTACGCTAAAATATGCACATTAACATAATGTTATGCATGTATATGCTATTTTTCTTTCTTGTAATGTCTTGTATTGTCAGATGTTATCAGTATCTTGTTGTTCAGGCTTTCGTAAGTGTCTTTAAAATGCCCTGAAGTAGGCAAAGCTCTAGAAAGATGAAAACTGCTTTCTGGGGAAGCTTCCCATGCTTGTGTTTAGGGGTAAAGGCACACACAAGCCACACTACAAGCAAAAAACTGGGCACGCAAGCCAGAGACTTTGACTGGGATGGGAGGTGGAGAATAACCTTTTCTGAAGCAAAAATAATTTCCTTCCTTGATAACAAAGACCTTAATAGGCCATAAAAGAGACCTTTCCAAAAGGAATAAGAGATCTGAAATATGAGTCTGTGTCTTCTGTTTAGAAGAGACTAGAAAATACAGAATAATGCGAATGGAGGCCTTAAGGTCTTCCTCTTGACACACTTTTGTTAGTCACAGAAATATTTGTCCTGAATTTCCAGCTTAATCACTTCAGGATCCTACTTAACACATTGCAAAATATAAGTCACTTAAATATGCAAGAAGCTGAATCTAAATTACATCAGAAAATGAGAACAGACATATGCAATATATTGCCTCTTCAGGAATTTCAAGGCTGGAGCAAGACAGGGATGGGAAATGAAATACCAAAATGAGAGCAGGAATGTTTGCCTTCTATGTAATACTCTTCTGGATTACGACAGAATCCATTGGATTAAATATTTTCTTTATGATTAAATTTCTTTTTGTATTGCTGCTAAGACACACAGAGTTGGCTTTGCACTGTCTTCTGATCTTAGGATTTATGAAACTACCTGAAAAAACAGAGGAATGTGTTGAGAAAGTGAGGGGTAGAGAAGATAGCAGGGAATAATATGAAAGTCTGAAAACAGACCTATAGTTTTCCTACCCTAGTACAGCTTTGCTACTCAACAGAAGATTGTGGCTTGCAAGAGTAATTTAGAGCTGGGAAGCATATACTCTTCTGGGAAACATCCATTAAGCACCTTCACATCCACTGGGGGGTGGCAAAGGGATGATGACCCCCTAAGAGATAAATCCCTAACTTCACATATATAAGTGGAGTTTCAAAAACTGACGTGTATCTGAGTAAAAACACAAACTAGGTCTGGATAAAGAGTGTGTTTGGAGTAGTTTACAAATGAAGTTAACTTAAAAGGTTCCTTCAGGTTCGCAGACGCAGAAGCAGCCTAGTGAGCATCTTGTAGAAGCCTAGAGGCAGACTAACAAGCCAGAGGCAAGCTCATAGGTAAAATACTCCCACTTAGTTTTGGTGCAATCTTACTGACAAACCTAAACAGGAAAATCCAGAGCTGCAAATTAATCAGCACACTGTGCCTTTAGAGACCATTTAAGTGACATCCCTCAAGAATTAGCAATTTCTTCTGCAAAAGAACTCCAAGCTTGATACAATGTTTTCTTTATTCGCAGTATTAAAAACTACAAAAAGGACAGTGTAAAGAGATGTTGAAAAATTTGCTTCTAATTGGACAAAGAAAACCAGATACTAAGAAAATCATGTTACTGCCATGCTGAAATTGAAGTGAGGCACCTTTGAGCAACTGGAAAATGCTTATATACTGGCTCACATGAGACAGGTTTCAGCAGGTGAGTTTGGATGACTGGGTGCATTTACCCAGCCTCTAGGACCTGGCTTTGCTGAATACAACCTTGTTACACCGCACTCATACTGCGGTGCATTCATACTAGCCAGCTTCAAGTTAATAAAGGTATGTCCACACAAGGTGTGGCCTTGCTGCCCTGCAATACCAGCAGGCAGCAGCCCATGGAGCTTGGAGGTAACGTGAACCAGCAGCCATGCTCTCAGAGGGTCTAGCCACATCCAGCCCTATGTGAAAACTCATTCGGTTCTCAGCAACTTTGTATCTGATGAATTTTCCATAAATTACTTCTACTGATTATAACGCTATCATATACAGGTATTGATCATCAGTATTCAAGTGAATTAAACTCAAACAAAACAGTTAACTTGGCTGAAACTATTCAAAGCATTTCAAAAGGTTAAGATCTCTCTGAAAAGACTGAAGTTAAAAATCTTAAAATTTCTAGAAGTATATTTTAATAGTTTCTAGAAAACATATCAGGTCTTATAAAAGACCTGTCATCTGTCAGTCAAAATTAAATGTAATCCGACTATCACAACAGTAATCAAAACATCGGAATTAAGTATGAAGGTATCTGTTGCTCCCGTTGAAACAGAACGCTTGTTTCCAGTACAGTTATATTTTCAGAGATGCCTCTTTACCACAGCTCAACTTGGAGGAAAGTCACAATAACAACTGTAATTCAATTTCTGAATGCTTGGAATAAAAAATACTGAATGCAAAAAGTTATATTTTCATAATTGCTCTCTTTTCTATGTTTAAACAATACCTTTTCTGTTGCATATCTATCTACCCATGCTAAAAAATGGAGTTCTTATCCCTAAAATATTTTTCTGGTTACTGTTTGGAAATGCGGAAAAACTGGATATAGCAATCAGTGACTATTATAACCATTTTATATTTAACATTCAGTAACCCAGACAAGCTTGCCAAGAACATATTTCAACAACAGCTATGATTATAGGTTTCACATACATATCACAAAGATGCATACTGTACATACCTCTTGTGCTAGTTCTTGTGCATTGGAGATGAGAGGATATGGAGGGCTGGCTTTGTTCATATGCACTGTAACTGCATTGTGTATCTTAAATGCATTCTGAAAATCAGTATTTTGAACAAGCTGTAAAATTAGAGAGATATCCTCTTGGCTCTGAGGGTCTACCAAAATGTGCTGGATATGCTTAAGAGAAGTTAACAGTTCTTCCACTTCTAGGTAGGAAATAAAATAAAAATAAGTTACAAGTTAACAGACTGATAATGTTGTAACGTTTGCATTAAGATTTTTACCAAAAATGTTTTGCTGTTCAGTATTTTAAATCAACAATGATGTATGTAAATTTATTATCTATTATTCACTCTGATGTTTATTTGCAGAACATATCAGAATCAAAACAAGGACCACAAGTCACTGCTGTAGGATATAAACAAGCTGATATATGGTTTAAATTTTAATACAACATTAAAAAATTCTCTGAAGTCACTGATATGTAAAAGATCCAACAACTGCAGTTCATGTATAACTAAATGTGAAAGAGGGACTATTTTGCAAGATGAAAACAACTGTTTTGCTAAACTAATCTTGATAACTAAGAGTTATTTCAATAGACCTTCCTGTGTGTATATGTAAAGTAGATATTGCTTAGTTATACAATGAGTGATAAGTAAACTACACTATTTATAAGCATAAAGTTATACTTGGTCTTACCAGCTTAAAATAACAAGGTGTGAAAAATAAAAAAGGGAAAAAAAATCTATGATCAAAATCATGAAAGTCTTTTGCACTAAAAGTCTGTATCTTTCACATCCTCCAGCAGACCAAAATACAGCGGGTGTTGTGCATATGAAAATAATGTATGCTTTCTCGCACATTATGTAAACATTCAAAGAAAATCCCAAATTTTAAAACTGTCAGCTGATACTGAGGTGAACTTCCCTTACTGGTATCAAAATACCAGCTTGGAAATTGTTTTTGTTTTCACAATCTTCATTCAATCATTCTGAGCTAATTAAATTGCATTAAAATAGGAATGTTATCAAGACACTAACCTGGTTGCCTTTTTTTTTTTAAATAAAAAAAAGTCACAGTAGACTTGGATCACTAACATGAATACCAAGGCGTTTCCTTTACCTATTTTTAACCTTAGACTCATCAGTACACTGAACACAAGACTCAAGCTAAAGTTTAAGTGCAAGTTTAAAATGGCTGATCAAGGGACACATGAAATCTGTAAAAACTTGTAAAATATGTGTATCAACCAAGTGCAATGTTTTTAATTTCAGGCTAAGCATACGTAAATAAATGTTTTCCATTTTGAGTTTAAGTCAGTCTTCTGTACAATGAAAGGAAACAAACACTCCCAATAGAGTTATTTTACTGTCTGCAGGACAATTAAAAAAACACACCCCAAAACCATTCCACACATGTTAAAAATATCTTACCCACCAAAGGTCATAGGCTTCTTCCTATAACAACCAAGGAAACAAAGAGCAGTACAAAAGCTGCACTGAAAGCTCAGATACAGGATGGGCAGGATATTCCACAGGTGAAATCCAGTGTAGCTCAGAACAGTAATTAAGAATGCAAGCATCTCACTAGGGAACTGTATACAAAATATACTGTCCATCACACAGGGAAAAGCCACTTGAAGACTAAAGAACTCTTAGATGGCAAGAACATTTGCTAAATAGGATGTGGTATGCTGGCACATTTCTTGTCTAGCGGAGTATGTGAAACTACCAAAGCATATCAGCAACTGGTTTATCTGAGACTGAGGAAGTGTATTATTTCCAAGCATTAAAAAAAAAGTAGTAGAAAACTGATGTTACTGCACATAAAGCTCCAACTAATACCTATTTAGTTAAACACATCAACATTCTGTTGTTACTGTTACTAGGTTCAAAGAAGTGAGGCATTAGAGAACCTAACTTCTCTGTAACACCCTTTATAAATGATTATATTCAACTATTTGTGAATTCTCTACTTTCCTTATGTATGAATGTACTTGAATTCAGACATATGCACACAGACTTGTAATACACATACATACAGATCTGTAATACATATTCCATGTAAGGTATAAATAAACGTAGAATAATTGGATATCTGCTGTATAGCTGTAATAAGAAAATGCCCCTTCCTAGATACCTCTACATATTCTCCTCTTCAGCACTTTTCTAGTGCCTTCTATCTCACCCTTTCTTACAAATCTACCAGAGTACTCTCCTCCCCATCTAATTCCCCTCCACACTGGATCTTTATCTGTGCTGTATGTAAAAGCCCTGTATCAAATGATGATCCTTCAAGGAACAGCAAATACCCCTGCCCTCCATCAAGATACTTTAAAAAGAATCACAGAAAATGACTGAAACGCATAAAATGAAATATTCCCACCAAGCTAGAAATCACTTCCCAAGTAGTTTAATTGTAAAAACATACACAAAAACACATGAAAATCTGGCTTTACTCGTGCCTTACTCTTTCTACTCTTTCTTTTCTGTTTATGAATTCTAAATTATAGATTTTTTTGTAGTTTTGCTTGTTTTAAATAAACAGCAGGTAACAAGAGTCTATTCTCTAGACATTCTCTATTGAAAGAGTTGTCTAGAAGAAAGAGGTTCAGTAAATGACTAACATCTGCATTTACTCACAGACAAGTCAGGGTTCTTTTGCAGAACGAGTCCATTTTAAATCGCAGACCAATTAGCAATCCACTGTTTTTTTCTAAAGTCTTCTTTTACAAGAAACATTGCATTCTTTTTTTCCAGTAGACTATGAAATGGCTGGAATGTGATGAAGCACTGTGCAATATACTTATTAATCAAAAGACTGCCGGAGAAAAAATACGCAACTGCAGGGGAGGACCCGTGGTCACTGCTTAACACATCAGATTAGAAAAAGAGCAAAAGAAAATAGCTGTCTCATCACTTCAAACAAAAAGTAATGAATAAACTTAGCAATATTAAGTTGGCTTTATTATTTATTACCACCAATACCTTAATTCTTAAGTTCTGTATAGATAGATCTCTTTAGAGTACCTGATTTGCTAGTGCTAGCTCTCTAATGTTCCATAAAAGGCTTGAATCACAGGACTAAGAAAACTGTTTTATCCAAAACAATTTCTAAAAGTTTGTTTATATTTATAAAACAATTTATAAATAATCTTTACCAAATGCATAAAAAATAAGCAGGTTCTTCCCTCCAAAAAAGTTTTCATTCTAGTTACAAAAGGTTTACTTACTTGAAGCACCAGTTATTTAACTAAATTAGCAGAATAAACACAGTAGTGAACAAAATATTTTCTGCATCTAAGAGAATTACACTACTGTGAACAAGCCAGTTAAATACTTAAATGCACATGTTCTGCATGTTCAGAAATATATTTCCACTAGGTCAGCTGTCTAAATCACATCTTGTTTTGATAACAAACATGCCCTTTGAAATCATTTTAATTAAGTGTCCCATTTTGTCTTTATAAAAAAATATTTTTTAAGATGAAAAGATTAAAGGCTTGGCAAAGATATGCCAAATTAGACATTAGCACTTATGAAACATTTTCAAAACTAAAACCACAGACAACTGGGTCAATGCTGTTATTTAAACCCCTATGTTTTGTGCAGATGTTATGGATTAACAAAAAAGCTAAGCTAAAATCCATTTTTTTAAACATGAATCAATAACAGTAGTTTAACATCTTTGTAATTCATTACCACCTGACAATTTTTATTTGGGGTTCTGTTAACAAAGGTTAGAGATTTGTCAAGTGACTAATCAGGCTCGCTTGGACAGCAAATGTGGAAATATGGGAAGAGTCAGAGGCACTATAGTTCAGATATTCAGTAAAATCAAACAGACAAAGTATGAAGCATTTTATTGTATGAAACAACACGTTTATTCACTGTTTATTCTGGTCTGTCCTTCATCAAACATAAAGAAATTTGGCGGCAGTTGCAGTTTTCCCAACCCTAAGATGATGGAGACACCCAAGGAACCCATTAGTACTCTACAGTTTGTTTAAATGCTCCTGAAATGGATCGGTTTTGAAAAGCCCCTTGCTGGAGAACATAGCCTGATGGCTAAATGAAGAAAAACCTTAAGTCTGAAGGACCAGAAGACTTGGAATCTAAGTAGCAAGAATTAGCTAAACCATGTTTTTAGTCACCTAGAGGAACACTAATATCCAAATATTTTATCCAATACCCCCATTCATTGCATTTTACCTACCTAGTGTCTTCACAGTATAATGAGGACTCTCCAAAACAATCCCTTCTTCTGTGTCAAATATTGGATTGTCTATTCCAGTTTTAGGAGGAATTTGTGCTAATTTCTTAAGCCTCATAGAAGCAGTAAGGTCCAGTTCTTGTTTCTTTCCCTCTTCTTCCCGTCTGCGCCTCATGTCCTCCTGCTGCTGACGGATTCGCTCAAGCTGAGCGCTCCGCCGCATGGGCATCATCCTGGAGCCCAAGTCCCCCGGGCAATCAACAGCCATTTCTCGGTGTTTCTGAGGTTCCTCAGGAGATGCAAGATCCACATTTTTTGTTTCACTGTCAGAATCTTCTGTGATATGTCCATTCATATGAGAAGTTGTCATGATTATGCGTAATTATGCCTATTCTCTTCAAACAGAAAAGCTATTAGGCCAGTTTTTGTTGTGATGCTGTGTAAAATCCATTATAACTTCAATAATATTTCCTTTCCATTGCAAGGCAGTTGAAGAAGCATCCAGGATGAAAATCTAATGAAAGACATTCAAAGAAAAGTTAGTGAATAACTGTATTAATAACAAAATACCTAAGACAGTTTTTCAAGGCTCCAGACAAGAGAACAATGGAAGTTTCCCTCCACATTTACATAGTGCTTCTTCCCTTAGTAAGAACTACAGAACCCTCAAAAATCAGATTCATCAGTTCTAGTAATTTTCATGTGCTGATACTAGAAAGAGCACTGTTAAAACTAATGCTAAAGTTCCTTATAAATCCATGTTAAAGCATTGTATTTTTTTGCATTTAACATACACAATTGCAAATTGGCAATTTCTGAAAGTTTTTAATCAGTTTTAACTTATCCTTTCACTCCTAAAAATTCCAACACAACCTATGCCTATGGTCCTACAAACAATAAACACGAATTACTTGTTATAGACAAGATAACATGCTTACAAGAAGTTAAATAAACACGTAAAAATATTTGTGTGTATTGCTCAAAAATTGAGTTATTTTTATGTAAACACAGATTCCCAGGTTTCAGAGAAGACAGGTCTGGCATGGAGTTCTTCCAAAAGGTACTATCTAAAGCAGTCTGGAGCTGCACTTACACAATTCCAAGTAGCCATAAAGTCTTAGGATAAGTTCACGTGAGCAGCTACTCTTCCTGTAGATATGCACTAAAGCGGAAAGTATTAAATGGGAAGTGGTTGAGTCCCCATCCCTGGAGGTCTTTAAAAGACGTTTAGATGTAGAGCTTAGGGATATGGTTTAGGGGATGATTTGTTAGTGTTAGGTCAGAGGTTGGACTCGGCGATCTTGTAGGTCTCTTCCAACCTAGACTTTTCTGTGATTCTGTGAAATTCAAGAGTAGAAATCTTCACACGTGCAATTACATGTATAGTTGACAGTAGACAGTAATTTCCATAGGCAAGTAGTGACATTACACTACACTCCAAACCCAGCCTTCCATCCTGATATGGTTTAACATTCCCGTTGATTCAGGCTAAAGAATGTAAGTCTTCTGGTAAATGCAGCCACTCGGCTTTTAAATGTAACACCTCAGCTCTTTAATACAACACATGGCTGTGTCTTACACCACATTGATTTTTCTTTCTGCTTTCTCTGTCACAAGGACGTGGATATATCAACCTCAATACGTCAAATTAAAAGGTAATAAAATTAATAAATAGTTGTACAGAGTTACAACTAACAATTGTGCTTGAGTTTTTAAATTCCTTTTTATCAGGTTTCTTTTGCTATCTACTATTTACTGAGTCAAAAGAAATCATAGAATCATTAAGGTTGTAAAAGACCTCCAAGATCATCTGGTCCAACCACACCCTACCACCAATGTTACCCACTAAACCATGTTCCTAAGCATCACATCCAGCCTTTCCTTAAACATTCCCAGGGAGAGTAAGTCCACCACCTCCCCGGGCAACTCTTTCCAATGCCTACCTAAATACTATTTAAGCATCTCAAAGTTGTATTACACAAAAACACGGAAGCACCAAGACAAGAAAAAAAAAAAAAATCAGACCAAATGTTTGTGTCCGGAGGAGGACAGGAAGGCTGGTTATGTTGTAATTAAGTTGAAAATTAAATAGCAATAGTACAGCTTTGGAGGAGCAGCAACAGACACTCCTACACAAGTTTCTGCCAGCCTGCAATTCTAAGAATGTACAGTTTTCTATTTTCATTAGTAGTATACGGCCACATACAGCAACAGCAAAATTTTCTTCACTTGTTTCTTGCCTAACCCCTACAACCAGTTATTACTAAATTTTTCCAGAAGTAAATTTAAAAGCATTTCTAGGTAGTGAAAAATCTTTTTTTGCCTTCTCAAGATGCTTAACTGCCCTGCGCTGATATGCAAAATAAACAAAAATCAAGCAACCACCAAGAAAAGCCCATCAAAAGCTACACAGTATTGAGGCTAGCACTGCACAGTCAACTAGTGCCTGGAAAACTTCCTCTAAGTACTCAACTTTAAAAAGAACAGCTTTTTGAAAAATGGAGTCAAAGTTTGTATTCAGGAAGTTATATAAAGCACTGTGCCAAAATGGGGTCTCTGAAATTTGGAGAGAGGAAGACAAGAATTTAGTAAAACGTCCCTCAGAATGCCCAATTTCCCTTTCAATAAAGGCAATGTCATTTTACACAACTGCCCATTTCCAAAAACAAAGTCTCACTGGTCAAAGTAAAATTGCAAAGAGCAGAGCTGTGAGTGGAAGATAATTCAAATTCTATTTGATGCACACAGTGCTAGCCACAACTTGGCTGAAGACTGAGCCCTTTGAAAGTTACATTCATCTATTTTCAGCTTTGACAAGTTGACAAAAAACTTACATTCCTCAGTCCACACACGATGACTAACAGGTGTCAAAACAATTTGGGAGAATGAATAATACTCATTTACTCAGCACCAAGGAAGTCAAAACCCTAAGGATATGCAAGAAGTAAAACGCAACTTTAAAGATACCATTAAAATACTTAATGTGTAAGTTAAGTAATGTCACGCTAAAGAATGGACACATTACAAAATAAAGTTACTTGCCAATATTTAAAAACGGATCAAAAATGTTGAAGGTGAGATTAGGTACATTTCCTCCATCAAATTTAAAATCATTAGCTACCTAAAGAGTAGGCTTTGAGGTTAAATCAGAGAAAGGGCACAACCAAAACTTGTGTATCTGTATATATATAGAATAAGAAATTTAAACACCTTTTACATAGCAATGAACACTGAAGACCAGAGAAACAAAAACAATCTAAGGTAAACATCAGTAATAGGCAAATATTAGTATTAGGCAAACATTAGTAATGTTGCTTACATTTTCAGCATAAACTCTATGCAAGATGCCAAGGGCGTACAAATTCCTGAAAGAGTAACTGAGACTTAAGTGACTTGTAATAACTGCTACTCGCTTTCAGTATATGAGATCTGAGTTAAGTCAGTAAAGAAAGAAACAAAAGTTAGGGAAAGCTAGAGTTCCACTGCAGTCACACTAACATCCATATTCAGGAAATAAACATCAAACATTAGGAGTTTCAGGAGCACTTTAAGTAGAAAATAATTTTGATATCCCAGAAAATCGGATGTCTCTTAAGCAAGCAATAAGCATTACAGGCCAAGTAATCACACCCGGGTAATACAAAAGATATGAAACCTCACTAGTCAGGCAAGCTAAGATTTAACATTACCAAAATACCAAACCAACTCCCCCAAACCCTACCCCCTAAAAATATCTAGTTGGTAAAAGCAGAGGGATGCTGCATGTCTGGAATGCTGGAATAACTTCCTTTAATCAAAGGAATTGTGATAACGGGCAACCCCCTCCAAATCTAAGTCCACTGTTCTTTCTGCTTTCTGAGGAGTGCTTCACATATCACAAATCCTCATTGCCAACAGCTTTGGAAAAATGCTACCACCCAATTGCAACAAATTAAATAAGCACAAGGAAAAAAATCTTCAGATTAACTCTGAAGTTTCTTTCTACAGCGGTCCTAAGGAATTTAAAATGTAAAACATGACACCAGTAAAACGTTCCCTCATTCCTCAAATTAAGGCGTGGTATAGCTGAGGTTAAAAACAAGAATCAGCTTGAGGCAGACACCAGAAACAGGAAAAAAAATAAATTACTCTAACCAATAAGCATTGCATCAAGTCTTAAGACGAATAATTACAGAAACTTTCAGTGCATCATCTCCCAAGCATCATCTGTTTCCTCAACAGTATTTCATGATTAAGAGTCTCGGAACCCAATTACATAAAGGAAAACAGCACAAATCATTTTGTAAAGCATAAAATTACCTAACTGATGCAAATTAAAAATTGGAGTTTATAGTAGAAAATACTTTGTAGATCTCATATGAAGCTTAACAGTATCTGAAATAGCTAATCTGAATTTAGGCAGCTTGACGTGTTTCAAAAGCAAGTAATAGTTGCAAACCCTAGGAAAGCTTGATACTGTTTTTCTTAATTTTCAAAAATTCTGTGATAGGAAAAAGAAACTCTTACACTAATTTTGCAACATATTCAAGACTGACTTCTGATATGATTATTTTCTTAAGTCTACAACATTTTACATAATTTCCTCTAAACAGATGTTATGCCGTAGTCTTGGTATTGGAAGAAAACGTTTAATTCAATAACCAGCAGACTCTTACTTCTAATCATTTCAGTCCAGGGTTCATTAGAAAACCCATCAAGCAGAGTAACTCAGCTCAACGCGTGGATTTCAAAGGGCTATCAGACATGCCGAAAGGTTTTAACATTCCATGCTCACTTCAATGTGCAAGGTATGTGGATCAACAGCAAAAAGGGCTAAGCCCTCAAAAGGAAAGCAATTTTTACTGTTACTGCTTAGCTACATTTGTACAAGGGGAATCAGCCTGTCAGCTCACAACATGAAAACATAAAGAAAACGGTGAAATTGAAGTTTCAGACGCTTGGATTCAGTTTCATAAGCACTATATACAAATTGCTTGCTATATAAACAATGGGAATTGTGAGCACATTACTGTATTATTTTGGTATCATATGCAAGATTTTTAAATATTATCATTAATCAAAGAAGCCCTCTTCAGTGCCAAATGCCCATGAGAGCAGCCGGTCAGCGCGGCACAGGGCCGCGATGTTTGCCCCCCAGAGCCAGGGCTCTCCACGGCAGCAGCTGCGGCTCCTCATGCACACCACCAGCTCGGCATTCCTCTGCCATTCTCCAGAGCAGGACTGCTCGTTCCCATGGCGAGAGCTTTGTCTGCTCCCACCCAGCTCCTGGGAAGAGCTGCAGGACTACTCGCATCCTACGTGAGCCCTGCGGTGCCGCTCCTCGCTGCGCTCGGCCTCTACTCCTGCCATTTTGAGGCAGGGGTGGCTGCTCGCCCAGCTCTGGCTGGAATCGAGAGGATTACTCAAATCCAGAGGTGAAAAAGCACTTTTTGTGAGTCATGTCGAGCTTGGTCAGCAGATGGCTAAAACCTTTCAGTACACAGCAGTACCAACACCAGTAAAACCTCTGAAGAACAGCACTTCAGCTGTCCTGTTCCTGTCAGCCATCAGAAAACGCTCACAAGCCTTAGAGACTCAGGTGAGTGAAATCAAGTGAAGACAGATGCAAGATGCACCACACAGATAATATATTTTAGTTCTGTTAGATCTAAAGAAATCAAAGCCCCTCAGAATAAGCATGATCTAAATTTTAAGAAATTAGCCCGATTTTCATAAAAGAAATAATACAGAATTCATATGAGTTATGAAGATATGAAATGATGATACGAAGAGGGAGAACACAAATCTTAAATTCATACTGATGTCTCAGTGAAAAACACATGTTGCATGCTCTATTAGCAACAATCTTTCTCGATTAGAATCTCAATAGCGAGACATTTTGATCTGTTAACAGTGATAGCACAGGTCAAGCAAAACCACTGCACAAGAGGCTTTAATCTTAACAAATTGGACTTTCCACTGTGGTATAAATGCTTTGGTCTCAGTTGCAAAAAAATAAAAGTGCTTCCAAAGTCGACTGAAATAAAAAAACAATTGTTGATAACACTAACAAACACCTTACCTGTCACACGATTCCCTTTGATTGAAATATACACTAGCATTTGCAATGTACATCAGCACTGTTTAATTTCTGCTTTTTAGACAAAATGAAAAATAGACATTTGGAGGAATAAGGTTTCAGTTGGGATATATGCTAATACAGATGTATTAGGGGAAGGTATGATAGCAGAAAAAAAATCAGAGTAGCCTTCAGGAATCTTATTTCCAGAATTCACTAGATACAGACCTCTGCCATGATCACTTAAGTATATTTTTAAATTCAGAAATATCCTATTTGACCTTTGCTTACGTTTTGCTATCCTGTATCATTAATAAAGCCCTAACATAGTTTTAACACTTTTTGCTCACTTACCAGCAGCTACCCTTAGTGCTTACAAGACCTAAACACTCCTTTAGCTGAATAGCACAGCAGAGGGCAGTCTCTGCACCAATTAACAAATGTGAAAAAAGAAACACAGTTTCAAAAAGTAGCCCTCAGAAACAATCAAAGTTATAGCTTATTAAATAGTCTGACATCCACTTACACCCAAAAAACAGTACATAGATTTACTTCTCCAGCATCCCACTACAGCTTAGATTAATAAACTACAACTATGCACATATTTGAAAACTCTAATCAAATCTTTTGTGTAAAAAGACATTTGTGTATAAAGACATTTGTCTACCCCACCCTGCAATGAACATTTATTTTATATAAAGATGAAAGTGGACAATACTCATGTCTATGGGCTGCAATGAAAAGAAAATAAACAGTGAAAGAAAAATGATTTATCCTAACTGAGCATTCATTCCAAATGTTTAGGAACCTAAAAGCATGACAAATGAAGAGTAAAGAAATTCCTAGAATTCCAAGGGATGTTAACAGATCTCACAGGACAGCCAGAAACATGATAACAAGACAGTCATTTCTTATCACCTATTCACAGAGAGTAAAGACTTCAGAATTCGTTGTCTTAAAAGTAAACACTCCTGTCCTTGTCTTAAACTTTAATTCTCGGTGAATTAAAAATACTGCTGCTATTTTTATTCTCTAAAAAGATTCCACACACCCCCCACCCCATCCCATTTAAATTGTACCTTTTTGGGCCTGGACTCAGGTCCCGGTCTCACTTTAATCCCCATGTTTTTTAAGCATTTTATTTTTAATGCCAATACTTGTCACTGCTTCACTATGTAAAACAGCATTCATGGTAAATGCTCATGAGTACTAATATGCAAATGATACTTTCACTTCAGAGATGAAACAGAACCAAAACTATACTAATTCCAAATTAGATTCAAGACAGTGTTCCATGATTTTACTTCTCATCCAACATATAAATTAATACAAAATGGCATTCTTTTAATTATCCACAGCAAGTTGCTCTAAAGCTATTACTTACCATACTCAAGAGAAGGAAAAAATTCTTCCGTTTTATTATTCTAATCCCTGGTGAAACTGACAAACATGTTTAGAAACATCATATAGAGAAAAGGGGAAGACACATTCCTCACAGGTTTTCATCCCCAAATTCTAAAACGTGAGATAATTCAACGGTCTTCAAAATGGCTAGATATAGGGACCAAGACTTTCAACTTCATGTTATCAAGCTTTGCAAAATCTCCCAGCATTATGTAAAGACATGTGCTACCCTTCCTCCCTGGGCTCTCTTCAACGTCCACCCCCAGTATTGGGTGAATAGGTGAGAGCAAAGTGATTGATTTTTTTTTTTTTTTTTTCCCCTGTTGAACTACTGTCCTTAATGCTTTAACCTGGTTAGCTCCACCACTATGTTTTTTGTAATTACCAGGGGCTGGGATCTTCTGACTTTTTTTTCTGTCCACAAAAATGAGTTGAAACTTCTAAATACTGAAATTCTGAAATATAGAAGACAAAAACTACAGCTGACGATCTTTGCACTTTATAGACCTCACAGTTACTTATTCACCACACCCTCAGAACAAACCAGATCTCATTTGAGCTCTTCTCTAATTATTTATAGGAAAAGTCACAAAAGCTATTTTAGATACTCAGGTCTCTGATGTCACAAGATTTTCATTCCTAAATTCATCTGACATTATGGCGACAGTTACACTGAGCAAGTCTCAAACAATTTGCTGCATGAATTTCCGAAGTTTTCTTCTGAAGGATTTTCACTTCACGACCACAGTCTCCTATGGTCTTCTCTAATTAACATCATCTGTACTTGCTTTTCCTGGAGGACACTGTAAGCATACCAGCCGCACAGTGGATGTCAATTCTACTATGACAAAACTTCATTATTATTATTATTATGTTGAGATGAACAGTTAGACAAAAAGCCCTTGCAGAAAAAAAGAAACCATGCCCTAACAGAATAAATGCCTTAGGTAGCTATGGCAAATATATCCCCAAAGAAATATGTGGTCACAATTGCAGTTTGCATAGAAGGATTACGTTCATGTGAATTTGTATCCTTGAAATCTGCTGGAATATTTCTCCCTCCTGAGAAGTAGCAAAGTCAGAACTCAGAATTTTAAAGACGGAAACAACCATTCAGAAGTTGCAAAGTTTTGTTTCTTTGCCCTATATCAGTCATGTCACTGAACATTTACAGACTATTTCTGCAATTTCTTTAAGAAAATTACATGAATATGTTTGTGCACAGCTTTAGCTGCCTGACTGCTAGCATGGAACAAACCTGACTAGGCTTTCAAGCATGCCCTAATTTTGGATCCCTCCAAACACAGATCTCATAGTTAATGAATTTATGACAAGTACCATGAAAAGAAACTGTCAGCATGCTTCCTTGGCCCGTTAAGCTGAGTTTGCTGCTGCCAAAGACTGCTGTCTCATAATCCTTTCTCTTGATTGCTTTCTTACCCTTGCCTCTTTTGGGTTGTACAGCCAATACCCCTTGATAGCTTTGAAGCTTCTCAAACTCCTCTGCAAGTCACCTTAATTCACCAATACAGAAGAGCCTTACAAGGTATTATTTTTTTCTGTTTAGTTTTTGGTTGAAGTGTCATGCTAAAACTGCTCACAGTGATCTGAAAGGCGACAGCAAAGTGGCAGGAGCAAGCGGCTGTCACCAGGGAGGTGAGGACATGGACCAGCAGAAACACCTGCGTCTAGCACCACGGAGCTAAGTCTAATGAACCTCATCTCACAGACTCATGTCCTGTGAATTCATCCACATCCCCCTCAAATCTCACCAACAGCTGATTTTGAAAGTGTTTTTCATTCCACTAAAGAAACAAAATGACAAAAAACACCCCCAAAAGACCACACTCCTACAACCATTGGCATTTCTTTCTGATGTAAAAAGGATGTGGAAGAATTTGTTAGTCTCTCTTCAATGGCATAACCTGAGACAAATTTCCAAACACAGTGGGTGTAAAGGACTGAAAAATATGTATTTATCTTGAAGGATGTTTACTCCCAAACAAAAAATAGTAAATTGAATACCCATGTCTTAAAAGGATTGTTAAAGAAGATCTTACTGAAAAGGGAACATCTATGTACATTCATAGGTCATGAGGAAGACTTGTAGAAATACACTTCACACGAAGTGTGAGATTTCACTACAAAGTGTGAAAATGAGATCCTTTGTAAATAACCTACACTGCTAGACTTCATAATAAAAATGCACAAGAAAGCTACACAAAGGCTACAAAAACATAACAATTAATCACAGAATCACAAAATCACAGAAAAGTCTAGGTTGGAAGAGACCTACAAGATCGCCGAGTCCAACCTCTGACCTAACACTAATAAATCATCCCCTAAACCATATCCCTAAGCTCTACATCTAAACGTCTTTTAAAGACCTCCAGGGATGGGGACTCAACCACTTCCCTGGGCAGCCTATTCCAGTGCCTAACAACCCTTTCTGTAAAGAAGTTCTTCCTAATATCCAACCTAAACCTCCCCTGGCACAACTTTAGCCCATTCCCCCGCGTCCTGTCACCAGGCACGTGGGAGAACAGACCAACCGCCACCTCGCTACAGCCTCCTTTCAGGTACCTGTAGAGTGTGATAAGGTTGCCCCTGAGCCTCCTCTTCTCCAGGCTAAAGAGTCCCAGCTCCCTCAGCCGCTCCTCGTAAGACTTGTTCTCCAGACCCTTCACCAGCTTCGTAGTCCTTCTCTGGACTCGCTCAAGCACCTCCATGTCCTTCTGGTAGTGAGGGGCCCAAAACTGAACACAGTACTCGAGGTGCGGCCTCACCAGAGCCGAGTACAGGGGAACAATCACATCCCTGGACCTGCTGGCCACGCTGTTTCTTATGCAAGCCAGGATGCTGTTAGCCTTCTTGGCCACCTGAGCACACTGCTGGCTCATATTCAGCTGACTGTCAACCAAAACTCCCAGGTCCTTCTCTGCCAGGCAGCTTTCTATCCACACATCTCCCAGCCTGTAGCTCTACTTGGGGTTGTTGTGCCCCAGGTGCAGGACCCGGCACTTGGCCTTGTTGAACTTCATACCATTGGCCTCGGCTCATCGGTCCAGCCTGTCCAGATCATCTTGCAGAGCCTTCCTACCCTCGAGCAGGTCGACACATGCACCTAACTTGGTGTCGTCTGCAAACTTACTGGGGCAGGTGGGGGGGGGACCCGTCTCCATTCCTCTTGAACTCCTAGGTCCCCTCCCTCTGCCCGACAGCGACCGGGCAGGGGGTCCACCCCCATGTGGGGAGTCTCATCCCGGAGCCTCTCCTTCGGGCCTTGCAGGGAGTTGCTCCACCAGTCTATCTCCCGCTCACACTCCCTGATGGCCCTCAACCTCTCCACCTCCTCCTTGAGCTCTGCCACCAGGCAGACCAGGTCGTCCACCTGCTCGCACCTCACGCACACGGTGTCTCTGCCTCCTTCAGACGGCAGCAGCAGGCTCTGGCACTCCCTGCACCCAGAGACCCAAACTGCCGCATTCTGGAGCGGGCAGTCTGCCTGGGTGCCTACAGCCTGTCTGGCGCTCGCTCGCTGCCTAGCGAGGACCACGGCGGCCCAGCGAGTGCCAGACAGCCGTTAGGGGAGGGGTTCTTGTGGGCGGGATCGCCCTGCCCTCCCTGCTCGCGCTGCCTGCGCCAACTGCCGCGCCCCGCCCTGTTTGCCCGTCCTGGTCGCTCGCGCTCCCCAGGGGCTGCCTTGGAGCGGCCGGGAGGGGGCGCTGCTGGCTCCGCCTCCGCCTCGTCACGTCCCTCACAGGGCTGCCGGCTCGTGGCGGCTCCCTCGGCTGCCTCGAGTGGCCTCGATGCCGGGAAAAGAGCCCTGCCTGGCCCGATCCCCTGCTCCGCTGCAGAGCGCGTCTGCCCCGGAGCCGATCGCCTCGGCAAGAGGCGATTAAGGCGTTCTATACCTTATAAAAACAGTTTTTTCTCTCTCCCGCTGAATGTGAGTGGACTCTTGGGCCTTATTTTAGCAATCAATCACACAAATTAAGATAAAACCTGATGGGAACATGCGCACTTCTGCAAATCAACACACAAACATAATAAACACTGAGGTTGCAGAGCTGTCACAATTCATCTTTTTTTGCTAAATTAAAAAAAAAATAAATTCAGTTTCTGAAAACTTGTTAAAGTATACTTTATTAAACAACAGAAAACTGAAGAAGTCACAGGAATGCAAGACTTTCTGTGTGAAGAGAGGCAAACTTATTTCACAATGTAGAGGTACAATAATCCTGCCTAGAAAGTCACGTCATCACTTGATTTCTTAAACTAGGTTATTTAACTTCACCATACAAGTCAGGGGAAAACACTACTAACTTGTGCTTCTAGTACCGAAAATTCTCAATCATCTTGAGAATTTTCACAGAATAGCTGAGTTTGGAAGGGACCTCTGGAGGTCTCTGGTTCAATCCCCTCCTCAAGCTGGGACAAGTAGAGCAGGTTGCCAAAGACCACGTGCAGGTGGCTTTTTAAGATCTCCAAGCAGGGTAACTCCACAACCTCTGGGCAACTTGTGCCAGTGCTCCATCACCCACACTTTACGGAAGTGCTTCCTGATGTTCAGACAGAAACTGCTCTGTTCCAGTTTGTGCCCACAGAATCTTTTCCTGGCACTGAACACCACTGAAGAGAGCCTGGCTCAGTCTTCTTTGCATCCTTCCCTCAGGTATTTATTGATAAGAATTGATAAGAACTCCCTTGAGCCTCCTCTTCCTCAGGCTAAATGGTCCCAGTTCTCTCAGCCTTTCCTCACATACTAGGTGCTCTTTTCCTTCATCATCTTGGTGGCCTCTGTTGGCCTCTATCCAGTACATCCATGCGCACCAGTACAGTGGATAAACAGTGAAAGATATGTTAATCTATACTTTACACTTGATTATATTAACTACTGCACAACTATTCATTCAAAAATAAAAGTATAGAGTCTGCCCAGTCATTAGAACTTTGACACATTTTAGTGTCTGACAATTAAAACTAGCTCCATAAACTTTTATTACATGCTGATATCCACTTCAATAACGATCACCCAGCAAAGTAAATTTTAATAGCATGAGAAGATGGAAATCAAAATTCAGGAACAGACAGTCAGTCTTCAAAGTTTTCTGAACAAGATCCATATTCACTAATTTGCCCCACCTTACCTTTCATGCACATTTTTTACTGTTTTAACACCTGAAGCAAATTTCTCAACATAGGAGTAGAAAACTAGTATGATATTTGGACATCACCTCTACCTGAAGTAAATGTGCGTAAAAACTAAGTTAAATCAAAATTTAGTGGATGCAAGATAATAAAATTTTTCCATTACAGATAAAGATTTTCTCTCAGTATGGATGTCAGATATCAGCAATTCAGACATTTCATAATGGGAAAACAGAAGAGAAGAGGAACAGCTTCAACTAATACAGGGTATCCCTGCATTTTGCCACTCAGTGAAGTAAATCATAGGGGTATTATGCAAAAGATCACTGAACAATAAGAACACATTCAAAGAAGTTATTGAGCAATGCTTAGAAGAATCAATCACACACCTAAACCCTTAAATACTTAAAGATTAAGTTTGTACAAGCTCTACATACCAGTGATGCAAGTATGGTTATATGCATTACACCAACGTAGCTGATATATCTCTTGAAACAAACAAAAAAAAAACACAGCTCCAATATTTTAAACTCAGTCATCAGTCATCACACTTCTGAATCAGAGAGTAAGAACTCAGTGTCCCAAAATAATCCTGCTGACAAATATAAAACTGTCATCTATAGCCGCCTCAGGCAGCAGGAACTTCACTAATTGCTATTTAGTTTTAGTTTCATAGTATTGATTCCTTTGGAAGTTTGATCTTCGTAAGAACACACTGATGCCATCCAACTGAATATAAAGTGCTAATTAAATCAATACCTTAGAGCCAAATTTCCCATAGCTAAGCTTATCTAAGAATGTAAGCTGCATATTTGGCAGTTCTGCTTTGGGTTAAAGAATAAAGCCTTCAGTAAATTAGTCTTTAACAGGTTTTAAAGTTTTAGTTTTATACTAATCCTTTGAATAAAAAAACACCACAACGCTCAAGGCATTTGTGATGATCCGGTATGCTGCCCTCTCATGCAGAGACCACATAGATAGATGATTTCCACTAAAGGCAAAGAAAAATCAGTAATCTAAAACCAGTCTCACATACTCACTGCATTAATGACACTCGTGACACTGAAGCATTCAGTAAAACAGTATTACAATTACAAAGCTACCCCATACAAAGTAATTTACTAAAATACGCTGCAAATATTGGCATTCACCATTATGTCTGGAACAACGATGCAGACATGACAACTTGAAAAATTGTCAGCACTTTTGCCCCAAACCTTGGCATTCTTGCCCTCTTGCAAAATCATGTGTCAAGACTTCACTTGTTGCTTCCACAGACCACTGCTAGAAGTTACTCACAGTATGAATGCTGGTTGGGATGGATCTTGTTTTTCTATGAGAAAATCCAAAGAAATGAAAATCCAGGGGAGGAAAAAGGGAAGAGTTTAGAGCTGCGTGATATGGAGAGAAGCTCCCAACTGGAGAAACTTAATTTTTCATTGAAGCAATAATCACAAGAATAACAAAGCTCAATTATCTGAAATTTCCTGCCTGTATTAAAAGCAGAATCCACTGTCAATGAACAAGGCTAAGATGACAAAACTGAGACGGCAAGATCACTAAGTGGTTTCACTGCTTAGTGCCAACATCACCATTTCTATATGCCCCTCAGGAAGCTGCCGCTGTCATTACACAGTTTTTCAGATCAAAGAGGTCAGCCACACGGTAACAGTAAATAATAAAAGCTGTGATCCACTGGTAGCGATAAATTCTGTATCCTCTGTATGACAGGGATATAGAAAGAAAAGAGTATTGTCTCTATTCAGGTAAAAGAAATTCTGAAAATTAAAATGAAAATGTAAGTAGAAATTGAAAACAATCTAGTTTGATGCATCTGCCTTGTAAGCAACAGAAAGAAGCAGCCAAGTTTGCAGATGGAACTTCTAATATCACTGTGAAGTGCCACAGCTGCAAGAACAGCACACCAGTCTACTCAGGTCTTCATTGCAGTTGCCCTAAGAAACCGCCTGGTTAGCAGAAGAGATTTCAGTTGAGAAAATTCATCCAGATCCTAACCATGAAATTGTGGAATTAAGACCAGGATTAGAAATGTAGTGTCCCACTTACACATGGGAGCTTTTGTGCTCTGGCAAATATGAGAGTCATAAAATGTATTAGAATGCAACCCACTAACATCATCTGATGCAAATAATGTTACTGTTTTAGCAACACTTTTTTGACATCTATTTTAAAGTAGTGTTATTAGTGTTATTTTCATTTATAGTTTTTATTTGTAGTTTTATTAGTGTTATTATATTTGTAATTTGTATTTATAATTAGAGGTATTTTTCCAGGTGTTTTACGTGACATTATGAGGAAAATACTAGATCCTTTCTATTAAAAAGGAGATTATACTACTCTCTCCTAGGATAAGTCAGCAAACTTAATGTATAGAAGATGGAAAGTTTCAGCTTTCTTTATGGAAACAAAACTACACACAACTTCACCTGGAACAGTTTTTGCTCATTTTCTTTAAAAGAGCCAAAAGCGTCCGAAGATCACTACTGTAAATTGGTCAGGACACACAAAGTTGCTTGAGCAGGGGGTTGGACCAGATGACCTCCAGAGGCCCCTTCCAACCTCAGCCAGTCCGTGATTGTGTGATTCTGTTTGCACATGAAACAAAGTAAGGAAGTACACAAAAGGTATGTACAGATAAGGAACAGCCTGCAAAAGTTAAACCATGCACTTTTAATTTAAAGAACAACAGGCTATTCAAGAAGAGTTAGAACAAAAAATGGTTTGCTTACTGAAGACACAACTTCAAGATTTTACGCTGAGGACAATGTATAAAAGGATCCAAATATTTGCAAAAAAAAAAAAAAAAAAAACAAAAAAAACGGAGAATAGATTTAGAATAGATCTAAATACAAGGAAATTTTCTAGTCAGCCTGGCAGGTTAGCCCAGCGGGTACTCTGAACAGTATTGACACCTTACTTGAAAGAAGCTCTTCTGATGACTGTTCTCATGCCTCACAGACAGAGGTTCTCCTCTAGAGGAGAACATCGTATTTTTCTCCACCACCCCTCTGAGCACTTGTTACGTGTATTCTGTGCAATGATGGAAAAAAAAAAGGAAGGTTCCAAGATTATGCTTTCTAATTTTACACTGAGAAGTTTGTGCCCTAAGGAAGCATTTGATTACTGAGATTTTTTCATTAGAAGAAAAACAACCCCCCAACTTGAAAAAAGAAACCTGCAGATACTTTCTTGAACAATCCCAGAACATCATAGTGACTCTAGCATTTTACTTGGAACCTGAGCATATAAAACATCAGCCACTCTTTCAAATAGTGTCAGAAAAATACTGGCCTCCTGAACAAAAGCTGCAACACTGTTCACATGCCAATTACTCAGAGCAATCAACTGGCAAGTCTGGTCACTGGGTTTAACCTTTAGTGCTAACTCAACCATGTTAGTCAGGCAAATAGCAGCAAGTATATTTCTCCGAGTTTTGACAGAGCTTCTAAATTTTATCATTGCTTCTTAGCATCAGGAACTTAAGAGCCAACAAATTTTTGGATATAGAATACCTGTTGTCCATAGTTTTGCTTTGCCACTTGAAATTGAATTGCTATGATAAAATTTAGGTCAAGTCATACTTTAAATCCATTTGAAAATAATCCAGGGCAGCAGCCATTAGTGATTCTTAGCACAAAGAGAAAAATCACCCAGGAACCCCAACACCTACAATAATGCCTTCAAGTGTTCCAAGTCATGTATATGGTCTTTGCTTTTAAATCTGCAGAAATTTGCAACTTTTGGGATCAAACCAACCATTTAGTCCTTCTGACATATCTGTTCAATAGGGACATTCTGTTAAATAAAATGGCTTTATTCCACTTGATTTAAATAAAGTTTGGGAGGAATTGTATTTCTCTGGGTCCCAGCGACTGCAAATCCTCTCCACAATGCAAACAGAATAAAATTTTGCCCCACTACTACAAAGCCTAAAACACCTGCAGTAGCAGCATTTTTTTTTTCCAGAGAGAGCATAATAAATCAAAACAAGGAATGTTCAGGTATCTCACAGCTTGAGATACAGATGGTCAGATTTCATTTACTACTTTCAGAAGTTTTGAGCTTGAACCAAAAGACTCACATTCACTTTTCCAACTGATCAATCAGTTGTAATATACTTATCTATTTGGGATGTGTTTTCAACCTGAAACCAGCTGACATTTTACATTAGAAGAGAAAAACATTTACTCAGATTTCTCTAGAGAGTAACACTGAATATAATCAGCATTCATAACCTTTCTGTTCTTGATTCTGTATTTATAAAATTCTACATCATTAAAAAGATACAATCATTTCCAGTCGACATTCAAGAGCTTAAAAACATGCTGAGTTTCAGATGAAAACATCTAACAATTTAAGTACTGAAATCAGAATCTATTAGGTGAGGTCAATCAGTGAGATTTATGAATTGTAATCATTGAACCTTGTAATCATTTTAACTCAATTCTAATCATTTTAAGTACGCGCTTACATTCTTTGAAGGCCAGTTCTGGAATTCTGAATACAAATAAAGGGTATTTATTAGTAAACTAAGCTTTAACCAACTAAACACATGAACATGTTTCTGCATCCTTCTTGTTCCTCTAAACTTTAAGCACCCATTCAAGTAGCATCCATACATAATATTTCAGAGCCTTAAGTTCATTTATAAGTTTTTTGTTTGTTTTTAAACTGATGTCTCTATTTTGCCTTTGGTTCTGTACACACAGGGGTTGTATATAGCTAACTAATGCAATGCATTTCTGGATGATGCTACACTACACATATGGAAAACAAAGCCAGTACACATTTTACCTGCTGAATAATTTTTTTTCAGAAATATAAAACTAAGAATACAGTAATATGATGATATACTAATCCTTAATACCTGGAAGAATATAACGGTCAGCAGTAAAATGCTCAATTGTTTATTGGTTTCTCAGAGTACAGGTTTGAAGTTAGAGGTGGAACTTGTTGCAAAGAATCATAAAATAATGCACATCATTATTTTTCCTTGCATTATTTTTTTTCCAAATAAAGAAGAAAAAATGCTGTATAATAGGCTGAGCTGAAGGAACAGCAAGCTTAAAGATGTTGATAGACAAGCTCTAGCAAATCTTGTTGCAGCAGATTAAGTTACTATCCTCAGCTGTAGACTCTGCTCCTGTCAGAAGTCACTGATCCCAAAAGCAGAGCTGGCAGAAGGGAATGTGTGATGACACCTCAGCCACTTCAGTACTAAGACTGGTATCTTTGTTCGGGTCCTCTCCCTCGGACATTACACTATAAGCTTCAACAACTGAGGCAGCAAGCACTTCTGCCATTTCTGCAAGGGATGAAATACAGCAGAGGAGCTGAACATGAAAAGGTAAAGGAAGAAAAAGGACAAACCACCAAATCTGGCAAGATTTCCTAGAGCTATAGCTGTAGGCCAAATTGCTTGTAAAGTAACTAGAATCAGATGTGCCACTTGTCACAAAGTCATTCAAGAAAATAAATACCAAAACGTGAGGAAAAGTTACACGTAAACTGTTAAGCAATTAGTTATTAAGTTGAACGGGCACTGGTTAGTCATATTATGTACTTTGAAGGCTGAATATTGAACTTCAAATTAGCTTTAAGAAATCAAGAACTGAAGTCTTGCATGGAATTTTAATTATCACATGAAGTCCTAACTACAGAAGTTATAAACAGCTCTAACGCACATAATACCAAAAGAACGGTGTTAAATAACCTTCTAAGATTTGACAAGTGTGCACTTAAGAGGGAACAAAAAACTAGTCTACACTTACTACTCAGTCACTTAGGTATGCAGCTGCATTCATTAAATATTTGTATAGAAAAGACTTCAAAAATATTGACAGAAGGAGAACTGTATGAAGTTCTCACCAACAGACGTTTAAAAGCGGCCACAGGGAAGAAGTATACAAACGCCCAGTTTGCAACTCAAGTTATTATTTTTATTATTATTTTCAGATTATATACAACCAGTTAAACATAATTCTTGAAATTTGTATGGTGAAGTTATCGCCCTAGTACTTTGTTACGATTAAACACACACAAAACTTCAATTCATGTAGTGTTTATAAATTAAGAATTGCCACTGATCAGCCATAAAGCACATGTGAAGCTTCAAAAAGAGCACGCACATAATAATTAGGCCTAACTGCTCACTTTTGCATACTGTCCCTTCCCACACACCTTTAACAATGTTTTTTTGGCTTATAAGATTTTTTTTTTTTTTTTAATGAACAAGTACACAATATAAATTCCAAGATCAGCATTGTGAAAATGCATTAATAACCTAGCTTTGCATATTGTCCATTGACCAAAACCGAGCAATCAGCACAGAATCCCAAATAAGACCAAAGTACAACATTTTGGTAGACAGGAGTTCACAGGGGAAACCTCAAATGCCTTACTAGACAGACTGGGATCTTTAGTCATTCTGATTCTCCCTTGCTGTGATTTACCAGCTCTTTTGTTTCCCCCTTTATTTAAAACAAAACAAAATCCCAAACCCCACCTTGTTACACACTTGTAGCCCAGTGCAGTACAGTATCTATTGGGGATAATCTGCCATACTTTCACTGAAACTTGGTCTATAAGGTATAAAACAGGGTTTCTGGCTGTTTAGGATACTCTCAGAAAAGCCCTACTGGTCAGACCAACTCCGTGTCTGACAGAGGCAACCATGCATGCCGTTAAGGGACAACTTGTGCATCCCCAATTGTTGATTAAGGACATCATGCTACAGCCCTGGCTATTCAATTGTGAACCATTAAACACGTCTGTCAGTGGATCTGCTCTCCAGGAATCTGTATAACCCCTTTTGAACATGCTGATACCGGTTCCTTCCACACACTCCTTTAGCAATAAAAGCCATTTGCTACCCAGTATGTTCAGTACTAGCTTCTTTTATCTGCTTCAAACTTAGAGTTTTGATCAATGGCATGCTGTATTTGGAAGATTCACAGGCTCTATGCTTGTTTTCTAAAAGCTTCATCACATTCCCCTTCCAGCCTTCTGCTCTTCAGACTGAAGATTTCCCATCTTTGTAGTCTCCTCTTGTAAGGCTCCATCCCTTGAATGCTTTTACTGCTCTCTTCTACCTTTTACTTCTGCTACGTAGTTCCTTAAATGCAAAAGCCTAAACCATACACCAGAGTGAAGACTGCAAGATTTATGCACAGCTGCAATATTATGTTTTCTGTCATCTTTATGCCTTTCTTGATACATTTAGCATTTTGTTGGCTTTCTGGCTGTCACGCTACACAAAGAACAGCAAACAGACGCTATGGTTAAAGAAACCTTTCTCACCAGTTCTACAGAAACTAGGAGTCCCAGTTTTGTTACTCTTCACAGACAGCATCCCACCACACACTTGCTGAAAATTATTGCTTGAGCTCCTGACACTGAACTACTCTGCTTCCCATACTACTAGATACTAGTTGTTATGTCCCATAAAAAAGCAATATTCCCGTTTAATTTTGTTCTTGCAGTTTTCCACAGAAATAGAAGAATAGAATTTGAACGTATCAAAGTTGTAGAGGCAGGTAAGAGAACACAAGCTTCAGAAGATCTAAATAACATAGACAGCACTGCAGAATGAAATGCTAAATATAGCTATGGTTTTTACAGGCCAATCCAACCTTAAGGCGCAAGGCAACAAGTCAATGGAAAGAGAAAGCAAAAGGTCATAAGACTTATCAGAGCGTAGGAATGCTGTGATTCAACAGAGAACCCTTTGTTTCCTTGTCAATATTGTATTGCCTATTTAGACTCAGCTCTCAGAAAGACTCATGTCTGAAGGTCTACAGAATTAGAGTGCAAGAAAATGAAAACCACAAAAGCTGTCAAAAACAGCAGCGGCAAAAATACAAATCCACAAGAAAGGGAAAGAACAAAGGAAAAGCAATATATCATGAGCATTCAATATGGATCAAATGACTACTCCCAAACAGCAATAGGGTTACTACTCTAAACAAGACACTGATACCAAAGTAGAAAGTGTAAACTCCAGCTTTCTTCATAAGCAATAAGCCAAAATAATTGCCACTTCCAAACATCATATAACCAGATGCAGAGTGTGCTTTTTCAGCCAAGAAGGAAGAGCTCTCAGTTGTACTTCATTTTGACCTCTCCTTACTTGAAAATTGGCAAAAACTTAAAAGAAAGTAGTAACCTACAAATATTGTCAAAATAACCCATCTTGACTAGCTTCCACCTGTTCTGTTATCTTAAAACCACCCTCAGGATTTTTTGTTTGGAAGTACAAATGCCATTTACTTTTTGCATTCCTAGTTTTCTTTGGGATACACTTTCAGTCCTTAATCTTTTAATCTTGCTTGATAGGCCAAAGAAGAAAAGAAATTTAAGAAAGCTAAAAAGTAAAAAGTGTCAAACTCTCTAGAAAACTCAGATTGCCACTTCCCTCCTCTTTCCACTGAAGTAATTGGCCTCTTCAGCATCCTAGTTAGTAGTCATCGTAATAGCTTTAAGCAATCTGCTTTGTCAGGAAGAGATTGATGACAAAGCCTTGAGAGATGATCACAGCACACACAACGTTCTAAAACCCCACCAGAATCAAGGTGATAGTTCAGGAGGAAAAGCCCACTCACCTGGTAAGGACTTTGTTTCAAACAGATTTTCAGTGTTGTTTATAGCTCTTAAAAAATTCAAGACATGAAACAAACTATTCCATTGGTCAAGACTGAAATACTCTGGGGCTCATAAGTCATTTACCCAGCCCAACAAACAAGGCAATGCCAAGCTGATCAGCTTTTACCTCATTTACTCTAAGAGACTGTGCTAATTCCTCCCTGTAAGTAATTAGGTTACTAATATAGAACACATCTTGACTACTGGAAAAAAATGAAATGGTACAAGCTTGCATTATGCTTAATTATCCTGCAACAACAATCACCACCTTTACATACACATATCTGGTTCAATTTCCACTCACTTCCCCACATTTGCAAGTTTCTAACAGTATTTAAACAAAATCTAAGTGCCATTGCACAGTGACACTAAGCAGTTCCATCACAGCTTGATTCTACAGACTGCAGAAAGCCCGTGATGGCCACTACTACTATATCCTCCCACTAACACAGGACTAAGTTTGTCTGCTGACATGGTGTACCTTCTCAGGCACTGGGGTAGAAAGATTTTCTCTCTGAAAACAAAGATATACATGTGTTCTCCTAGCTAATGTAAGACTTGCAGTTATCTGTAACATTTTTTTCTTATAAAAGCAGCTTTAATTTTCTTAAGGCAAGGTGCAGTGCATTAATCCATGCTTACTCTATCTCCAGCTTCATTAACAGACAAATCAGGGCCAATTTGACTGAAGATGACACCACCACGGGTGACCGCAAGTTCTCCATCAGGACAGTGTGTGATCTGACATCAAGGTCAAGCCTTAGCTTTAACTGCAGAGGTATCACATTCTAAAGAAAAAGTTGTCATACCTGCTGTATTGAAAAATTTAGCAACTGAATACCACAACTGCCATGAAGAAAAAGATGCTTCCCTCCCTAGATTTCTCCTCTGCCTCACAACAGCTCCTAAATAACTGACACACGGAGTAGTAGTTACCAAGGCATACCACCTTCATTATCCTTGACTATGAAGATCATCCCAGTTCAAACACTTGAATAGCTGGATGAGAGCTGACCTGACTGACCTCTGTCACTCAGAGACCAAGATTTAGCTATTGGGAAAGAGACAGGTGATGGGAAACATCAAGGGAAGCCCTTTTTCTTAATGGCATTTTTACCAAGGCATCATACCAGGTACATTTTACCTCCCTTTCAGCCTTGAACATGACAAACTTTACACTTTGTTACTCCTTCCTATACACCTCATTAAGTGCAAATCACTTATATGCCAACATACTGCTAAGAATAGGTCATACATGTATCACTGGCAGTATTTATAACATACTACTGAAACGAGAAGTGACTCTTACCCCACGCTTCGATCCCATGTATTTGTAATCAGAACTCCACAACTACTCAACTCAACACTGCTGGTGCTAAATGAACAGTTCTTTTCCAGCCTCTCCTTTCTGACTTTAAAATACACCATTCCATTTGGAAACAGAATAGGAATGCATACATTGTACTCCCAACAGCCATTGCCAGGTCAAAGAGCAGTTGCTGAGGTTGTACTGGCACTTCCTGATTATCAGAGGTTTTTAGGTTTGCTACATTCAACGCTTCAGAGAGCATGAAGATACCACTGAACAACTCGACACTATGAAAATCAGGCAATTCACACTGACTTTTTAAGCAACAGTCGATGCCAATACACAGCTACATACTGTAAATGCTAACGTGCTTTCTGACTTTACAATATTTGAGTACCCGTAATACCTTTTGTAAAGGACCACATACTTCTATCATTTTAACATATCCTTATCAGAAATCAGCTCTGGTTCTAAACTACTTATCTCCCCAAAACTTTTGAGGATCTTTCAATCACCTCTTATGGCCAAATAATCCAGTATGACCTTTCCACACTTTTTTCCCCCAGAATTACCATCAAATACCTCTTCTCTTCAGAATTCTGAGCTCATCTTCTATGCTGATAAAGCATAGCAAATCCAGAATACTGAAGTGTATGATTATCCACCACAAGCTGCACTGTCACACGTGCCAATTGTCAAGCCTCTTCTCTAATCCTAGAGAATAAATTCAAAATATGAAAGAATTGAGTTGAACTAAAATCAAGTGCTAAAATTGTTAGCATAAAATCACATTAACTATTCCCTACTCAGCATTTTTTTAAGCCAATGATGGCCTACCAGAACAGAATCGTGATACAATAGGCAAATCAATTCAGGAAACACAAGGCACAGAGTTGATCTTTATGTAACAGATAGTAATTACACATATGTTGAAATAATTACATTTTTGTATCTATTTATTTAGCATCTTATAAGAACATAGAATCTGATCCACAAGAGAATCTAAATGCCATGCCTCCTGCGAGACTTAGCCCACAGATAAACCACCCAGGTCCCCTCTACAACAGAAAGGGCACGCAGGAGATGCTGTTTGAATGTCAGACTCAGCATTGGGAGGAACTGCCAAAGTCAGCCAGGAACACTCCTAAAGAGAAAGCTTAGAAACGATTCCCCAGAATTTAACATCACGCTAGGAAATACACCTTTTCATTGCTCATCACCAGGTCTGCAAAGCAGGAGATGTGGTTTCAAGCCACCAGTCTGTACCAATCACGCCTCCTGCCAGCCGGTCCCTGGGCTCACTCCCTTCCCAAGTATTACTGCCTGGGAAGGAAACCGGCTGGCACCTGGCTGCATCTCACAGCAAAGCACCCAGTGGCCTGGCAGTCTGGGCATTCCCTCGGGAACTGACAGACATGGGTTTTAAGATCCCCCGTACAGTAGAGCTATTTGAACACAAATCTCAACATACTGGCAATGCACTCAAACCAATCACCTACCTGTTACAAAGGCAGTATCACATCCTTTTCCTGAAAAGGAAAGTGTGCAAGATCAGGCCTGTCTTTTGTGTTTCCTGCTTCAAAGCACGGAGGCATTCCTTGTAAGGTTCTGCATTACTAATAGTATCTCTTTGCTAATTAAACTGATGCAAACTTTTAGAGTCACGGCGTTTTTTTTCTTCCCACAAAGCTATGCATTAGTGGGCAATCAGACCCCCTCACACCTTGAAACACCTCTTTACCAATAGATACACATGGTTTATCACTTCATTCAAGGAAAATCAAAACTCATTTTCAAATAGCCTGGTATATAAACTACTTATCTAGTTAATTTTCCTCTTTTTGCTTGGAGTTTTCCTTCATATTTTACAGTGAGCTACACTTAAAGCCTTCCATCATATAGCTCTGCTGGGAGTGCAGGAAGGAGGATGCATACATAAAATACTTCTTCTGTCACAACTGCTGAAGAAAGCTCTGAACCAGATAATTACATTAGAAGAAACATTTTGCCAGCATACCCAATTTTATACCAGAAAACAGTTTACGCTATCACAGACGTACGAGCAACCTTTTCATATATATAAGTGCCTCTCTGCCCATTAATAAAAAGAAAACAATACAACAGTATTTAATTAATATTTACAAAACGTCTTGAGGCTTTCTGATGGATGACCAAAACAGTAATTACTGTTCCAAATACCGTAACATCAGGCCTTTCTGCAACACTACCCACAGCATCTAGTACTTAAAAAGAACAGAATATAAGCCAGTTGCCAGACCATTTAAGATCGTGAAACATACAAAGACAGACCCTGTTATTTACCAAGCAGCAGACTGAGCTTAGCCTTCAGAATTCCTACAGCCTAATGTTGTAAGAGAATGCAGTTGATCAAAAGGGGAAACTAGAAAAAAGTGAGTACCTGCAACAGGTAGTTACAACTATCAGTATCTGATGTTAAGACTCAGTCTTTGAGAAAACATCCAAACAGAATTTACATCTAAGAATGCCGCAGGATTTTTAAAAGTCTGCCACTTCAACCTATGCCAAGAGACTTTAATTAAAAAGCACCGTACGAAGTGTTACGAAAATGCAATTATTCACATGAAAACCGTGCAGATACATATGAACCCCAGCCTACACGAAGCCTTCTGAGTCCATACCCTCGGTAGGGCTGCGTTTTTAGTGCTGGTACCTCGCATTGTTGTGGTAATGAAAGACACCCGACACCCCTCCGTGGCCCCAGGAACTCCTGCAAATTCCTCAGGAAGCTAAATCAGGCTCGGGAAGAAATATTTCGATTTACATTACAAAGTCAGTTCAGATGTCAAAGAAATGTTGACAACATCTGAGCAAAGCCATCATCTTTACCACCACCTTAACCTATCCAGCAAAAGTTAAGGACCATAGCTGTCCCATACCTTGAGCACTGGAAGGATGGCAGGTCTGCAAGCATTACTTTGGGAAGAGTTACATGACCACGTATTAACACTGAGCTCTGCGCTACTGTGCTAACAGCAATGGCAATGAGATGTACCATTCCAGAAAGCTGTTTCCCAAAGCGCTGAAAATTCAGCACTGGACGCCTTGTTAAACCATGACCACACCAGCCATTAGTTAACCTTTTAAGGCATAAAATACGGGGGATGTTTTGGATCACAGCGCGTTGGAAAACACTTAATGTCTGCATAAAACACAGCCAGGCTCTAAAGCACCAGAAACTTACATATTTTAGTACCAGATCTAAGATGACTGTAAGAAAAATAAAGATGCAGTGTTCGTGAAAATTCCGAGGGCAGATGAAAAAGGAAAGCTCGCAGGCTCAGATGGCTGTATAGCTGAAGACAACCGAAGGATGTGCTCTTTTTGATGACCCAGGCAAAGCCTCGCAGCCCGCCAGCAGCAGGCCGGGTCCCCGAGGCACGAAGCGGCGCACCGACGCAGCCCCGAGCGGCACGGCACCAGGCGCCTCTGGAAGCCCGCCTGCAGCCAGCCACACCGCCACTCACACACACGGCGTTCCGTCCCGGATCGAGCTGTGCAGCTAGCTCACGCTCAGGTAATTGCACCACGGAGGCTTTAAGAGTCTTTTTTTAAAAGAAAACCCCCTCACAGCACGAGCTGACGTTCCCCCCGTTCATATACCCCTCTTGCAGTCCTTTTTCAGGGGTGTCTCTCTCTCACAGGAGACACCTCAGACAGCAAAACAGATCTGTTTGGTACCTATAGTACTTGGTATTTGGTTTTCCGGCAGCCTCACCGAGCCGCAGGGCACCGTGCCTTTGTTGCCCCCGCGACCAGCCCCCAGCCTGGTTCCCCGACTGCTCCCGGGACAGGCTCCCCGACCCCGGCGGATTACAGCACCCCCTGCCAGCCGCTCCCACCGCCACCACCACTCCGCCGGGCTCCCTGCGACCATGGGGCCTCCCCTCGTCCGGCCCGGCCCGGCCCGGCCCGGCCCGGCGGGGGGGGTGGACAACCGGGCAGCCCGTGCCGGCCGCTGCGGGGCACCCGGGCGGGCAGGGCAGGGCAGGGCCGGGCAGCGGGCTGCGCTCCGCCGCCACACTCACCGTGCGTGCTGCCGGCCTCCGCCGCCCCGCTCCCCGCCGAGTCGCCCGGCCGCAACCGCGGCCCCCGCGCAGCCGCCGCCG
>CM021769.1:37196576-37510084 GCA_011076525.1 Nettapus auritus
AGGGGCGGGCGCCATGTCGCGGAGCGTCGCCCGGCGGCCCTTGTGTGTGTCGCCGTTGTGACTGAAATGTGGCATGTAACGGCACCTTGCCAGCTGTTTACAGCGTGACCAATGACAGATGGAAGAACTGTGGGGTATTTGGTAGCAGTGGGTGGCAGTTAAATACATGGAAATAAAACCGGAGGGGACCTGGTGGTACTGCCTCACGAGCACCAAGGGCAATTCCTTTCACTTGCCTGTGACTGTGGTGGAAGTTCTTACGAGTTCATACGAACCTTTTTTTTTTTTTTTTTTTTTTTTAAACGAACTTATTTGGCAAAAGACTTTCTCAAAATACGATACTTGCACAGAAGATACAATAACTGCAAAAATGAATAGATTTGGCAGCTTGCTGTTCCCTGTTGTCATCCAAACTGATCTCTAGGTTAATGCCTTTTCTACATCCAAAGTTGAGATGAACAGAAAACAAAACCAAAAACAGAATCCTGAGTACAGCTTCCCTCAGCTGACAGCATTTCTCCTTCCTCTCCCAGGCCATCTCATTGCCTCTAGTTTGCATGTTGTCCTACAGCCAGTGTTTATACAAAGGTAAGGGTGTTTTCTTCAGTACGTTGTGCAATTTGTCATAGAGCAAAGAAGCATTCACACTAGCTCTAGAGTTCCTCTTTCCCTCCTTTGTTTTCTTGTACGTGCAGCTGAAGTTTTCATCTTTTGCCCGAATGGGTTGCCAGACCAGGGTAAGGCTGAGCTTGGGATATCTCTTGGATAGATCTGCTTAAGGATCTGTTTGTTTCTTTGGTAACCAATCTCCTCCCTCTGGCTTTCACAAACCCTAATATTAGCCTTTGCTCAGCTGGCAAATCCATTCATAAGATGCTTGAATTAGGTGTGCTTGGATAATTCTATCCAACAGATTAAAATATTCCGTCAGGCTATGAAGTTGTCATACCTGAAAATGTTTCACAACAGAGCACAGGATCAGCAGCGTTATTTGTAAAGATTCAGATAACCCCTGTCTTTTAAATCATTTTATTAGCAATTTAAATGGACAGGTTTGCTGGTTCATTTTGCTTTGTGGGTGCTGTTTGTTGGATGCTGAACACACAAAAATTGCTGTGAGAAAAACAACATCTTGAATTTAAGAAAATTGCAAATTAGAAACAATGGGTTCAGAGAGAGAAGGCATGTGGGAGGATGAGGAAGGACACTGGCTGATTAACTGGGGAAATCAAAATGTTTGTAATTTGTTTTGTGTTACCTGACTAATCTTTCATATGAGGATCTACTAAGACAGCTCTTAAAGGAAGTTAGAAAATTACTTACCAAAGTACTATACAACAACTATACAACTATAAACAAGCCATACCATCTCTTCTTCAATGTTTTAAATGATTAAGCAGAAATGAACTAAAAAGAAACATGCAAGTGAGACATTTTGTGAGTTTGGATCTTAGAACACCTTGATTTTAGACGTGTCGTTTTATTATCTGTTGTTATGGGATCATTAAAGCATTCTCGGAGCTATAGAACCAATGTATTTAGACAACTTATTGTTGACAAATAATCTTCTTTCTAAGGTTGATGCATTCATTCCACAAACTTTTTTTTTTTTTTTTTTTTTTTTTTTTTTTAATATATATAAAGAATGTATTTAACTTCAGTGACCTGAATTTTCACATTGGCCAACAAGATGCTGATATAACCGCTGATCAGTCTAAATCTGGCTGTTTGTAATCAGGTGGGGGGAAAAATGGTTCTGACAATCTGTGACATCATCCAAACACAGGACAAAATGTTTTCTTTGAAACCATTGCCCTCTGGAGGGGGAATGAAAAATCACAGAAGGATTAGATAAAAATTCCCTTTTATGTCGCTGCGTAACAGAATTTATGTTGTATTGATGCAAAAAGGAATGCTCTGTCAGAAGACCCACAGTGGCCACGGTGCTTATTGTCAGTGAAGGCTGGAGGAGAACTAATCCCCATCTGTCTGCCCCATTACTCTCCTCCCCTTTATCTCTAAACTCTTTATCGCTAAACTCACTGAGCATCTATTCTACAAAAGACATACTTTCTCTTCCAACTTCATCTTGGATCCCTTCCAAGCTGTCATCATCCCTGTTTATCTGCCAGAATAATTTTTTATGCAATCCCTAAAGAATTCTTGCTGTCTGATGTCAGAGTCTATATTCCATCCTCTTTCTTAACCTTTCTGCTGTTTTTGTTATTATCTTGAGCACCCTTTCATTCTTGATCTTTTATTCTTGCAAGATTTTGAGAAATTGTCTTATTTTTAGCTCTCTAATTTTCTGTCTGTCATCAATTTAAATAGGCTCTTTTTTTTTTTTTTTTTCCTGTCTCCGGGAACTTCACCGAGATTTTCCCCTGGCCTTCAGATATTGACAGTATCGTGGTTAATCACATTTAAATGTCACCTCTAACTGAAGATGAATGAAAGCTGCTTCTTGCTCAGACTTTCCCTGCATGTTGTCCCAGACTTGCAGGGGAAAAGATGATCTCTAGCAACAGTCTTTCCAGTTTGATTTATAGCAATATGATGTCTCCTGACTGTAAATCTGGTGACTGCTTTAACCCTAAGTAGGACATGAGAACCATCCACCTGAAAGAACTAGTCCACCTGTAGGGCTTCCTGTGTCTGATATTTAGTGTTTCAAAGAAGAGTGAAAAATACAAAAGTCCAAAAGCTAAATTATGTATTAGGCAAGAGAAAAAAATATCTTGGCCTCCACAATCCAACAACAGAAACCCTGAATTTTGAAATTAATACAGCAATTCAGTGTCATTTCAGCCCTCCTTCAGCAATGTCAACAAATATTAAAGTTTAAAATATGGTCATGTTCTGATTCCTGATGGCATCCAGAACTGTTCCTTCCTTTCTGTCCAATAACTAGATTTTCATTCATATTCATCTGTATGGCTCAAACATCTTTCTCTCTGGCTTTTAGTGTCCTTTGCTATCCCTTAATCCTTCAGATCTAAAATTGTACAAGTCCAAATAAGATCACAGTGTTTACAAATGAGGTCATAAACCCAACAGAAGCTCAGCTGTAGAAAAAGGTTAATCTCCAGAAGAGAGGTCTTGATTCTGGGAGTATTACTCATCTCTCAATGACAGGTCTTAAGCCCAGAAGTAGGAATCATTCCCAGAAGATGGGTGCTCCAAAGCAAAACTGAAAGTAGGGTTGTTATTGGAACAGTTTGGGGCACTACGTTTAGTCCAGGAAGATAATAGGCAATAAAAATGGTCTTTTCTTGCCGCTGTTTTCCCTTTCTCTATATGATTATATTCAAATTAGTGATTACTTCATTTGGCTTTTTACATCTGTTTGCTGCTTCTTGATCTTCTGTGAGTAGTTTATATGTTACTCTTATACGTGTCTGTCTTTCTGATATTGTTTCAGTCATCTGTGTGCCTTCCTCAGTGCAACTGTCCATTTTTGGATTGATCTTGAATAAATCTATAAGGACCAAAGTACATACTCTGGAAAACAGTCTTCTGCCGTGCCATTTATAACAATTATCAATTTGCAACAAAATACATGCTGTTCTTCCCTGACTTGCCATATCGAGTCTGGATGTATCCTAAAGCCCAAAGTCAAGACAGGATTTTATTTATAATTTAGTGCTACCCTGACTTATTGTCAACTTGCACATGCTGTTTTGCTGGGTTTATGTGGCAGTTTGATTACTTTGTTTTAATCCATGAATTGACAAAAGCTATTTTTAATTTCTACTCATTTTACTCTGTGTAGATTCTTCTCTTACACTCGTAAATGTATGTAAATGTATTTATAAAGAAATAAAAACCCATGAGATAACTCACAGATCTATGACAGAATAGAGCAAGAACCAAGAAAAGTTTCAATGGTTCATTCCACCTGTCCACATTTTGGCTGGGATAGAATTACTTGTCTTCATAGAGGCTTGTGTGATGCTGTGTTTTGGGTTTTTGTATGAAAATCGTGGTGGTAACACGGTTTAGCGCTTGCAGAGCAGAGCTTACACAGAGACAAGAGCTTTTCTACTTCTTGTGCTGCCCTGCCAGCAAGGAGGCTGGGGGTGCACAGGAGGCTGGGAGGGGACACAGCCAGGATATCTGGCCCAGACTGGCCAAAGCAATATTCTGTACCATATGGCATATGCTCAGGAATAAAAGCTGGGGAGAAAGAAGTTGTGGGGGTCAGGGTGGGGCATTAGGAGTGATGGTGTTTGGTTTCCCAAGTAACTGTAATGTGTGATGAGCCCAGCTTTTCTGGAGAAGGGTTAACATCTGCATGCCGGTGGGAAGTAGCGAAGGAATTCCTTGTTTTGCTTGGCTTGTGCAAGCAGCTTCCGCTTTACCTAATAAGCTTTCTTATTTCAGCCCCTGAGTTCTTGTGCTTTTACCTTTCTGACTTTCTCCCCCATCCCACCTAGGGAGATTGAGAGCCTTCTGGTGCTGAGCTGCCTGCTGGGGTTAAACCACAACACCACCTAAGGAAACTGCTTAAGTGGTAAATCCTAATGAAATAAGACATTTGTGGTTTTTAGATTCTCCCCAGGTACAATCATCTTTCCTGAAAAGCAGCTTATTAGTAGTAATTATACTCATGATGAGACCCACCTGTTTGATAATGCTGCATTGTAAGCTTCAGCTTTATGTATTTGTCAAAAGTAAGACTCTACAGTGTATTGTTCATATATATTGCATAAACCAGAAATGCAATAAATCTTTCTCCTGAAAGCAAGTTACATGTACAGTAAGACAGCTGTAAAATACTGTAAAATTTACAGAAAGAACAGCAAAATCGTACTTCTTTCCTTTTTCTGAATCTTCACTGAAATAATCTTGTATGCTATGTTTTTTTTTGTTGTTGTTGTTTAGTGTAGATTTTCAGCTTGTGCATCTCTATTATACTTTAAATACCAACGCAAAAACAGTTGTGGCTATTCTGTACTGTACCTTTACATGAGTGTCTATAAGGAAAATTTCTCTGAGGAAGAATCACTTTCAGAATTATTATTCTTAAAACTTTCATTAGATTTTTCCCTTAGTTTTTGAGCGTGCTTTCAGCAGATTATAAACAATGACTGGAGCAGCTAACTACCAGCGAGGATGTCTGTAGTTTCCCAGCATTTAAAGCAATGCTTAAAAACTATTTTATTTGAAAATTAAACATCTGCATAACTGCATAAGTTTTATTTATTTTATTTATTTATTTTTTTATAATTTTAATATTCTGAAACTAAAATTAGAAGAGGCTGACATTTTCTTCTTTCAGAATCATGCTAGTAGAAAATATTGTGCTCTAAGTATGACCCTAGAAATGATAGGTAGTGACTTCGGGAGCATACCTTGAAACCCACTAATACAGGTAATAAATAATGCTATTGATGTGGAAGTAACGAATTACTCCAATTTAAAGTTGTTTAGTTTTGTGAGCATGCATAGTTCTATATCACTTCCCTCTAATCTTCACATGCATATTTCATTGCTTGCCAGTTAACCAGCACTTACTGAGAGCTCCTGATTTGAAACCAAAATATGTTACACTTCTTGAAGTCTGGGTTTCTTAGTTTTCTGTACCCTCAACTGCATGATGAACTGGAATTAGGAAATCCAGTCTCAGCCAAGACTCCATAACTTTTGAGGTGAATATGGGCATCTGCGTGGGTGCTGGGTGTATTGCTTGTGTACAGTCAGAAAAAAAAGCCTTCATGTGTTTCATTGTATGCATAAATCTGGAGGGTCATGGCACAGGAAATTCTGGATTGGCATCCAGTCACTGTGTAAATACCCACGCTGATCTCAGCATAATGTCTTCCATACAGACATAAGATGCCACTAGGTTTCCATTGCTGCTTCTTGGGCAAGAGGCACATTTCAGATGCTTACTGTGTGAAAATGTGTGGTTATAGGGGACAACCCCAAAACACTTTTCATATGTTGCCATAGGCAAAGCCAGTATGCTTAACTACCATTCCCAAGAAAGCAAAAGTAGCTTCACAGTCATCTCTAAGGAAGGAAGACATTGTTTTAATACCAACAGAATAATAATTTCCATATAGCTATGTGGAGCTATATGGATGGCCTTCATCATCCTTGGATAAATCTGTGAGGTACAGGATAAATGCTAAACCATTCTCATAAATCTGCATCTTGACAGAAAGTTGCAGAGGAAATAAAATTCATTCAAACTGAAAACTGTTTTGGAATGCATTACATGAACACCACTCTACCTTGCAATATTTCCTAAAAAGCGTACTCAAACACATTATGCCTGGTAGCTCTACTGCTTGCAGGATCTTCAGCGACTTTCTCCCAGCAGCTTTTTTTTTTTTTTTTTTTTTTTTTTTTTTTCAGAGGAGCTGATAGACTGCATTGGCTTGTTGAGCCAACGCTGCATACCAGTCTACTGAATCAGCTCAGTATAAGGCCGTTCTGGTATGTAACCCAGCAAGCATGTGTGCTGATTTCTTTTCTTTGCTCCAGGCCTAGCAATTAACAGTATTTTTTATTGCATTTGCAATGCAAGCAATTCAACCTTCTTCACAGCGTTGCAGTCTGGGAAACACAATACTCTGAAGTAGCTTATTCTTTTCAGCATTTACTGAGAGCATTTTAGATTGTATTCCAGTGGACTGAGGCTGAAGAGTACCATTTGCATAGTGCAGCAGTCTTTTGTGTCTCTTCAAGGTTTGCTGACGAACTCCCAAGTTAGGGTTCTCTGTGTGTAGGAGTGGCTATTTCTGGCAGCACAATATATTGTTCTGAGACTGATCCTGGTTTCTGCAGGTGAAGGACTGTATCTACATCTTCAGTCAGTGAAGAGAAACACAGTGCTCGAGAATTGTAATTATTCTGTGTCACATTGCTACATTAATGACTTCAGAACAAAACTCACAAGCTTTAGTGGACATCTTTGTCCCATTTACCACAACATAACCTAAGTATCTGTGGAAGTGTTTTGTCAGTTCTTCTATCCTGTCTCATCAGCTTGTCTTCTGTTATGACATTTAAATACACGTAATTGGAGCAAGTATATTTACTCACCACAGTTTAGCTCTGCAATTTCAAGAAAGTGTAAAACCTTTATGTTGTTTCCCAATTGAAAGGCACCCTTCTCAAAATGAGCCTGAACATCTGATCACTTTGCTTTTTTGCAGATTTTAACTTTTTCCTTAGAAATAGGTTATCTGTGCTGGTCTTATGCATTGGCAGGTTGTTTGGAAGCAAACTAATTTTCTCTTTATCATCACAGGTAATGTGTGATGCTTCCCAGACATGGTACTTAGCTTATGAGGGAGGTATTACTAGTTAAATCTTTAATTTATTGCATTCCATTCTATGTTACCTAACATATTCTGTATATCTTGATATGAAATCAGTCATAGTTATTACCTCTGTGCTAGCAAAACAATTGTTTCTGATTAATGCAAAAGACCCTCTGAATGCAGTATGCTTTATTTTAAAATATTCAAAATACGTATCATGAGTTTTCCAGCGTTCTACAATTTTAATTTTGTCTTGTGTGAAGTCACTGACAGTAAACATCTGCAGCTAGTCTCTCTACAGATGATAGTGAAGATACTGTTACTGAACCTTGTTCTTGTGGTATTTCATGTTTGTTCATGGAGTGGACAACGGCACTTCATAAATCATGTATCATTCAAATACTCACTATCCCTCAAACAGAAAATATGCTGTACAACCTTTTTCACAGGGACTGCCTAAAAGTTTCTTCCTTGTCAGTAAATGCAACCTCGTTCATTTGCTAAACAAGCATCCAGAAAGTTTTTTCACCATGGAAAATAACACTGGAATTTCCAAGTTTACTGATTGGTATTTCACCCTTGTTCATGCTTTTGGCAATAACTAGAATTTCAATTTACACTGCTTCTTTCTTATGGCATCCTAGGCTGGAATCTGATTACACATGGGCTGCCCTCAAAGAGTATTCAGTTAATTTATATTCTTAAGGAACATTAGATTGGCATTTGTCTCTGCAAAAGCTATGAATTATGTATATCCTCTGTACTCACTTGGAGAATAGCCTACCATTTTCCATCTCCCATGCTTACCTATAATTATGTAGAACTTACTCTTCAAAACTTCAGTAAAATAGTGAAGTTTACATGCTGTAAATTACACAAATATCCCAGAGTCAGGGGAATTCAGCTGTTGTTTTGGTCACTATTATTTCATCAATCTGTTATTTCATCAATCAGTAAATGTTGTAAAGCCTCAGATGTTTCTCTGTGTGGTGGGCAGAGAGATGGAAGACAAAAAGTTCTTGTACTAACAACTGTGAATTTTGAGTAGTTCTGGAAAGGTCTGAAATGCATGATAATCACCGAGGTGAGGTAGGAAGGAAAGAATGAATGGTCACTGGATAGATCAGAGCAGGTCTATTTTTTATTTTTTAAGAAAAAAAAGTTAAACTACATTCTAAATTGGAAGGAGAAATTTAAATATGAACAACTCATGCCATGTCGGCTGCTAACGTAGCTTTTAGAATAAGGTAAATTGATCTCTCAGTGGGATACCTCCCATCAACTCTTGGGTACTGCCTGAAGGAATGCTGGTCATTCAGGTAGTGGCAGCCTTTCTGTCCTATCAAGTCAGTACACAGCAGTCCTGTGTACCTATGGATTGGTGCTAGGCATAAATGCAGCGTACATGTGTTCATTACTGTAGGTCTCTGCCTTTACCTTTATAGTGGATACAGTTACAGAAAGTAAGATATTTGTTTGGCATAATGCCAAATGCTTAGTAGTGCTGCAAGTATGACCTATAAAAACTGCTGCTCAGTATTCCAAAAGGATGGCAATCTTTATAATGTCTAAGTGATAATAATAGTAACAGCAATACCTAATTCTTATATAATGGTTCTCATTAGTACATCACGTGGTGATTTTCAAAAGAGGTCTGGCTATCCTCATTCTACAAATGAAGCTGAGGAACAAAAAGGATAAGTGATTTGCCCACATTCCTCTAGAAGCTCACAGAAATGAAAATTGTGATAATATGATTTTGTGGCCATGATCTGGTATTGCTTTCTCAGTTATTCCCCTGCTGTGTTATGAAAACTGCTTGCATGAGAAGCTTTCCCGATCCTATATAAAAATTATACTCAAGCATTACGGTTAATTCAAGTGTCTGTTTGTCTTCTGCTACACATTACAATCTTCTCCTTGAAAAATGGCCTCAGTTACAGTAAGATCTACATCTTAATGTAGATTCCAGTGTACTGTACAGTGTACTTACTGTACTGATTCCAGTGTCAATGGTCAAAATACATTTGTCGCTGCTAGTTGTGAATTAATACAGAGAAATGCAGCGTTCATGTTTTAGTTATTGTTAGTTTTGCAATAGCAAATAGTTATGAAGAGAACTGAACTCTGCAGCTTGTTTTGTTTGTTTGTTTTTGTTTTTGTTTTCTATATGCATGTCTTGCCCCTATTCCAACTGCCTCTGATACAGGATGCTTATTTTATTTATTCCTTCTTACTGACGAATTACCTGGATTAGTACTTGAAGCAGCCTACACGTGACATAATGCCACTCTTTCTATTTCCTGGAAAAGAAAAACAAAGGCAATGAGGATGTGCTCAGAACAGCGCAGGAAAGCAGAAGATGAAAGAGAAAAATAAGCAGGACTCAAAAGAGAGAAAAGGACAGAGAACATAAACATACACCAAGAACCACAAAGGAAGACTGACCAGAGGCAACTGATTTTCAACTTTTCTCACTACTTCTCTTTTCAGTCTACAAATGATGGGATTTACTAGAATTTCTGCTCTGTATTCCAAACTGCCTTTTCCCAGTCTCTCCTACACTATTCTCCTTCAGTCACTTCTACAAACCTCTCTATCACCTACTCACCTCAAAGCAGAAATAATATCTAGTCCTTGCAGAACACCTGAGAGGTGTAAAAAGTCTGTGCATAGCTGGTATCAGCTAACATGATATTGGCATACTTCTCAGCTGCCTGGGGGTACATGAAGATCATTTCCATTCTCTACTGAAAGCTGATCAGCAGGTTGAGAACGAACAGAGTCTGCAGGACTTGGTAAACTCAGGGAGACCGGACTCTGGCTTTGCCTCAACAGGGCAAATCCGGGAACAGGTAGTAGAATGCAGACTGGGAGATGCATGATCAGAAAATGAAAAAGAGGGGAGACAACGGCGCAGAGGAGGAACTCATCTTTGGAGGAAGGTACAATTTAAGAGGCACTGAACAGGGTGAAAAGAACTTGGAAAGTGAGAGAAGGGTAATTAGAGCTAGAGAGAAGGAACAGGAATTGAGGGGAAAGCTGAAAAGATAGGTGCAGAAATGCAGGATATAAAAAAGGACGCTTATGACATTGTGGAGAGTGCCCATTTTGCTAGGATCATGGGTCCTGACCTCATGGTTGAAGACAATGCAGACACACTGTCTGGAGGTAAATTTATGCTCAGCTATGGGTTTTGGGAAGCCTTACAGTACACCAAAAGAGGAAGTATGGGCCAACGCTACCTCTTTGCGATGCCTAGGCATGCAGCTTTCTGACCCTTTCCACCACACTGTATTTCATCAGATTTTTGCAGTGATGTTGCACAGCTGACATCAGCCAAACGAGTCAAGTGTCAAGGCATTTCTAGAAGAAATCTGACACCAAACCCTGCAAGGTGAAGTGTGATCAGGACAGGAACTGAGCACAAGGTACTTTCTAAAAATATGTATAAGTCCAGAGCTATTGGTAACATGGGCATAGAAACATTTGTTCAACACAGCCCCCAGTTCATGAAGTTTCAGCTTTTCTCATCTATTGTTAAAGTAGGAATAGCAATGGGGAAGTGAGTAAATATTGGAAAAACTGTCATACCTGAAGGTTGTGATTTTTTTTCTTTTCTTGGCTTAGATTTGTCTATCCTAAAAAAAATATAAAAAACTGGTCAGGAAAAAAACATGATGTTATTGCCAACAAACTCAGAAAAAAAACACCTCATCCTAACAATCTCATTATGTACCAGTTTCAAATAGATGCTATTTTAAACTCTGTTTGTAGTAGAAATGTGCATTGCTAAATGATGTAGTAAGCCTTGCTTTGAAGTGCAGGCCCACAGGAACAGAATTTTGAAAGAATCTGAACATTTGAGAAGCCAAAGCCTGGATACTTGGAAACCCCGCACTGCATTCTTCATCTTTCCAGTCCATTTAAAAACATCAGGAAAAATCCCAGTAGCTCCGAAAAGGTGTGGCAATAATGTATCTTCTAAAGACAAAACAACACATTTTACTTTGCAAAGTTCAGCATCAAAAACCAAGTGCATCAGAATCATTTCCCAAGCACACCTACCTACTTTTCCTCTTCTCTTTGCTTTTACTCTTTTTTGTATCCAGATGGTCTATATTCTTTGACTGCATGGTGGTTTCTTGCCTGGTTGCTTCCAGGGGGCTGGCAAAGACTTCTACCCCTTCCCCTCCACTCTTTCCTTTGGCACCCGTGCTACCTGAGAGGGGAACTTGGTTGGAGGTGGTTTGTTTGGGAACAACTTCTTCCTCTGTTTTGGGGTTAGGCAAATCTTGTAGGCTGGCCCTCTAGAAGAAAAGAAGGAAAGATTAACAGACACAGTAGCAACAGACATTAAAAATACTTTGCACAGAGCTGATCAGCACATCTGGAACCTTGTGATAATTTCCTATACATTACCCTCCTATACACCAAATATTCAGCAAATAGCTGCCTTCATCTAGCAGTCCAGCGTAGAATTTACTTTAATAATTTTTTCTTTCTGTCCTTTGAATGCATCGAATGTCCTTGCCTTCTTTGCTCATTATTTATCTGTCCCTGCATGGGTCTCAGCTGTGCCATGTCCATCCTTCTCCATTTTTTTTTTTTTTTTTTTTTTTTTTCTGTGGGCTTTGGAATTCAGCTCCAAAGATCCATTTAAGAACATATCAGTGACTGTGAGGAAAAACTAAACACTGAACAATATATAGTATGCTATTTATTGATTCTTAAAATTGTATCAGAGTTATGGTGCAGCCAGTATTGTCACTATTTTTGCCCTGAATTCTGTAGGTAGTTTACAACAAGACAGTTTTGATAAACAGAACTGTAGATCCCTCAAAGCACACAAACTTTGGCTTGAGTGACAGTAAATGATATTGGCACAGATCATACTTCCTAACTGTTCAGCTTGAAGGTTTGATATCTGTTTGCCAAAGACTCACATTTTCTGATGCGTCATTTGGGCTGGGAGCTTTCTCACAACTTGTGTCAGAATCCTCACATCTTATGTTAACGTTGGTATTGCTAGGATTTTTTTGAGGTTTCAAGAGGGAGATGAGCTGTAACCAGTGCTGGAATAGGTGATGTTGCTGGTCTGGTGGGGCACAGAGCTCTAGATAGTAGGAACGCCCATTTACTAATTTTAACATGAGTTGATGCTTGTCTGTGCTGTGGACTGAGAATTCCACAAACTTCAAGGGCAAGAACCTGTAAGGAAAAAAAAAAAACCAAACACAACAACTCATCATCAAGCACAAGTAGCGAGTCCTCCCAAAGAAGATATTGTGTTTGTTAAGCCTAAATATAGGGTAAGACTGCAAGTGAGAGATTGGAGCAGGAAAAATCTGTGGAGTGGATCTAGACACTCTTCTCTAAGTGGCTCTGACTATGGAAGAAACGCTGAGCAGAAGTACACAAAATGGAGGCAAAGCGTATCATCTTCTTTACAATGCCTTTATTCTACTGTCTTGTTCCTTGACAATGCTGCACCTCCAATCTTCCCATCAGTTTTCAGCTTCTGATAGATTTAGAAAAAGGCTCATTAGGTATTGCCCGTCATCATCTGTGTGGTAGCATTGGCCTGAAATGATGACTAGAGTGGGGCCTAAAGGTGTGTACTTCAGTGATTCTCCTAACTTCGCTGTTTTTGCTCTGGGAGAAAGGGTACAAATGTGAGGTCTGTTAATAATCTGACCTGTAAAAAATGGAAAACACCATACAGAAAGGAGAAATACATTCATGTTTTTATTTATACTTCAAGGACTTAGTGCTCTCTCACCTGCTAAGTGCTAACTGTTCCAATTGGGATGACTGCTCTGAGAATTCCTGGAGATTTGTCATAATTTCCTGTGGGGGTACGGGCACTGTGTGTGCTAGAAGCATCCCATTGGGCATCGGTGAACTGGGATTGGTAGCACAGATGCCGATGGTGACGCAGGTGGGCTGCTTATGGATATTCATTGTCTCCCCTCTTCGGTTAACCTGAACAATAACAACAAATTCAAAACTGACATTTGCCACAAGACCTCTCGGACAGTATATAAGCAGTATATTTCATGGTGTTTTGGCCTGGGAGTCCTAGAACTTATGTAATGGAGGGGTAAGGAGAGAGGGGAATGTGAAATAATGAGACAGGAATACATGTGAGTGAAAAGAGAGGAAGGAAGTTAAACATGGATAAAGAAGGATTGGAAATCACTGGTACTTGTGTAGTCCCCATTATTGGGTGTCTGACTGCTGAGGACAGAAAAGTCCTGAGTATCAGTAACTTGAATTTCTCTTAGTGTAAACATGATGGAAGAGGCACTCTGTCCTGATGATTCATTGCCTTTGTCAGTATTACTGTGATATTAATGAGACCTCATTCTGAAGCAGGATCCTGCTAGGTGCTGTAAAAACACAGGATGGAAAAAGATCACAGATAACTTCTGTGTAAGACATGAAATTACAGAAAAAGATAGATGAGAAAAATCAAGTAAAAAGATATCGTGATCAAATCATGTTATCTACTGCTGTCAGTGTTTGGCTTTGGTAGGCAGCAGAAAAAAGTGTGTTCCAATAAGGAGTTTGAGGGACAACAGTTTATATAGTTAGTGGATATCTAGTAGAAACTCTCTTAAGTGTGAGGGACAGAATGTAAAAAAAAAGATCAAAGGCAAAAAATTTTACATTTGAATGTGACTGAGTCAGTGTTGAAGCTGTTTTCGCAGGCTGCTTGTTTAGGGCAGCAGACTCCTTGATAGTAAATGGGGCTTGATAAATAAGGCAGAGATCAATCAAGTACCTTGAAAATAGGGACTAGCAGCTAATTAGCATTCTGCATGTGCATCAACAATGCAAGATTGAATTAATCAAGGCAAGAGCAAAGGATGTTGCAATTATTACAGTGAGGTCATAAAATCCCATGAAAATCTCTGTTGAGGTCCATCATGCAAATAGAATTCACAGTTTAGACACACTGTGAACGTAATATTGCAGGTGTTTAGACTGTTGTCAGTCATGCAGGGTTCCTAGGGTTAGCCAGAGTTTAGGGTAAGTGATTGATGGGCAGGGTTGTGAGATCACCTACCCAGATACTGAAAGGAAGGAGGTGCCTGAGGAAGGGTAGCTGCCATTTATGTTAGGCTGAACTAAAGGTAATGGCTAAACAACCTTAATGAACTAGCACAGAATCAGAAAATAGGTGGATAGTCTTAACTGTTGCTACAGGAAGACGTAAGGGACTAAACGAAGGGCAAAAACATCACTCTTTGCCCTCTTCAGATTTTCAGCATTGCTGTTGCTGGACCATTGTCTGTAAAGTGAGACCAAAACAAGTCTGTATGGGGAGGGAAACACCCATGTGTGTATTAAACAAGAATAAAGATGGTGGGAATGAAGGAATGAAGAATAAATCTTCAGCTGAGAGAGGAAAAAAAGGTAATCTATTTGATCAATTTTACCTTGAGCATGCAAAATAATTTCATTTGAATGATTTTTTTACCTGAACAAACTTGCTTTCAAACATGGGAGCAGATGTAAAAGGAGCATATTCTCCTTGGCTAAGAAGTTGCCGAAGGTCACCCGTGATGGATGCCTGACTTGAAACAATGGTCCTAAAATCACACTCAGTACTCATTTTGCCTATCCACAAAACAAAAATAAATTTACACATTAAAAGGAAAATAAAGAATGCTTATATGTTGAAAAAAATTGAGATTATGAAAAAATATACATATTTTCTGATAGCTTTCATTATACTACTAAAGAGCAGAACCTTTACTCTCAACACACATTTTTAAGACCATGCAATCTCAAATGCAAAGGGGAACTTAGTAGGGCTTTTTCACAGTTCTGGAATTCTCTTTAAAAAAGAAAACAAAACACTTTTTTTTTTTTTTTAACATGAGTATAGTGATATGCTTTACAAATGATAGAAACCCTTGGGCTGTTCTGAGTACTAGTCTGGGATGATGACTTCTGTCTTTGTGCCTCTTGGATCACATATGTGTTTTCACAGAGTCAAGAAGATGGCAGGACTTTAGAGATGCTGTGAAGCTGAAATTCTCCAGCAGCTGACAAGGCAGACTAACACAAAAGCTGGAGACTAACATAATATTAATTGACTCACAGTGGAAAAAAAAGTCAAGGCTAGCCATTAATTATATTTCACAAATCTTTAATGGACAGATAATAAGCTATTACCCCTCATAGATACAAAAGTTAAATGATTTGTTCAAGACTGCTCAGTGAGTGGCAGAATGCCAAAAAGAATAGAAACATCCTGCCTTTATCTTTTTAAAATCCAGTAGTAGACTTCTACCTCCCATTCATACCTTTTTTCACTTAGGAGAATTAATTGCATAGCTAGAGAAGTAAGTCCACAGAGAGAGAGGACACGTGTGTTAGTACCTTCTGCAGAGCCTTCTGGAATTCTCCCAGCGCTATAAACCCATGATTGGCAGCATCAGGCACAGTCTTGATGACACAGCTTCCCTTCTTGAGTTTCTTCAATACCTGATGATACGAAGAGATGTTACGCATGAATGCCTGTACACAAGCCAGCAGGCAGGTTGTATGGGAAGAACTCAGCTCCATCACTGCTGGCATCACAATACATCACTTGTTTTGTGCTCTCACTAGTCTTAGCAGCAATTCCATTTCTCGGTTGAATCAGGGCATAGTGGTAACAGGTAATGTGGATTCACCTTCAACATGAACAAGTTGAATACATGAGAGCTGCAGAGATTTTTGCGTGGATCTAGTCCACTCAGCGCAGGCTGTCAGGGAACAGGAAGACTGAGGCTGCCCTGTGAGGGATGATGATAAGCTGGGAGCTAGTGGTAACCTCAGCAGAGGCATTGCCATCAACAGCCAGGGCACAGTCCTCCAAACCTGCAGGATCCAAAGAGAACAGGCTGAGCATTCACACATCACATCTCTTCTGTCCCAGGAGTCCAGTCAACAGGAGGAGGCAGAACTGGAGACAGGACTGCAATAGGTGCCCAAAGAAGCCCACTCCAGGGTCAGCTCTGTAGATAGATATACCTATAGCCTAGCTCTGAGAGAGAGCAAGGGGCTCAGGCCAAGGCTTAAGTAGCTCTCAGACCCATAGGCAGGGGCTGTGGGGTGGAGGTGCCAGCTGAGGCTGGTCAGAGCAATTAAGGCACGTTGGTGTGCTCAGGGCCCTGGCACAAGCCCAAAGTGTTAATGAGCCAATGTAAAATGGTGTTTGTATTCATGTGTCTTGCCCTGGTTTGTAGGTTTTAGCTTCTCTGCTTCTCTATATAGATTCTTTTGCTGGAGTAACCTTTTTGTTCAATCAGAAGATGTTCCAGTCATCCTATGACACTATCTTTTTTTTTTTTTTTTTTTTTTTTTAACCCTATGTGATAACACTTCTGCTTCCAACAGAGCCTGGTGCTTGGACAAGGGCCATGATTAAGCACCAGGCTGGTTGAAGCAGTATCGATGTATCGATGTTGCAAAATGAGAACTATGCTGTCTGACAGTTTGAGGAACTATTGTGCAATCTTCTTTGCAGCCTCCTTTGTACACATCTACTGTTTGCCAAGGTAAGACCCACCAAGACAGTTTCCTGACTGTCTGGAAGTACTGTGCACTGCTACAGCAGTGTCCGGCACAAACGCTTTCTGTTCTCTCTGCTATACAAAACAGCTCTGCTCCAGTGTGGAAGACAATGATGCTTTGCTTTACTGGCTGGATTTTACAAGGACAGAGAAGGATAAATTGTTGCTCTATCAACAACAGCAACAAGAAAACATTTTTCCAAAATTGAATTGCCTTTCCATCTCTAGACAATAGAAATCTAATTCTAAACACCACCACAGGTGAGCAACTGAGCTGGAGGACACTGATTCCACAGCCAAGTGCTCACAGCTCTTGCCTAAACCAGGGAAGGTTCAAGTCCTGTCCACCTACACCAAATACGTACACTTGGCACTTTTTTGGACTATGCGTATGTGGTATGAAGATACCAGAGGAAGGATAGTCTGAGCTAATACTGTGTTAGGAAGCAGTAAAGCTACAAGAACTCTTGTAATGCAGGATAACACTTTTAGACCTAAGACAGTATTGCCATATGATCTTCTGTTGTGCCAGGTGCATGTGCTGGCAGAGTGCTAGCTAGTTCAGGTGACTGCATCATACCTTGCTCTAATGTGTTGACATGGATTTTCACTCCCAGTTCTTTAGCCACTGGTCTGGCTATCAAAAAAGATATTGCTGTCAGTTTTTCAAGACAGATTTTGTATCATGTTTTAGGGTATGGGGTGCGGGGTGAATCTGGTAGCCTGACAGAAGCGAGACTGCTACAGCTCCATGCCCCTTGCTTCCACCATGAGTAAGGCCAAGCATATATTCCCAATAGGTGAAATACAAACTCACATATACAGCACGTATATACAGAGCAGTCACACACACAGACAGTGCCAATGGCCTGTAGCTGATCAGTACGAAGGCTGGTACTGGGAAACACAGACGTGTGCAGTATTGATCCCTCCAGCGGCAGGGCTCAGATACCCAGCTTGCCCCGTAGCTGACCCCTGGATCCCAATCTCCTCAGTTGCTGGCACCTGGACATATGAGGCCCCGAGGATTCAGCCCCACTCATATTGGTATAGACCCCTCACTCAGCTCCCCCATGTCCCCAAAATGGGTCTCACTTGTCCCACAGGTCCCATGGTCTCTCTAGCAGCTGGCTGGGATTCCCCTGCTCCCCCAGTAGCTAGCTCCTGACATGGTCTCACCTCTTCCTCACCCAGGAAAAGAAATGACATTGAATAAGACAGGACAGAGTGTAGTGACTGGGTTAGGCCAAACAAGTGTACCTGTTTATACTTGACCGGCTTTTTTTATCCCTTTATCCCTCTATTTTCCTACATTTGTTCCTCCCCAAAACCACTACACCCATCCTTTTCACCACTGCTGGTTCCTCCCCTAAACACACCAAAAATCTTGTGCAATCCGAAAAAGTTCTTCCCTGCTTCCTTTAACATGACCTGCACCCCTAGGTGTAGGTGTAGTCTCCAGATAGTCTGAAAACTGTGAGAGCCCTCCCATTGCCTCCAATTGATGGGTTTCACACTTGGGCAGGGGCTGAGACTCTCCCGTGACAGCCCTCCTGTCCATAATTTGGGTTCCCACTTGCCATTTTGCCCCTGTGGTCCTCTGGGCTTGCGGAAATGGACCTTTGACATGCTGAAGGCTCCTGTGATGGACCGGAGAGTAGCTGGTGCACAGCGTTATTTAGGTTCTCCCACCTGCCATCTTCTCTGTTCTCCTTTGTGTGCTTTTCAACACACACCTTAACACAGGACTGTTATTTTTGTTTTCATCTAACCCTAGCCAGCACCTCTTAGAAAAAACACCAGGTAACGGGAACGCAGCTGCATGGCTCCCTAGCAACACAGGCTGCCAACAGCATACTAAATCCGGTCTTCTACTTTGGTCGCTGGCTTTTTATAGCACATTGGGCAAATTGATTGGATTTGGCCAGCAGAAAATTACAGAAAGACACTTATGGATGTACAGTGCCAGCTAACCAGCTTTTATTTAGATGGGTTCAAATAGCATTGCATCTCCATGTGACCATCTCCCCCCTGAAAGACGGGTGGATTAGTAAAAGCCCCGGCAGGCTGTGCTTTCAGAAAGGCGCAGTGCGCCACAACCAGCTGGCTCCAGGTCTCTCCAAGTCCCTGTGCACAAATCTTCCCCAGGCACAGCACACTCACCTGCCAGTGGGCTCCACAGAGCCACATCCCAACAGGTTTCCCACCAGGATTTACTGAGGGCCCGCCTGATCCAGGAACCTCATCCAAATACAGGACAGCAATGGGAAAATATTAAGCCCTGCTTTTTTTTTTTTTTTCACTGCAACTTCTCCATGTGTGGATGAGAGTGGTATTGCCTTAGGTAGGATTTATTAGATCAGCTGGCAGCTCTCCAGCATAATGCAACAGCAGCGTGGCAGCTGCTTGTATGGGTTCTAGGGTAACATGGATACTTATGGATGTCCTTTTGTAAAGATGTTAGGGTTGCTCTAAGTTTTCCTGAGCTTCTATCTCCCCTGTTACAGTGAAAGATTAAGAACAGCAAATATGGATTAAAATACCTGTTGTCCCATCTCCTCACACCCCCTTCAAAAGTGCTTTTCTTGGGGTACAGAACTTCCTTGGAGAAAACAGTCCAGAAAAATTCAGCTAATGAAGATATTTAATAATACAAATATCTCAGTATTGTCAACAGGCTCTATTGGTTCACCATTCATCCCTTTTCTAATATATTTCAATATATTTTTAAAGACAAAGAACTGCAGACGGATTGCTCAAAATGGAGTGAAAATGTGTTAAAACAGCTGAGGAAATTCAGCACTGATAAAAGTCAAATGATGCCTATGAGGAAAATATTTTCCTAAACTGTCATCTACAATTACTGTTTCTGGGTTGACCACAACCAATTAAGAGTGAGACTTTAAGGTTATCTGGATTTTAAGAGCTATAAAAACACATTGGTCAGAAGCACTGAAAAACAACAAATCATATTCGGAAACAGAAGAGAATAAAAATCATTATTATGCTGCTATAAAAGACAGTTATGCCTTTTACTACTGCCTGCAGTTCTGGTCTCCTTGTCTCAGAAGGATTACAGTAAAATGAGGAGGGTGCAAAGACGTGCAGCAGGGATGATCCAATTTATGGACCCTTTGAGATGGAGCATGACCACACACAAAGGGCAGACTGCGCAGATTCGTATTCTTAATCCAGATGAAAGCCGTTTACAAATCTGTGGGAGGCAATGTGAGAGTGGCTTCTTGTTGCTTGGTCCAGCATGAAATCTAAGAGGCATCAAATGACACTAGGAGGTGGCAGATGCAGAACAAAACAGAGGAGATAATGCTTCACACTGTTAAGCTGTGGGACTTCTTGCAGCAAACACTGTGGGTGCTGGAGGAGTATTTGGAGGATGTATCATCTACTTGCCATTAACTTATACTCTCTCTTCCTGAGATATCTGAGATATGAGCTATTAACCTTTTTTTTTTTTTTTTTTTTTTTTTTTTTTTTTTTTTCCGAGGGAAGGCTTTTTTTCCGCCCTAAAATCTCACAGACTGCACAGCACAGGGATTTCTGGCATTATGTTGCCTCGCTCTTGGCAGTTTCTTGCGTGGTTCCACAAAAGCTGCCTTCTCTGCTTGAAACAGCCATTGCCAGTGTAGAAAGTTGTTTGCAAACGTTAGGGTGGCGTCTCCTGGCCCAGTGCCCGGTCTGCACATCACTGCAGAGTTGGGTCCCGTTTGGTTGGCCAAACAGCACAATGTTTCAAAATGGTGAAGTGATCGTTCACTTTGCCACCACAGACAAACATCTGGCTAGTAAATGCTCTTGTCAGACCGGTCGGTAATACTGTGCTGTGCTTGAAAAGCTTTACATCCTTGATGTGCTAGCTCTCATTTGCCCTGCTGATCTTTTAGATGTGTGCTGATAACTGCATCCCTTCAGACCATCTCAGGTCACAATAAAATCCACAGGGAGAAAGTCAGGTACTGATGAAGGCTACTTTGCATGCTTTCTTCTCAGTTGGGTGGAACGTTTTTTTTTGCTATTCTACTGTGGTAACGCTTCAGTATTGTTTGTGTTGGTGGCTTCACTGGATTTATAGTTTGTGTTCAGATTATTTCATCTTGATCCAATTTCTCTTAGGCCCAATCCACTATTTTAAGACATTTTCACATTTCATATAGCTCTTGGACAAGTATGATTTCTTTTTATAGATAGAAATGCATCAGGATATGATTGTTATAATCTGGCAGTATCCAGTACCAACAAGAAGAGTAAATCAGGATTTTGGAGTCTTCCCCTGCTGCTGTTTGCAAGGTAGTTTTTGCATAGCTATATACTTTTCTTCTGGAAAACTATCCTCTTATACCCTCCTTGAAGTCACTTTAATTCAAGTCACTGGTTATCAGGATCATGCTAGTGCATTTACTTTCTCTGCTGTGTTTGTGTAGAGTTACTGGCACAACCAATTCTCAGGTTTGCTTGTAATTGCCTCTGCAAGAATTAAGTTTGCTGTCTGTATTTTTAAACCCAAGTCGGGTCCATGCAAATGCAGTTCTTGCAGAGAGATAAAGCATGCTGGAAGTCACCATGCAGTGCTGTGATGAACCAGTAATCCCAGCCAGACCAGCCTGACTACTAGAGCCACTGAGCAGCTGTGCATTGCCCTCTGAAGCTTTATATTCCAAGAGCTTTGTCAGCTTGTGTGCAATATGGCATGAATGCACAGGGCAAGTCTTACTCTAATGCTGAATATGAGTCACTAAGCCCTTTCAGAAAACATGCAACTAGCAGCACGTCATGAGGTTGTAACATTTCCAAACCCACAGGCTTTTTCTCCCCATGAATTAGCCAGGAAGTGCCTGCATTTCAATGCACAGTTTAAATCCAGAGACTCACCTTTCTGGGTGGAGGCTGGGATATACTTCCTAGAAAACAAAGATCAAGGTTGAAGAATCCAGAACAGAAAACAAACAAATAAAGAAAGAAAGCAGAAGAAACAACGTTGTTTTTTCACTTTGAGTAAACAGAAATGAAGCTGCTGACAGTATTGTGTTGAAGGCACAGCGATTTTTTTTAATTTTAATTTTAATTTTTATTTTTTTTTCTGTGGAAACTGGCTGGCTTCGGAAAGGTGAAGAGGTTGCCAGACTGTTCTGTAGTTACAGTTAGTAGAGATCATGTTCTTCATCATGGGGTTAAGGCACTTAATTGCAACATACTGACCAAATACTGCTGTGGCAAATTATGCCTTGCCTCTTCTCAACACAGATTGCTGCTTTATCAGATGCTGTGGTTCTCCCCACTACAGCCCCTTTTACTTTCTTTTTGTGCCTGTGACTTTGACCACTTTGTTGTCCCCCCTCCTAGAAATGTCTCTGCTTTCTTTGACTAAATCCAGAAATGTCCTTCCCCATCTAACCTGCAGTGCTAAAGTTTTCTTTAGCTTTTTCATGGGAGTAAGACCAATGAACTAGCTCCAGCAAAGAGACTGCCATAGATACAAGGCACCTAAGCAGAGTTTCTGCCCAGGAATGTTGGGAAATGCTTAAAATAAGCTCACAAAAGGAATATTAGTCTGGGGATATATTCCTGAATCAACTGGGGATAAAAGTATATCAGAATTTTTTTGAAAGTGTCAGCATAAATGACAGACAATCTTTATGCTTCTCTTCTGGTATTAAAAGCTAGTTTTAAATTTCATGCAAAGCAAAAAAAAAGAATTTTTGGGAAGTTTTGTGCATGAAATTTCAACATCTACCCTCTTCTTTCCTATCCTTATTTTCCCTTCAGATAAGAGGAAGACTATAAGGATTATTACATGCCAGACCAATGTATTGCTTAATAACATAGGCTGAATTGGTGTCTGACTCCCTGTTTAATACTGTCCCACCAAGTCATGGGAAGCACAAAGCTGTATGTGCAAATATGCCAACAAATGCATCCAAGATATAGATTCTACCTTTAAACCACCTATTCAACTTGACTGCTTTCTGCACTTCCTGAGAAATGTGCCATCAGCACTTACCAGTACTTACTGCTTTTTGGTATCTGACCATTCCCTTTGATTGTCTTCTTTGTGAACTGTAAATACAGGTACCTGGAAACATCTCAGTACTGTTGTGATGTAAGAAAACACAGCCGTGGTATGTTTCTTTTGTTTTGTGTTAGTGCATATTTTTCTTATCCAACACAAAACCTCATAAACTGCTCAGGTAACAGTGCTGGTTTTGAGAAGCTAAGTATTAGAACATAATGAAGTGCTGCATTGTCACTGGTACCTGGTACCTGGTCTCCAAAATACGACGTCTTACTGTCAAGTCTCAGCTCCCAGATGTAGTTCCTGCCTGGCAAGTGCTGGCAGAAGGAAGCCTGAAGAACTTTCCCAAGCACAAATCAGGCAGGCCATTAGCACTGCTGCCAAACCAAGGCAACAAGGCAGGCACACACCATTGTAACACTGACAGATGTTGAACCAAGGGAACTGGGTGGAAAAGGTGGATCCAGTCACTCCACTGGGAACTTCTGTGCAGGCTGTCTGTGGCCTGGAGACCATCTTTACTGGCTAGGAGGCAAGTAGCACTTCTGGACTGAGACATGTTGAAAGAGACAAGCTTCAGCACTCAGCACAGAGCAGCAGGGTGGGGAGGGCAAAGACAGAATTGCAAAGCTATTCAAGTTGTATGTTGTCCTTAAGTGTAATCCATGTTGTAATATCTTTTAAGTGCAACCCTTCAGCTTCAGCATCAAAAAGGCTAAAGATTCCATGTTAATTAGTAATCTCTGGAGTCACACAGCTCTCTAATAACTACCCAGAGATCAAAGACATTTCATGTCTAGCATATTTTAATATCAAGATAGAATTAATGTTGTAATTTCTGTAATTAAGGTCTTGAAATTAGTATTTAGAAAAGGCCACTGTATACTTCTATTTATCTGATCAAATACAGCCAATTTTTGTATGGTATATCACATCCAAGGGTACAGTCAAAGTTTTGGTATCAGCTGGCCAGGACACAAAAGTTGTTTGTAGGTCATTGCAGAATTCCCCCAGCTGGATGAATGGGACTCAGAAGGCCCACTACACGTTTCCACCCAAGATCATTCCCATGTATGGGTGCTGAAGAAAATTATGTGAAAAGAAGAAAACTTCAAATGTTGGAATACCAGCCTTCAGTCTTTGCTGGCATCGCTTCTCATTAAGTTATGTTGCTACTTTGACAATGCTAAAGCCTTATCTAGAGAAGTAAAAATAGAGAAAATACTCCTTAAAGTGTTTCCATTTGCAAGTCTCCATCCTTGAATCAAAGTACCTACATACTTGAAGACCTTTTTGTCCTTGACGTCTTTTTGGAAGCTGCCAACCAACAGTGATTTGGGAATGTTAAAAGTAAAAAAGCGATTCCAATTTATCTGTCACAATTGTATTCATTTTTATTACAACAATTAAGCCCAATTTTTCAGATTTTAGGCTAGATAACTGAGACATAGTTGTAATAATGATCTAAACTGCTTCCAGAGTTACCTCTTCAGCATACTTCTATTGCTTTCAGTGTTAACGAAGGCTTTGCTGTGTGTGTCTCTCAGAAACTGTAACATTCATTTTCTGGCATAAAACCTTGAACACTGGGCAAAGAGCATTACAAAACACAGCAGGGTAGCTTAAACAGTTTATATTAGCAGAGATTTGGGAAAAAAAATCTTGATTGTTTTAACCTCTAAATGCTTTATTTGCTACAATGGTGGGTATTACGATGCCAAGATATGGTTTAAATGGAGCCATGCATCATACACAGCATACTGCCAGTTCTTCTCAGTCACATTTGTATTGAGTAACAGTTTTAGTGTAACCAAAGATATTGCAGATGGGCTTCCTCACATCTCTCTTTTATCTTTCCCTAGCATTTCCAATTGTATGAACAATCTCTCATTATTGTTACTGATGTCCTTTATAAATTTCCATTTTTTCACTGTATATGCTACCTAGTATTGGCCTGTAATAACCCCGTGCTATGTAATAATCCTTTTACTTAAAATAGGCCATGTCATACATTATTTCTCAGAGATGAGTAAAACTTTCCTCTCCTGCTACTGCTGTGGTTTATAATATTGGTACAGGAAATACAGGCATTCATGAATTTAACTTGATGCCATCCTGCCACTATATAGAGAGATAATACGTGTGGACATGTAGTCCAGAACAAAGAAATATGATCAGCAAGTTATATCAATATTTTTCTGAAAGATCATTCCCTGGAGTACCTTTGCACACGGTGTATGCCCACCTACCTGCTTTTTGTAAAGGCCTGTGCAGGGAGTATTCAGGCTGTTGCGAGGCAAAGAGTTGGGTATTAAAACCAGCCTCGGGGATGCCTTCTCCAGTTATTGTAGAACTACAGCTCTGATCCACTGTGGCTCTCAGGACTTAAACACAATTTTCTCTGTCCTTGTTCCTGACTAAGTCTTCCATCAATACTATGCGCAAAAGTTCTGACTTCATGCATGGAGCTGACGGGATAGCATTTAACCCAAGAACTCCAGGAGGCAAGGTGCAATATGGCACTGCTATGATTTTAATCACAGATGAAACATGAAATCTGGCAAGGGCTGAACAGTCCCAGTATCAAAAGGAGAACCTCAGAAAAAGAAACTGAAAGCTCTATCAAATTCCACACAAAGCAGCACAAGAGCTGTTTGCAACTGCTACACAATTTAAACAGGAAAAAGAAAAAAAAGTATTCTCCAGCTTTGACTGGTCCAATTGTAAAACCCTCCAAATGCTGCTTCCATTTTGTCCCCTGGGAGATGAGTTTGAGAGAGCTCACTCTGTATTTTCAGTTTGCCCGTGATATAGAGAAGGTTCTAGATTCTATTTACTATCTCCTCTTCCACCACCCCAAATACCCTCTTAAAACACTTTTTTTTTTTTTTTTTTCCAAACAACAAGGCTAAACAGGTGAAATTTTAAATAATGATTGAGGATTTTTTTTTATTCATTTAAGTTTCAATATCATTACAGAAAATGTTATGGTACAGAGTTGTTTAACATTAGTTTTATTTCTTTGCTCATTTAATTTCCACACGAATGCTGGTAACACTAATATCTGTACAAGATCAGTCTTTGATTTTTTTTTAGTTTTTAGTTCTGTACATTTTTAAATGTATTGGTTAAAAAGGCTGTCAGCACTTAAGGAAGCAATTTTTTGTTCGTTGAAATAAAAGGTATCCAGTTACTGCCCAAGAGTACTGAGCTGGGTGGCTGCCGGGACAAGAGAGATCCCTGAATGCGCAGCGAGGTGAGGAAACCTCGGGGCTTCATTGGGTTCCCAGTGCAGCCACTCTGCTTTTGGCACTGTGCACATCAACACGAGATACAAGATAAAGAACAAGCAGAAGCTCTCTGTGAAGCGGTTATGAAGCATACTGATAAGGGAAATCCAAGTGTTGTCTACGCTAGTATAAATAAGCAGACAGCCTTGTTTTAAGAGCATAAGTAGTTGTATCTTAAAGATGAGAAAAACACAAGTTCTGCAGGCACCTACTGCTGTCTACTAAAAGCTACCGCTATTAGAACTAGCATTGAACACACAAAGCAATTGCAAGGAAAGGAAAAAGTTGCTTTGATATAATCAGAATAAATTTCTTCATTAAGATTTCTTTTTAAAGATTTTTTTAAAAGGTATTTATTTAAATTCCATTTGAAATATAATTCAAGATGTTGACTATACTGATCAACTTTTATCCAAATCAGAAAAACTAGCTGTGCCGTTGCATATTACAGGATACAGTCAATGATATGTGGACATGCATCAAAGCTTCGCTCCTGCTGGTGACATCATAGCCTTCCGATGACCATGACATCCACCACCTCCCCCTTGTGAAGCTCCACATACTGCTCTGTCTTTGGAGGTAGCATCAACAGTCCATTGGCACTGCGCATACTCATCAGACGACTGCTCATCTGATTCCCTACAGAAGAGTCAGAGAAAAAGCTCAGTTAGTTTTGCAGTTAGTTTCAAATGCTGCAACACACCAGGCAGGAAACGAGAGCTGTTCTTACAGATACTCATGTTACTAACTTATTCACAGAGCTGAGATTTAGCTGCTCAAAGGTAGAAAGGAACAGAGAACTACGTAGAGAAATAGTCAGCCTCCCATTGTTCTGGTTCTCAGAACACTCATTCCCTTGCTGATTACCTTCCTATCCAGCCTTCCACATTTTTTCCCCTTAAGTCTTTATCTGTACTTCATATCTTGTTGGAGTAAATTGCTAATTGCTTTTCTGTTGGAATTTCTAATTCTATCAAAATTACTTAATTTTTCAGTTTGTGTATCTACTTCAGATTGTACAGAGACCAAAGCCAGCACAGTCTAGAATTTTTTTAATATACCAACTCAAAAGAATGGGCTTCTTCAGGACACTGAGCTATACAATATACCCTGGAGATAAACAGTATAGTATTGGTTGTAGTGACAAATTAAAATGCAGTATGAACTCATGCCCATTAATTTCTTGGTTTTAAAACTTTTGGATTGACAGAGAAATCATTCCAGACAGTCTCCTTGCATAAGGAAAGAAGTTGCACATAACAAAACAGAAAAAGCATTCAAATGCACTATTTACCTCAACTGCAGCTAAGTATCCAGAAGCATCCCTAGATGGCAAACAAGACTAAAAAAAGTCTTAGTCTGCTTTAAGAGAACATATACTGCCACTGATGTTTCTTCTACTTTTCCAGTTCAGCTGGAATCACACTTCTTTTATTTGAAATGTTTCTAACTATGCCCCAGCCCGTGTTTGTTTAGTACATGCACAAAGAGCAATGTGCCTGTGAGTACAAGCAAGCATGGATGAGTATTTACAAACAGGAATGTGCACATATATGCAAACATACAAGTGTGTTTTGTGTATGTATAAAGGAAGCTTATTCTGATAAAGAAGGTTTTAACTTTAAGTTGGTGAGTCATACCATGACTGAATTTCAATACCATGAATGAATTAAATGACCGTGAACATGCATGTGCACAAGTGAGCAAATCAGTCTGTGTAAGAAAGGTTATATGAAAATACACGTACATGTGCTTGGTTGTTTTTAACCATGCACGAATGACAGGACATGTGAGCACATCTGTCAGTCTTTGTGACTGGGCACTAACCTGTACTCTGTGCCCAAGGTAGTGGTTCTTGGTGATGCCAAGTCAGTATGCACCGATGATATTCTGGGCGGGGGTCCAATTTCACATCACATGATAACTGTAGAAGCAGCAAAGAAAGGATGAAAATGTCATGCATTTAGATATCACTGTCTAAGATAATGGAATCATCTGTTCAATCTTTTTCTTGAATAATAGTCTTTTAAAAACTTGCATTTCCAGGCCACATGCTGTCTAGTGCAAGATCTAAAAGCTGTAGGATGTAAAGACCGCAGTATTTAAGGGAAATACAACTATGATATTATAATATCAAATAGTATGATGGAGTCTGCAAGCATTAAGTGAAATATTCCAAAGCTGTTCTTTTACAGGAGTTCAAAGATACTATCTCTCTGGAAAAAAGCTTTATCGCTTCTGGTCTCTGGCTTACATTGTGTAAAGCTAAAACTTTTATTCACATTCAAAAACCTGCTAGCCCTGGCAAAAGGGAAATGGCCAGTCTTTGAAACAAAAAGGCACACAAGGTATCACTCACAATGCAATTTAATTGAAGCATATTGGAAAAAGCATGCAAAAGTGAGTGTTGTGTTTGAGGATCATGTTCCTCAAAACTGGAATGCTACAAATTTCTGCCTGTTTTCCAATACTTTAGACATGAGATAAAGGAAAAAACGGACCGCTGAGGAAGTGTGTAAGAGAGACATGGGATACCCTGCAAGAGAAATGTCTGTGCATAGACAGTAAGAGTAGGAAAACTATAAAAGCTAATCTGTTCTTTGATACCTTCTTTAAAGCAAAAATAGTAGAATAACACATTATAATAATATGTCTTGAATCTATATTAAACAGAGCTACTATATCCACGATTTCTTATAAGAGTGGAATGAATAGTTTAAAGGACTTAGGTTACTTAGAGTGGGGATCATGCAGATTACTTATATAAATGATCAATTCAAGAACAGAAAGGCTTTCAAATTTGCATTTTCTATTGGCAATACAAAATTACCTAACGCTGGTATTTCCAGATTAGTCTACATTTTTTTATCACAGGTTAAAACGAATGTATTTTTTATAGAGCAAAATGTCTTTCCTGTCTGACTGGCAAATAGCTGCCTGTGTACATCTTGCTCCATTACACGGCCATCTCACTCTTAGGAATTATGGGACTGAATATTAACATGAACAGCTTCATACTGAGCGTCTGTTTTCTGTGAACTTCCTTCAACTTGTCCGAATTAGTCTAGTGTTCTGATTCCCCAAACAAAACAGTCTTTCAGAGCTCAAAGAGATGTCTTTCAACAACTTGAGAGACTTTTTAAATACAGGACAAGCTTCTTACCCTGGCTTTGATAATGGTGGGCCGAGGATCCAGGATACCCTGCATTTTCCTCAGCGCAGGAACAACGAAGAGATTGCAGGTGACAACAGCTGACACAGGATTGCCTGTAGGACAAAGAACAGCTGGTAGTGACACCCTTTTTCTTGACTTACTCTGTGAAGGCAATCTCCTATTTTTATAGCAATTGCACCCTAAAGCATTCCAAGGAGCTTTTCATGCTATGTACAGGAAACTTTCCACCTAAGTTTGCAGCAGCATGTGGCAAATAAAACTGCTCAAAGCTACACTGTCTGGCTAACGTTGTGCTAAATCCTGCTCTGAGGCAGGATTCTGCCCCATCACTACTGTCCCATGTTCCTCAGGCCCTGCCATTTGCCTCTATTCCTCTGCTGCCTTTCTTCTTACATCTAGTTTTGTCTGCGGCAGTTGCAGTGTTTATTGTGCACAGGCATAGGTCCAAGCTGATCTGGTGCTTGATTCATGATTAAGGTTTCCATGACCTACGGAAGAATAGGTAATATTAAATAACTTTCTATTCCCTAACAGAGTGGCAAAAAGCCTTAGTACAACTGCCGAGGAGAATTCTACTGACTTATATCATTTCTGTTGACACACAGAAGAGGTGTTTGACCAACTTCTGTCAAACACTACTTGTCTTACACATCTGGCCTTCCTCAGATGACAATTATAAAATAAATAATAGGATGACAGATACTCCATTATCTCTCTCCTGGAAAAACAAACAATCAAACAAAAAACCCCCAACCCTGTACTGCAGCAAGAGAGAGAGAAATGAGAGAAAAATTTGAGAGACATCTAAACACCACTAGCTTATCAATAACAGGATTCCTTGTTGTCAGAAATCCATGCAAAGCCAGAACAGTAAGAATAAAATACATTCTTCCTAATTTAGGAGGACAGATTTTTAGCTAGATTCCCAAAGAAATAATTTATTCTGAACTTTCCCATGGCGACCCAGCACGCAGGAGGTGAAGCAATGCTGCCCTCTTTTGGTTCCCAAGTACAAGGACGACAAAACAACCTTCACTCTGACTGATACTATGTTCCTTGGCCCTCTGTAGGTCTTGTCTTAACTGTGAGTACGACAGAGTGGATGCACTGACTTACATGCACAGAATCTCTATTGGGAAGGTGAAGGGAGCTATGGGGAAAAAACCACCCCTGCACAGTGTATTTACAAAACCCAAAGATATTGTTGGATGGAAAAAATTGTAAGGTCTGTACAGCAGCACATTATGAGGACAGAAACAGGAACACTAGACATGGTATTGTTTCACATCTTGTCAAGTGTGCACAGCAACAAAAGTAATCCTCAAAACATCTTACCTGGGAGCGCAAAGATTATTTTTCTTACGCCATCAATATCCAGAGTTGCAAAAGTTGTTGGCAGGCTATGGAAAAGGAGAGCTATTTATGATCTGCAGTGGACTTTGACTGAACCTTATTATGTTATTATTTGTAACATTTAGAATATAAATGATGATTTTGCTTCTGGTAACAAACCACCTAAAAGTAGCTGAATTAATAAATAAAAATCTACATCCTGTCTTCATGCAAGAAACCAAATAACAAAGAAGTAACACCAAAATTAAGCAGTAACAGAGCTGTATTTGTTTTCTATAGATGGTTCTCCATTTTTTTTTGGTAAGATTAGTGACTAGCTCCCTTTACTCCCGTGTCTACAGCAGTATTGACAATGGAGCAGTATTTCAGAACAGCAAATGCTAGATAGTCTGCAGATGAACAAATTCAGACTTCTGTGACTCGTTATCGGGACTGTTACAGTTATATAAATAAGACAGAAATGTAATGATTCAAGACTGTGGCTAGCAAGGAAAAGGGACTCATGTTAAAAAAGTTTTTCTAAATACTTATGTTAATATAATCCTTTCAAACTTTAGAGATGATACTTCATAGGTGCAATGATTAGGCTGAATTCCTTGGCTTCATCTTGAGCTAACAACTATCATCTAGTCAGCAGTACCTGGGAGATTTGCCACACCTTGATCACTACTGCCTAATTTTCTATCTGCTAGGATTAATCAGTATCATATTTTACCAGGGGAAGCGAGTGTTTGATGTTTTCATTTTAAAATGTCTCTAACACAACAGGAACTGTGTGCCAGACCTCCAAATCCTTACTATAATTGATAAAACTTTCTAAGTTAGTTGCTATTTCATCTTTCTCAATAAATTGCTTGCTTATAGTGGTATGACTTATGTAAAATTTGAAGTGCAGTGAGATGGTTGTTAAACAAAACAGCATTTAAATGTCCCTGTATTCCCCAGGTATTTCATACAGATGTCAGTATCTTAGCTGTGATCACAGTGAAGATTATGGACATGCTTAAAGTATGCTAGTTCCTCCACAAACACCTGATTTGCAGCAGTTGTTGAGAAATATCTGTTAGTGATAAAAAATAATCTGTTTAATTTCATCTATAAACATGATAACTAATATGAACAGGATGGACTTTGCTTTTTTCTCATATGTATCTGCCATGTGGTTTATAATGTATTTGGAAAACTGGAATCTACTGAAGCACTTAGATAGCATTTATATTTGGCCAAATACAGCCTCAGTCCATGCTACCTCATTAAAAAGATTTCTTACCCTGGTTTCATAAAAACTCTGCCAAAGTGGATCTGTGCATGAAGATCAATATCCAGCACCTGTTTAAGATAGTCCTGTTTAAATTAAAAAAAGAAGATCAATTAAGTAACATCAAAGTGGCTTACATCATCTAAGTGTTCAAAGCAATTAATTAATATCAAGTGAAGATGAAAGACTTATCCTGAAAGTGCTATGGTCCAATGGGGAATTTCCAGTATTTGAAAGAAAGTATTTTCAAAATGAAGGGGTAAAGAACAAACCGATTTTAGGTGCCAAACCTGACTCCACAAAGACATACTAACATATTTACTTAAAAGTCAGCTGCAGCATCAGAATCTTAAGAGGACCCCACAAATACCTATTACTAGAACATTCTTTACGTAAAAGATAGGAAAAAAAACGACCTTTATGATTCAAAGTTAAGCCTTCAAATCATCAAGCTATTTAACTTTTGTCACAGAACCTATCTAGAGATCTCCTAGTACTTTTGAAATCAGGACTGTAGAAATCATAGTTTTTCAGGATACTGTAATTATTGTAATTTCTTGGGGACATGGTCTAATTCACAGTGTTCAGGTTTAACTGTCCTAAGTTTCTCAGAAAGGAAAAACTGTAGGTGGCTTGTGCATTAGTTCAAGTTAAACACTTCTGCATAAACACAATCGAACCAGTTATTACAAAAATTGGAATTACTTGTTCAGTCTTTACTGAAAATTGCCGTGTTCAAAGATGTAGCATCCTGTCTGTTGTGTTTAGTGAGACTTAAGACACAGGACATAACCATCAACTGTTAAGACAGACTTTAGAAGCAGTAAATCTGAAGCTCCCTTGCAGTTTTCCCATCTCTCTTACTCTCTTTTGTTCAAATACTTGGAAAGCAGCAATTTTTTTTTAACCAGGCATGAGTTCTCACTTATTGATTATTGATTGCATTAACCACATTTTTACTTGCCATTTAAATTTTGGATGCTCAGTTATTTCATTAAACCTGATAAAAGCTCGGTATCAAAGGTAGAACTGTCAGTGGAATACAGAGCCTATTGACTTTATGCTGTTGCCTAAAATTCAGGCTACAGAGAAGTTAGCCAGAATGCATAAATGCCTGTAAGACCATTCAACAGTCTAGTCACTTCCTAGAGTTCCCATGTCTGTACTATGTCCCAATTTACTACGAGCTTTTAATTGAAAGTAACTGGCACTGGTTTAACTTGTTATCCATTTCCATGATGCATCCAACAATACGATTTCTACTCAGGAAAGTGACAAAAACGGTACTGATGCTTGTCATCTCCTAATGACCGTCTTTAGTATCTGTTAGTTATAAAAGCAGAGATGTTTGTTTTACCTGCCAAACTCACAGATTCAGCCTGGGATCAAAAAGTAATCTGAGTTTTCCTTCGCATAAGTCATGATTAATAAATGTCCTGCAGGTTCATCTACGCCCCACCAGCATCTTTGTATCCCTATTTTCTTTGATGGTTTTGGCACAGGGATTACCAACAGGAACTCAATCAACAATTCTGTTAATGATTCAAAAGGCAAATATATCAGCTCACTGTGTCTCGTATGTATTGCCTCTGTAGGACTATCAGCTGTAAAATGTGATCAGACTATTTTTGTAACAGATAAAGCTCTGGCACATACAGGAAACAGATCTGCTGAGTAAGAAAGAACTGTTTATATACTCAGCTGCTTGTCACAGTACTTGCAAAGTAGCTTTATTCTGCCTACATTTCACCTGCTCTAAGAATAGAAAGAAGTCTGTTGTCTTCATATGCTATTAACCAATCACCTTTGCTATCATAACTATACAACTAATTCCTTAAATTAAAAAAATGCAAATCACTCACATTGAGAATTAGAATCTTCCCTGTTGTACTACATCTACTATAATAAAAACAAAGTAAATGAGGACAGTATCGATGGCTTTTTTCTAACTTAATTTACACTGAAGTGTACAAAAAAAAAGGTAAGATCCCTTATTAATAAACCTTAATACAAAGGCAGAAGCTCTGATGACAGACTCTGGCTTGAAATTCTTACATATATTTTAGGAAGTCATACTTAAATTTAGCATACCTTTTCCCCCATAGATACGCCTCCTGATGTAATGATCACATCAGCACGACTGATACCCTCATTCAGTGCATTCAGTAAATCATCTGGGCTACAGAAAAGAACAGGCAAGCAGATTAGTGGCATGGAACTATTAAGAGTTACAGCATAAGTAAGCACCCGTGTGCACAAATATAGATATATATATACATACACACACTTGAAAAGGAAGATACAACTAGGATAATACCGAGATTTTTTCCCCGTGAAGGCTCTACACTGCTCTGTTCAACTCAAGAACTGAAGTCTCATTAAGCGAACATCACACAGGTTGCCACATTTCTATCTAAAAGCTTTGCAACAGGAACGGAGAGATGCTTTAGGCTGGGACTGAAGAACACCAACACAAGTCTATGGAAGTGTACCACCTGCACAGTTTGTAGCAATACAAATTCTAAGTTAGGTGAACCAACAGGGCTATGTAGAGAGACCTGACACATGAAAACTACTGGCCTCTAAGCAGGCTGCACTGTCTGACTACTTGTCTGACTTTTTGAAGGTGTGCAAAAATGGGGGTAAGGCTCCACTTCAAACTTCCATCAGTGAAAAGCAGGAGTAAATCCTTTATCTTCTCCATCAAATGCCATTGCAGCAAAGACAGCTGTACACGCATTTCATCTTGAAAAACCACAATCCATCCTGTTCAAGTGTCTATTTACCTTCATGAGAAACAGTGCATAAGGAGTTGTCGTGTTCCTCAGTAAAAAAGAGTGAAAAGGTGAAAGACAGCAACTGAGTATAATTTCAATTTTGGTGTCATAAATCTCTATCTTATTTAAGATCTAAATAGGAATTGTAATTTTGAAGTAGCCATCCTCTGCCTAACAGCAGTGTTGATGCTAACACAGAGCTTAAAGGCACACTGTGTCGGGACTTGGTAATGCAAATTACACAAGAATACTAAAGGAATCTAAAACTATTTTCAAGACATTAAATGCATTTAACATTTGTGAACTGACCAGAAGCTAACCAATTGCTAGGACCGTATGTCATGTTCCTTCAACACTATCTTTTTCCTTTAAAAATTCTGAAAGCTATTTTTATATTCCTGGAATACTGTTCAAAGAATTAGCAATAATGCTAGCAACTGTATAAAGGAATTCATCTGGACTACAGGACCTCAGTTAAGTGTTACACTACAATTACAAAACATATTAAAATGGATTATCAAGGCTCCTCATGCTGCAAATGGCATGTCGGCTATACTTTGGGAACTTCTGCTATATGTCACTACAAAATAGAATCCCTGCAGTTATTTTGGGTTTGAACTGGAAACAGGAAAATCAGAAATACTGTACAAGTCCTCTTTGACCTTTCAGAGACTAGCAGAATTTGCGTGTTCCAAAAGGCCTCAGAAAGAGAAATCCTTTCCTCTGAGAATCCTGGCTTTGCCCATGGCTTGGTGAAATATGATTTGAGCAGCAGTTAGCATTAATTCTTGCTGGGTGCACTACACATTTTATGTAACACAAGGACAACTGCACTCCCTTAGTGAATGGATAATTCAGGTGCATGCAACTCTGCACATTCCTCATCTATCCAGCAGAGAGCCCTCCAGTGTCCTCCACCCTGGTTGCCTTCCAGACGGAAAGACTCCAGGACTCTTTCTCCACCATTTCCAGTGACTGATGCAGCATCCTCTTTGGCATCACATAGCGTGGTTAACCTGCACTACTTTTCTGTTTATGTTGGATTACAGCCCCTCTTGAGGTCATACTGCTTTGAAAGAGGTAGGCAACAAATTACAGCAGAAAGAAAAGCACATTACTGATGTGTAGGCTGTAATCAATCAGCTATAATTAAATACTGCCATGTTTTAATGGAAGCAGTGGCTGTACATACTGTGGTGTGACTCCAAGACTCATGCAAGGTCTTAAGTGGCAAGTTGTTTTATGGTAGTGCGTATCTTGGATACTCTAACTAGCCTACAAATGAATGGCTAAACCACATTGTTTTTTTAGGGGTGTGGAGGAGAGATTATAAAATGTACAGACTCAAACACAACCATCTCCTTCTTTGGTCTTTAGGAGACAGAGACATTTTCTCAGCTGCCCCTTCTGAAATCTCAGGATCATTTTATTCAAAAAACATAATGGGTCTTCACTAGTTGTGAAGGCTAGAAGAAAAAAACAAGGCTGTTGTTGGCTATAGCTGTCTTCTTCAGAACCAATTGTTTCATATCGATGGTCTAAGAAGCAACCTGTATGCAATAAGATATTGCTTAAGATTATTATAGTTTGTAACAGAAGTCGCTCAGCATCTAAGTCTTCCTTAATACTTGCGAACAAGGGTGCAGGCTGGAATGCCCCAAGGAACATGTATTCATTACACGGGTGGTATAAGCCTTGCTGAAGCGCGATGACAGATGTTCATGCCATTATTCTTAGGCTAAGACTGCTTTTCATTATGTTGCGATGCAGGTGAGGATTGTATCTGGAGCTTGCTTCAGGCTGTTTCATTTTATCTTGCTTAATTATTTAAAGGTTATTCATAGGCAGCAAGACCACTTGTCTGAGGAGATTCTAATTCTGGATTATGAAGTGTGCTTGCTTTTGGTTGTGGTTTGAGAATAATGGAAGGAACAGTAAAAAAACAAACAAGTCTATATTTAACTACTGTTAAACAGAATGGAAGTGCTCTTATTTATATACTGAAAATATTTATTTTATATTTTATTTTATTTATTTATTTATTTTATTTATTTTATATACTGAATATATATATATTTATAAAATGTAATATTTCTTGCCAAAGGAAAAAACAAAACAAAACAAAATAAACCCAGTCTCAGAACAGGTGAGGGCTCAATTCACAACTTTGTTTATGACAGTAGTATACTGAAGGTAGTTCATCATGGAGTTTTTTTCTTACATGCCATGTAAAAAGATTAAGATTACTGAACTTGGTGTGTTTTTTTTTTTTTTAGCATTTCCAGTAGAATGCCTTGCATAATATATCTTTTTTTGCCATATTTATAATGGAAAATATTTTAAAATTCTATTGCTAAAACTTTCAACCAATAGCACTGCATATCCTCTTCAGTTAGTTGCAAAATGAATTGAATTCCTCCAAATAAAAGATATGATAGAAACATAATAATAAACTGAATGATGTTTTCATTCCGAAGGAAAGATTTACAGGATTTCCTCTCTTGTCTTTGTAGCAGGCTTCTTTCTTTTGACATATTTGGCATACTTTTTTGTCACTCAAGTCTATCTAACCTTCTTTATATCCTAATCGAAGCTGGTAATTTCACTTCCTCTGCAGTTAGTACAAGACACTCTCATAATAGGAGTCACCTTCTGTAATGTTCAATCAACATTGTAGCAAACATTTCCATTGTCTTTAGCGCAGTTCATGCAGAGTTATCACTCAGATTGCACATTAACAAATATTTGATATAAATATAATCAGATAACAAGATATTACTTCTCTTTTCATTTGTTGCATAAAAATGAGCAGCTTCTCCTTTGGATTGACATAGAAATGGAATAAATAACTTAAGACTATTAACTTCTGGAAGAACAGACAAAATAATTTTGGCATCTGAGCATAATAGGACAAGATTATTCTAATGGGCCTGTGACAAATAACTGTGAAGCTGAGAAGTAACACTCATGTCTGAGCAGGTACAGATCAGAAGCTTTCTTCTGAAACCCTGACAATTGCTAGGGGCAGGATACTGGATTAGCTAGACTAATGGTCTCATTTACTAGAATAAACCCTTAAAAATGTCTTCCGAAAGTGCTATTCTTGGATTTTTTATTTTTTATTATTTTTTTTTTGTGTGTGTGGACAGGACTGTACCAGGTGCTCGAATATAATAGTGAATGCCTTAATCGATGTAAAGGAGATTTTGATCTGAAGTCTCCTTTCCAGATAGCAAATAGTTTATTCTGTATCATTTGGTGATTTTCAAAGTCAGTGTGACACTGTGCAAGAGAAGAGAGTGTGCTTTTCTTACATGCTGGAATTAATAATTGATTAAAGAAACTATATACAGAGCTCTGTATTCTTCAGATTACATCCCAGCATCTTCTGTGAATACAATGAAGAAAATTTGTTCTATAAAGATTACATGAAGTTTACAAAACTATTCATATAGGTAAGGACAAATCCAAATTTTCAAAAAGAAAGAAATCTGAATTTGCAGCAGGTTGTGTCTGCACAAGGATATTGTACTTACATTTTTGAGGAGGCAGACATTATGCTTTATATGAAGAGCCCATGTACTTTTATGTATATCTTAATACTCTCCACTAATTACACCAGTCTGATAAACAGAACATCTATTTTACCACCTCAATTTCCTTATCTTTATTTAGTTTTATGAATCAGAAAGCACAGTACAATCTGGAAACTACTTGGAGGGTATCTGCTGTATAGCGTCACCAGCATGTGTAAAATCCAGTAAGCATATGCATGTCATTTCAGTTGACATGCCACTTGATTTCATTAATTTGAAGAGAGCCTTTGCAGGATGGCAGCGTACCAGAATAGGAACACCTTCTATATTCATAAAAAAATCTGATTATCAAAGCTGTTTTGTGGAAAACTGTTACGCAGCACTTGATTACTGATCTGTCACTAAACTGAAAAGATATACAAGAGCTTAAGAGCTTGAACAAGAAAATGATACAAGCCTCATTAAAATAGTCATCAACTATGTAAAAGGTTTTTTTCCCTTCTCTCTATCAGAAAATAGTTATAGTGCAGTCAGGACCAAAGAATTCTCTGCATAAAGTGCCACTTTTAAGTACCTTAAATTACAGTACAGTTTTCTCTTCCAAATAAAATCAATGTTTGTTAATTAATTTCTGTTGATCCTATTGTTCTGATTTACTGTCATCAATTATAAATCTGCCAACCTCGTCTGTGGTACAACCCTTAACACCATCAATTTGAGATATGTGCAACTGAACTCACTACAAGATTCACTACAAGAAGGACATTGAGGTGCTGAAGCATATCCAAAGAAGGGCCACAAAGTTGGTGAAGGGTCTAGAGAACAAGCCTTGTAAGGAGCGGCTGAGGGAGTTGGAGTTGTTTAGCTTGGAGAAGAGAAGGCTCAGGGGTGACTTTATTGTACTTTACAACTACCTTAAAGGCGGCTGTAGCGAGGTGGGCATCGGGCTCTTCTCCCAAGCACCAAGTGATAACATGAGGGGAAGTGGCCTCAGGCTGTGCCAGGGGAAGTTTAGGTTGGATGTTAGGAGAAATTTCTTTATGGAAAAGGTTGTGCAGCATTGGAGTAGGCTGCCCAGGGCAGTGGTTTAGTTACCATCCCTGGAGGTCCTTAAGAAATGTGTAGATGTAGAATTAGTAGCGTGGTTTAGTGGTGGACGTTAGTACTAGATTAAAGGTTGCACTAGATGATCTTACAGGTCTTTTCTGACCTGACTGATTCTGTGAACTGTTCAGTTATATCATTTAATTCAGAAAACAAATAACAACAAATCGTGAGCTGCATGACCTACCCCTCAGCAGTAAAACATGTGATCCCTGTAAAACTGAACTGGGACATTTAGTTAGGACTGACTTATCAATACATTGTCACACTGTCACAGTACAGAATCCGTAGTTCATTCCTGATTTCTAGGACCATTTACACCAAGTTCTTGCCATAGCACTCTCATTTGTTGAAAACAATCTCATTATCTGACAGTCATTTTCAGTCCTTGTTGTACTTTGCCATTTACAGCTGTTACTGTTGGATCACTAATAGAAATTCTTTTGATTGTCATATTCTTCTATACGGCAGCCCAGGTTTTTATAAACCCAGATCTTTTGGAAAACTACTTGTTAAATTGGTGCATGCAAAACATCACATTTAGCACCTTAAACCTCAGTGCTTTACAGATATATTGGGCATAAATACAAAAAGATATGCATGCATCATAATGTGCCAGATGCATGCAGAAGTGCCTTATGTGAGTACAAAAGCAGAGCTAGATAACCTTTCTTGTCTACTGTTTTACTTCATTTGAAAACGTCTTAAACATTTCAATTACATGCTGAAATAGGTACCCCTTCAAACATCACTCACAGACTCAGAGGATCTACAGACTCCTGCACACATAGTGAAAACTGAAGTGCTAGCAGTGGCTCTACACTAATCACACTGAAGACCAAAGTAGATCAGCTGCTCCTCTAAACTACAGCAGTTGACAGCAAACTTTCAAAGTCTATGTGCCATCATCTGCAGGTACCTAGAGTTTAGCACATTATGGTCGGTTCTATGTGGAACACTAGCTTGTGCTGGTTTTGCATCTTCTGAGGCCTGTTTTCTGTTAAACAGATCTCCCAGAAGAAGGAAAGATTTAATGAAACTACAAGGACCTGCTAAAAATTCTCCTTGTGTGAAAGATCCTGATAGTTTCTACTTCCACCTCAGAAAAAAAACAACACCAAACAACAAAGAATTTAATAAATGAAAACTTTCATCAAAAAGCCAAGAGTACTTACTGTACTCAGAGATCTCATCAAGCGCAATGACATTTCCGTTTGAGGAAAGACAGGATATGGATTTGATCCTTTTTGATTAACTCATTTTTCTTCTTGTGCTCATTCAGTTGAGGTGACAGATTTCAAAATGAATAGATGGATGCAGCTGGGCATAAAGACAAAGTCTGTCACCCACTTCTCACCTCATGGCTGAGATGAATATTTTGCATATCAGTAATGTGCAGGATATGGAATAGTGAATAGATGCCCCATAAGGTTTAGCTAACTAAAGCCAACTTCTGTAGAGTATATTTTGAATGTAATAGGAACTCTGTGTTTTGACTAGTGTGGTTTTCTAAAGTAGAAACTGATTCAACTTTGACGATGTATGTAAGAACATATGGGCACTCTTCTTAAACTGTATTTGTTTCAAAATTCTCTACTGTATTCCGTCATGTTCTCATAATGTTTCTTCCTTCTACCTTCTGTGGTATTCCCCTGGATCACTTTGAACAGATGCAACATGTTTTTTCCTAAGAATATAGGCCAGCTTGTGAGGAGAGCTGGAATAATTACCGTAGCATTTGGCTTGTTTAACACGAGTATGCAAGCTTTGTTTATCTGATAACATAAAAAGAACCCGTCTTTTTTACTTTTTGCTGTTCCTTTAATTGATGCCGCTGCAAGTAAGAACACTATTTCCCAGAGTAATCTTTTTCATGTTTACATCCATGAACTCAAACAGACTTTGCTTAGAGGTGTTCAACTCGCCTTCAAGTTACCATGAGATCTGTCTAATGTCTTAAACTTTGCATCTGAGTGACAATGTACTCCACTGTTTTTATGAACTGTTTCAGAAGACTCCCACTCATATATATAACAGAACGACAAAAGACCGGAGATGTTAAAAACAGAGATAGCAGTGGGAATGCAGTAAGAAAAGCTCCCATGTTTTAGCAGCCAGGTGATTTAGGTACTGTGGAGCACATTCCTACATCATTGATGGCTGGCTCTGTATCCCATTCTTGTCTGCTGCTTGTGTACATTCATTCATCTGCAACCATTTGCTTGATATTTTTCATCTAGACTGAAAGTACAGGAACAAACTTTTTGATAGTAGGTGCTGGTCTTCAGGTGCTGTGCCATTGTACACCACTGAGCACTTCGGTGTTGTTGCAGGTAGAACGCTGTCTTGGAGTAAATTTAAGTGTTAAAGGATTCCTTTTTTTTCAGGGTGACTAGTTCTGGATGATTGTTTCCCCAGTGTCTGGAGACAAAAGCACGATGCTTGGATGCTTGTAACAGTACCAATATCCAATCTAAATCTGGCATGCATCCGCTTAAAGGAGGAGTCTGAGAACTGCTGATTTCCATTAATTAATAAATTTTCTGTGGTTGTTTTATTGGTTGAGAACAATGAACCTTAGAGATTCAATTCCAATACCTACCAAAAATCCGTTATATCTTCCGGAAAGTTGGATGGGATTTCAATACTAAATATATAGCTTCTATTTTATCTTCCTTCTTAGTTCTGAAAAGTTCTTTACTTTTGGAATGGAAAATATTCTACAATTGTAATTGTAGTTGGGTTGAACTAATTTGACTAAAGATTACACCACACAGAACAATGATCAATGCCAAAGACATTGCTCATCAGTAAAGATGACAGTGCATTTGTGAGTCTGAAGAGTAAATATGGTTCTGCTGGTTCGTTCTCTCTCTGAGAAGTTATGGAATATGAGAAATGGCTTATACAGACATCACTGAAACTAGAATATTGCGACTGATGTAACTAGTGCTAGGTGCTTATAGAAAGCAAACAGTATTACAAAATCTGGCATGTGGTGTCATGGCATATTTATCGTGGAATTTCTTATTAATATTTTGCTTTAGCGTCAATTTTAAGTAAGAATTCAAGAGCTAAATTCTGTAGTGTAATTCCTCTTGAACTATAGTAGGCATGTCTCTGTGACAGGTAGAAATGCAGCCCCTAACTGCAGTGCCTCAAAATGAAGGCTTTCTCTGAAAAACACAACCTTTGACAGAACCATGACTTAGTCACATGAAAAAATGCCTGTCTCCAGAAGAAAACTGACCTGGCAGCCACAGGTCAGAGAAAATAGGAAAGTACCTTCATTTTTTTTTTTCTTGTTACTGGCTATATCTTAATAGTTTTTTGTTTGTTTTCTTTTAAGAAAATGTCATAAAATAAAATACTAAAACATAATACAAATTCTACATGAAGAGTTAATTACAGCTTATGAGAACTAAGTGAAAAGAAGGAACAGAAGACAAACTTATCTTGTTTCAGGTGAGCCAGTCACTTTTTTTAACAGCTGATAATCAATGTAAGAAACTAGAACTTCCTTTGTATTTGTAATACTTGGCTATATTCTTTCAAGCACAAAGATGTTTTTCATGTAAGAAAATGCTCATGGTATTTTCTCCAGCTCCAGAAGCAAAAGCATTTTTTCATTTCTCCCACTACAGGTAGCAGGGCTTTGCTCCACCAGCTCTTTTTGTTGGTGTTTGTCCTAGCACAGCTTAGAAATACCCAAAGGTTCTTTTAATATATGCACTCTAGATTTAAGTTGTTAGTAATGATATGTGATTAGACTTGTATGAGGAATTGCAAGTTGATCAGCGACTGCTAGATTCCAGTTTCCAAGCAACTTCTGATAAAGGCAGACAATCTACATCATGTTCTTCACATTTAATTAAAATGTTTTAAAGACTGCAGGTGCTTGTAAGCTAATTGCAGTTAAGTTTTTTGAAATGTGTAGAATATAGCATAAGATTCTAGTGGGCTGTTCTTTAGTCAATTTAATGAGGAAGATCTAGATTTATGACAATCTGGCTTCAGCAGGGATAACCAATTGCTAAACGAGAACGAGTCTTTTGAAGGCTAAGGATATGACAGATAGATTCAGTAATGAGCACAGAAGCTTGTTTTTCTAGTATGCAAAGCAAACGTTAAGATATAATGCAATCTTGTAACCTTCTGTTATAAAAATAGGCTCATTAACCTCACTGAGAATCCTTACATGCCTCAAGTTTTCAGGTACTAGCTTTCAATAGGTTTTTCATTATTTTTCTGTCCATCTTTAATTCCCACAAGAATAAAACTACACAAACTATTTATTCTTATTTATTTACCTTTTGTTATCACTCCTGCCTCTTTGACCTGCCTGTGATAGGAGATAAGTACATATATATATAATTGTATGTGTATTTTTGGGAAAAAAAAAGCATATTGGACTGTTTAGAGATTTCACAAACATTCCAGTTAGCCTGCTTTAGAGATGATCAGCATGGTAATGGAAAAATAAGTATGCATAAAAATAAGTTATGAAGAGTCAGAGCAGTGGCTTCCCTAGAGGTGTACTCCACTACTACCTACAAGCAGGTGTATTCCTGTTTCGCTCTATTTTGAAAAGGGAAAAAATTTGAAGGATAAAGGCATTCCCTGCTACTGATGAGTAATGTAAACTCTCTTGCTATTAACAGAACTTTAATTCTGTCAGCATTGTGGAGCCATATATGCCTATAGTGCACTGTGCATAAGCATTTAACGGACAGAATAAAACACCATTTGCTTCTCTGTGGCAACCATCGGTAGAATTGGTGCTCAAAGCTCTGCACTGACAGACACCTAGTTGAGCCTGCCTGTGAACATGCATGTGCCTCAACGTCCCAAGTGTTTTAAAAACGGTGCTCACCAATCTGGTAGGCCTGTCTCCGCAGTGTTCTGGAAGCTCTGTGTCCCTTCTTCTTTAAAAACATCTGGCTTCCTGAGGGTAAAGGAAGCAGAAGGGGTATAATAAAGAGCCAGGGAAGGAGAGAAGCTCCTGGGGTGAAAGGAATGCTCTCTGCCTGGCTGTGTCCCCCTTGGTGGCTCCGAATACTCATAACAGTCATGGGAAATGCTTCATCCCTGAGAGGACAGCCGACGGGGATAAAGGGGTATAAGGGAACACCGCAGTACTGCTACAGTTTGGACAGGCTTCTCACAAGGTTGAAAAGCTAAGTTACAGAGAAGTTAGGCTCAACTGCGCCTGTGTCACCACAGTGTCGTTCATCTTTACTTGTGGAATCTAAGGAGAAATTTCTTTAGTCTTGATTTCCAGACAAAGCAAAATGAAACATTAGAAGGAAGACCACAGATAATTGGAAGGTATTTGGAGAAGGGCCCTGTTAAAACATTTTACTCACACCTGCTTAAAATATAAAATAGGGGGAAGAAAATATGGGGTAAACAAATCTATAGTGTATTGTGGTATACTAAATTATAATGCAAGGAACTTTCTGGCTTCCTATTCAGGAAATGGTTCTCAGGGCACATTAAATGTCACTTTCTTGACTACAAGGGACAAAAGGCTATATTTATCCTATTTTTACATTTTCCTGGTCAATAATGATGCCTCTTCATTAATGAGAAGCTTCACATCCAGCTACCCTGCTCCAAGAGGCAGGATTAGAAAAAATGTCACAAATTGAAATAGTTACTGCTATTAGGACCATATTTAAAGTAATTAATGTTTTGCTATGAATTTCTATTTTGTGAAGAGAGCATTTCCTTCTACCAAGTCAGTTTGACTGAGAAGAAATCATTTTTAGGTAGTGTTCGTTGTAACAGAAATATGAAGTAATGTGAAATCTATGTTTTATTCTCTCTGGATAACAGACAAATACCTTTTATATTCTTTAGGTAGTAAAATAGTTTACTTTGATTTTTCCTCTGATTGTCTTAAAAAGTTAAGACATGTAAATGTAAAATGTAAAAAAATCTTCATTTGACATGAAGATTTATTAATGTCTCTTTTAAAAAAAATGAAAATAAGATGTTCAAGATGAAATGGACCCAGTGATGAAAAGTCATTGTGCTGCTCTTGATCCCTTTCTTCTTTTCAGCTGAGCATCAACAATAGCAACTTCCACCAGTTCTCAATCCAGGCTCAGTTGATCCTGCACATAGCAGATGCAGTCTGTCATTTCAAAGATCATTTCTGGGCAAACACAGACCCTTTCTGAGTTAGGAATGTGAGAAGACTGGGACAATATGGTTGTACAATGTTATACTGTTACAAATACACACCAACATTACTAACATGAAATCTAAAATCCTTTTTTATCACCTTGTAAATCCACACCTGGTTTCTCCTCAGAGGTCATCACAGAAAGGGTCAGTCAGATCCAATGCTTGCTAATGCTGTTTGGCAGTCATGGGAAAATATTAAAACTATTCAGGTCATAAGTTTACATGTCAGGCTGTTTCTGACAGATTTCCATTTTCTGAAATAGCCTCATTTCCTCATTTGTTCTTCAGAGCAAAGTCAGTCTCTGATTCTTGATATAGGGTCACTGTGTCTCAGGAAGTGACATACAAAAGACTTTCATATTTCAGAAGCAATCTCAGCTTCTGCTTTTATCATCATTATGGTCAGCAGTTTCAAACACTTTTTTTTTCTGGAAAGCTGCTAAACTCTATGTAATACTCAGGCTCTCACAATGATCTTCTACAAGAAGGCCAACTGAAACTATAGATGTGCCCAAATGACATTAAGAATTAAAATTGTTTTTTATTTTTCTCCAACAAATACATTTACAGCTTCTCTCCATCTGTAAATGTAGGAGAATCTTCATAGCATTTTGACCTTATTTATTTGCTGTTCAGTGTCCTGCTCTGCTTCTGGGTGGTGACTCTAGAAATGCCAATTCAGAAAGAAGTCCATGAGTGTTGAGGACAAATAGGAGAATGACACACATTTGTGCATTAGCCCCACACCAGAAATTTTACCCCGTTATGTGTCACGCTATGTAGCCTCCTACCAGTACAGAAGACTCCCTGGGACTTACACTGCCTATTTTCTGAAGTTCTTTTTTCACCTCTGGTTTGGTTGAGATGTTTCTTTGTGCTTCCAGATTTAAGTATGTGCATTAGAAGAGATGACTTGTCACATAGTACAATGTATCCGAGTTTGCCCTAATGACTTGATATTTGTGACAGACATTAAACATTTATGTTTGAAAAAGAGAGTATCCTTTTGGAAGGGCATGATGAAAGAGAAGACCTCCCTATATGAACTACCTTCAAACTGCTACCCAGTGTCCCTAGATTGATTAGGCTATGACCACCCTTTGTAACACCACTGTTGTTTGAACAGATCTAGAACTGGAGCCAATTCAGCAAAAACTAATATTGTAATACTTCCTGCCTTTCCTACAACAGCTTTTATTGCAGTTATTTGTTAAAGGATATTAGTAATTATATTTCATTAGTAATTATAATTCTGCTCAACGTGTATTTGATTGTAGTCAAGTTGGGCATTAAACTGGTGCAGGGAAGAGGCTAGGATTCTGTCTGAATTCTGTATATAGCTCATATTCTAACTCAGATTATGATTGATATATGTCAAGCTGATACTGCATGCAGAATTTTCTGCCTATAGTCCAGTTGTTCCATCTGGACTATAATACTGGTAATTACATGCAACCCACACAACTACAAAAGATTTAAACCTCTTTTTGGATGGCAAATATTAAATTCAAGCAGGCTGAATCTTTGAATGAGTCAGGTCTTAGTATCTCTTCGAATATATGGAGACATTTTCAAAACCTAGGGATATCATACAGTAATGTCACAACAGCAAGGGTGATTTTTAATGGGTTTACCTGTCACTGAGGAGCTTTATGTTAACCGACACGTCATAAAACAGAGGCATATAAATGAGAAAGCAATCACTTCTAATGTAGAAGAGCTTTCATTTGCTTATTTATAACACAACATACAAGAAAGTTAAAATGCTGCTGATTTTGTAACTATTCTGATCAATTTTCAAAGCAATTGAGCAGATAATGTGAATTTCCTAAATTTCTCTCCTGAAGGAAGACAAAATTCTTTCTGTCTCTATTGTGCAATCAGAGGCTCATAAATGAAAATGCAGCTGGAAGCAGCTGATGTTATTAATGTGTCTCTGAGAAAAAATGATAAGCAAATTAGAAAACAGGGAAAATAATGCAGAGAAGAGGAAAATGCACTCAAACAAAGGTAAAGGCAGATGAGAAAACTGAATTAATTACATACGTGATCAAAATTTTTCATCAAGTTTAATAAAAGAGTCTCCTATAAAAGGAAAACTGTCAAAATGGAAGATGACTTTCTAAACAGAAGGTTCACTCTATAGCAGATTTTGCTAGGGCTAAACAGCTTTAAATAACCATTGAATACAAAGAACATCACAAATGAAATCAACAGACACAAAAATATCTTGATAATTAGGTTGAGTTCTATAGCTCAGAACAGAGATGTAACTTTTGTTTTGATCAACGGCTTCCAACGAAGCATCTAATTTCACAGACTATAAGCACAGGAAATGAAATTAGAAGCCTTTTTTACTTGGTCTTGCTACATGAAAAAGTGACAGAAGTATATTGGAGTGCCAGTTTTAACTGGTCAGCAGTCTTCGTAATTTTTTAGCAAGCAATTCTGTGATTCAGACAAAGATGACACGAAGGACAACATCAGAAGGGTTCTTCCTTTCCTGGCTTTGCATGTATTTCTGTAGTACTGGAGTAGTTCTGGAGGAATATCCTTCATTTCTACCTCAGAGATGTGTGCTTTTCAGACTGCTTGGTTTTTATGTGCTAAGAACACAGAGAAAATCTTGTCTTTTAGCTAGCCATAGCTTCAGCTCTATAACATTTTCCAGGTCTGTTCTTTTCTCCTATTGGTTGCTTCTAAGATTTTTGACTACAGATTCTCTCTATGTGTTTTGGATTTGCTTTTTAAAATTTTGAATATCAAGTCCAATACACAGTTTCTGAGAATGGAAACAACAACAATCTCAGAAATTATTAAAATGGTCCAAAATAAAACACTAGTTTCTATTGAGAATACAAATATAGAAGTAAAACTTGAATGGCCATTTAAAACATAACAACATAAAATTCATATGCAAAGACATTTTTAATGTACACCTAACGACTATGCAGCCACCTACAGAGCTTCCGTGCTCCTCCATCCTTTCACGTTCTCTGCTGGAATGCGTCCTTATATAGCACAGTCCCGGGCGTTGAAGCATCTGTCACTGTGTTCACACCTCAGCTGGACATGCTATTTTCTTACATAAATACCTCTGAGTGACTCATATGCTGACGACACGAGTTACAGGAACCTCTAACCTTGTCTTTGCAAATATTACCCTAAAACAATTTTCACTCTTGAGTATTAACTCCTTATGTGTGACTGAAAGAATTTCCAAGCTCATTAGAGAACTTGACCTGTTATAACAATAGCAATATTCAGCTGTGCTCCCTATTAACTGTTCCCTCAAACTCCAGTCAATGGAACTCCAGTGGCAGGAAGTGCCACTCCCAGTAAAATGTAAAAATTTACTCAATGTAAAATGTATAAGCAAAAAAAAGTAGGAAAAAGGAGAAAAAAATGTAACCCCAAATGTGAAATACAGGAAAGGCAGAATTATGTCACAGTGAGGTCTTTGAAGAAACAATTACAATTTAATTTTCCCTTCTGAAAAGTATTGTTTGCTAGTATTCTCACTGCAACTCTTCTATACGTATTGCAGGGATATAGAGTCTTCCTCTTTTTCACTGTTAATATATATGCATATGTACAAAATAAACTGCACATATATATGAACACACACAAACATAATCTATGGTTTAACTCCAGTAAACCATTTAACAGACACTAAATGCTCATTCGTCTTTTCTACAAGCATGCTAACCAAAACATCAAAATTGTACCTTTCATAAGATCACTGGTAAAAATCTTGCATTTTTTCAAGTGCCATGGTACTCCATCAAAGTAGTCATGTTAGTCAGAAAGACATATACTGAAATATCCACAGGGACAACGTCATCCCAGTAACTTTACTACATAGTGAGGTAATACTGGTTATCAAACTAATTTACACAACCAGATTTTTCCTTTGATTGAAACAGAACTTCAGATGCATTTTGTTGTAAATATATGAATTGGGCATATAAGCGTGAAAAAAAAAAAAAAGACCGAAGATAAGATGCTGGTATCAGGTGGTGAAGATTTTTGTCTAAGTCAACAGTATCAAATTATTCTTTCAAAACTACTGTGAAGTACAAAATCACTCTAGAATTGGAGGCCCACTACTTCTGTTCTATAAACTAAAGTAACTACCTCTGCAGAAATGACTCCCCAAGCATGAAAGTGAAAGCTTGAAAAGGATCTCTTACTACCTTTGCCAAGTAAATACTATCTTGAGACACAGAGAACATTTTAATAGGGAGAATTCAAAAGTTATCAACCTCAAAACTGAAAGCAAAGCTGCAGAAACTTGTTTAACTTTGACTGATACATATGTTTGCTGTCTGCTTTTCAGCTAGCATCCAACAAGTAAAAAAGGGTTGCAAAACATACTTATGCCAGAAAGTAAAAAATTTACTTGGGTCTTAAATCTCACTAAAATGATTTGTATTTATTACTGAGAGCTTTCAGGGTTAACTATCTTCACAGACACTCCATGCCCATGGATCTCCACGGTTTCAGGAGCTAGGAGGTTATAGAAGAACTTCCTGAAGGCAATGGAGTAAAAGGCTATAGTTTTGCATGATGACCCTAAATTAGACTTTCCATTTGATGGCACTAGCAGCAAATTTGAGACTATACGTATTTGGTTAGGGCAAGGCTACGAAGACTATAAAGAACAAGCAAACTTTATACTCTGTCAGAGGGGCTACCATAAAGATGTTCAGGGAAAGCATCTTTTCCACTGAATTAACCCACTGTTAATGTAGCTTCTTCATAGTGCTTTGATGACAGTAGCAGTACTATTTGTTCAGACATAGGGAAAAAATTTCCAACTCCAATATTTTGTTGGGAAAAAAGCCTGCTGGCCCTACTTTTATAATATAGCGGTGATTCACAGGTGTTGACTATGACTAAGAGCTTTTTTTGCGTCTGTCTCCTTTTTTTCTCAGATATGTGGATCTAGAACCTGATCTCTGATTATATTTGTTTTATTTGGGAACTCTGCTACCTGGGCTTTAAGGTCTTTAAATGTTGTTGTAATACACAAGATGCTCTAGAGATCCAGAACATTTGGGTACCATTCCTGGAAAGAATAATTGCATAAGTTTAGACTCTGTATGAAATCTCCACCTGAAATTGAAAGCATTCACAGGTAGGAGGTTTTTGATATTTATTACTATGTGGAACAGCAATTGAGTTCTGCTAGTCAGAGAAGCAAGAGGGGTGCATGGGTGCAGAGAGAGAGTATCCAGAAGGATTTGCTTCCTCTAAGGTCACAAGAACCACTGTGGTTCCTGTGTGTCACGTTCCATGTATGAAGGCTTCAAATACAACTGCGTTTCCTGGAGCTATCACTCAGGTTGGTTCAGATATCGTAAAACCACACATTGGTCAGCCCATTCATATATTTTTTCTCAAGCTTTGTTTTGTATTGGATCTTATTCTAAGGAAGTCTGGTTCTGAATGAGCTGTTCCCTAGCAATAACCCTGTTTGGGAATTCTGTTATCAGTCAAGATGAAATGCAAATGCCGTGATTCATTCTTTTTTTTTTTTTTTTCCCTTTCTGATGTGGCCTTATTTCTAACCACACATAAGGAATACCATGCTGCTCCAACAGGTGAAGGTGAACCTGAACAACTACCAACTCTGGTAGTTGGTTTTAATACCCAAAATGAGAAACAAGAAAGCCAGTTCAAAGCCTTTGGGGCTCAATAAATTGAGGAAGTATGTTATGAGAAACTCAAGCCATGGATAACAGGCATTGCACAGTCTTTCAAAGGAGAAAAGACTTCAATCACTTATTCTAGAGATCTCAGCAGGAGATGTGGCTTTAGTACCAGTGGGAAACAAGGCGCAATCACTGTCAGATGAACAGAAAGACTGATCACAGGGTGTCACTCTATTGCAATCAAAATCGAGACCAGTAAAGGAAAACAAATGATTTTTTAAAATACTTTGACATATTCCTGGAAATGTTCAGTAATATTCACCAGTGGGGCCTTCACCAGTTGACAGGAATTGAGAATCTGACAAAAATTTATACTCTAAATTAATTTCGGCCTGGAAAATTAACTTTGAGAGAAACTTTCCTTCTCCCTTTATTGGATCAGAAGAAAGTATAGTTCCTGTAGAATTGTCTCCACAGAGGCTTTTACATGTATTAAATACAGTGCCTGTATTGCAGCAATAAATTCAATTTGCAGCAGTAATAGATACTTCAACAAACAGAAGGCAAAATAAGGTAAGCAGCATTCAATAAAAACTTTATCAAATGACTCCTCTTAATAGTAGAATAGACTTATTTAATTCTTTAATGAAAAGGTTAAAATGTCTTCTCCAAGATGTACACTGACACAACTCGGTGACACTCGCAAAGAGTGACAGTTGTGGTATTTCTTTTCTCCACAGATGCCATAAAGTGAACTGCATGAATATGAAGTGACATCTCCATTAACACATGGTACTTACTTATCTCCCACAATTCCCAAGTTGATTGTTGGATAGCCATGTTCTTGGATTGTAGCTAGGAGAGTTGAACGGTTACTGTCTCGAATCTTTCCTGGCAAGAGGTCATCTTCAGGATTCAGTAGCTATAAAACCAGGAATACTATTAGTCAGTCTCATTGGAATACTGCTTCTTTACACAAATGAGGATTTTGTTCTTCAGATTGGACAGGACATTGTCAGTCAGACACCTATTGTAAAATATGTGTTTAAAGTGATTTCGTGAATTTAAATTAGTGGCCATATGAAGCCCAGTCCTCCATGCTGCTTAGTTTGTTTCTATTGGTTCATTTCTGCAAAACCTTCTTTCTCCTTATGGGTACCAAGTTTCTCATCTCAAACAGTATAAATCAAAACACAGACTGTCCACATTATTCCTTCTACTTAAACGGTTTTTACAGGAACGTCATTGATGTTGCTAACCAGATTCAAAGGTATTAAAAGAAACGTTGAAGTTCATTGTCTACTTGCCAATGAAGATACAGTTTAAATACAGCAATGTCCATTGGATAAACAGACAGAAGCTAGAGATTCGTTCTTACATCATTTACTCTTTTGAATGAAAAGCTTTCTCTCAAGACAGTACCATGGCAATTACCTTACACGTGCCTTATATTTTGGAAGTTCAACTACAAAACATCCATATATAAACATATATTTTACATATATTATGAATTCTTTCATAGGACATAGATGGACAACACAATATTGACAGGAGGCAAACAATAAGAATGTATCAGCAATAATGGTAGTGTAGTCTTAAGGCAGTAACGTATAAATAACCAGAAGTGGAACATGGTTATGTTTTGATGCTTTGACTAGCATCTCTATTTCTGTTAAGATATCCAGAGAATGTTTAAGAAATATTTTTATATATAATCATTTAAACTATCTTCCTGATTCTTGGGTCACACATTATTTCCTCTTACTTCGTGGCAGATTTCATTCAGTGTGCTTTCCATCCTTTTTTCCATCCTTTTTACAACAACATTTAAGGAATGTCTAAATAAGTATTTTTCTGGAACACTTCTGAAGGTAACCAATGTAAGCTGATCCAACTGGGGTTTAAAAAAAAAACACCTTTTTCCCTAATACTGTTAGGCACAATAGTATTTCTAATACTACTAAGTATTTTCTAATACGTAGTACTGGCCCTGGCTGAAATTAAGTTAACTTTCTTCATAGCAGTATGCACAGTGCTTTTGGATTTGTGACACCTGAGATTTCTCTCCATGTGTCAGACAGGGAGGGGAATGAGTGAGTGGCTGTGTGGGAGTTTAGTTGCTGACTCAGGTCAACCTACAACATATTTAGAATTGGTAAAATAAGTTAATCTTGAACCTGCTTTTTCTAATGTAGTTAAGTCAAGACAATTAGGATGCTGGTTTGGAGTTCCAGCAACAAGAGATTGCCTGGGTTTCAACATGTCTACTAATAAAACAATATTAAGATAGAATACTGCAGAAGGACATTTGCCAGTACTGTTCATTTTTCGGACACAAGTTATCTGCCATTTGCACAACAGGTACAGAGGAGTGCTGCTCAAAAGAAATTACTCTTCCAGTCATGGCTAGCAATATATATTGCCACCCTGAGTACCCTACAGGTTTTCCCTTGCTGACAGGAGAAAAGCAGATGAAACAAGGCTGGATGCACTACCAAAATTTTGGCAAATCCAGTGTGCGAGACTTGTGAGAGAGCAAGGATCTATGATCTTGTGGGGGAAGAAACACAACAGGCTGATTATGGGTTGATCACTCACAAGAATACCTCACGTCAGCATGAGTTACAATAGCTCAAAAAGCCAGTCTACTTGGAAATTGGGTAGAAGTCACTTTCCAGAAGATAGAAGTAATGCAAAAGATAGATTAATTCAGACCTTGAGTCTGAAGTTATTTTGCTTACCTCATTCCCTGTTGACATGACTGCAACCACTGGAAACTTGTTAACTTCTACTTCAGTTACTCCAACAGTTGCTAAGAGACCAATCTCGGATGGACCCATGTGAGTTCCTTTAGCCAGCACACATTCACCTCTTTTAATGTCATGTCCTATAGGTCTGAAAATTGTAACACAGAAAAAATGAAAGAAAAACAGAATGAGATTGAAAGTATCTTTTCCTTGATTGATCTGACTGCAGGTGAGGAGAGTTCAGGGATGTTCATTAGTCAGATTGTCAAAATGTCAGTACTACTTAAGGCTAAACAATTTATTGCAAAAACTACCAGACCTTCCATTCCTTACAGCTATTTTACTGTTTATGAAATGGGCTGTTTACAGACCTGATATCTTGTCCTGGTCGAGCTTGCACCAGGATTCGAACCTCTAGTTCTTCAGTGCCCTTTAAAAACAAAGAGATCATGTGAAGTCAGCTGGGCTATTCAGACAAGATTAATCACTATTAATGTCTCAGATTTCTATACAGCTCACTATACTCATTGCACTGAGAACTTATGATTTAAGCATTATAATTTCCCTGATTTGTGCAACATGACTTTACCACGATGTGTGCTGAAGAATTTTATAAGACTTCAATCTCTGATGAGCTTACCAGGGAAGGACCAGCACTGAATACATAGTTTTACTTTCCTTTTTTTATGATCCCTGTGTTTATGTATCTTTCTGGTGTGATGCCCTATTTGTTTTTTGATCTTGTATACCAAGTGGCTTCTTTCTCCTCCTCTCAAGCCAAGCTTATTTCAAAGATGGCATTTCAAAAAGAGCATTAGTCAGGCAAAATGCCACTACATCCACAGAAAGGCAGGAAGAAGATATAAGCTTAACTATTTCAAGCTCTTCAAGTAGATCCTTGTAGAGGAAACTCCTATCTGAGAGCTTTTACTTACCAGAAAAATGCTTATTCATCATGTTTATTTACTGTGAACAAGAAAAAATGGCCTGACAAGTCTGATGCCTACTTTAATATTTGTTTCCTTCTTCAGGGTTGCAGTGGTTGCAGGATTTGGTGGTTTGTTCAATGCCAATAGGTGGTATATGACCTACACTGTTAATATTTAATTTATAAACCTGCAAACGGTTTGATTATAAATATACTCAGCTTTGAGATAGTGCCAGCCTGTCAGAAGCACTAAATCTACAAGTACTTATACTGGCACAGATTTTGTTTTTACATTATGATGCAGTTATTTCATACTTAAAAGTACCTCGAAGTTATAAATCAGACACTAATATTACAATAGAAACAAGGTGAGTCCTTACCATTGACAATACTATTTTTGCAGGAAAGACAGTATTATGTAGGACATAGGGATTTGCTATCTCTTTTCTTAAAGGCAATAGGGACTGCCTTTTCTGAGTTCAAGCCAAGTGCCTCAAAGCTTTAAAAGAAAGGCCCCAACATTAAGGATAACACATGCTGTTACAAACTATGATTGTGTTTGCATTCTGTGAAAATGGATGAATTTAAACACCTGAAAAACAGGAAATGAAGAACAAAAACAACATCAACCCTGAAAAGATCTAATTTCTTACTTTATCACAGTATTTTCAAGACAAGCTGTCAACACAAATTCTGTTTGTTTAATACCTGCTCCTCCAGTATAAGATAAGGGACTGTTTTTGGCAGCTAGTGTCCAAAATGGCTGTGCTAGAGCCCAAGATGTCCTTATCTCCCTTATCCTCATCTGAAGCTGTAAAAGACAATTTAGGCTTGTGATGAAAATCTGGAACAGAAGTTAGTCTAATAGCTATTTTATCGTTTATGACACTCTGGGGATGGTTGGCCAGTTATGAAAATTTTAGTTTTCCATATCCTTAATAACATCTAAAGATAGTTAGGCCGTTTCTGGGGAATCACGAGGAGTGCCAATGATACATCTGAGTAATAAAAAAGGTCCTGCTTAGGGCTCTTGGATTAGGGAAAACAATTTAAAAAAGTATTTTGAGGAATTTAATAACCCCAGGTTTGGAAAGCACTGTGGAAAGCATGACTGTGGGCAACAGGCTGATGTGCAGGGATTGTTATTTGTGGAACTGAGGGATATCTCAGAATGCTTTAGAAATACAAGATAGTTCAGAGTTGCTAGAAGTAGGGCTTACACAAAGATATGACATTATGTTAAGAACAACTTCCATTTGATGAGGATCAGGCAGTATTCCTCTTGCTGTTTATTAATATAATTTGAACTATGTTTGAGTGTTTTACTTTGATGGTTGTTAGCAGCCAGCATCCATACTGACATACTGATGCTTGGTCTTACTGTAGGATCTCTTGTTTAATTGTTCACTTTGGCCTCCTTTGTCCTACAAGGTGACATAAAAACAAACAAAAAAAAGTGTAGAAGTGCTCTTGCAAGGATAGGTTTCCCAATGGCCGTGCATTTGGCTATCTGATGGGAAATTTTCTTCCTGATGAACACGTTATTCCTTTCAGGCCCATGACTTCTACGGTCATTTGGAGAATCCTTGCTATGATGTTTACATATTGCTATCACAATTAGAGGTCATGGAACTCCTTTTAAAAGTACTCTCTATCTTTTCAGAAGAACATATTTCAGATAAGAGATTTCATTTCAGTTAAATCCCAGCCCTGAAGGAGTTCTAAAAGAAAAACATTGAAATACGCAGCCAACTAGGCATGAAAAAGAAGATGAAAGTAACATGTCAACTAAACTATACTATTTCTGTACGTGATTATCAGAGTTGTGTATTCAAGAAAAAGCAGAAACTGAAGTGTTCTACCTCACACTCATAGGCAGAAAAAGGATACTGAAGGTGGCTGACCATTTGCTATGAAACTCAGAGTTTAAGGACATAGCCAAAGAGTCTGTTCCCACATGTAGAGGAGAACATGCACATGAACAGTGGAATCCACGGTGGCTGTCATCCAAGGAAGAAGTAGGAAATAACGTGTTATCATGTATGCTACTCTGCAATGTGATAGTCTTGACATGATGAAGTGGGCAATGGCCACAGAAAACCTGTTCAGTAAGGGTAATGGAACGATTAACAAGCACTAAAGCCAACATTGTATCTACAGGAAGATACAATTTACAAATACACATCTGTAACCTCAAAGCAGGACTGACTCAAGGAATTCCATTTCAGGAAGAAAGCCAGCCTAGACAGCTTGCTGACTTCATCAGATGTAAAAATCAGATATAAAAATCATTTCCATTAATAAGGAATGAGACAAAATAATGAGAATATGTTTCAGTTTTTGCTGTCTTAATCAGCTTTAAAAACTAGAATTCGTGCACTTACACTCCAGCTACGATTGCAATGCTAGCATGTAGCTATGCTGACGTGGAGCAGCTTGTCAGAACAGCAGCAGAGCAAAGGCTGAAATGAGCAGAGAACCATGCACACACTTTTTTCCAAAACTGAGGTGGGAAGCTGTGACAGGAAGAGACATATCTTCTTGCTGTAAAAACTGTCGGATGATGGCAAACATGACAATAGTGTCCTGAAATCAGCTGGCTAAGACAAGGTAATGATTCAGAAGGAATTCTCTGAGCAGAAGGGAAGAGAGAATAACAATTAGGAAGTCTAAGACAGACTGTTTGGGATACAGTTGTCTATAGACATATCCCAGCCTTCTTCAAAAACACATTTTGCTTTGTTACGACAACTGTGTGTACCCAATTAGTACTACAGTACTCATATTTTTTTTCTATGGTATTCTGCAGCACCTGTAAGGTAGAGTGCTAATATAATTTATAGGTATGCTGGAACATCTCTTCAGACTAAACAGAGTTTAGACTGTTCTAGTTGAATATGCACCTTATCAATTCCTGGTTTTCAGGGGTCTTAAATTCAGTAATTTTCTCACTTTAAAGCACAGATCTCCATTGAACAAACTTAGACAATTTGGTGAGGCACTTACTCCCCTTGTTACATAATACAAACCGTCATTCCAGACATACGCATTTATGGAAAGGTATGTGCAGAAGACATATTCTCCAAAATACACCAAATTCACCAAGTGCAGAGCGAGATTTAGGAAAAGAAAAAAACATTTGTTACCATTTAGCCATTTGAATGCTATGACAATAGGTTGTTTAGAAATTCTATTGTTTTGAAAGTGCCCTGGCATTGCTGAATAGGTGTACTGTACTTCCCAGGTACATCAGTTTGGAATGTTCTGTTCTACAATCACAATCATAAAGAAGTTTTTGAATATTACTTCTCCTTAAGACAGCGGACAAGCTGGAACAAAGCCTGAAAATGGATGGATTAGGTTTAGAAGTAACTGAGTCAGCTGAACATACATTACACACAAAAATAAAAAGTAGTAGCAAAATTACGTTCTTTAGAAAGCTTTGTTTTAGGAATCTTTTGCTGAAATGATACCAACTCTGATAATGAAGAACCATCTTCATAGCATAGTTCAAAATAATCCAGATCGTTCTGTGGATTTTGCAGCCCTTAAAATAGTTTACTTGCCTGCAGAAAGTCATGCTCAACTTTAAGTACATCCGTGGTAATCCTGCACTGTAATATTTCAACCTGTTATTCTGGGATGTATTAAGGAAAAAAAATTCCCTTCCTACTTGGTGACTGGAAGAACTTCTAAAGTGCTACTTGCTGAATTTTGGGATCATCCTGAAGTATAAAGCGGATTGTTCTGCTGCTAAACATGAACTCAGTAGAAAAGAAGCAAATAAAATGTCTGATTGCCACTACTCTGTATTTAAAAATGTGAGTATACCAGGCACTCAAATTGAACTGCCATCATGGATCTCTGGGAGGCATTTACTTTTCACTCAATCATTCTCCCAAAAACTTTTGTGCTGGCATACAATAACCGCAATGAAAGATCAAGGTCAGGACAGGCAGGTCTGCAGTACTGTTATTGAAGTCTGGAAAAGCAGAATTGCTACTAGGAACCAATGTGAAACTCCTCAAACTTGTGCAATTAATGGAAGAGCTCTTCTACAGAACTATCTTTCATATTTACAGGATTGCTTCATAAACCACATGCTGCTGCATACAAAAGCAAAATGAGTTTTAACTTGTGACTCACATCATCTGATTCCCTGATGAGTTCTGTATCTTCCACCTGCACCACTGCATCAGCACCACATGGGATTGGAGCACCAGTTGTAACTCGCATTACCTGACCAGGCATCACAGTTTGAGTTGGCTGAAAAAGAAACAAAATGATTTACTTTTGAAAAGAGAAATCTCAAGCCACTTGAACATGATGGAAGTTATCAGAAGGAATAAAATTCTTCTTAGAATCTTGATGTACTGCTAGTGATATTGACAGATATAAACTCCAACATATATGCATATCATTAGGTAACTGCTTCCCATCTGACTTTTAGGTCACATATTAAGTGGCTTCACTTTTTACCCTTGGGTTCCTATCACAAGAATAACTTTTAGAAGGTGAAATATACAGATATTTTGGTTGTTTGAGAAAAGTAACTGACTAAGAAGTGTAACACTTAGATGAAGACCTTTAGAAACTCAAATGACCAAAAATCTTCTACATCTTTGTTCATAAATATATTTGTACAATATTCTGGTCCTCAAGGTTTAAATTTCTTTGTTTTGTTTTGGTTGGATTTTTGTTATGTGTTGTGTTACACATTGATACCATCCCTCACAGCATCCTTGTGGACAAACTGTCCAACTGTGAGGTGGAAGGGCACACACCACACGATGAACTGGTGAATGGCAGAGCTCAAAGGGTCATAGCGAACAAGGCTACCTCAGCCTGGTGGCCGGTCACCAGCAGTGTGTCCCAGAGTGCTGCACCTGGGTCGGAGTAACGCTGGACACAAGCAGACCGTGGGAGATGTGGATGGAGAGCAGTCCAGCAGAAAGGGGCCTGGTGGTGCTGGTGACAGCAGGCTCAATGTGAGCCAGCAGCGTGCCCTGGCAGTCCAGGGAGCAAATACACATGCAGCATAGCCAGCCGGTCAGAAGGGGCGATTCTCCCACTAAATTATTGTACCTGGAGTACTGGGTGCTGTTCTGGGCTCTCACAATGTGAAAGGGATGTTAAGGTACTTGAATGTGTCCAGAAGAGGGTAACAAAGCTGGTAAAAAAGCTGGGAGGCATGTCCCATGAGGAGACCTGAGGACACTTGGTTTGTCTAGTCTGGAGAAAAGCAGGCTGAGAGGCGAGGTCATTGCTAGTGACAACTTCCTGAGGAGGCAGAAAGGGGAAAGGAGGTGTCGATCTTTTCTCCCTCCTACCCTGAGACAGAACATGGGAACGGCACAGAGATGCGCCAGGGGAGGTTCTGACTGGATATTAAGATAAATGCCTTCAATGTGAGGGTGGTCACACACTGGAACAGGCTTTCTAGTGAGGTGGTTGGTGCCCCGTGCCTGTCAGTGATCAAGAGGCATTTGGACAATGCCCTCAATAGTATGATTTACCTTTTAGCTAGCCCTGATGGTCAGGCAGTTGGACACCATGATCTTTGTAGGTCCCTTCCAACTAAACCATTCCAAATTTCTAATATAACCACCTGCTTCAATTTTAAACAGCTTTCCTCATAATGAGAGACAGTTCAACGCTAATTCGCACAATCTTTCTGAGGGTCAGTTTAGCAAAACCTGAAATTTATGATGCTCTACAGTTACGTAAAGTCACAGTATGTTAACAAGTTTCACCAGAAGAATACAAAGAGCAGAAAAGTACCAGAACAAAAGGATAAAACAAATGGTGTGGTTTTAATAAAATTTCACACCAGGCAGCCTACTTTAATACTTACGTTCAAATTCCAGAGTAAAATTGTAATTTGACCACTTGAGAAATAAATAACTAAAAGGAAAATCTTTCTGATAAAATGCACTAAAAGAAGCTGGTGTGATGACTATGAATATTATTGCTGGAATATAAATACTTGCTCCACACAGTGCCTTAGTAAGGCCAACTTATTTGGGCTTTCCTGTTATTAGTATACATGATACACACAGATCTTCACAGCTGTGATCCGTCCAGGACTTCTCAGACTGACTATGATTAGCACATATTTGATAGCAACCCAGTGCTTTCCAAGTGTCAATATCTGCTCATGCACAGCAGTGATATACTCCATGACTTCTGACAGGAGGCTGTTAGACATCTGTAAACTCGAGACAGGTGGCCAATGTTTCAACTGTGCAAAGCTGTGTTTGTCTTGTCCGTTATTCTACTCCATTTCAGCACAGCTGTAATGTCTGAAATGTGAATATTACATATGTACTTCAAAGGCTGCCGTATTTTGTTCACTGGGACAAAGGCACTAGGAAAAGACTGGAAATGGTTTGTTCCTAGTTTACCACAGTATTACAGTGACCTATGTATCCCAAGAAACAGCTGAGCCTGGAGTTAATTGCATCTTGACCCTTTTCTAAGGGTAAAGGAAATCATTTGAGAAGAACATAAATAAAATGCTAAAATAAATTGAAAAACAAAGTTCACCGTTACCATATGCTATGGTTAATGCGCTTTTTTGGCAAGACTAAAGTAATCCTGAAAGAGCTATCTAACACAGATGAGATAAAACAAATATATATATATATTTTTCTAAATGGTATTTCTCACCACAGATTATTCAAGGATGTGTATGGATGTAAATGGCTGAGGTGCAGCCATTTACACTGAACATGCTTCAAGCTTAAGTGAAAATAATCTTGTCCAATGTGGTATTTTGACTTTTATGAAAATGAATGTTGCAAAAAGCAAAGCTTATGCCATGGAGTATGGGAGCTCTTTTTTGTGTTGTTGTATATACAGTGCATAGATACATTACAAATAAGTAATATTGTTTTGATCTTACTAAAGCATTAAAGTCTTTTCTTTTACCAGCGTATTTTAGCACAAAACATTCTCACATTTAAAAAACAGTTTTTCAACCTCAAGAATCACAAAGAATACATGTACAGGACTCTGCCAGAAATCAGTGCTTATGGTGATAAAATGCACCGTAAATATCCATGCTTTTGGAATTTATTACTAGATGAGGCAGTTAATTTTTTGAGGTGTAATGATGTAAAGCATTTAAGCAAATTTATGATATAATAATTGCTTTTGTAATCAGATGTGTTGCTCTTATATTTTGTTTCCTTTTTGTCCTTTGAGAATTTGATCGGATTAACTTTATGAAGAAAAGACAAGCATAAGACTTCTGCATGAATATGCTGGGCTGTTTCCTTCTTCTATGCTAGAGGCTATGAAGATGAAGAAGTGATTGCTTCTCAGAAAGCCTGTTCATGCACAACAATTTCACAGAAGGACTTTTAAAGGCCTTTGAGATCTCATACTTACCTGCAATAGGGCAGTACAGGATTCTGCCCTTCACCTTCATCACTGATAATCTATTTATGTTAATCACTGAATAAAAACCAGGAATAATCTGTTGAGCATAGCCCCATCTCAGGCATTTTCTCTTACACATTGTTACACATCTCCTCCAAGATTTACAGTGACCCACGCTCCTTTCTGTAAAAAGGGCCAAGTTAACAGAAAGATGAAAAATGTCTGTTTGCATTCTATAGTACAGTTAGTTGCAGCACCTCTTAAAACCATCTTTAGGAAGTCTTCCAGGAAATTCTAATACTCAGATATTCAAGTCTATAGGAAGAAAAACATCGCTCCCCATGGTCCAATTTTTCAGAGTCTGTGCTGATGGCTCTTGAGTAGTGCTCTCAAATGTGACCTAACCTCTCCAAAGCAAGGTAGTTACTGAAAGTCTTCTTCAATACAAAACAAAAAATGTCTGTTAACATAAACATGATGATCTGGAAATGGGATTAAGAAAATAATATAGAATTTATAAATTGATACAGAAATGTCTAGCTTGGCTATACAGCTGCTACAGAGTTCTCAGTCCCATTTTCTTCTTCTCTAAGTAGCATTTACATAACCTTTTTCCCTACAGGAGGAACCAAATCTAAACCTATTTTGAACTCCCTGCTGTGAATCATTCAGTTAATTGGTCTGTAACATGAAAAGCAGTATTACTGCTGAGAGTGACTGAAGGGTGAAATGAGACTGAGGAGACTTCCACAGCTATAAATCATTTCTTGGGAAGGAGATGAACATGAAGATGTGTTGGCCCAAGAGAAAACCTCTGACCAATTATTCAGAGGTCAACAGCCTCATTTTTCTTACTTGCTCTGGTATTTCCAGAATTGTTTTTTCTCTGAGTGCCTCCCCCCACCCAATTTTTGTTCTTTGCCAGAGAGGTTTACCATTCCCATTAATCTGGTGGGACAGACTTTCTCTGCAAATACACATCTGTGAGCTTCTGTATTTAATAGGAGGGAAACAATTTTGCATTTCCCTTCCATCCTTTCTACAAACATGCTGAACTGATTAGGACATTAAAACCCCTTAGACCTGTGGGCAGTTCTTCCCATTAGACACAGCTTCACCAGAACTGTTTGTAAGCAGCTGTGTTGTGATTCTTTTTTAACTAGCAAAGTGAGAATATTGACGACAGGCAAATAATAATAGAATTGATAACACAGCAGGTTGCTCAGCTGTTTTTTGACATTTTATAATGATAGTATAAAGGGTTGTAGAAATAGCTTTCAGCCTTCTGGATTCTGGACTAATGTTTGAAAACATACACAGGCTAAAAATCCAAGGCAGTTTAAAATACTGCTGGATTTATAAGTTTATATTTTTTAGTATTTAAAGTCATTTTACATATTTCATATGACAGATTCATTAATCTAAGTTTATATGCATATCATTGCTGAGGTGATGTCTATGCCACTGAATTATCACAGAATCACAGAAAGTCTAGGTTGGAAGAGACCTACAAGATCACTGAGTCCAACCTCTGACCTAACACTAACAAATCATCCCCTAAACCATATCCCTAAGCTCTACATCTAAACGTCCTTTAAAGACCTTCAGGGATGGGGACTCAACCACTTCCCTGGGCAGCCTATTCCAGTGCCTAACAACCCTTTCTGTAAAGAAGTTCTTCCTAAGATCCTACCTAAACCTCCCCTGGCGCAACTTTAGCCCATTCCCCCTCGTCCTGCCACCAGGCACGTGGGAGAACAAACCAACCGCCACCTCGCCAGAGCCTCCTTTCAGGTACCTGTAGAGTGCGATAAGGTCGCCCCTGAGCCTCCTCTTCTCCAGGCTAAAGAGTCCCAGCTCCCTCAGCCGCTCCTCGTAAGACTTGTTCTCCAGACCCTTCACCAGCTTCGTAGCCCTTCTCTGGACTCGCTCAAGCACCTCCATGTCCTTCTGGTAGTGAGGGGCCCAAAACTGAACACAGTACTCGAGGTGCGGCCTCACCAGAGCCGAGTACAGGTGGACAATCACATCCCTGGACCTGCTGGCCATGCTGTTTCTTATGCAAGCCAGGATGCTGTTGGCCTTCTTGGCCGCCTGAGCACACTGCTGGCTCATATTCAGCCGACTGTCAACCAAAACTCCCAGGTCCTTCTCTGACAGGCAGCTTTCTATCCACACATCTCCCAGCCTGTAGCTCTGCTTGGGGTTGTTGTGCCCCAGGTGCAGAACCCGGCACTTGGCCTTGTTGAACTTCATACCATTGGCCTCGGCCCATCGGTCCAGCCTATCCAGATCTTCCTGCAGAGCCTTCCTACCCTCGAGCAGATTGACACACGCACCTAACTTGGTGTCGTCTGCAAACTTACTGAGGGTGCACTCGATCCCCTCATCCAGATCATCGATGAAGATGTTAAAGAGGACTGGCCCCAGTACCGAGCCCTGGGGGACTCCACTAGTAACTGGCCTCCAACTGGATTTGACTCCATTCACTAAGACTCTCTGGGCCCAGCCATCCAGCCAGTTCTTAACCCAACGAAGCGTGCGCCAGTCCAAGCCATGAGCAGCCAGTTTCCTGAGGAGAATGCTGTGGGGAACGGTGTCAAATGCCTTACTGAAGTCAAGGTAGACCACATCCACAGCCTTTCCCTCATCCCCTAAGCGTGTCACCTTGTCACAGAAGGAGATCAGGTTTGTCAAGCAGGACTACCCTTCATAAACCCATGCTGACTAGGCCTGATCGCCTGCTTGCCCTGCAACTGCCGCATGATGACGCCCAGGATAATTTGCTCCATGAGCTTCCCTGGCACTGATGTCAAACTAACAGGCCTGTAGTTCCCCGGGTCTACTCTCTGTCCCTTCTTGTAAATGGGCGCCACATTTGCTATCCGCCAGTCAAGTGGGACCTCCCCCGATAGCCAGGACTGCCGATAAATGATGGAAAGCGGCCTGGCCAGCTCTTCCGCCAGTTGTCGCAGTACCCTTGGGTGGATCCCATCCGGCCCCATCGACTTGCGTACATCCAAGTGCTGTGGCAGGTCGCCAACCATCTCCTCGTGGATTGTGGGGGCCACATTCTGCTCCCCATCCCCTTCCACCAGCTCAGGGTACTGGGCGTCCAGAGAGCAACTGGTTTTGCTGCTAAAGATTGAGGCAAAGAAGGCGTTAAGCACCTCGGCTTTTTCCTCATCTCTGGGAACTAAGTTTCCCCCCGCATCCAGTAAAGGGTGGAGATTCTCCTTAGTCCTCCTCTTTGTATTGATGTATTTATAAAAACATTTTTGTTGTCTTTAACAGCAGTAGCCAGATTGAGCTCCAGACGAGCTTTGGCCTTTCTAATTTTGTCCCTGCACCGCCTCGCAACATCCTTGTAGTCCCCTTGAGTGGCCCACCCTCTTTTCCAAAGATTATAAACCCTCTTTTTCCTCCTAAGCTCGAGCCACAACTCTCTATTCAGCCAGGCCGGTCTTCTTCCGCGCCGGCTCGTCTTTGGGCATGTGGGGACAGACCGCTCCTGAGCCATTAGGATTCTTTCTTGAAGAGCGCCCAGCCTTCCTGGGCTCCTCTGTCCTTCAGAACCACCTCCCAAGGGACTCTGCCAACCAGCGTCCCGAACAGCTCAAAGTCAGCCCTCCGGAAGTCCAAGACAGAGGTCTTACTGGTCCCCTTCCTGCCTTTGCCAAGTATCGAGAACTCTACCATTTCGTGGTCACTCTGCCCAAGACAGCCCCCGACCACCACATCTCCCACCAGTCCTTCTCTGTTAGTGAACAGAAGGTCTAGCAGGGCACTTCCCCTGGTAGGCTCACCAACCAGCTGGGTCAGGAAGTTATCTTCCACGCTCTCCAGAAACCTCCTGGACTGCTTTCTCTGGGCTGTGTTGTGCTTCCAGGATATGTCTGGGAAGTTGAAGTCCCCCACAAGAACAAGCGCTGACAATTTCACAACCTCTGTCAGCTGTCTGTAGAACTCCTCATCCTGGTACGGCGGTCTATAACAGACCCCCATCAGGATGCTTGCCTTGTTGGCCTCTCCGCTGATCCTAACCCATAGCGACTCCACCTTGTCATTGCCAGCCTCAAGTTCAACGACATCAAAACACTCTCTAATATAGAGAGCCACTCCACCACCCCTTCCGTGCTGCCTGTCCCTTCTGAAGAGCCTATAGCCAGGCATGGCAGCACTCCAGTCATGAGAGTGGTCCCACCACGTTTCCGTGATGGCAACCAAGTCATAGCCTGAGTGCTGCACAATGGCTTCCAGCTCCTCCTGCTTGTTGCCCATGCTGCGTGCATTAGTGTAGATGCACTTCAGCTGAGCCTTTGCCTTCTCCCCCAGCCTAGCCACTGTTCCCCCTGGCACACCTCCAACAGGCTTTGTTTCTTCCCTGTCCCCCTTCTTACCTAGTTTAAAGCCCTCTCAATGAGCCCTGCCAGCTCCTGGGCCAGGATCCATTTTCCCCTTGGGGACAGCTGGGACCCGTCTGCGGCCATCAGGCCGGGTGCCGAGTAAAGCGCCCCGTGGTCAAAGAACCCAAAACTTCTGCGTTGGCACCAGCCTCTAAGCCATGTGTTTAACATGTGGGCTTTGCGTGTCCTCTCTGAACCCTTCCCTGCCACTGTAGGAATGGATGAAAACACCACCTGTACTCCCGCTCTGTCCACTAACCGTCCCAGCCCCCTGAAGTCCCATTTGATAGCCTTCAGGCTTCTCTCGTCAATGTTATCACTGCCAGCCTGGACTATCAGTAGTGGGTAGTAATCAGAGGGGCAAACCAGGCTGGGAAGCTTTCTGGCAACATCCCTGACCCTGGCCCCAGGGAGGCAGCAGATCTCCCTATGGGTAGGGGCAGGCTGACAGATAGGGCCCTCCCTTCCCCTGAGAAGGGAGTCGCCCACAACAATCACCCTCCTTTCCTTTTTGGTGGGAGCAGTCCTGAGGCTTGAAGCAGACTTCCTCGCCCTAGGCTTCCTGGGTAAACTTCCTTCCACACCCTCGTCCACTGCTCCCCCGAGCTCCAGGGCCTCAAACCTGTTGCATAAGGGCACCTGGGAAGGTGGGGCAGGTGGGGGGGGGCGTTTCCTGCATCGTCGAGCAGGGACCTGTCTCCATTCCTCCTCAACTCTGAGGTCCCCTCCCTCTGCCCGACAGCGACCAGGCAGGGGGTCCACCCTCATGTGGGGAGTCTCACTCCGGAGCCTCCTTGAGCTCTGCCACCAGGCGGACCAGGTCGTCCACCCGCTCGCACCTCACGCACACGGTGTCTCTGCCTCCTTCAGACGGCAGCAGCAGGCTCTGGCACTCCCTGCACCCAGAGACCTGAACTGCCGCATTCTGGAGCGGGCAGTCTGCCTGGGTGCCTACAGCCTTCCTGGCGCTCGCTCGCTGCCTAGCGAGGACCACGGCGGCCCAGCGAGTGCCAGACAGCCGTTAGGGGAGGTGTTCTTGTGGGCGGGATCGCCCTGCCCTCCCTGCTCGCGCTGCCTGCGCCAACTGCCGCGCCCCGCCCTGTTTGCCCGTCCTGGTCGCTCGCGCTCCCCAGGGGCTGCCTTGGAGCGGCCGGGAGGGGGCGCTGCTGGCTCCGCCTCCGCCTCGTCACGTCCCTCACAGGGCTGCCGGCTCGTGGCGGCTCCCTCGGCTGCCTCGAGTGGCCTCGATGCCGGGAAAAGAGCCCTGCCTGTCCCGATCCCCTGCTCCGCTGCAGAGCGCGTCTGCCCCGGAGCCGATCGCCTCGGCAAGTTATAGTTCATGAAGATGGATGAGAACTACAGCAAAAATTATTTTCACAGTTCTCCATATCTACTATGATTAGCAAAGTCAAATGTTGTGTTTATTGTGTGTTTGAAAGCAGTTCAACTCCATTAAAAAAAAAGAAACAATCCTGCAACTAGAAATACTTCTAAAACCTGAAACACTGTTTGAAATACATCTATTTTACCTCAGATTTCTGTGTTTAGTATAGGAATATTATCAAATGTAGTCTTGAGTTTGACAGTGAATCAGTGTCTGTTTACGAATATACAGCACAGCAGGTCATGAATGGGTGCTGCCTGCACTTGCTCTTAAACTCAATCCATTTATCTGCTAAAGCGCACAAACACTCTTGATTTAACAAACAGAAGTAGAACAATACTGAAAACCAGGCTGCTGTGCTTCCTCACGAGGCAAACTAGGCTTCTGAGGCTTCCTCAAGATTGTTCTGACCATTACCTTTCTTTGAAGACTTCTTACAGAATTCTTACACTTCCATTTGCAGCTATCAGTGTGAAATATGCAAGCACTTTGTGGAAACGGCTACTGAGCTGACATCCCTATTAAAATCTATTAGCAGAAAGGGTTAAATCTTGCTTCTCTGTTTATGAACTGTAATACAACTAGAAACCTTATGTACTCTAACACTGTACTAGGGCAAAACATTACTGTATGCTCTCCTATAGGACATGTCAGCAGAATGCTCTGAAGTATTTTGGGATATCCTCGTTAGTTCCTTATGTAACTGTACTACCTTGCTGTTTGAAATCATGTCTCAAGGCACACAGCAGGGGGCTTGCTGCAGCTGTGTCCTACTTCCTGCTTCCTAATGGTGAGTTTGGGAGCACTAGAAAGCTTGTCCAAATACAAAGCAATGTCTTAAAAGAGAAAAATACATTTAAAAATAAAAATAAGAAAAGAAATTTTACCCACCTGCTCACCAGCCTGGGATTCCCCTATGATGAATCGATCCCCTGGGCCATCAGCAGCTGTTAAGATGGACAATACAAATGGTAAAGGCTGAACCAAAACAAGTGATGGCATTAGAAATTAAGAATAGGACAGGAGAACTAATGAATGATTTAAGATTTAGTTCTTCAGTGTCAGTATGACAAAGTTAGTAGAAAATTTGCAAACATTTTACATTTAACATGCTTTTAAGTTATGTTTTTTATTTTTAAAATTACAGATACCATAGAATTTGTAAAAGAAAATTGCATAGTGCTATGGGATCAAGAAAAAGGGGATTAGGAGCAGTTACATTAGTAACAAAGATTTAAGAGAGTTTATGATCGTACTTGTATGAAAATGTCCACTGTGAGGAAAACTTTCTCCACGTGAAACTAACATGGGAGAATCACATATTTTGCCGTATTGATGGTTCTAGACTCTATTTCTGCTTTTGAAGGAAAATGTGGACAAGCGCAGTGGTTACAGACTACATAGACTGTCATTTTCTGAAGGGCAATAGGGCTAAAATAATACAATTTGGAATGCTCATTAGAAATCTGGATTCTGTTCCCGTTTTGTAATTTTAGGAAGTAGTACTGAAGTGGTTACCCTTTACTGAAGCCATTTTGAAAATTCAAAGTAAGAGATTGTTGATTTAACAAATTGAAAGTCTCCAGGACTTCTGATTTTGTCAAATCTGTATTTTTACAGGGACGACAAAGGCACTGTTACTAACAAGGTCTAAGCTTCTGTCTGCCTCAAAGGTCTTACTGTAAGTTGCGTTAGTGGTATTTTCCTTGAAGGCTTCAGCACAAGAATCAAAAGATTATAAAAACTCTTTGTTTCCATTAAAAATGAAGGAAGCTTCTAGTCCTCACCGTTGTAGAAAAAAATCTATGAAATATGAATAAGCATCACCTAAGAATGCAGAATACAACCAAAAAGAATCCAGAGTTGTCAGTTTAAAACATAAGAATCTCCAACTTGTGATTTTTAAGCATTTGATGCTGGCAATACTGCTTTCTTTGTGAAGTGGTTCAGAGAAGTGGTTCATTTTAAAAATGCACTGTTCATTCACTTTTGTTTGTTTTTTTTATCAAATTTACTAGCTGTTTCTTTGCTAAATATACAGAATTATATAAAACAGTATGACATCAAAACTTAACTACACTCCTTCCTAAATGAAACTTCCAAGTAAAACAGCAATTTTTTTTGTAATGAAGAAATTGCTCTGCCTATCTCAGATCCGTCTACATTTTGCCTTTATTTTTCCAGGCAATCAGAAAGACTCTTCAAATTATTGTCTTTGAATACAGTATATAATACTTCTGAAAACAGTAGTCAAACCTTCACTGAAAAAAAATGCACTGGGATGATCCAGAAAAATAAGAGAAAAAATCCCTAACGGTTAATTATTTTAAACACGATAAAATGCCACTGAATTAGATTTTATTCCCCCATTAATAGTGATATGGAGACAAAGTTTACAGATAATGTACAATTTACATAGCTTGAAAAAAGTGGACAAGGTTTTGGGTAGACAAATTTATCTGGCCAAAAGCTAATCCTTCATTATCTCTGTCTACAAGCTTAGTGTCCCATACCCTGAGGTAACAAATCCACAAGAATGGTAACACTGTTACTCTATTTGAATCCACCATCAAAATTAGGGTCTTGTATGTTAGTTTTTACACAAGTTGTTGAGGATAGAGTCCATGACCATTCTGATCATTCTACACGTTTACTGAGATAACACTTTAAGCAAGGTAAGCTTTCCCTTACCTTGCAGCAATCAAGTTGCAAGACAGCACTCCCTTGTTCCCAAGGCCCTTGTCAGTCAGCATTCTACTCAGAGCTCCCCCTTGCATCTTTTCTCAGGATTATATTACCTGTGTTTCTCTGGCTACATCTGCACTTTCTTGCCACTATTACTGGTCGTTTTGGACTGTCTGTCTCTCACACAAATAGATGACAGACAGCTGAAGTCAAACCTGTCTTGAGACCTGGAATTTAATTTTTCTATCAAGTCCACGGGGAAGCTATTGGACTACATCCATTGCCTGGGCTTGCAGACAGTTTATTTCATGGACAGTTCCTTTCTATTGTTTCAGCTGCCAGTAACAAAGAATAAATAAATAAATAAATAAATCACATTTTAATGCCCCCAAATGGAACTTGTTGTGTTCAAATTTCAACATGGTGTTACAATGATTCAACTCCTACCACAAGGACGTCGCTACTAGTATAATGTTCAATCATATAGATTTTAATTTTTCTGTAGCTATGTGAAGTAAGTATTATAAGTTATACTTTACAAAGGAAAAAAAAAGTGATGCACAGAGAAGCAACCTGCTCAGAATCATTCTGCACCTAGTGGAAAAGCAGAGGATGGATTCAGGTCTCCTGGGAAACAGCTCCCTGCTTGCTCCTTAAAACTACACTACTAATTTACGTACAGCAACTGCAATATTTTTGAAGCTCTAATGAGTGTTTCTTTTGAGATGCCTCCGTAAGAGAACATTTTGACATGTATTTTTGAAGATTCCCTAATGCAATCATGAAACAATTCACAAATAGAAGGCTGGATCTGTGACAGTTCAGCAAAGCAACAGCTACAAAAAGAAATTCCTGATTAAATCAGCAACAGAGAAATAGAAGAATCTGTCATTCAGAAACAGATGTTTTGCTACTCTGAATACCCTGTATTTCCAAAAAACACACTAGCAACATGGGTACATATCAATGGATGTACTTTTGCTCGTGTACACATGTACCCACTTGAAAGATCTGAATTCACCTTTGTCGTCTTCCTTAAGTCAGTTGCATTGTATGCAGCAATGACTCCATAGATGAACTGAATCAAATCTCAAGCAAAACAGCCATTGCTGGATTCAAAATAGAAGTGCTGCTGAATGATAAAACATGGAAGTGAACTAACAACATGTGAAAAAGTAAAGTGGTTTTACAGACACTATACTGCATGCCTACGAAGTGAGTTTTTACCTCTGACAGCGTAGCCATCTTTTACAGATGCTGGAAATGGTGGTAGATTATCTTTTGCATATACATCTTGAGCAAGGACTCGGCCCATTCCATCTATAAAGGAGAAAAGAGAAAAGACCATGCTCCACGTCATCAAAACCAGTGAAAGGGAAAACGAAGTGACAGCAGTGTGCTCTGATGGATGAAATGTATGTGTATGTGACATATCTCATGAATAGGTCTTGGGTTCTTGATTTCTGTCATTCATTTACATAAATGACAAAAGACTGGAGTCAGAAACTACCAATGAAAAATTTGTTCAGTAATCTGTTTTCCTGCTTATGGTGAAATTGTTGACAATAGATCTGAATGACAAGGATTCAAACACACAGGTAAAAGCTCTGATATGGGATCAGACAGAAAAAAACAAACAAACAAACAAAAAAAACACAGTTAATCCTGAAATCTCTTACGGTATTTTTAAAAGTTCTTTCTTTTAAAAGTGAATCCTATGTGCAAAAGATGAGAGGTAATGGAATGAGCCCAGAGGACACAACGTAAACAGTAATGATGGACATGTTTCCATAAATTGATGAAGAAGTTTTGCAATAGATTAGTTTTGCCTAATTGCTGAGAACATTTCTGTTTAATGGAGGATGAGTGAACATAAGTGTCAGGATTATTTATGTAAATTTACGCTATAATAGTTCTAAATATTTTAATAGCTGTTTCAAACACACTCTTTCCCTTCACTTAGCAACCGTGACTGATGAGCTGTAATTTGGCTCTGCCTCCCTGTAGAGACCAACATGAATTACTTCCCCTTTGGTCTAGTGTGCGCTACTTGTTTGCATTTTGCCAGCAATAACTTTTTTGTTTTGTATGATGTGGAACTGAGTGGAAAGTATTTATCTTAGCCCCTCATATGGTGGGAGGCTGATAAAGGGGATTTATTTTATTTGTGACTAGATGGGTTGGAAGGGTCAGAACTACTGAGATCGGCTTGATTCTGGTATGTCTAAGTAGAAGATCACAAAATCACAGAATGGCTGAGGTTGGAAGGGACCTCTGGAGATCATCTAGTCCTACTGCCCTGCCCTGCAGGATCACCTAGAGATAGGGAACCTCCTCTCGTAATAGAGGCCACTGCTCTTAGGATTGTGTTGTAGCACAGGGAAGCAGAATCCATCTGACAGTACGAAGGAATGAGACGATGCCTGAGTACTTCTGCAAGGTGAATTTGTGTGGATACGTGCTTTATAGGTTATCAGACGTCAAAAAAACGAGAGACAAGAAATGAGTGTGTTCTTGCTTTACAGACTGACAAGAAAATCTATGTCCTTCTGGATTTGCTGGGAAGGCAGAAGACCTATCTTTGTACACCAAATGGACAAGTTTTGCCAAAAAAATGCACCTACTTGATTTGAAAATGTTCAGCTATAGTGAAGTGGTATTATAATGGAGATTATATTTTACTTAGCACAATGTGATTTAATAAGCAATTATTTATAATTATAATAACTAGAACATTACTGCATTCACATCCATAAATATTAGCTTAAGCCTGAAGCAAATATTTATGTTGAATTTTTGAAATAGGATTTACCATGAACATGATGGTAAAATTTGTTAAAACTAGAAAAGCACCTTTGTGATGGCTATTACGGTGTCTGTGATACACAATAGTGAAGCTAATAGAAAGCTCACTAAAAAAGAGAATGCAGACAGACATTTAAATTATAGCACAGAAAAGCCAGCTTTCAAAGGCCTAGTGAAAACAACCTCTGTTCATAGACACACAAAATCTTGTACAAAAGTGATCATTCTAATTTTAGTAGGCATGTTGTGTCTTCGTTTTACTTCTTGTCTGCATGCAAAATCACACCAATTAGAGCAAAGTTGAACAGTATGTTCCTGGCATTCTGCCATGCAATATTTGAAGTGAATAAATGGCCAGGCTGTAGTGGGAATGAATGTCATTAAGGAGGGAAAAATGTAAGAACTATTTGCCAGAGCCTTGGGCATTTAAAATGGAGCTAGTCAGAGCAGCTAAAGGACAATCTGAAGTACTTCCTTACTCTCCTTTACTTGAACAATTATTTTAGAAATGCATCGCTTGACTTTATTTTGATTAACTGTAATGCAAAAAACATATTCTGAAATATTTTAACACCATCAAGCTGTGCCATGAGATGCCTACAGCTTTCTGATTCTAACACAGAATGAAGATTTACATGAAACTATTTTTTTTAAATTTGGTTATTACATTTTCTAAAGCTCAGTTGGTGAAAATGCTAAGTTCCATGAAGAACTTTGATTTCTCAGGGTACTGGTACTGGGATACAGTAGTGAGACAACAGGTACTGTACTAAAGGTGATGGATTTGCTTCCATTTCATAGTGTCCTGCTATGTCTTCAGTGTGATATGAAAAGGCAATGCTATCAAAACAATTGGCAAGTTCAGAATAAATAAATAGCAGAAAAGCATGCCCGAACTCTACAGGTTACAGGGCTCTTGGACTATAGATCTGAAAAAAAGTTCAGTTCTGAGGCTTAAAGCCCATTATGCATGGATTGTTCTCTGCTTTGTACTTTTAGTATCAATTAAACTTCTGCCTCTTCTTAGCTACATAAGAACAGTCATTATCATGGTGTCTTAAGTAACTGCATCTAGCTTGAATAAAAGGCTAATTGGAGGCTTCATATCAGATATGGGTAATGGCAGGTGGAAAAAAGCTTGAGATGACTTTGGTTTATGGTGCTTGTGTAAAATGCTTTAGAACTGTCCATTTTTTTTTTATATGGAAGAGGCTAAATGATCTATCCAGGCACTGAACAATATATTTACCAATGTGAAAGCCAAGTTTCAAAAGGTAACTTTCCTCATCCTCCCCTTAATGTTATGAGAGAACAGATTTGAGATCTCACCAGGAGATTTATATCTGTAGATTACAAGAATTATATTTCTAGTATCACAAAGTTGTGTCCTCTAGGATCTCTCCTAAAGGCTCCTTCCTGAAATTTCATACTATGGAGTCTTGCACCACTATATAACTGTAGACTTGTTGAAAAATAACTTGTAAGTCACAGTTTTGTGCTACAGTGCAAAGATACAAAGGAATATATATTTGTTAGTATTTGGTATATATTCTAATACATGTAGGTATAATTATGTGAATATTAAACCAAGTACATATCTCTACGGCAGTTTCAGACTTAGAATCAGCCTGAATTTTATGTCTATAATCAGGTAATATGAAAAGTATAGTGAAGTATCAACTAAGAAAGTATAAAGCGTACTAGAGTGCCTTCTCTTACCTTGACAGCATATTCCCATGTCATAGAATAAAAACAGAAACAATCAAATTGTCTTTGACAAATAAGAATATATCATACAGAATATAAACACCTAGACAAGACCAATTACTTCCATTCTTTCTCTGTAAGGACATTTTCAAGACCATGTGGTCTGGACAGCATCACTCTGTTATTTGTATGGTAATGTTACCAGCATAAACACAAAATTGTTACTTAGCCATTTAAGAAAAAATATATATTAAAATAAATTGAATTGTGAAAACTTGTCCAAAGCATGTTGTGGCAGGCCATGCTATATGCTGTGATTTTATCTAATTTTACCATAGTTCTAATGAAGAGGTTTACAACTCAGATATATGACAAGGCTGTTACCTACTGCTGATACAAATATGACTGCTTAAGACTAGCGTTTACATATACATAAATAATGATGCTATTGTTAAATATATCAACATATATGTACCATGTGAGGATTATGCTCATTTTCTTCTGTCTACCTAGAAGAATACTTCTAGCTACATTTTATTAACTTCCATGGGCAATATAGCTCCTGTCCACAAATACAAGAACAACATAAAAGAAGCATAAAGATTGTGAGATGGAGAAAATGAAAAGAAAAATAAGAAGACAAGACAATAAAACAAGTCAATATTTACAGAATCAAGGACAAAAAAAAAAAAAAAAAGAGAGATAGAGAAAACAACAAGTTATGAAACCTTGCTTTTCCCTGTAATTCAATAACACCCTTACTTCTTCGCTTAGTTTTGCTGTACAAGTTTAAAAATCAAAAAACTCTTTTAATATAAAAAAGAATAGTAATGCCACTATCACAGTTTTAGCATTATAAGAGCATTATATGCTATCATCCTGGTAGGTTAAGAGTCATTATGATTTATATGTAACACATGACTTCTCATACGTATGCTTCTTAAGTAAATGTACCCAACATTGTGGTTCATTATGATGTTCACAAAGCAAGCACTGTCTTAGCAAAGACATTTAAATCTCATGGTAAAAAGTCAGTGGCAGTTGGGTTGTAGATGACTAACTCTCTTTACTGAAGTCTTCGGCTCTGAAGACTTTTTGAATTCCCTCTATTTGTTTATTACAATGATCAACATACATCATCAGTGAGGAAAATTCCTGGATTGCAAGTAATGGATACATATTCTTAAAAACTGAGAAAGTCAAGAGACTTTGCTGTGCATGTTACCACAATAAAGAATTGGTATGAGCAACAGCTTTATAGTACAATAGCACTATTCCTGACTTGCATTACACACTATGCAAGTAATCTTTAAGAAGAAACTCATGAAAAATCAGAAAGAAACGAGGATCCAAATGATAACAAGACTGAAAGGAGTAGTGTGCAAGGCATTAAAATTTTGATTCTTACCTATATTCACAGTCATCTTCCAGAAGAAATATGTAAACCATGTCAACACCTGTCAGCTAAAATTGGCCTCAAGATCAAGCCTGTCCCTTGTCCACATTTCTCTGCTATCAGCAGAGCTTCAAGCATGCCTGGAGTTGGTCCTCCCAAGTGCGCAGTAGAGAATGTGCACACATGGTAGTGGGGTCAAATCTTAGTATGCTCTGGTCCAGACTACTGACAACTATCCAGAAAGGTCAGATAGCTATGCTCAGGCATTCTGCATTCTAATCTGCATACCACTACGAAAGTGCAGGGTGTAATATGCATATTCCTTGCTGGCCCAGTTTGGTGCTATTCTGAATGCAGAATATGTGGTATCTTCTCAGCGATCTGCTTCTTGCTACCAAGTATGCACACTTTACTAAATCAGTATGTCAATATGAAGACATCTCAGAGGTTTGTGGCAGCACAAAGATTTGGTGAAGGGCATGTAATCTCTTAACTTTCAAGACAGAAGACAGAATATCCAATTTAGAAACTGTTTGTACCTCTCCACTACCTGGAATCCGCTGATGTGCTGAATATTTTGGCTCTTGAGGTGTGTGGTTTTGTTCATCACCTCATCTTTTTGTTCATCACCTCACCTTTGGAAAATCTGGAAGAATCTCTGAAGGAGTTTTCCCTGTTCCCTGCCAACTTCAGACGTTTTTGTATTTCAAGACTTAATCATTAATCTCAGACTGGAAAGGGGATTAAGTAAGACTCTCCTACAGTGAGAGAACAAAGTGAGTCATCACAGTACAACTTGGAGGCAGTTGATATCTACAGAAGTCCACTGTTAAATCAACCACTGAGGCAAATTGTGGTTTCTTGGCTTTAGCTTTGTTGCATATGACACAGACTATGAGAAAATGTATTTATATATTTCATTAGAATTCTATTATAGATTCCTTCAAGGAGCAGCACTGAGCTCAATCCACATTCTCCTGACTGAAAGGAGAATTCCACTCTGATTACTGGCATTTCCTAAAGGAGTTTCCCCTGGAGGTCAGTCTCAGACCTCTTGCAACAATTATTAAAAGGGCAAGCACTTAAGAAGGTTGTAAAAAATGGAAATAATCACCGTACCACTCACAAAGAATCCAACTATATGTAAAGTACCTCTGTAATTAATGATTTCTGTTCCGAGCACTGGGGTCATTTCCAGAACAGTGATGAAGGCCTTGTCCATAGATGTCAATGGGAATGGAGACATGCGGTGTCTTCTTGCTACCTTGGTAATGTCAACAGCACTGTGACCTGCAAAGAGAGCACCAAATTTATGTATGCTGCTATGCTTAGATGTTAAGAGCGATGTTCATTTAAACCAGTTTGCTGAAATACATCCAGCACTGAGATAACTTAATTTATCTACTTATCACTATTGAGCATTTATGACAGACACTGGGAGGGTACTGTATTCAACTAGAATCAAAAGGGAGATTTAAAACAAAATACAATTTACAATTAAAAACTTCCCAAAATTGTATATCCTTACTTGTCATGAAACATGCACCAGAAGTCCTGATGAGCATAAAAGGATCAGTTAATTAGAAACAGAAACCTTTCAACAATGATGCAGTATGTAACACTTTGGATGGTTATCTGGAGTTAACTCAGTTCTGTGAACTGGTCTACTGCTCAGGACGTTCACTTAACTCATTCTGTTCTTCCTAGGTGGTTTCCACAGCCTTCTCGTGGGTAGCTGTAATTTGAGTCAGCTCCCAGACCTCCTGACTTCCATTGTGTGTTCTTTCTCTCCCTTTCCCATTCAAAATCTAAAATAATATCCTTGAAGAGAACATTAATATGCCACAGCTTTGACTGTAATGATATGCAGAAGATTCTGTACATCCCGTCTTAAACACATATCACACCTCTTCTCTAGCTATGGCTAAACCTGGGTGAAATAAGCAACTGTATCAGACACAAAAGGTGAAAGTTAACAGAGAAGAGACATCAGTGTTGTCAGAAGGATTTACAAGATAATACCTATACAACACTGGCAACCTAGAAATCTACAAGGACTCTACTGACTCGGCACAGATTATTACTACTAGTTGTTTATGTATTATTATGCTCCACAAATGCATCTCAATATGCTACATGCTGCGCACAGACAAAACATAAAAATGTACCCTGTTCCAGTGAGTTTGCAGCATAAGATTAAGATGGGTGTAAAAGGAGGACATGCTTCTCTTGCTGAGAAAGAGTAAATAAGAGGACAGCAAGCTTTGAAGGATTTTGAAAATGAAGATAAACAATGGAAGAGAGAGAACTATTGCAGTAATGCATATACAAGATACAAGCCAAAGACTAAGAAAATTACATTTGTAGAAACATCATGAATGGATTTGCCTGGAACAAGAAGGTATTTGTGGGAGCCACAGGGGGATGATCTAGAAATACAACAGGTATATGCAATGAGAGGAAAAGCCTTATCTGAAGATATGCAGGAAGAATCTACAAGAAATATGCATAGTCCGTCTGCAGTGAAATAGAGCAAGGTGTACAATGAAGATAAAGCCCAGGTAACATCCATCAATGTGGAGTGTTAAGGGGGACTGTGGCTGGTCCATAGCAATCAATAAAACTTACTTTGGGATCTCTAGGGTTCAATGTCAGAGATGAGACATGCAAAATAAGACAACACTATGGAGTAGAGGGATTTCAACATACAGACTAGTTGATTTTGTGTTTGACAGGTCAAAGGGTCTAAAGGGATAAAACAAGGGGTCTAAGGACATGGCTTTGTAGGTCTGCAGAAGAAATCTAGAGATTTCTGGAAAAAAAGATAAGAAGTAAGAGGTCCATGTAAAAAAATCTCTAAAATATCACAGCAGTTGGCCACCTTCCCAATCCAGACAATGTAAGCAATGAAAAGACATTGAAGTATCATGAGATATCATGCCTGGCTACATGCAAAAGACATTCCCAGCAGTTTCCTGACAGTAATGAGGCCTGTCTGCAACTCTAACAGACATTCAATATACCCTAATTATTTGGCTTTTTCCAGTTCAAACTCAGCATACTCCTATTATCTGAAAGTTGTCTGTCTGTCATTCTTCAGTCCTGTTGAATTACTTAATTGACAACTTTTATCTCATGTCCTTCTGTGAGCCTTTCGATCATCCTTAATATCTCTCCGGTTTCTTCCCTACTCACTTGCTTTCAACTCATTTCCATCTAGCACTATCCTATTTAGTGCTATAGGCAATTCATAATTATATTGCTAAAACAAAATATAGTAAGATAGCATTAACAAGTTATACAAAGCATCATTTTTAATGAGACAATTTTGCTTGGCAGTAGCCTCTTCAGTATTCCATTTGCCTTCACATTCAAAAAAACCCCCACCCAGATGATTACTTTAAATGCAGTCTTTTATAAAACAATCATGCAATCTAATTTTTTCCTTCAGAAGACAAGGTTGCTGAATCAGTAATATCTGTCTATACAAAACTTCTTTCAGCACTGACACATGCTTGTTCAAATACGCTGTGTGGTAGACTTCATTAATTCATTTTTTTTTGCCATTGACACGGTAACCATCTTTAAGAGGAAGAATGGAGATAAATAAAACTGCTGACTTAATTCCAGTTCCAAGAAAGTTTCTGGAAGAAATTATTGAAACATACTTACAAAATTATTTGTAAGTATTTAAAAGACAACATGAAGATAAAAGCAGGCACTGTGAATTTGTGAAGCACAAATAATTCCTTTCTTTAACATAGTAGTTGTCATGCCGAGGAAGAAAGACACAGTTGATGAGATATACTTTAACTATATTTAGACATTTCACACTCTTAAAGATGATTTTCTTGTAAACAAACTAGGCAGAAATGATTCTAATTAAACTGTTGTAAGATGCAAGTGTAACTAATGGAAAAACTGCATTCCTGGATTCAACAGTAATCTTACATTCTTAGGACTGTATTTTGTTAGAAACCTCATAAAAACAAGAAAAATGCAAAGAAAACATTTTTGAGGCAGACAGAAAACCTGTGTCCGATTTCCCAGACCTTTCTCTGCATATGCACTACTGAAAGAAACCCTGCTTAGTGAAAATGTAATTCCTGCAGGTCCAGCAGATTTCATATAAAATGTGCTAAAACCTTTTTTCTGTCTGTATAAAGTAAGATATTATTTTCTTAAAAGGAAAAGTTGGAAAAATGAAGGAAGATGATAGGGAAAAATGTGTACAGCAGTGAAAGCTGGGAAATTGTGCAACAGCAAACAACCTTTATACTACAGCCATTTGGCGCTGGTTGCTGCACCACCATCTCAGAAGCTTTATCTTTAGCAGTAAGAAGGAAAACAAACTGCATAATCAAAATAGAAAAATATTTTTATATACAACATGTATAAATAACAAGTGGATAAATGCTTGGAACTCTTGCTTTTTCTACAGCCCTTCATATCCTGGGTACTGAAAATACACTTGGGAATCTTCTGCCTTTTTCTGCCATCATGAGGCACACTGGTTAATAATTCTTCAATGAGAACTGTGCTAGTAGTTTCAGTATCATCAATGCTCTGAGGATAGGCAAATCGAAACAGAAACCTTTCCTATTGTTCCGCTGTAGTGCATATAGGATTAAAAACTTAAGTTTCTCAATAATTTGCTGTCATGTAGGCAGTGTTAGTTTCACAATAGAGCTATGAAGTTTCAGTACTCACTTGCTCTGAGGATGTTCTCCTTGCTGCTGCACCTAGACTGGACCTGCAGAGAGAGCACAGAGTCTATGAGCTACAGAAGTTAACAAGAATGCAAAATACAGAAATATAATGGGCAAGCTCCTGGGATCTAAGACAGAGGCTCTACATAATTTCAGCAACATTCTTCCTTACTCTACATGTGATAAATATGTTTAAGCAGAAGGGTACTAGCTGATGGACAGAATCTGATATAAGCAATTTAACACTCCTCCCCCCCAATAAAAAACCAAGATGACCTAAGGACAGATTAAAAGAGTAAACTCAAAGAACACATTGGTTAAAATTACGTGTTAAGCTCCAGCTTAAGCTTATTTTAACAAAAAAAAAATCCACATTTTCTTATACAATTGTAATTACAGTAACTCTGAATCTAGGTCCTCTGTTTTATGACTAGACAAAATACTAACATAACTGTGTTATGACGTGTCTTAAAGTTCCATTACTGATATTTTCGGGTATGATATAGAAAGATTTAAAAAATGGTTAACCTAGATTGAACTGATTCTGAAGATAGTTAATAAGCTTTCAAATTGCATAGGCAACTCACAATTGTATAAACAGCTTCCGTCTGGAGCCAGATAAATTTACTTAATTGTTTCTGTTTGGTTACAAGAAATGTTATATTCAGTATGAATTTCACAGTGCAATTCTACTTTAAAAAGTAACTGTATAAGAATGACTACTGTTTTCTCAACAAATCCTCTTTCTAGATGCTTAGCTGCCACTGTGCTATTCCAGATATATTGGTCTGACTCCAGTGAAATGGGAGGATTCACACTGGTCTAATGTTCAGTAATGCAGGATATTTCAAGTTCCACACAGTTACCATGCAGATTGGAAAAACAATTGGTTTTGAGGAGTATCAGCCCTGTAAACACAACACAGTTTGAACTTCATCTCTGCAGAAGCATTGGCTCTTGTTAATTTGTCTCATGTTTGGAAGACACCATGTTACATAGTAAAACTGAAGTTGCAAGTTTTTAGACCAACTAATCTGAACAGCAGTCTGTCTTATGACAGGTCAGCTGTCTCAACTGGTAACACTGAATACAAAGCTCTTCATGTGGACAAACCCCCAGTTGTATACAAGCTAAAGTAAACTTCACAGGAAGACAAATCTAAGAGAGTATGAACTGAATCCTTCTCTTTTTTGCTTTAGTGACAGATGCATTGATAAATTTCAGTGAGGAATAATAATGCAAAACCAGGTACAATAAGTCAAAGAAGTGGAATAGCACAGATGACACTGAGGGTGTAATTTCCCTTGCAGAACATTTGTCTTTGCTGAAAAAAACAAAGGAATTAATCCAGATTATTTTTCAGAACAATTTGATTTGGAATTACAGAAAACTTGTTTAGAAAGTGAATATGTATGGTCTGACATTTAATGAAGAATGACACACACTGAACCCCAAAAAGGCTGTCTTCATAAAGGAACAACCATTTAAGACTGAAGACAGCTGTGCCCACTTCTAAACCTCTTTCTTCTGTTCCACAGCAGCTTGCCCCAAATGTATATTCACATAAAAATTGGATTCTACAGCGCAACACAGTCTACTTATTGTAATGGAATAACTTATGAAAAGTAATGTTGCAACTTAGAGTGGATTATGGTGTCCTTTCCTGAAAAAAAACTGTTGTTTAAAATAAATAAATAAATAAATAAAAACAACCAAAACCAAAACCTCCCTCCTTCCCACCAAAAATACTACACAAGAAAACTGCAAACAAAATATTAATGATGCCCAAATTTGGCCCAGAGTTGTTTTATCAGATTTCAAAGGCATGACATGGACTCTCTTTAGAAGAATTAAATATTTATCTGTAATTTACCAGAGGACAATTCTGGACCAAAAGGGTGGTGTAATGATAGGATAGAAAGCACAAAAGAGAGAGGCACAGACTGAGAGAATTAGAGAAGCAGGATGGGACGTGGCAAGCCAACAGACAGTGTATGCAAAAGGAGACATGGGCCTATGTGTGTAAGACTACTGTTTAAAATGGAAGAGGCTCTCTTATTTCTCACTGCAAACCATATGAAAAGAGAAAACGAGGAATGTGCCTGCTGCAAAATAACCAAGCAATTCAGCAAACTGTGGAATGAAACTCAGTGAGATAACATAGTCCTAAAGAAAAAAAGGCATAAAAACAAAAATACAAAACACAAACATTTGAAACAATCTACCAAAATAAACTAAGTAAAATATGTGATCCAAAGGACACAGATAAAAGCTACTAGAGAAGGAGGAAAAATGTTAGCAGACAAAGACAGTGCTAAAGAAGTAAAATGGAAGTCAAGAGAGAATCTTCAACAAAGTGGAGGAACAGAAGGAGCCCAAACCCATAGCGCAAAGCAATGTTTGCGAATGGAAAACAGCTCCTTTGAGCAGTAATAGTTACTCTCGAGTTGTAGCCTCTATTCCTCCTCAGTTCATCTTTAAGCCCTTCCAACCTATAGTGGAGCTAGTGTATGGACAAAAACAAGAGATTTATAATGAACAGAGCAGCTGAGATTTGCAGATCAAATCTTCTAATATAAAATATGTGCTGACAAAGTTTTGCTCTTACAGCGTCCAAATGACAATGGTAACAAAAGACAGCTGGCTTCACACAGAGCCTCCTACAGGTCATATTTTAATTCTGTGCACACAGAGGACTTCAGTGACAAATTTAAATTTACTTTGATTTCTTACAACCGGCCTAAAGTTTACATTTTATCACTCACCTGATGGGCAACATATGCAGTATGAGAAATAATTTGCTTCCCACAGATTTTAAAAGCAGCTGTGGAAAAGGAATCCATGATAATAAAATAAAAGGCTTGACCAGCTAGACTTGATTGTTTCCCAACCTATGCTCACAGCTGCAGGATATAAACCATATTTTAACATAACTGACATGATAATTCATTATTATGTAATACCTGTTGCTTAATATGAATTGCACATTGATATCCTAAACAGTATTTTTAAACATAACTGCTGTAAAATACGATTTTGATTAAAACCCACCAGTTTTCTAACACATACAGTTTTAGCTTCAATGGAGCTTTGTGTCAATGGGGTTATATGCTTTAAAGTGCCTTTTATCATACTCATTATTTGTATGTTTTATTACTTTGTTATTTGTGACATACAAAAAAAAAACTGTATTCTTTTCACATCTACTGCAAAGTAAAGAATCCATATCACATTGCACATAGTACCATGACTGACGGGGGCAAGTTATCAGTAATACTATTATTTAGTATAATTCTTTTCATTCACAGGCAGTTACAGAAATAATACACTGTGGCTGTCTCTCCTTACTCAGGGAAAGTGTAGTTTTATTGTTTCTCCATTGAACCCTTGGCTCACAACGTATCATGGCAGAAGATACAGTGGGGCTATCATCCAGTAGCATTCCCCTGTGTAGTTCAGGCAGAATGTAACGAAACCCAAAACATTCAATTCACATTACTCTGTTGTTGTTGTCTTTTTTAAAGCAAATTGGATTTTATGTTAAGATATAATTTCATCATGGTAGAATGCAGAGTAAGCCTTTTCCCACAGGCTGAAGCATTAAATAGAATGTGAAATGAAGTACTCCAAAATAAATTAAGGGAATGGTAAAATAAAGAAACCTACTGACAATTTCTATCTATCAAACATGATTGGTCTGAAAAATGAAATCAATGACTACACTAAATTGGATTTATTTAAGTCTAAATGGTGTGCTTTGCTGCAAATAAAAATCAGTCCACACACAAAAAAAAAAAAAGAAAAAAAAAAAAAGAAAAAGACACAAAGAAAAGTTCATGCTACAAGTGAAAAATTAATGTGAAAAAAAAAAGAAAAAAGAAAACTGAAAAAACCCTTTAACACTTCACCATGATTATTAGGAACGGTTAGAGAAATTACTTACCTTTTTAAAGTCATAACAAGATTAGCACAGAGTATTAAGTCAGCTCTTCATTATGGGAGGGTACATACAATTAGAAGCCGTTGGTTATAATAAATTGCAAACAATGATGAAGAGTTTCCAGCCCAATATGAAAAGCTAACTCTTATAGGAGTACACTTCAACTCAGTTTTACAACATGAAGAACAATTCAGAACAATGACATTAAAACATGATCTATCACCAACAAAAGAGCCCATTTTTTGATATACAGAAACTGTAGGAGGCTAACCCATAACCTTCATCGCTTATGGGAAAGCACATTGCTCCACTTTTTGGAAAGCATGCAGAACGTGGAACCACCAGCAGAAACCCAAACACATAAACACACAGAGGACAAACGTACAGGAAAGGGAATGAGTTTGCCAAGCTGTAATGAAGGAAGCAGGATACGCAAAGCACAGCAGCAGCTAACAATTTGAGAACTCTGTTCCTCTTAACTGTCTCATAAATGCCAGACCTGTTTATGAGGGACTCCTCACACTACAAGTTACTTACAGTCTCTGAGAAAGTGTGTAACTCACGTAATCTCCACATGAAACTTCAGCAGTGTTACGAAGACAATTTATTCTGCAGGATGTGGAAAAGCATCATGTTGCTGCTTTTACTGTGGGCATGTAATTTACTTAAGAGGTAGAATCTACGCCTACAATACAGACCGTGACTATTTCACAAAAATGCTTCTTATAATTTTATAATGTGTAACATTCCAGTGGCAAGAAAAATCTCAGTGCCACTCAAGCTTTAGTACATATTGCAATGGCTACACTCTCTTTTCAGATTATACTGGCGTTGATTAGTCTGGAGAAGAGGAGGCTCAGGGGAGACCTTATTGTTCTCTACAACTATCTGAAAGGAAGGTGTGGGGAGCTGCGGGTCGGCCTCTTCTTGCAGATAACTAGCAGTAGGACTAGAGGGAATGGCCTCAAGTTGCACCAGGGGAGGTTCAGGTTGGAAATGAGAAGACATTTATTCTCAGATAGAGCAGTCAGGCATTGGAACGAGTTGCCCAGGGAAGTGGTGGTGTCACTGTCCCTGGGGGTGTTTAAAGAAAGGTTGGACGTGGTGCTTAGGGTTTAGTGGGTGATACTGGTGGTAGGGGGATGGTTGGACCAGATGATCTTGGAGGTCTTTTCCAACCCTAATGGTTCTATAATTCTTCCCTCAAATACTCTTTTTTTCCCTAAGAGTGTAGTATACATTAATTAGTATCTGCAGCTAAATACATAAAAATAAAGCAAGAATAATAATGTCTCTAACTGATATAATAACACTGTCAAAAGTATTAATTTTGGCCTATTAACCTGTGCAATATATGTAAGGTTAAACTAGGGAAAAACTAAAAAATGTAATGAGATGCATTGGCTTCATTAACAAAGTTGTTTTAAAACTAATCCGAACAACAGAGAGAATTTGCTCATCATTGAACTAATATGGAATATAAAAATGAGCTTGTTAAAAAAAATCATAGCTGAAGTACACCTGGAATTGCATACTTCCAAAAACTTCTAACGAAGTATTTGAGCATTAAATAATGCTATTATAAGCTGCAATCTTCCTATTTCTGGAATGCATCCTTATTCAAACAGCACTCTTAAACTGAGCTGAAAATGCAAGGTCTTCAGAGATGCTTTACTGCCATCTGAACTGGACAACAGTGACTTCAAAACAAGAGAAATGTTTTGTCTTTGATAGTGAAAACTTTTCAGAAAAGGAAAGTGAACTCCGGGAATTTGGTAGTAACAAATTACTCAATACATTTTTAAAAAGGAGAAACATTGTTGGTGGGATTCACCTCAACAAAATTTAGAAATGAATAATGTAGTAGTCTACACATGGAATTACTCATTCAGAGTCAGTGGGAAGAAACAAGCAAAAATCATCTGGAAGAAAAATTATTTTAGGAGCAGATTTTAAAAACTTATTAAAGTGTTATGCTTGGTAGGCTTTACACTAAAGAAAACTAATCTTCAAATCTTGAATATGTCTTTATATCTTCAACTATATATTACTAAATTCTCCTTTCTGAGGTTTTTCCTAGTCACCCACCTTTTACGTAAAATTGTATTTAATTTTGATCATTGTTTCCCTGTAGACCATAAACGCATACATGAAATCTTAGGGTTCATCCTAACTGCTCTCCAAACAGGACAGTGGAAGTGGATTGATGAACACACCACAGAAACAGGAGGGTTGAATTGGTTCCTTTTACAGGAGTGGTATAAAAAAAAAGACATTATTCAATATTTGGGAAAAAAAAAAAAAAAAAAAAAAAGATCAAAAGGCAAAGTACAGTCTTCTGGGATGCAAATATAATGCTGAATATTCATTGTCTCAAATATGCTACTACAAACTGGCAGCATAGACTTCATTGATAGTTGAGAATAAGAAAGAGGCAAAGAGAAAGGAAATGTGTTATTTCTTCACAGGAATTTTCATGAAAAAATTACATTTGTATAAAGAAGAAAAAAGATTTTGTGTTCTTGAGAGTATGGGACAGCATACAAGTAAGTTATATGAGTAACCCTGGAAACAGCATGTTTCTGTGATATTTTAGGGGCTGTTTCAGGGTCATTCAAGATCATACTGATTTTGTTCAGAGAAGCAATATCAACTATTATATACAAGTCTGGAGAGGATGTGCATCTTGTATAAGCTAAAGCCCATATTAAATCAAGACAAAAAATATTGTCAAATAGTTTCTGCACAAACTCCAACAGATATTTCTATTCAGCACTAACAGAATCCATGTGGGATTTGTAAAATACAAAAAATCTGTAGGAACAATGCACTTGGGAAAAAAAAAAAACACAATTCTACTACTTGTATGATTAACTGTGATCAAGATCTTTAATCTGTTTGAATGAAAATCTTAAATAATCCCCAAATGCCCTGGAAATATTCTTCAGTTTGAGAGGTAGATTGTGTAAATATAGACAGAGTGAATAAATTTCCTTTCCTAGGAGATATAAGAGAACGAGATTCCTTCTGCCCTTCTTTTTTGCCACAGACATTAAAAATATTTGCCTAACATTAGAATAGAATAGAATAGAATAGAATAGAATAGAATAGAATAGAATAGAATAGAATAGAATAGAACAGAATATTTCAGTTGGAAGGGACCTTCAAAGATCATCTAGTCCAACTGACTACTTCTGGGCTAACCAAAGTTAAAGCAGATTATTAAAAGAACAAAGGTTTTCACTGAAAAGAATGACATAAAATTAGCCTATATGACAGAGATCCTTTGCATTTGCTTCCAATTTCCCTCCATCTTTTATTCCCCATCATTTCTGGGTGTTCTTTGTAGGGAAACAGTTTAGAAACTTGAGTCAGCTGTATTTTTCTGCACAAATAAAAATGATGCTAAATACTGCAGTTCTGTAGGCATACAGACATACCTATTACTAAAAGGAATCATAAGTTAAGCAATGATCTATTTAAAAGCAGTAATATGAGAGGAGGAGAAATTTAAATAATTTACCTTAATTGGTGTGTGTGTATACAAGCAGGTGTTCTGTATTTTTAAACTCTTGCTGTCTTTATGTTGAATATGAAGTAATAGCAGGCATATGGGAAAATAATTAAGAGCAGTATATTTAATGTGTAACATTGTATATATATAGATATGCCACCTGTATTTGTTAAAGAGCACTCATTGGTAAAATAGTCAAATATTCTCCCTGAATTCCTTCCTTTGAAAAACCCTGTGTGGAGCTTTGAGAATTTTGTATGCTGTGGAATTGTCACGCCACCATTCAGTCTGATTTTCACACAACCTCATACTCTGGCAATCTGACTGACGCATCAGCCTTAGATGTGTTAGATAACTGAGTTATATCCTGTCTCACCAGTATTCAGATTATTTCAACTCCTTGCCCATTCCAGTTCAACTGACTTTAAGCTGCTGTCAATCACATGGACTAAAAATAGAGAACTGATATATAAAGCTCTTGTCCTCAAGTACACTACAAATTACTCCCTAACCTTTAACATATACTAACATTTTAAAATGTTTCATTTCTATTACAAGCATTTTGCTTTTAAATGAATTTTCAACTGTCTTCACAATTGTCTTCCATGACCCAGCAACAACCAACTTCAATGCAGCATGAAAACAGTCCAAATTCCAAATTACTGCAAAATAAGGAAGCTATTCTTCTTGAATAGTGTGAACCTCGAAATCGCATTTCAAAGGTTTTTGTGCATTTCAAAACAAGTTCTTCATTCAAACGCACTCAAGTAACGTTTAAGTGAAACACTTGACAGTTATGAAATATCTGATCGATATTACTTGTGCAGCCCTCATATTTCTTTTGACATGTAGGCATTATGGTTTCATTGGAATTATTTTCAGTGGAACTTCTGCATGAGACAAGATAAGGCTATTTCATTTTAACAACTCTGTTCAAAAAGTGGTTTCATGTTTCACATACTAAACACTATCCAATCTCTGTTCTGAACAGAGAATTATGTAGGTCTTCATAGATTTCTCTCTTATGCTTTTTTCTACAAAATAAAATGTTCCTGTACACATGAAGAAATTTATTTTTATAAAATCTTTGTGAAGCAGAGGGATATTTTTACCTTACAAATGAGAAACTGAGACATAGAGATGTCTAGACTAAATTTAACTTGACATGCCTACATCTGGATTTATTTCTGAATGCAAAGCCCCTGAGCTGCCATTTATTTCAACTGCATTTGGAGTGCTCAGCATATGTGAAAATCACTCAGTACATGTCTCAGGAAGGACATAGAGAAAATGAGTGCCCCAAAAAATGGTTCAAGAAAATTTTCCCGCACAAAACATGAAGTTTGCATCAGTATAGAGACAGAAAATGCAACAGTCTTGCTTGGTAACCATTCCGGGCTTTCTGCTACAGCACCATTTTCTGTTCCAACAGCCAGCTATCTCACCTGAACTGAAAGGAGAGGGGTGCTCCCTTTACTATCCTTAATAAAGTCTGTACTTACGAGAAGTTTAAATTTCAGTAATTAGCTGTTTAGAATCACGTGACAAAGAACCAAAATGATTTTGCCTTACAAAAAAAGCATGTTTCCCCTAGTTATGTAAAATGACATGATGCTTTCTGCATTAATGAATTCCAGTTAATGATTTTGTTTAAGCGTAACATTTTTATTTGAGATAGGAGCATCAAATTTGAAGGGCTTCAGGTACAAGATCAAGAACCAGTGAATATTGGTATGGAAAATTTTTGAATAATGAAAACAGTGTTCATTATAGTCACTGATGTATATAGTACTTGGACTAAAATTGAGACTTGTATGCTTTCAGATGTAAAAATGAACATAGCTCTTTTAAATTAACATTTAAATTAGGGAGCAAGAATTGTAAGGAAAACAAAGCTTTAGTCTGTGAATCTACCTTCTGAGCAGTACAGTGAACTCAGTGAAGAGCTATGCTTCTGTCTGTTGAAGCAGAAATACTCACTATATTCCTCTGAGGAGAATCCTCAAAGTGAAAGCAGAATCCTCATGGATGAATAACTTGATGATTTCAGAGAGTTCAAAAGCAACGGAAAAGAGATACTGGAATAGAGCAAATGCTGCACTGAAACTACACTATCAAACACCAGTTAGCAGTTCTTTTTGAAAGCAAGCAGAAATACAGAATTGCTGGGAACATGATTTGCACTTAGAATTTTGTTTTGAGCCTCAAAGGACTAAAAGGACAAGATTTCTTCAGTGTTCTCGAATTTGGCATTCCAGATTGCAAAATCCAGCACAATTGCAATCAGCAGCCTCTTCCCAGAAGTTATATGCCCAGCACATCAGGCTGAGAACAGCACATTAATTTGGCTGGGCTTCTTCAGCAGCACGGAACCTTGGAAACTGGTAGAAGAGAAAGGGATATGGAAAATATTGTGAATGTGGACACTCCTCTCTTCCAGCTCTTAAATGAAAAGTGATATGGTAATTAGGCTTAGCAAAAACTTGTTTCCAGGATACAAAATCTCACTTGAAAAACTAGAAAACATGAAGATAATGTAAGGAGCACTGATAGGAATCCACTGACATTTCAGCTCTACGTAACTGACACTGCCACTGTTGTGCATATCTAAACTGATTTCCATGTGTCAAAACCAGTTACTGTCCACCAGAGACTTGGAAAATTAGATCACACTTACAGTATTTACATCAGTGCATACTCCAAAAGCCGTAACGGTGATGTAACAGAAGCTCGGATCTACTTTGATATGATCATCTAGGCTAATTTTCCAGAGACTGTAGAAAATTATCTAGGCTAATTTTCCAGAGACTTCTTTGGAAGCTGACTCTAAAGAGTTAGACTGTTGTTGGGAGCTGAACCTAGAGAGCAGCTGCACTGAGCATTATTACTGCTTTAACAGAGTTCAAGCGAAGGTATGGCTTCTCAAACAACTGTTTAAGTCCAAATAAACAGTGAACATTGTATGCTGCTGAGCAGCTTGCTTTTGGATTAAAAAAAAAAAAAGAGTCTGTCTAGAAAGGAAATCTCACAGGCATACCTAATCAAAACAGTTTTGATACCATACAGTCTAAGGCATGGTACAGCATAAGTAAATGGAAAACATTTTGATTAAATGGATGTAATTATAAATAAATAATGACAAGGCTGCCTCTGGAAGGTGCAACTGTAGATTACATATGTGGGTCTAAACTATAACCAATCAGAAGAAAAATGATATTCATAGCTCTGTGACTTGACCGAATTTGTTTCATCAAGGATTGCACATCTCTACCATAAGGCAGGATGGAATGTCTCCTGATTTTGCGGAAGAAGAAGAAAGGGACAAATTCACATATGGGAATTTAAAATTGAAACGTAAAGACTTATCTTTTCTTGAAACAAAAAGCAAAGAACTTTAAAGTTTCAAATGAAGAAGGATGGAAATGATTTCTAAACGACTTGCTTTTTATAATATAGAAATGTATATAACAGTACCTGGAATGTATCTGTAATTTTATTATTCCATTTCTTAATGCAAATGCTTCCTCATTGATACACTGATTTTTTTTTTTATTTTTTATTTTTGGTATTCTGTCCTTGACAAATGCACAGTGGGCAAGCATTTTACCAAAAATAAGCAAAAAATATTAGAAATTTGACAGGTTGAGGAGGTAAGTTTTAAACCAAAAACTTTAATAGAAAATGAGATGACTTTCAAAACCACAGCTTTTACCACTCCCCTGAATGTTAAACAGTTCCTTGTAAAAGAACCTAGTGCTTGGAGTGAATGTAAAAGTACAAAACAAACAAAAATATAGTGCAGAATTTCTATATGAGAGGATAATGTTATTTGACAGAAGTCATAAGGTAAGTACCATGCACAGAGAAGCTGCAGGATTAACTATAATTTCACTTTTATTTTGAATGTATGAAATACTGATGGATCTAATTTGGGATGTAGCACAGTGGATAAACAAACATAAAGTGCATTCTAAGTGCAAGTACAATAGGAAGATATTTTTAAATGAAATTTTAAAAATGAATTGTATTGTACATATCTGTACAATGACATTCATCAAAGTTACTCACTTACACCTTGATCAGATTATTGCTATAGTGCACTCTCCTAATGTAACTTGAAGATTTCCCATTCCTTCATTTATGATCTGTCATACCTTTCTTTATATGTCATCTAGTTCCTATGTCAAGAATAATTATCTATTCTGGTATGGCAGAGAGAATGCTACATAAGATATTTGTGCAGCTGCTGATCCCAGTAACAAGAATGAAGATAGAAGTAGTAACCACTGTTTTTTCATAAAGTTTTGCATTTTAGTTTCCTGAGGAAACCATATTTCTCTAAAAAAATTCTATTCCATTTGTTTTTCTTAAGCCCAAAGTACTATCAGCAAAGCAAAACACAGTAAAAAAGTAATTCTTTAAGCATCAATTACCAAATAGAAAACTTTGACCTCTTGTTCATGCCTGAAAGAGAAAAACCTACAAATTCTATTTAAAAACTCACCATTCCATTAGCAACTGTAAAAATATAGCACATACAAGCATGACTACATCATAAAAGTATAATTGTACAAAACCCAAATGATTAGTATATCTTTATTGGCTCTGTTGTGTTCATTTTTGAGCTGTAGATATCACAGAAACATAAAGACATTTTTTTTCTCAAGATATTTTTTCTCTTTTATTTCATGATATTTTTCTCTTTTCAAGCTGAGGATCTTGCTAAAGACACATCTGACACATTAAGTAACTTTATATCCAGAAGCAAAATGAAAACCTCAGCCTGAATGAAAATGAATTTTTCACTAATAAAGACAGAGCTAACTTGCAAAAACATTATTTCAAAGTTCAAAGAGCAGCTCCATGGGAGAACTCCATAGAGTTCACAAAGCAATGAGTTAGGCAAACAAAACTTAATGAAGCAGTTTTTCTTCAATGCATTAGTGAATTTACGTCAGATGTTTAGAACCAAATTCTCTATCTGATGGATTTCTGCTTGAAAACAGAAAAGAGAGTGGAGAGGAACTGGTTATACTTATTTCATTTTGTCTCGCTTATCCAAGGTGTAGCATCACAGAAATGGAAATTAATTGATCTAAAAAATATAAACTTTGTGCCACTCTTGTCAAGCTTATGCATTATACATTTAAAACAGTGTTTAAGACAAGGGCATAAATACTGAATATAAAACCAGCCTAATAATCTGACCAATAACAAACCCACATAATTTCCTCATTATACCTGAAAATCTAAAGACTACGTATGGTATTTCATCTATCTACATTTCTTAAGATTATGTCATACTTTTCTTGCTGTTGTACTAATGATCTTCAAGAACAATCCTAGAAACAGAACTTGAGCAACATGCAATTCATGGTTCAGACGTTGTGTGTGGATGTATAATTAGAATTTTCCTTTCATTTACAATAAATCCATAATTATAAAAACAATACTGACATTAAAACATTTGCTGGTACTTAAGAACTGACTGAACACCCTTTCACTTATTTGACAATTGTACAGTCAATTACTGTGGTCAAATTTATTCTTCTAAATTTTTTATCTGAAAAAGTGGTGCTGCAAATTTATAAGTTATAATATCTGAATAAACTAATTAAAAATATGCATTAGCTTACTGGTTAGTAATCTAGGGAGAAGTATTTTTGAAAAAAGAGTAAGAAACCCAATTTAACAAAAGGACTATGAAGTATAAGGGGCTGCCACAGTCTTAAACCAGCACAAGGAAGCCGGCATACCTTATTAGTGTGAGAGACAGAAAAGCTTTTTGTTAAGTCCTGGATGCAGAATTTGCAGATCGGCAGCGAATCTGAAATGCTGGGCTTACCACATTAAGGTTGCTCTTAAGCCTGACTGACAAAAACAGTCCTCTCTGCTCTTAAGGTATAAAGTCTGCCCATACTGCACAACCAATTGCGCAGAGCAGTGCAGATTTACTACAGGTATTGACAGTGGTACTTAAAAGCCTCTACCTAAAATTCAGTTCTAGATTCTATGGTGGTGGGAAATGCCTGAAAGACAGAATTGCAGTTCTCAGTCTTGCCGCACTGACTTCTTTTCAAAGTAGCCTAATTACAAGGAGAAACAGTCTCTTACCTGACTTCAACTCTAAAGAACAAGATTTGCTTATTTACAATGTTGTGTAATATATACTTTATATAAAATATATAGAATACTTTAACCTAGAACTCTTGAGAATCTTCCTGCATGGAGTTCTGAAGTTGTGAATTCAACAGATAAAATACCTTTTGCAGGAAACAGTATCTCCTGTTTGAATATTGCTGGTACTTAATGTCCTGCACTGGTCCCTCTGTTCTTGTATTATCAGGTAAGGATACAGAAGTCTCTGTTGTGTAACTAACAATGTTAAGTATACAGTCAAATCGCATTAATCAGTATGTAGCGAATACATATTCCAAAACTGTTTTTCTGGAAATAATTTACTTTGTGGGAGAGAAAAATAACATAAAACTTTGCAGGTCTTTCATAGCACAAGGCATCGTGTTCTAACCACACAATGAGCCAAAAAAATTCATGACGTGCTACAGACCTGAATGTCTTCTTTGCAAACCCTTCTTTTTCTTTTTTAAGCAAGGGATAGCTTTGCAGTAAACATTTTGCTGCCACTGTATTTTCAATCAGCAGATGAATAGGTTTCCTTCATTACACTTTTAGCCAAACACACAGCACATGCAGAAGCCAGGGGAGAGGAAGGAAAAGAAAGAGAGAGATTGATGCTGGTAATAAAAAATCTGAGATACAAATGAAGATAAAAAATGGGGCCATTGTATAACACTACCTATAAGTAATTACACAAATTAGGATACTATGGACCTTCTTTCATTGGTCAGTCAGTTTTACATTGTGAACAGCATTTTTAGGATACGAGCTGAACTCAAAGTACTTCAAAAATATAAGATGTAAAGATGATCTGATCTAACCGATTTCTTAAGTGAACAACTTACTGGTATTTAAATTAAATTTACTATGTTTGGTAACTACTGGATAAAGAGTAAATTATAGATGTATTACAGACATACTACACTGTAAAAGTGCTAAGTTGGCATCACTCCTAATTATTATTTCCACTCTTAGATCATTTAAGTACTCCTGCTAAGACTTTCAAATATTACAAGCATAAAGCTAACAGGCTTTTATGAAAGGGGGGAAAAACTTTATTACATATCATGAAATTCAAAGAGAACATGAATTTATATGATATTGCTACACCATTTTTGAGCATTAAAGCTCTTACTTCTCTTGTCATGGGGGAAACCTTTTTAAAGAAACTCACTTTGATTTAATTGACTTAAACCAGAGACAGCTTCTCATTCTAGGTAAGTGGAATTGTTAAGTTGCTGACTGAGGGTAGGTAAGTGTATAATACTACTACCCTATAATGCCTGAAGTTCAGCTAACTATGAAAAGCTTTCTGATGGTAAGTAGAAGTTAAAAAAAAAATAAATCTGCCCATTTCTCTCAAGTCAACATCAGTTGACCACATCCACAGTTTCACCACTGTAACTGATGAAAATAAAAAAGAACCAGTGAAAAGATGCCTTTTCTAATTATTGGACTCTAATATAGAAAACAACCTCTACCAAGAAGATTCTATGTAGAAAATTAGGGAGAGAATTCCATCTCAAATTCATTGCAATGCAGAATATACAGAACCCAACTTCAATTCTTCAATTAAAGATCTTTAATTGATTTTATGTAACAGCATAAAAAATTCCCTGATTGTATGCTCACTTTCCTTTTTGTCTACCTTACTTCTAGGATTGCCAACGCACCCAATTCCAGAGCTTTTCTCAAAAATTAAAATTACAAGAAAGTTTCTTAAGATGAATCTGCAATGTCTATTTCTGGAAAACAGGTTCCAGAACTTGTCTAGATCAAGTTATCTTTTATTTTGTCTTTTGCTCTACCTCCCAGATGGCACATCTGCTGAACTGCAACATTTATCTTGTCTATGTGCTCCTGGCATTCTTTGAAGGTCCAAAGCTATTTGTAGGTAACCTGGACATGAAAAAATTAAGAAGCTCTGAAACTGTTGCTTCAGAATCAGCTTAAGAAAAATATTTCCTTGGAATAAGAACCACAGAAATACATGTAGACTCAAGAAACTCTGGAATCCTGTCAAGAGTGTGGTCCTTTTTTTTTCCACTGACAAGACATGCAATACAAAACCAATCTTTCTTACCCTTGATCTAACCTAATAGCAGGCTTTTAGGACTCTATTTGGACTCTATTTAACAATATCTTAATTTAAGAGAATTTCTAACACATCAATTAGAAGCCAGGCGGTTGTTAACTTACTGCAGCCTATTACTTTTTACAAAGTAATAGCAGGTGACAGCAGTTAAGTAAACTCTGTTGGACACACATCTTGACATTAAGCTGTATTTCTGAAGGAAGAATATTTTATAAAGTTATAAACTACACTATATATCCCTTATGGGGTAATATCCAGGTAATATCCTCATACTATAGCTTTGGAGAAGGTTAAATAGTTTTTGGAATCTGATAAAGAAGGAGATCTGTATATACTGATTGACAAGCCACTAAGAAAAACATTTTGTTTGTATTTCTTTCAGTGATGCCTCCAGAATGTGAAAAGGACAAAGGGCTGAAGTTACAGGCAAAACAAGAGTGCAATTTCTCTGAAAGTGGCACATTTCCTTCATAATTTCAAAGAGAATGTTGACATTTTTGCAGGAGGGAACTATCACAGTGGGAGTCTTGGGAAACAATGTGATCCAGAGGTACTTTTAAAATTTCGTATAGATCATTCAGAAGAATGACTGGTCAAGTGGAGATGGCATTTGTCTTGCATCTGTAAGCACTAGATTTTATTTCTTGCTCCTTGCATTAGCTTAAAAAAAACCCACTGTGTCTTGATATGTGTCTAAATATAGTATTACCTATTTATTCCATATTGGTGTTTTGATGATAATCATGATGAAAACAGCAAGGCTTTCATATAATACAGCAATGAGGCCCACACTGCAATATACTTATCAGGTGCCTTTAAGAACATATGCTTGATTGTCTTTAAAACAACTTGTCTGCTGGTATAGTCAGACTGCCATTATCTGTCTATGACAGAAAATCTGATAAGCATTTTTCTTCTCAAAAACTTTTTATAGGATCTTTTGCCTGTTCATACACTGAAACTATAAAAGTTTTTATTAATAAGGATAAAGAAGTACTAGGAATGATTGCTTCAGAGACTGAAGCTTTAGAGAACAAATTAGATGCGTATCAGCAAGGCATCATGGGTTAATCCTGCTTAGGGACAGAGTAACTGAGTAGGCGAGCTCCGTATGTTTGCGTTTTGTATGATACTCATTAACAGCACGTTAACATCAAGTTTAGAACTTGTCCAATAGCATGAGGTAGGGTGAACGATCTTCTTTTTAGGATATCTTGTCAACTTTAAGGGATTACTTTAAAATACAGAATAAATGAACTCTCTGCGTTCGAAATTGATTACTTATTATGGAAAATCTCAAGTCCACCTTTTTGATACTCATCCATTAATCAATTATAAACTGAAAGCTAAACTTTACATAGTGGGACATGGCACTAATTTGACAATATTTCATAAATTCTGATTTTATCCTATGACTTTGTGGATTTTACTTTACCTTAATATCTTTCCCCTGAAAACAAGGTGTGAAGAGTCATAAATATATATATATTTTTTAAAATCTTAATTACAATAAAATGTACTTTTCTTTTCAAATTTTGCTAAGCTGGTATTATAGCTTATTATAGAAGACTATAGTGAAGTTGATATGGAATTATTTACACTAATATATGTATTTGGGGCACGCAGTGGACCAAGACGGGATTTTGGGAAATAATAATTAAATTCATATATCCCTAAGCAATCTGTATCTAGACAAGAAATTAACTATAATGTGATGGTCATTTTTACAGAGTCCTTCCAGTTTCACTGCATCTTGCTATCTGGACATCTGTAAGTCTTTCATTGAAGTATTCTCCTTTTTAATGTAACAGATAACTAAAGATTCTTTCATTAAATAATTTACGTTTTTGTGTTACGAAGTAGTTGTCTCATTGGACTATACATTACGGTGGTCCCAGACAAGTACAGTGATTTTAAAACCACGCTGAACATGGTTGCAAGTTGATCATGCAAAGTCTGCCCCCCAAGCTGATTTTTCCCCATTTGTGCACAGTGCAATGCAAAAAAGAAAAAAATAAATAAAACCAAAGAAGTGTGATGGGAGAGCAGGTCGACTGTGTGAGAGAACACGTGCAAAGTATACCTCAGAAACACTATAGGTGGATGAGCACGAAGGGAGCCGAGCCTGGTTGTGCAGTGGGGAAAAGAAAACATTGTTAAAAAAGAAATGGTGGCACAGTAAGGGTCTCAGAAGGTTTTCTGTATAGGTGGTTCCAGCACTGAGATATTGGCAGGGGGTTCATTAGGTTTCCACGACCAGCTATTTCAGAAACTCCAAATTTATGCCTTTTAAGGTGGAAGCTTCTTAAAAGAAAAGAAAAATGTATTGCATTTATAAAGTAATTAAAACTAATGATGAATCTGAAGAAAAGTGTCAATCCTCCCTCTATGTAATTGATGACATGACTAGAAAACTGTACTTAGGACAGTAAGGTATTCTAGCATGAAGCTTTACCAATTTCTTCGATTTGACATTAGTTTTATTCTAACTTTGCAAAGGTACAATGTGAAAATACATTAGAGTCCTTTTACTTCCCTGTGTATCTTTATGTTTTTAGACGCTCCGAACCAGCACTTTGGTAATGTAGGTTTTTCTTCAAACTCAGTGCCCCCAAAAACAGAATAAATTGCAAAGTTAAGTGACTAATGGCCAGATATAGGTCAGCAGAAATCTGCAGATTATGTCTCTAGGCAATGTAAACAGATGTGATTACTGAGGGACTCTGTCCACTGTCAAAACTTTTCAGCACAGACACGAGTTAATTGGTCATGCTACAGTTTTACCGATTGCTTAGGTCAATTTATATGAAATACACATTTTTCCATACCAGTAAGCCACTCCTAGATCAGATATAAATCAAATATTAAAAAAGGAGTCTCCAACTATTCATGGTGTTTTGTTTTTCTAACATAAATATGAAAATATTTTTTTTTTGGTTGAAAATATTTCCTGTTTTAATTACAAACGTCTTTTTTTTTTCCCTTTATGTTTGTTATATTAATGATCTGATCACAACTGGCAGTAAACACTAAAAACAGCCTAATAAATGAAATTTAAAAAGACACGGTTGGTATAAATGCATTAAAAACCTCTTTTTTTTTTTTTTTTTTTTTTTTCCTTCCCTGGGGTGGAAAAATGAAGTATCAGAACTCCCTGCTAAACTTCCTTAGATTTCAGCAAAATTAGTATCTGTAGAGCACTTCAGATATGTTTATGGTAAAGAACCCAGCAAGAATTTCCACATATTATTAGCAACCACTTACTAAGTTAGGTATTACGAAGGACTGGTCAGAGAAAATGATACTCACAAAAAGTCGGTCATGAACATTCCTCAATCTCAAATGTGTCTTTCATAGTCCTTCACTGATATGTAAAACACCTCTTTCAGGAAAATTTTACACTTGTCTCCATTACATACTTCTACAGAGCTGTTTTTCCAGTGAAAATGTTTAATGCTCTCACTAAAAATATTTTTGTTCCTTACTGGTATTCTGTACATACGTCATTTACTCTAACTAGGTAACATTACTAATGTAATCTGAATGACTTCACATGTTAAATGTTTATACACACAGTACTTTCTTCACCTTTCTTATGAGAAAGTTGTATAATTAGATGGTTTGCAGAAGAATTAGGTCACAAATAGAAAATTACTTCAGAAAAATAGAGCAGAAAACGCAGTTTTAAGAAATCAAGTATTATTCTTAAACAGTCTATTTTGTCAAAAAAAAAAAAAAAAAAAAAGAGAGAGAGAACCCCTTTCAACCAAATACAAAGCAAGAAACGTTTCTAAAAAGACTGCTCTGAATGCTTTGCAAGAAAGATAAGGTGTGCTTTTGCTTAGAACAGGGGTTCTGCTATTCACCTAAGACTTTTGGATGAGTCTCCAAGCAAGATTCTCATGAATAATGTCCAGCCGTTGTTCCCATGTTTTGTTTTGCAATGGCATGGAAAAAGAAGATCCAGTAGCCTCGATTTTGAGGGTAAGGATACAAAGAATGCGGTAAGAGCAAGAAACATCACAGCAGCAGTTTTTAAAGCATCAAACAGCAATGATAATGAGGCTTAGACTTTTACTGCACAAAATTTGGAAGAATTTGGCTTATCTTGCCTACTCTTCACACTAATTTACAAGAGGTATGCTAGATACTTTTGCACCTCTTTCATCTTCTCTTGGACATCTAAGTGGACTACTGTTACTCTGTGATCAAATTATCTGTATTTTCACTAATATCTAGCCTAAACTTACTGTTTAACTTTGGTCTTATTCCAAATTATTAATAATATTATTATTATATTTAATCACTTCAAATTATTGCTTATTTTATTTATAGTTCCAGTGATATAGAAGCGAATTGTAATATTCCCCTCACTAAGATACCTGTATATTTTATTTCTCCCTATGCTCAAACACCCTCCCCATAGTTTTCCCTCAATCTTACTCACTCCAATTCCTGTTTTTCTTATTCACACATGTACAGACACTGAATTTACCTATGTCATTTTTTCATAATGATGAAATGGAAGGTGTGCTCAACTGTTCTAGTCTCGAAATGATCTCATTGTCTTCAGGAAAGGATTTATCAGTTCCATACTCTCACATACCACAATTCTTCGCATAGTCACTGCTGTTTATTTTCAACGGGATCACACAATGAGACTGTTTAATCTGCTACATACTTAAAATTTCCTGATCATTTCTATGCCATTACTGTCTCATTAACTTGTTTCCTTTTTTTGAGTATCTGCCTGATTTCAGTATTTTGTAAGTGTACTGCTTCTGTTGTTAAAATTAAATGTCAATACTTTTGCAAGCTCCTTCGATGATCCTGCAATCTATCACCTACTCTGCTTCCAACCTGTTGTCATATATGAAGTCTAGTGATTGATCTTTTGCCTCTCCTCCAGTTTGAGAGAGGGGGCATCTCTCCTTGTTTTGAATACTGACAATCCCTCCGTATTATGTTTGATGAAGATAATGTGCTAACATTTGAGCTGCTTAGCTTTTTTTTTTTTTTTCTTCCCACGAACATTCACATTAAGGGGGACTGAATTTCCGCTAGTCACAGAAATTCCCCACTGTGAGAATTAGTTTACCCCAACTGAGCACCTGTTCAAAGGCTGCAAGAGCAGTCTGTCATTTGTCTCAGGTCCACACTACCTTAGCTCAGATATTTAATAATGGAATATTATGACCAGGAACAAAATCCCCATAAATGTAATCCTTCATCATGATCAAAGAAGGCAGATACTTTAAATAAGATAGAACACCGCATGCAGGAGACTGTGGTTTTTGTGAGACACAACTCTATATGAAAAATGATGTTCCATGTTACATTAAACATTATCTATGGACAGAATTTGGTCTCTGCTATGAATTCTGAGAGTTTTTTTCTTGGCTAAAACCAGAACCTTTGATTTGGAACCCCACAAAAATTGCTTCACATAGTACTTTAAACTTTGTGCAGAACTTCTGTATTTACATTTATATATATATATATATTTGAAAGGATTTCCATAATATATTTATACAGAATTAAAACTTGCATTTAAAATGAATCTTGGCATCCACACAAAAAAGCACCTTCAGAACACAGTCTGAAGCAGTACTGTTCTGTTGACTGTATGCTGAACTTCTCCATACTTTCAGTAAGGTATCAATTTTAGGCCAGGTATTATGAGTTCTAAAATATAAACCAGTCAGCTCTTTCACTGTTGATCACCTTAGTAGCTAATGCACTTTGTTTGCTATTGCTGCATTAATTTGGACATGTACAGGAATGCCAACAATTCCATGTGATAGAAGACTAATTTTTCTAAACAATATTTAAGTTCAACTTCAAAAACAGGCCTCTGGGAGGTTCAAAAGCTAAAGCCATGGAAAGAACTGGAAAAGCTTCAAGGAAGATAACTGGAGATCTCAAGAAGAGATGGAAGGTAGGAAGACATCAGGTCAGGATAACGTTTTTTGTAAACGGCTCAGTATTACTGCTGGTATTAATAGTAATTTTTTAGAATGATAATCACTCAATCCCTCAAAGACTGCTTAACTAACTCATTTTTTTATGCATGTTTTCAGTGCAATATTATTTTAAGTATCTGGCAGGTTTTCTAGCTTTTAATGGAATCTGGGGTATTCTGCAGAGTTCCATTTCCTACATATTTCTAATGGCCTTTGACTTTAATGTGGGAAACATGTCTTTGCAATTCATTCTGAAACAAAGGTTCCACCTTAACAGCATACACAAATGTGCAATAGCATTTTATTTTCACTTACGGTGCTGGCCATCAGATACTATACGTTCCCCCTCCCATACCATCCAATACATTTGCTATGTTGCAGGAGAGTTAACAACTTACATCTAAACCCCTTTCCAAAAACAGTACGGAAGACATAAAAAGCATTTTAAAGATGAATTATTAACAGATCCCTCATTATTTTCTTTCCAACTGTCGAGTGTTTATGAAGGATTTATTCTATTATTTAATCAAGAGTTTGTATATTGTCTTTTAAAATGTTGCCTTATCTAAAACATCCACTATTACAGCTTGAATCACAGTGGCAGTGAAAAGCAACAGATTTTAATTATGTTATTATACTTGCAATGTGTCCTGTTTCTTAAGTTTTAAGAAACTTAAAGGGCATATGCAGAATATACGAAATGCTTCTTAGCTCATGATCTGACTTCCTTAATGACTATGTGTAGGCTATGGATACGTAATAGACAAAATGGCACGAAGGAACAGAACAGTTTCATGCTGATTAGTTCTCATAGTATCTACAGTTAACAGGGTCACAGCTTTTCATTTGAAACTTTTCCCCATGTGACATTCTATGGAATAATGTGAGGCTAAACCACCATTTTTGTAGTACAACGTCTCATGGCATTTTTTTTCTGGCTTTATGTTTATTCGCTAGTACTAAATAATAAATTTAAGAGTGAGGAGTCTAAAATAAAGGATTTGCTCTGTTTTGATTATCACTAAGAAATTTAGCATGTCACCAAACCTAAAATATCACAGTTTATTCTCTCAAAAATGTAATTCTGAAAGAATTGCCACTGAAAAGATACAGCGTTTTCACTCTATTTATTTTACAGAATGCTGCAATGTATTAGCAGCTTGGTTTCCTTGTATTTGAACTGTGAAAGATCATAAATAAGCTCAGGGACTTCTATTTGGCAATGAGTGGGAATCAACTATATGTCAGATACATAACTGGATATGCAAAGGCATACAAAAGGGGTAAAAATTAGCAAATCATTATCATTATCAAAATTATATTTCACTACATAACCATGGTGGATTATGCATCAGAATGGCAGTATTGAGAATAATGACAACAGTCATAGTGTATGGAAGACACAAACAGAACATGAATCTAAAGAACTTATTCTGAGAATCGTCACAGGATGGATGTTCAAAGGGATAAAAGGCTATAATTTCTACATCTACTATGCTTGTAACTGTTCCTTTTTTCTAATTTTCATTATACATCAAATTATGTCACTTAAACTATTACTTTTACCGAATTAATTGCTGAAAGGCTGATCTGAACTTATGAGGTGAAACACTAAACACAAGGTACCGGTGCCTGTATTGTTACGTTACATTTGACTAGCTTTTAAAAATATTTCTGTGAAAAATGGTTAACTTTACAGGAGTATCACGACTGATAAGCTAGATCCTGATGTTTTTTTCACGTTCATTTTTTTTCATTGAAGAACAAACGCAATGAATTAGACATACGCTTCACAGTATTAGAGGAGTCTGCTAAGAAAACAACCAACAAAATTTGCATAGCTTGCATTGAACCAAATGCTAACCTATTTTGTGAGATCATGTAGGGACCCAAAAAGGTTAAAGGCAAAGATGGGGCAAATGCAAACATATATGCTTTTGGTTTACCTTAGATCAGCCACAGTTTTCAGTTCACCTAAGGCTATCAATCGCAGGCAAAAGATACAGTTCTCCTCTAAACTAAGGATATGTATTTTATTTGTTGCTAAACCTAACATTCAGGAAAATTTTACACATAAAACTTTGGTTTTGGAAAGGGATTTTTTTTATCTGGTATTAAGGTCAAGCAGTTTGATTTAGCATTCATTAAAATGTAGTAGGATGTTCTTTTAAACAAATCCTGTCAATTAGGTCAGGTTTCTCAAACACATTAAAAATGAAATCCCAGCTAGAAAAGAAAGAAAACACAACGGGAAAAAGAGAGAGAAAGGAAAAAGATGGGCATGAGAGGACAAACCAATCAGATTTGGTGTTACCAGCCAGCGGAAGTTTTAAAAAAACAGATCACCGAGTGAAATCGTACATTTACTCGGAGAGAGCATCCTTTGACATTGCCTTCTAGGTGATCTCTGAGCTCCTCCAGCTTTCGATGGAGCTACATGTAAACATCAGAAAATGAATTGAAAAAGCAACCTGTTCTTTTGTTATTTTTTTTCTTTTGTTCCTCGCTTTACTTTTTAAAATAAATCATAGCATAACACATTTCTCACTGCCTCTGGCAAAACATTTCAAGACATTAAAGTGCTTTCAACCACACAGACATACAAGCTCAGTAAATTCAGAAACTGGAAATAAGATATTTTTACTCGATTAGCATGACTTTTTTTTTTTTTCAGTACAGGAAAAAAGAATGAAAAAAATCAAGGGACTGATCATTCTACAGCATCTGAATATCCACTACATTGCTTGTTTATTTGCTTGTTTATTGTTAAGGCAACGTTCTAGAATGTAATTCCATCACAAAGGGATAAATGTTCATGTTTGGGAACCTCAGATAGGATTTCCCATTCTCTGTATGGATATTTATGTAAGATTTTTTGGTCTAAATTAATATTTTGGTTAGTGAAATTAAATCCTGGGGAGTCAGACACAGAAATAAGAATCCTGAATTAGGTATCAATGGATGCTCATAACATAGTAGGTGAATCTCAGCCTTTAAGTAAGCTACATCTTATACATATGCGTTATGCATATAGAATTGCATGTGATGACCCATTATAATGCACAGGCCACAGTAATTACATACATAATTTTCAAAATATTGAAATACAAACTGTGGCTGTCTTGTCTTTTCCCCCAAGTACATTCAATGGTACTGAATGTCTACCACTGAAGCAGTGCCTCATTTATACACAGGGCTCTTCTCATCTACACTGTAACTAAAACCTCTTCCCAAAACACAAGATGAAAAGCTAAAGCCTCACAGACAGTGAGGAATGCTACAGATGCTGCCAGGTATAACTTATATAGCAAATAGTAACTGGCTTCTTTTCCTACTCTGAGATCAATTTAAATTGTGTCATTACTGGAAAGAGGTGCATAATTAATCTCTCCCCTCCCCTTCTTTATGCTCAGTGAAATAACATTTTCACAAAGAGCAGCTGTAGAGCAGCATTAGAAAACAGAGAGGATGGCTTGTCCTGGAACAAAGGCAATACACACATATACAAAAACAAAACAGAAGATCAAAAACCAAGAAGGCAGGAAAGGCAAGGAGAGTGCAGAAAAAAAAAAAATGAATTAGTTAGCGCTTCAGAAAGTGCTAAAAGGAAACAAAGTGGAAAAAACGTGAAAAATTGGGTGGTTGAAAGAGGCAACTGTTGAGATGGAATCTTAACAGAATGGCCTGGACTGCATGTGACCAGCATCTCGGTACAGATTATATCCTGTGTTTTAAACCATCTATTAGAGTGTAACTCTATTCATGGGTGGGTACTGATTTAGGTATCTGCCTGTTAACTCTAAATATTTGAATATGTCTGTATAAACAAAAAAAAAAAAGGCAGAAAAGGGAACTAATTATTAGCAAAACAGTGGCTCCATTCTTATCAGTCTCACATGAATCTCTCTCATTTCCTCTTTATTTAAACTTTTTTTTTTTTTTTTCTGATTTAAAGGCTAGATATGGATGAAATATTCAACTTTCTTGTGATGGTCTTTTGCAGAATTAAATGCAAGAAGTGAGAGCACTATAAAAGGTAAATCATTTTTTTTTAAGATGAGAAGCAGTAGTCTGAAGATGAGTAAGTCACTTCTCTATGTAACAGGCAGTTAAGAGACAACAAATAACATAGATCAGAGAAGTGGTTTAATCATGATCACCAAATTACAGGCACATCAAGAAAGTTGTTACTATCTTGTATTTGTGGTGACATTCAAAGCTTACAAACTGGCAGCCTGCCTTCTGTAGGTTGTTCTATGTGTAGCACAGAAACAAACAAAATGTGACCCAACAGCAATAAGAATACTGAAATAAAAATGATGGGATGGTGAGAAATGGAAAAGCCCCTTCCCTCCCTCCCTTCACCTCCCCCTTCAAAAGGAAAAGTGTAGGCTATAGAAGAAAACTTGCAAAATAAATGTTAGAAACATATTTACTTTGAGGGATCCAACTCTACTAGCAACTCCTTTGCTTTCATCCGGCCGTCTAATTTGCTACAATGGGGGAAGATGGGTAAAAAAGACAGAAGAATAAAGAAAAAGTGAACTTAAAAAAATTTCCACACAATCAGTTAGCAGTACATGCAAGACATTAATTTGACTCTCTGAGACACCTCTAGAGGACAAAGACACAGACTCTCATTTCTGAAATAAATGATGCTTTATCATGTCATTTTAAACTTGCTTTGTTGACCATTTAATTTTCAATATATTACCAATCCGGCACACAATCTGCATGCTGAATTCACTAATATTTATGAATGAACATGTTACTTATCTGATTTGGATATGGAGAATAATGAAGTCCTAAAACTCTAACTGAAGAAAAAACCACCCTGTATCTTCTACAAATCGTATGATCATAGTATGCTATAACTGGGAGTATCAGGCATAACAAGTATCATCACTGATACCTGGCAGAATGCAATACAGATTCCTGTTGACCCAGGCCTAGAGATTTTAGCCACTGCTATCAAGTTTCCCAGTTAAAAAATATGCTGCCCAACCAGAAAATTTTAATGCCAGACCAACATGAAGTTTTTATTGTAAATATACAACATGTATAAACCTATCACCAATATCTCCTATCTGATCACTCTTCCTTTAATATGTAAGATTTTGCCTAGATGACGTAGAGGATGGAAGAAACAAATGAGGTAGATGCTCAAAAGGCTTATTGCTAGAAGCACACAAAATAAAACATTCATTTACATCAAGAGCTCCTTTCAGAATTGCTGAATCCAGTAAATAAACCTTTTTTACCGATAAATTAAACTTGTGTTGTGTCCCTTGAAGTAGAGAGGAAGAAGACAATAAAAATGACTTTTGGGATATAGGGATATCCTTTCGCTTGCTAGTCTTAATCAAGACTGAATTGAAAGCTTCCATTATCTGATGGTTGTTTCAGAGAATATGTAAAATAAAGTAACACAACTGAGGTAAAATCTTTCAAACCACACTAACTCTCTTTACTTTAAGAAATCTCAGCAAGGAACCCAGAGACTGAATGAACTATGGAAATTCGGCTATGCTTTATGCTGGCCAGGACACACTAGCAAAAGCAAAAGTTAGATCGCTACCATTTGCGTTTATCTCACCAACGGACAACTAGAAAATTCCATATGCAGAACACAGTGAACTTGCTTTTTTTAGTTGCACTAGATTCTCAATAAAATAATGCAACTAAGCAATATATTACTGATTTAAATATTCAGGTCTTATAGGATGTGCACTAATAAGTTACACTGGAAACATTCATAAAAACTTTCATAAAAGTTGATGCTTTCCTTCCCTAGTTTTACTGCATTAAGATAGTATGTTTTGAACTCTCAAGTGAAACACCCACACTACAGTTTTGATGAGACTCCAAAACAAACTCTAAGCAATTCCAGTACAGTGATCGAGAACAAACCGTCATTCTTAAAAAAGATGTCTCCTTTAGAACACAGATTCAGTTGAAAGATACGCAGTTGTAACCCACTTGCTACACTTTTTTTTCATAAAAAACAACGCTTCTCCAAAAAGCACCCACCCTCAAGAGGAAAAAGAATCTTATTTGAAAAGAACGTGACAGGAGCTAGAGCAAAGATAGGCGGCCTAATATCCTGTTAGAAATATTATCAACCCCAGACAATAAGACATAAGTAAAACAACAAATCATGCTACTAATTTGAAGCCTTTTTCAAATATATTTTCAATTTTGCTTTGAAAACTGAGAACTATACAATAAGAAAAAATAAATATCGTTAATCTTACACAACAACATGGAACCAGTACATGAGGAAAAATGGTACATATCATGGAAATTTGGGGAAAAGTTTCAAGTGGCAGCAATTTGCATGCCCTACAGGGAAAAAGATTTTTTTTTTTTTTTCTATTACTTACCAGTGTGGGTAGTGTGGCTGCTTGAGTTGTGCTGGAGGTTTAGGACTTAGTCAGAAATGAGATGGGAGATATGACAGGTGCATATAGCTGACATTATTTACTCTTTCTCTCTTCAAAATATATAGACAAATACGTACACAATCTATAAATTATAAGCAATGAAATTAGAAATGCTTGAAAATATAAATTTAAAGGAAATAAGGTCAACTCGTTTTACATTCATAGCACAGTCAATTTGCATGGTAACATGTTTTCTATGGGAACCTTGAAATAGTTCAGCATGCAACTTGGATGCTTCTCACAGGCTGCATCAGAATGATATGAATATTGCACGAACTATACTGCGTATGTTCTGGGAGTTAAACAGGGCTTTACCAAGAAGGTAAGGGAGAGCAGGAAAAAAAAAAGATATTTTGTCATGGCATATGCCATGGAAAGGAATGCAGGTGTATCCTTATCTCTGGTCAACTCCTGTCTGAAGTTCTAGAAGCTGATTGATAAACTAGTATTTCAGAAAATGGCCATGGGTTATACACTCCTCCTTTTTCAGACATAGCTACACACACAAGAAGCCATCATAGATGAATACTTGTAGCTACAAAATATCAGAATGAAAGATTGTGCACCTAAGTGTTCTAAATCAAAAGTACATATACTTCTAGCCCCATCAGTAACTTGACCTAAAAGTCCACCGATTTTTCTATTAACCATTTGTAAAGTGAAAAGAAAAATCCTGCCTTCTAAGCAAAATGCAGGTCCAACAACAAGAGCCTGAACAGTGAAACTGAAAACACATCTTTGAACCTCTGTTTTTGTGATTGCTATTTATTATTTTTATACCACAACACAAGATAATGAATAGATAAAGAGGTGAGACAGGAGTGACAACAAGTAGCTATTGTCAAAATTTTACTTGACAGAACTGAGGGTTTTGGAACAATATGGAAGAGGAAAACAAAGACATTCCATTTAATGCAGGAAGAAAAGCGTTCGGCAGGAAACAGTCCTGGGAGATTGGCAGGGTATAATACACTGACAGTCAGGACACATATTATATATACATCTCTTTCCTATTCACAAAGGAATAACAATAGGAGTTAAGAGCTAAGAATTAGCTATGGGTGTCCCTATCCTGATCTCTGAAGAACAAAGTGGAATTATAACAGGAGAATGATGAGAGACAGGAAGCCAATGGAAGAAAGTTTAGGAAGCTGGGAAACCAGAACCAGTGAGCAAAGAGAGTGCTCAAATATGCTCATTGGACTTGCTAGAAGATGAATAAAAACTTTGAGTACCAAACACAAGGCACTTCATGTTTTCCAAGCAGAGATCTCATATACATTTCATTATTATTCCTCTATCTTCTAATAGTGCTGACTCAAAATTGACTTATCTTTACCCCTGCTTTTACTTTTGTAAAAATAATTTACAAAGCCCAACATTGAACTTACACAGACCAGCTGATATAGTCACAGGTCATAAAGGACAAACAACCAAACCACTGCCTAATCTGAGATTCTAGCTTTAGTTGGGTGTATTTAAAGGAGGAGTTCCACAACAGCAGTATTCTTGGCACTGTCCATCTCAAATTCCTTCCACTTCCTGATCCTGTTCTTGCTATTCCTGCTTACTGCTTCTAACAAAGAAAGCAGAATTCTGCAGGACCTAGAGATTTCACAAGTGTTTTCATATCCACAGTCACCCAAGACTGAACTTGTCAGACTTTTTTTCCAAAATCCTGGCTATTACATGCACAGTTCATCCTGTCAAAGCCTTTTTGATATGATCCATTTATTTAACCTCAAAACTGAATAATTGCAACGTTAGTAATGGAAACTCTACAACATTGGTTAAAAAGATGTTAAGTTCTGTATTCAGTGGTTCAGGTATGCAGTGCTGGAACCAAGTTAATCAAAATCTAGTGATTACATCACATGGCATCCAAACCTAGTTCAGGTTATTTGTTGGACACATAAGAAAAACATAAAAGCTATTCTCCCGCTTGACCACTACCTCAGAGATAGTGACAAATGCTAATTAAAGAAAACTATGAGCATTACTTGTAGAATATTACCATACTTGATTATTTCACTGGGTTCAGAAATAAACACTTCTGCATTTGTCATATATGTTATCCCACATATTCCAACAGCTGTGCCAACAAATGTTTCTTTGTTCCTTACACACACAAAAAAAAAACAAACGTTAGTTTGCAGCAAAAACTCCTTGTCATTGCACCTAACTTAAGGTTCCCTTGAGCTCCTTACCTAGATGCCTTAGGGACTGGGAAGTTAAATGGTGTGAATATCCTCTCCTGAATCCTAACTCATAAAGTGTAATTGCATCGTATTTGTCAATGTGACTACACACATATTGTTCATACATATTTATGAAGTTGTTCCTTTTTAAAACAGATTTTTGGCTGTGAAGCAGTGATTTTAACATGCTTGTATATGCTATGAGGAAAGAAGACTTCCTTTGTTTTTCCAGTTTTACCTGCCGTTAGTTCTTTTCAGTTACTGTTTGATCTTAGAACACCGGGCATCATGGTAAGATGGGGATGATCAGTTTTGGAAATCTAAAGCAATACATACTGTGTGTACAGTGCTCCTGCTGTCACTGCTGGACCACTTCCTTCATCAGGTTTTCAAAATATACTCCTAATCCCTGTCTCCTTTTTTTTTTTTTTTTTTTTTTTTTTTTCCCCCAGAGGGCTGTTCAAGGGAGAAAGGTAGAACATGGAAAAATAACAACATGGCAAACTGCTCTCGAGTCCAAGGTAGCTTCAAGAGAAGTTGCATGATTCAGTGAAAAAGTAGGTGGATATATAAAAACAACATCAAAAAGATCTGAAAGATGAATGCATTGAGAAGACAAAAACATAAAAAACTTACAGAACATTAATTATGAATCACAATATATTGAAACAGCCCTCACATAAAATAGGCTCTGGAAGAACGTAATATATTAGGAACAGGGATACTTCAGAGCCATCACCAACTTTTTATCAGAAGCCTGGATGTTCCTCGAGTTGATACAGTGCATTCAACTAGACACGAAGGTGGTCCAGTTGATGAAGATAAACCATAAAAGCTATACTAGGCATACAATGACATTATTCTTTTTCAGAAAAATGTCCTTGAAATCTCTCACACAGTTCATACTAACAGAAACTTGTATCTCAGAAATATAACCCAACTGACAACAATTTCACATCAGTTGGCAAGGAACAAAAAACTTGATGTACTGGCCACATCACTGAAGGGAAGTGGATCCAAAGGAGATTAAATCTTACGAAGATGGAGGATGCTTTTTCTGACTCTTAGCAATGTCCATTGAAGTTCATAGTATGGAACTAACTGGAGATAATATGACATCCGGAAACAAGGAATAAGCTGTCCATATTCAGTAGCTGGCAAGAAGTAATTTTAATTAGTGATGCCATTACATAATGCTTGCCAACCAATCTGACATGTGGGACTGTGACTGCCAACGTCCAAATAATATATCCTAAAATACTGATATGAGCAATATTTTCTACTACCTTTGCCTGATCAAGAGCAGAAAATACTGATACAGATATCTGAACTCCAGTTGCAATTTTCTTCTCTCGTAAGAAAAATGCTGTACATCAAGTGAGTAGTTTTGAATGGTAACAAGGAGATTAATATATTTTTAATATTGCAGCAAGTCACATCCTTTTTGTTAAAAAATGCATTAAGTAGATCTTTTACACTCACACATGAAAAAGATTTTCACTTTTGCAGTTTTAGGCAAATGCCAATTAGCTGAGGCTTCCTAAATAAATGGGGAGTATTTTCAAACAAAGGGAATAAATATTACCTTCATGCAGATATACATTCTCACCCAGTAAACATATTCACTTCTATGCATTATGCAGTAAGAGATAAATGCTTTATTAGGGTTGCTGCACTTACTGGGTATAGTAAACCTAGAAAAACATAATGTAGACAAATGCTAATGGATGCCCACCAAACATTATTATCATACTGTCACAGATTTGGTTCACGCTACCTGCTATTACGCTATTCCATGTGCAGATATGGGAATAAACATGCTGCAGATAGACAGATCAGTGGTACAAAGTAATGCAATCTCATAGCTTTGCAGTTCAGTACATGAATATCACCACCACCAGATCAATGCTCTGTTAACTCACATAACGGCAAAGATAACATAACCACATCCTTACACGGGAGACTTTGTGATACACTGGTTATTTTATACCAACATGTGGCAGCCTATTTCTTTAGGAATATTTATCGACTTCTGTGAAATTTAATCGTCAGAAATCAACGCTGAAAGTTCGTAGGTAAAATGTGCAGCCAGGGCAAAACAGATTGCAATAAATACAAGCATTACCCATTATGCCACTATTCCCACTGAGTTAATATCCTAACACTCATTTAGACTGGACCTTGAGGCATATAAAAGTTAGATCCTTACTTTCACTACACAGTTAACAAAATACTCGGACTTCATGCTGCCAATGTCACAGATTATAAATGACAAGTAACAGAACAGTATGGCTACTCTTGGGAGAGGCACGCATGGCCCAAATGGGACAGTATGGAAATCACACATAAGGCTCATGCTGATTTCAGAGGATGCTGGACATCAGAAGGCTTAGTTAGCCTGCACAGAGCTGCTTGCTATTGAGACTACACTGTTCATCCAAGCAAACTGATTCAAAACAAGTTAAAATACTTTATGCTTCACTCTGTTACAGAGGGGACTCATATACATAAGTGTAACAGTAGGGTTTCCAAATCCAGCTTGTCCCAGAGCTTTCAATTGCACAACTCTCCTGTCACACAGCAAAAATTCCCCAACCCTTTCTATCCACTGAAGGTTACTTTTCTCCCAAGGCTTCCTGACCACATCCCTTTCTTGTCTCCTAGAGCTATTGCTACCTCCTGCCTCCAGGCCGCTTCCCTACTACTACAAACCACTCTGAGCCTTGCAGCCTCATCTCTCAAGAGCCTGCTCCCCTGCTCTATACCAGACCTCTACCACTCAACCCTCACATCAGACTTCTCTTCAGTTCAATACTTTCAATCCTTTCATTTCAGCCCCACCTTTGAGCTTGCTTTTATTGGCTTCTGGCATGTATTATTCCCTCCAGTACCTGCAGCATCATTTATTCTCTGGCTTTCCCCACAAATGAAAACTGAATTTGCATCTTGTTCTCCTGGTACAGCTTTTGGAAAAACAAGAAATCCGTATGGGCAAGCAGGGAAGAAGTTCAAGAAAAAAAATAACAACATGGCAAATCCTAGGTGGTGAAGTTCTGAAGTCCTTACAAAATGACAACTGAGTTCGGAATGTGCAGCTCTTTTGCCTTGTTACCCTAAATTGAACTGAAATTCTAAAAGCTGCAGCATATATAGGGATGTTCATATTTCAATAGAGGACAGTGTCCTTTAAACATTTTAGACAATAAGCTAGCTTCTATAAAAGATACCTTGGTGGCCACGGTGAAAGCTGTCACATCAATGAAATCACTCACAAGTGACCTGATGGAGGGGACAGGTAGAATATTAGGCAAACCGGCTAAGAAATTTGCTCTCTTTGACCACTTTTACACCAAAATTAAGGGAGAGATGTTTGCGTTAGCATTTAGTGTCACAAGGGAAGATCCCACCTGTATGAAAACAGATGGGCCAGTGGGACTTTAAAAAGAAGAGTAAAACTCTTTGAAGTCAAGTGCCTTTAAAGGTTTGTTTTCAAATATCTGTAATATCCTGTACTTCATCCTTTTTGCTAGGCAGGGCTAAGTTTAGAAAACCTGTGTAAAGCTTCTTGTCACATATATTTCCTCACATCTACACCTCCTGAAGAGCTGAACTGTAAAAGAGAAGTGGATAGGTTTATAAGGATACTGGGAAGGGGTGCACCTCTTAAAGCTACAGGAAATACATAGTTCAAGAAGGCAGATGATACCTTGAAGAGCTGAAGTGGGAAGATCCTGGATTCAATTCACTTTGCTGAAGCAGAAAAGAACATGACCGTAAGTGGCTAGTGGCTGAGCTCTATCTCTGTTCACACTGATGGTACTGAATGAAAACGTTGTCCAGGAAGTCTCTCTGTGAACTTCCAAAGCAAACAAAGTATTGCAGAGAAGTGCTGTGCCAATGCCTAGGGCTCCTTGCACAAAGGTACTCCTCACATTTTGAAAAAAATTTAAAAGGAAAAAGGGAAAAAAAGCAGGCTTAACAAAGAAACTGCAATGGATGGTGCAAATTTAAAAGAGAGATTGCCAACAGCTGGTGGCTTGAAATCTTGCCAAATTTGTTACTGTTTGTTACCAGATGCTCTTCATAAATCTACTCTAAGGCATTCAATAGGAAGCCCCGTTTCCAACGTAGTCATTGAAGAGAAATATGTCCCAAATGAAGGTGCTTTGAATTCTCACCCTAAGGATCCCTATTTTGTCACAGACTTTTGTTGTAAATACCTTTCTACAGTTACCACTACTGCAAGTTTAAATAAAAAGCTCTTCACGGAAATATATGTAGGTTTCAGTAAATCTAAGTGTCAATAAATGCCTACAGAAATTATTGTCAGAGAATATGCAATGCTACTGAGAAAGTTATCAGGAATAGATAAATAATGTTTCATAAATGCTCCTTCTGAATAGGTAATGCATATTTTGTCTTTTAAAATTAAACTAAATTGGTGATCAAAACAGAATCATTGAATGGCTTGAGTTGAAAGGGACCTTAAAGATGATCTAACTCTAACCCCCAATACAAACAATTCATTTCAGATGTTAAGGATAAACTTTGAGTGCAATAAATATGGGGATTCATTAGAATTACTATCAATCATCTGAACCCATTCTAACACCTCACGATGAGATATCTGTGAATGGGATAATACCTTCACGGTCATAGAATTTTGAGCTCACATTTTAACATATAATCAGAGACTTATGCTGCTACAGTCTATTAATTCTACAGATGCATACATTTAGAAAGAAGTAAATACTATTTTCTTACACTGTCTTCAAGAAACAAGAAAATAGATTACAGATGTTCAAAATGGGACAATTCCCTGGAGCACTACAATTCCTTCTTCCTTTTCCTGTTGCATATACAAAATTAAACCATGGAGAACAACCTATGATCAATATTCTACTAAACAAAAAGTGGCACAACTAAACTAAATTAGGATTTTCTCAAATGCAGGCAATGCACTTGGCACATGCTGAATTCCGTAATACAGAGCTGTATGAGCACGGACCTAAGCCTTACATTAATTACAAAATAAAAGGCTTATAGTCTACACTGTAAGAAAACAAATAATTAGAGGGGTAAGCATAAAAATAAGTTGAATTTAACAGCATAAACCATATTAATAAATTTAGACTGGCTGTTTATGAGAAGGCTGGGCAAAAGATTATGGCAACTGCTCTTTCGATTTTAAAAAATCATTACCTCTTCCATCATCTTTGTTGTTTCATTCCCTAGTACTATTTGTTGATGCTTAATGATTGTTAAAATTTAATAGGAGAATTTAACGTACATTGAATGGAATGGACTAGGTATGTTAGGAGTTATAATAATGCTTTCTAACCTTGCTGGATAAATTTCTGGATAAATGGGATATAGCCCACTTACCTCATCTCATTGCTTCATGACTGTTGTTCATTTGCAACACTCTAGTTGCACTTCGAACAGATAGAGTGGTACCACACTAAATGAGCAAGAAAAAAGCAGCACTGACACAGCACACATCTTCCTCTGGTAGACTACCTAGGCTCAGCTATGGAAAATGACTATGTATACACACATATGCAGAGATTAAAATATAAAATCAGTTTGAGGAAAAATACTTGCTAAAAATAGCTACAATTCAAAAACTTGTAATCAGTATGATGTAAGAATTTACTAAATGAATGAAAGTTCTCAAATTCTGACAGCAATCACTCAGACCAAGTCCTAAAACACAATGTCTTTTCAGTCTTGGAAAGACAATTAGATGAATTACTATATTCACTTGATAGATTGCTGTGCTGACCTATAATTGCACATATAACATGACTCCAAGAACTGGCTTTTCGTAAAAGAGAAAGCCTATATCCTTTGGCAAAAGGATACCCGAAACAAGACCTCAATTTAAAAGACTTATTAAAAAATAAAAATTAAAAATAAAAAAATCAAAACTGAGATAAGTTTCAAGTCTCCTATGTCTGTCTTGTATAAAGGTATCTTGCATAGTCCACACAAAACCATGAGATGCTGGCACTCACATTCTAAAGGAAATAGTCTGTATGAGCCTTGGATTCAGGCTCAATCTGTGTTTTAGATAACAGCTAACTTTTTGGATAGTTGTGTTTGTTACCACATCAGACTTCGCTGCTTTATACTACAATGAAATTGCCTAATTGCTTGACTACATGAACATAGATTAGATCTCAAATGAGAAGTACTTTCAACAGGGATGCAATAAATCCCAAGTGAACAGGTCCTCAATTCAAGTAAGACTGGTCTTGAAAAAGCTATTTTCTGTATCAACAGAGAACAGTTTTATCTGCCTAGGGAGAGATAAATGACCACTTTTCATTACCCTTTTGCAAAAGTACCATTCTGTCTAAAGATATGTTGACAGACAGCCAAAATAAATTCTTGAAATACTTTGACTCTGTTTTCTTTTGTGGAGAAAATCAAAAAGCCATGCCAAGAGGACTACAAGGTCTAGACAGAAAGCATGGCAGAAATAAAAGAAACTATCTTGTCTAGGGAAGAAACTGCTAAGTACAGAATGGACTTAACGGAATTTAAAATAAGGAGTAATAGATTCCTTGGAAATAAAAACAAACAAAAAAAGGGGAGGTAGAAATAGTATCATTTGAGGTTGAGAAGAGATCAAAGGTAATTCAGGTAATGCAAAATAATACCTTTCCTGAATTTTGATTTGAGATGATAATACATGTAACTGGAAAAAAGGCATGGTAATCAATGGGAATTAGTCTAAAGCTGTATTAATTTTGACAAGGCAATTGCTTTTATAAGCAGTAGGATAGGAACATATAGAAGTAAAAAAAATTCTGGGTGCACATGGAAATTGTTAATCTTTTTTTTACAAGGATGAAGATTAAACAGTTTGATTTAGTTCATTTATAACAACGAAATCTGAAAGTTCCTATGCCTACCCTTCATAAGCCTACCTGAGGAATCAATACACGGTTGAGAAAAGACTGGCCTTATTTAAGCTAAAGGCCAACAGTGACACAATAGCAAATGAGTGAAGACTGACCCATGAGATAGTTAGGTTCTAAAACAAACTTGGAGATAGCAGTGGAGACAGGAAATGTATTTTTAATTTGCCAATTTTATGTGGTATTACATGTTACAATCTTAAATATTACATACTATCTGAAATTTGAGTTAGATTCATTGAACCAGGAGGTTCCATTTACTTTTAACACTTCTATTTCCAAAAAAAACCTTCTCATATGTGAAACTGAACCTCAGAGATTGCTAGCATGCTTGCTAAAGAACCTACAACTCGTAGGCAATTTCATGCTTCCAACATCCATGGCAAAAACAATGTCTGTACTTCAGATTCCTGCTTCTCTACCACATTTTGCATCAGCTAGATGCTACCTACTTCTGTGATGGAACCAGTGAACTTTTACTGATGATACATTAACCACAGCAACATGCATGCTTTGAAATAGCTTTCCTAGTCTAAATTTCTGTTTTGGTTCTGGCAAACACCTGCTGCTGCTGCTGCTGCTAGAGCACTAACACTTTTGCAGCACTTTGGGTCGCATGTGCAGATGAAACGGACTATTCTCATACTGCATACTTGTGAAAGTATGATATGACTTCAGGACCCTTGTGTGCAAGTATCTTGCTTCAGTACATTCAACAAATATTCTTTTTGATAAGAATACTCCTTGAATAGCTAACAGGTATTAATATTAGTAGGAAAAAAAGGGGGAGGGGATAAAAGGAAACATATGGGTGTGGAAACATCAGAAAGCACAGCAGAAGAGATACAGAGAAAATGTGCTGATCACACAGATTACTAGTTCATTTAGTTAACAGGACTTCATGAAAATTCTGGCAATACCCAAACAGGTAAACAAGACAGCCTAAACCAAGTAACAGGCTGAAACAAAGAGATAAGCTATTGAGAGATGATGTTGGCAAGACAGAAAACAGGTTTAGATGCAGAGAACACAGGGCGGGGAATAATTCCTATGTATTCCAAAGGTGGAACTGGATGGAGAGAGAAATATCCTTTTAACTGTCAACTCCTAAATGGTATAACAGGCAGATCCAACATTGACTTAATGGATACCACCCTAAGAAGAAACCTAGAGAAGTAGTGGATGAGTTGATAGCTAGTGCCACACATCCTACAAGTCAATTCAAGGAATTCTGACCAGACTATGTGGGTACATATATATACGGGTGTCCCAATACTGCACAGAGTACTTGAATACATGGACGTTTGTGCTTTTGAGTATGTAGATAGGAAAGTGTGACCGAAAACATTTCTGTTTTAAAACGACTCCACCAACATTCCCCATAATATCTGGCATTGAACTTTGCTACACTTTTGCTAAATGATTTATGACAGAAAGAATGAAAACACAAGAAGAGGATTGTTGGTCTATCCTTGCAACAATGTTTTTGAAATTGCTGATCCTTTGATCAAAAATCCTCCATAGCAGTAAGTGATGTGGATTATTTACTATGGGAATAGTCAGTGAAGGAACAGAAGCAAGCCTGCCTATACCTAAGCTGATGATTAGTCAGGTTAGTGTATATATGGCTGAAATTACAGAATTAGGAGGGACTAAGATACCGAAAAAGCAGTGGAAGACGAAATCTTACAAGCAGAACATGTGGCTATATGAAAATTCGGCATATAGATATGTTTACTTTTGAAACTATATTCCATGAAGAAACAAAAATAAATCAGTTGTCACAGGTAACAAGAACTAATTGCTCCAAGAGGCCAATAATGCTCTAAGAGACTAGCTCCGGAAATACAACAAAATACAACAAAATGGTCACCAGGCACAGAAAGGTCTCAACAAGCATTGGTGACAAGACAAAACCTAGATATATTAAAATGGAGTTAGCAAATATTTCTGTAGAGGTGTGCATAAGGAAATTAAGAGAAAAGGATGTACATCTTTTCTTTTTCTTAATGGAGTGCCAAACTGAATTTATCAGAATTTGAAAAAAAAAATTCAGCCAACAACACTTGACACTTGAAGAAAGCGTAGTAATGAGCAAAAACTCTTGCTCCCAAGACTAACTGAAAAACATTTCAAGGAGGAGCTAACAAGCTGATGCAGCGTAAGTATACATAGTTCAGAACTCATGCGATGCATGAGTAAGCTAGGATGTCTGTACTAGAATATTGTTCTCTTCTGGACCAATTCACATGCAGAATAGTTACAGTTTGAAAAATAATTATTTTCAGGAATAGACTCTAAAGTGTATTTCTGACGTGCTTCAAGGTTTCACTAGACTAAAAAAAAAGGTATTCTGCAGCTTGCTAAAATGCCATTGGTTACTAAGAAAGACAAACGTGGGAAATACTTTGCACATGAGAGCATCTTCATACGACTCTGGTAAAATATATTCACAAACTTTCCATATTGTTTTCAATCTGAGGATTGTTTTAAGAAGAAATAGTATGCATTATGATAACAAATATAAAATTTATCACATCTAATTTACACAAAATATCTACCCTCTGGATAAAACTACATCTTGCCAAATCATGACCAGAACATTGTCTCATCAACTAAGGATTTGTGGTAAGCAACCTGACCTGTCTTCTACTGAAAAAGCAGTAACTGATAAAAAAAAAAAAGCATCTTCGCATCTCTATCAGTTCTCTATCCGATTACTTCACATAATAGTTGCGTATTAAAATTCACAACACTAGACTGAAAACATAAACTATAATTATATTTACTTTTAGTTTTTAGATCATTTGACTGTCTGGAAAACTTGAACCAATATCTAGGTTCAATATTAAATCTATGGTTCATGATGGAAGGTGTTCAAAGCATCATTTTTCTGTGGAAGAAAGTATGAGAGATGACTGAGATTTTTATTTTTATTTTTATTTTTACCTCACAAGAATAATGCTCACCTACTTTTTTTTAATGATATTTTTTCCAGATTTTTTTCCACTTCAGTTTTTTTTTTTTTTTTTTTTTTTTCCCAACTGAAACATTTATATAGACAAAAATTACAAATATACGATACTTTTTACACTATTAGGTCTACAGGTGAATGTAAATGTAAGAATGATGAAGATAACCATTCTTATTAGAAGAAAGCTACAAGAAAGTGATCAATTAGCAGAATTAAATGTATTATGCCACAAAGAAGGTGTGTTTGGAGTGGTGGATAGATGAGGTGACTGTTCTGCTAGCATCTAGAAAACTATGAAAAGCAGTCTTGCTTCTTTGTTTTAGTTCTCAGATCTTAGAGACTCATGTAGGAATTAAAAGCTCTCTCTCATTACTACAAATACATAAGTATGTATGTCAATACCACTAAGTGTATTACGTTTTCATTCAGTATAACTAATAAATAATAGCTAGGACAGATAACCAGCAGCTAAACTAAAGAAAAATAATATTTTTTCTTAAGCAGAATATAATGTGTCAGGAATGAAGTAGCAAGATAGTACAAAAAATAAAATAAAATTAAAAAATAAAAGAAAAAAAGCACATTAAAAATCAATCACTCTCATCTTAAAAGTACCATAACAAGTTTCTTAGGATTCTTCATGATCAAAGATAATGCTGAAAGAAACTCTGCACACTGAAGCAGAAGAACTGAACATCAGTTAGACTGATGATCTTGCAAAAGTGAAATACTTTGAACACCTTTTGTCACTGAAATGTACTCCTGGTGATAATTTAAATCCTGTCCTTGGTCTCCTATATCTGTTTCATTTGACTTTGACACACAGCAATGGCAAAAATTAAAAACTGATCACGTCATTTATGTAGGGGAGAAGGAAAGACTTGAACTTGAAAGCTGCAATTTTCTTTTATACTAATATCATCCCTAAGAGTCAAACAAAATTAGAAGTTTGAAGCAATGACTCAGTCATTGGATCAGAATATATTCTTTTAAGTTATATGAAGTTGTAGGTCTAAAATTTTATGCCACAAGTTTTAAAAAAGCCCATAAAGTCTACGTTCGGCAAAATTTCCTGATACTTGCAGTAGGTATTTTACACTGTGTAGTACTTTGCTTTTGTATCTGGAAAGACCATTGTATTTAACTTCATGAAAATGGCACTCACAGAAATATTCAAAAATACAGGGAGATCTTATAATCTAAGCAGCTATTGGAAATTGCATTAAAATCTTGCTAGCCATACTGTGTCATCTTAAACGTCTGTCATGCGAATATTTAGCAAATTCATTTAACCTTGCTGAAAAATCATTACAACTTTAAAAAAAACCAAAACCATATTGTTAAAGATAAAAATGTCCCAATCACCATCAACTTTATGGTTGAATAAACGAAAGAGGGAGAACTGTTAGTGCAGTTTTCCCCAGAGTAAAACTTGGATTGCCTCTCTATCTGAATCCTTCCACTATAAATATGTTTTAAATGTTCTTTGAGCCACAGTGGATTTTGCTTAAAACTCAAATGCAATCTACAGAACAAGGAAGATGTTCTACTGAGATTTATCAGAAGCTAACAAAAGTAAGTCTGCTTAGTTTTGGGGATGTACCTAACAATAAGACAGAGTTGTCCCAATCAAAAATTGTCTTGAAAAGTTCTGACCTCCTAGGAGGTTACAGTGATTACTCCTTTTATCAGGGATTAAACTTTTGAAGACTGATTGAAATATACAGGTTCAAACTCACTATTCATCATTTAGTACTTCGTTATAGACAGATTTTCAGAAAACATGGAAGATAAAGTATCAACAGCAAAGAAATCTAAAATTAAATATTGTATTTTGTGCCTGTCTACATGCTGTGTGTATATATAAACATTTTAATTATGAAAAGGTGAAGACAGATCAATCAAGAGTATTAGTAATGAACTCTCCCATACCTTCTCTCCAATACAGACATGCATTAGTAACCTGCTACTTACATTTATTCAATATAGGTGCTCCCATCATTGCAGAAGCTTGATTTTTTTTTCTGAGAGGGACACACAACTTTCTGCTATTCAGCAAATTCAGTAAGAGAGATGTAAGGGTTTATGTACATTCAGGACAAAAATACAACAAGAAAACGGTACAACAAAATAAACTGGAATATGTAGTTCACAAAAAAAATCTAATGCCACTAGATTTATGGCCAGACCAGCACTCAAAATACATATAAACTAAATTGTTTTTTGCTGAAACTTCCTCTCCTTTTTGAGTTCATATATACATGTTTAGGAGCCTAAAACAAGTTCCTAAACCAGATGGTGAGAATATTGAAAAAAATACATTCTTTCAGATCAAAGAAAAATAAAATACAACAACCTGGAATTTCAACTGGATGCTGCACTGCAATTCATTTTTTGTCTCATTACTGTGTGAATCTGTGGATCAAGAGGTTCGGTATAAATTACATTCACATTGCATTATTAGAAAGCCAGGATCCAGAATTAAATACATAGTAAGTGAAGACATTTAGACATATTGACAATCTTGAAGAATATGAAAGAACCATATTTCTTGACAAATTCAGATGATGTTTGAGAACTTGAGAGTACCGAAAAGGACAGAACAAAAGGATTACAAGAGTAGCTAGAGTTTTCTTTTCTTAAAATAAGTAAAACGAACAAAGAGTTCTCTAAGTGGCAAAGGAGCTTATACGTTTGTGCAAAATCCAACCTTTAAGTAATAGGAACAGAGAAGATTATCCTTCACATTTACTTTCTTGTTGTTAACAGTTGGGTTTTCCTTATTTTTTCCCTAAAGCAGATTGTACTACCTACTTTTGGAAGACATCACAGAAAAGCTAGACAACTTTGATGTTTCATGGCAACTCCTATTTTAACAGTGGTGTGGTCTCACATATTTTGAACAAAATCTGATTTTGCAGTAATACTTGAAAAATAGGGCTTAATATGAAATGCCAGAGCATGATCCAATTACAACAACAGCTCATCTCAACTAATTTCCCAAAGAAGACTTTCAGACTTATTACTTTATATCAAAGTTCATATGATTTCCTTCTGTAATCTCTGAATCTTTGAAAATAGTCTAGAGGAGTGCATTCTGCTTCACAATAGGTAATATTCACTCCTTCCTATTATGATACCTTCCTTAAAACACATAGGCTTAACCTAGAGCTATTTCTTAGCAAAAGCACTGTCTCTTTTATTCTTGTTATTTGCCTCTTCGTGTTTTCTTTGGACTTTTCCGTTTTGTCAAGAGCCATAAAATGCAATGCAGTTTCTCTGTTTTGTATTCCTCTTTGGCCTCAGTTTTCTAACGTAATAAGCTCCGAGTTTCTAATTTTAGCCATCAGACAATTGGCAGTTTTTTAGTAAAAAATGAATGAATCACCTGCAGGTAGAACTCACTGAACATCTTCTTAAGAGAGCAGACTATATAACGAAGTTCAGTATGCTGTCCATCAGAATAATTTTGATTCTGTTACAGTGAAGGTGAGCATAAAACTATCCCATAGATTAAAGCAAAACATTTACACATTTCTACGGGTTGTTGCCAGTAAATCTTGTTCACTAACAGAAAAGAATGATACTGCAGGAAGAACTAGCAGATGCTGGCAATCACTTTAGCAAGCTGAATAATCTTCAAGGATAACATATCAGATGAGGAAGAATGTTATTGTTTGCCATCTGCTACAAGTTTATTAGTACTTCTACATCTGGTGCCATAGAAAGATCTTTGTGACATGAACACAAAGTGAATTCTGACAGCTTTCTTCTGCTGAAAGGAATTCTGCTGAAGGTGGACATTACAAGCCTTGCCACTGGTCATTTCCCTTAGTCTTTGATGTAAACTATTTAAAAGTTTTTTTAAAAAGAGAACGTAATAGAGGTCACCTCAATGATTAAATAGTAGAGTATAATCAATAAGAACTGAATAATAATCCCACACGGTTGGCATTAAAACTTTCTATTCAATTTAGGCTGGTTTTTGTTTCCAAGTGTCAGGCAGCAAATATCTAAGTTTGAGCAACATTGGTTGTTTTGAAACTGTTTTAAACTGATCAATAATAGAGCGGGGCAGAGAACTGCCCCATCTCAGGCTAAAAATTTGCACACACATTTTGTCAACAAAATACTACTCGTTTAATGTTGTTACTCAGTGGCAGGATTATCTATGTTCCTGGGGATATATTAAAGACATTCAAGGTGTTAACAATTTCACATTCATGACTGATACTGCAGGAGAAAACATTCAACTTCAGTAATCGTGACATGTTGGTAGACCCACATACTAAACTGTACAAGCGTACACGTGGAATAAAGTACTGTCTCTCATTTATTTATTACTTAAAATGATACATCCCTTGCATGCAAGCCAACCTTCTTCAGCAGAGGCAATACATTAATCTGATAGGTTATATGTCTGAGAATGGAGTTTGCAAGGCATACATGTACTTACTTTTGGTGTTGGGCAGGACGCAGTGGAGAGACGAGAGGTGGCCTGGGCACGAGGAGATTCTGAAGGGGTAGTGCTGAGGGAGGCTGTATCACGTGGGAGCACCTGAACACCACGAGAGATGATGGAATCTGGAATCTTAAAAAAAAAGAGAGATGGAATTAATGGTCAAAAACAAACACTTTAATTTAAATCTTATTCAAAATCTTTTTTCAAAAACTTTTTGGAATACCTCATTTCTCAGTTTGCACACTTTCCTATATGCAGTGCTGGCAGTGGTAACAGTATGTTCTCATAACTTCAGTAACAAACCCCTCGCAAATACCTAAGATCATGCTTCAACTGAAGTAACATAGAATGCACTATTGGTCCTGAAGAACTTTGAATCAGATATACTACAATATATAAAAGGAAATAACAAGAAAATAATGCTTTTCTTCCTAAGACTCAAACTCAACCCTTTCAAACCCTACAATGACCGGTTGTGACTTCTACCATAACATCAATGGAGGCAGACTTTTCATTCTCTATCTAGGGGTTAATATTCCAAACAGAAACCCAATTATTAGCAATGACTGATCTCCTCTGAAGAAATGTCATGCAGTGAGTAAATACTCTTAATTCCATGTACTAAAGACTTCATTTCAGGTACAGAAATTCTTCATGTAAACTTATGTGTTGGCAAAAGCAGCAGGCCTCTCTGAAGGAAGTACAGGCAAAAACACTAGAAAACAGCATCCAAAGCCATTGCCTGTGTTTAAAATGCATTCTGAAAGGGAAAAGAAATCAATCTTTTGTTTTCACAAAATAATACACTTAATTTTGCTTCCACTAGAAGGCCAGATATTTCTAGGACAGAGTTCTAGAGTCAGATCCTTTAGCTGGTTTTATTAAGCCTCTTAATTAAATGAAGTCACATCAACTTAAAACAATGAGAAAGCGGTCTTATGTTTGGTAATAAAAGTAAATACATCAGTATGTTTTTTAAATCTTCTGTCTCTTCTGTTCAGTTTTATCACTAGTTCCAAAGAAAAGAGGTACAGGACTGCATTTAAGAATGAAGTTTTTCTCATCTTTAACACAGTGAATCTTAGAAAGTCTCTTGCTTTTTATTACTGCAGTATGTGGGCCCTGTCATGCAGACATCACACCAGATTTAAAATGGATTAGATTGTCAGTTGAACATGATTCAAAGGTTTTTTTTTATTCTTTTGTGTAAAATGCTAAGACATACAAATGATAAATACCTCATATAGGAGAACTGATCTCTAACATTAGTTCTGCACAAAAAATTCAGCAAGCAGATATTCTGCTATAAAACACTCTACAGAGTTTTATTCTGATTTTGCTTTCAAGATTTTAACCTCTTTATTTTTCAGAGGTAGCACTTGTAACATCAGATTGTTCTTACAGTTTAATTTTCTATTACAACATTTAAGAAAATGTAGAAAAATTAACTCCAAATTCAGATCTTTGAATCTGAATATACAGACGTATTTTAAGAGCTCATTAAGAAATTATTAGCTTAGCCTGATGTTCAAGTTCTGAAAGAACCACCTGAAATATGTTTGGGGGACATGGCAGTAGTGCATAATAAAAAGAAAGGAAGAAATGAAGCTCCAGTGACAAGCCAAACCACCAGCTTTAATCATTTCTAGCCAGGATGTCCAGCATTCTTTTTTTTTTTTTTTTTTTTTTTTTTTTTTTTTTTTTTCTGCAGCTGGCCTGAATTTAGGCATTTCTGAGCATTTTTGCCTAGTAAGGCTTTAGGACAAATAGAAGCCACTGGGAAATACCTCCTTCCAGGATTTCTTGTCACAGAGGTCATCCCAAATTACAGAGGTGTGGAGACAAAGCAGGGATGGTACTGAAAGAGGAGGAAAATTAAATGGATATGTATTCCCAGGAACAAAATGGGATGTTCTTAATGGTCTGCCAATTTTGCATATTAAGTGACATACCAAAGCTGTTACAGTTGGGAAAGTTATAGCATCTTTGAAACCTATTTCAGGAACTTGCTCAGACCTTGGCAACACTTAAAAACAGACTAATTGTCTTCCTTCAGTAACAAGACTGATATTACACTAATGTAAAATTTAATGGAATGTTATTTGTCTACAAATGTGATACTCATGCCCCTGTCCTTTTTCGGGCTGGTGTCAAGTAGATGTTCATGTTGTATTCCATGCCTGCGTTAGGAATAAAGTATTAAGTCCCAATTTATTTTGCAAATGCCACAAGCTTTAACCCAAGCTTTTGAAAGCAGCTGAATCCTCAGAGTCTATGTTAGGATATTAAGGCAGCTTTGTTGCACTGTTCCTGTGCAGTTGAAATGACCAGTCTTAGGGCACACATCACTAAATACTGCTTTTTTATCTCATTTTTCTCCCTCATCTTCCTTCCTTCTGTAAAAACAACTACATCTAACTTGGCAACCTTGACTTAGAGATACTGAGTTATACCTAGTGGACCGTATTTCACCTAAACCCTCCTCCATACGTTAGACTTTCTCATGTTTAAAATTTAATTTGTATGGAAACAGATTCTGTTCTCAGTGTATCACCAACTGCCTGCTTTCTGCTCTACTGCTGTGTTTCTAGATTGACAGTATTTTTTGCCAATTTCTGTTAGTATATAAAAAAATTTCTTCAGAGGATCTCTCAGTGCTAAGTAACTCGTACTGCAATTTCCACTATGAATTAAGAAGCCAATAGTGTTTCTCTTCACTCTAGAAGATTATTCTGGGGATATTTTCCTCTCCAGAAACAGTACCTAACTGGCCTCTACTTGGAGTATTCTGATTTGCAAATGGGATCTTGGACATGTAGTATAAGTAGAGGAAAGAGGGAACAAGGATATTTATTCTGGTCAGGCAGAGAATATTGTTTGTATTCAGAGGCACCATCCCCTTCTATTCTCCTTTTCTCTTGCAAATCTATCCTTAAAATGTTAAATATGCAAAAGGGCTGACATCTCTAAATTATATATTGGCAAAGCTCCAGCACCAGCTACAAATTTTTATGCTTCCTTTTAAACTCCGTATTTTAGCAAAAAAGAAAAAAATGATAAAGGCATAAATCAAAGAAGGAATAATAAAAGAAGGAAGAGTTTTAACTCTTCAAACAATAAACCTTTTCTTTATCCTCTCCTGATAAAAAGCTGCATGCATCTTGATACAGTTGGGTACTGGCCCACTACATCTCTTATACGCTCTAGCATCCCTCAGTAGAAACACAATATTGCTTTTACAAATGACACCACGATCCAATTCTCCCTGGAGTTTACTCTGGTCACTCTAGAATATTGAGAAATTACTTATTGTCTCATTTCCTTCAGGCACGTAGCTCTTGTTTTTTTTATACCCACATATCCTTCAATCACCACTTCTAAAACTTTATCTGGTATCAACTTTTTCAGAATAACAAGAAAATAAACCATGACTGAGGCAATTTCAGTCTCCAATGAATTGCACGTGGAGTAACAATTTTCACCTGTGAAAAAAATAAAATTTAGCTAAAATCTCAACCAGGACACTCAGCAAAGGAAGCTGAAGATAAAGGGAAAATGTGATTACAGACATTTATTTTCAATGTGGATTATTCCCTAATCAGTATTTTTACCAAAAATACAGTTGCCATAAAAAAATCTCTATATAAAGCCTATCTAGAACCTATCTAAATTTCAGCTTGTAAGCTTTCACAGACATAAAATCTCACAGAGATATTTAGGCTGGCATACAGTTACAAATTTTGCTCCTAAGAGATTCACTTCTCCAATGTGACAGCAGAATGTATTTTATAGCTAAAATCAGTATCAAGATTCTCTTTAAACCACCATAACCTGCTGATTTCAAAGAAGGTACTAATACATAGAGTGCATCTACATAAATATATGAAAAATAAAATGCATACATACTGTTCATTAAGTGAAAGAGACAACAGAATGTTACTGGTATTTTTATGCATACATATTACATGAGAAGCGGGAATTAGTTTACTCACATTTAGTAATTTTTCCTTTAAAAATAAATTTAGGTAATGTGTATCTCTAGTCAAGACAGCTTTTTGTTAATCTTGTTAAGGAGGTTTGTCAGCCTAAGAGATTTTTTGAGTTTTCTGGAGCCTGAAAATCTGCAATAAGGAAGGGCAGAAGTATCATTGTGCTTTTCAACATTTTTTTTCAACAATTATTATTACACACTCTGAGCATGTATAATTGTCTCCCTATTTTTTTTTCCATTTGTTTCCCACTTTCTAACAAATTTATCGGGGGTAGATACTTCAAAACTCTAAATGGGGTAAAATAAAACCAAAGTTCGGTGAAAATAGTTTCTATCTACAGCTAGTTGGAGTTGAAAAACTGTTGTAACATACTGACAGAAAGAAAGGAATGAGAAATGGTGGACAGAGAAAGATATCCACCCTATCTGTCAGTCATTACTTCTAAAATTTTATCTTTTACCACCTTTTCCACCAGTATTTTCAAATTGGTCTAAATACTTGTGTTCTGAGCTTAGAGAACTACAAGTTGACCAGAAGGGGAAAAAGGAAAAGATACGAGCTCTCCTCTTTTGCCCAGTACTTGAATAAAGATTGACAGTGCTGGCAAGGTACTAAGAAAATAAGCTGTATATGCTAAAGTGATTGTTATACAAAAGTAAAAACATCTTAAAAGCACAGAAAAAGAAACAACCTTCTGAAGAACTAGCCACTTCCTGCTCTGAGTATGAAGATCTAATTTGGATAATAGTACGGAACGAACTGGTCCAACAGCACAAGCTTTTCAAGGCAAACCGTCTTCCTCAGGTTTCTCTAGCCCACAATTATGAATATGGTATGAATTCTTGATGATACTAGAGCAATTACTCTATCTTGATTTAAGCTTAGACTAAATCTTTGGGAGATGGAAAATAATGTATAGTATTTTATTAGAGCTTGAGTTACAACTTTTGGGTTATAATATCAGGATAAAGTCCAACAAAAAGCTAGAGGTATCTTAAGTAATTTCTACCACTCATTGAAGTAGTTGCTTACTATTCACTAAAATTCAGTTATTTATAACAAGAGCTCACTGTATACTGACTCAAGTCTTTTATGCTGTTTTTGAGAAATTCTACTTCTAAACAGAATACAAGGATAAAGGAGAAACTGTAAGTGACGTTCATCAAGAGATGAACAGCCAGTACCAATGTTGTATTATATTGCCAAACAAGCTATTGAGAGAAAAAAGCAAAGCAAACCAAAGGGAAAAAGTTACCAAAACTTCATAGCTCTAAAACAGCAGTTTCAGGAGACTATTTTAATTACATTTGATAATTGAGTATATTAGATTATAAAGTTGATGACTAAACAGAAACAAAGGCTGTATAGCAATGATTATCTCAGCAGCAAAATTATTCCAACTGTCACAATGCGTATATTAATCCTGGTTAGCTCTGCACCTTAATATTCTCTGAAGCATGTTCTCTAAAAGACAGCACTGATGTGTATGTGTTAGAATAAAATAAATAACACTGTCTATTCGCACAGAAGAATAGGAGGCAGGCAGTGTATTTTTAGCTACTGTTAGTGCAAAAGCCTCTTGGAAGTGCATCTTACCGGTTCTCCTGCACTTCCTGCTGCGTGATGGCAATAACTGATGAGACCAGGAATGGGCTGTTCACCTTTTGCCATGATAACTGCTGAACTGGTGTAGGATGGATGCTTCTAATGCATAACACATAACAGCTATGAATACATTGACAGGAAAACATGAGGCTATACAAGCAAATGACTGAAAGGGAATGAAGTGAAAACAAGTGTGATGCTGAAATGCCAAGCTCACGTGAACACAAATAGTTTAGATCTCAGGTATTTTCTGCCTTAAAAATTGCACAGATTACTTGTCTTTGCCTATATTAAAAGAAATTAACAAATTTAAAATTTGCATTAATAAAAATTGAAACTTGCAAGTGATAATTACCTTAATTCATCCCTGTAAAGACATATGTAATCAGGATTTTCTATAAATGAGATCTCCAGCTGCAGCTGTCTTAGAAATGTCAAGATGTATCAGACCTGAATTCACATTTCTGGAGTTGCAATGTTGTTGCTTTCGTTTATTAGTTGTTTATTAGCATTTTGAGTTACTTAGAATTTCAAGTCCCATAAGAGGAAATAAAAGTACAGCTTGCGAAGCAAATATAGAACAAATTAATTTGGAAGAAAAACTTTCCAAAAACACATTGTCTTTCTAGCTGAAAACTCAAGGCATAAAAAATGTAAATATCTACATATTGCTACAAATTATCTGTTCTTTGGAAAAAAAAAAATAATTTTAACCAGAATAATTTGCAAGTGTTATCTAATTTTTTTCTTTTGTAGTCTCAAACTTATTATTTTCTTTTGAGTAATGTTGATCTACAATTACTGTTACAGCGAGGCTGTAAAGATGTCATGGTATTTAATTTGTGGCAGAATTACACAGACATGCACATTGGAATGCAGTGGACTGGATAGCTTATTACTTAACCTACTACTTAGTTGTACTTTTTATCAGTGCTTTTAAAAAACAACACTGTCATTTCAAAATGGAAAATATAGTTTAGAAAATCTTACTGTAATTCTTTAATTCCTTGCCACTTACTGAACTTTGCACATTCATGTGTGAACCTTTTGAATTCAAAAAAAAAAAAAAAAACCACTAAAAATAATCTGTCATATCAGAATGGTATCATTAAAATGCATGTTATCAACAAACTAATGAACAATGCAACTTCCATTTAAACTTGTGACCACCTTCTGAAACGGGATTCATATATTTTTAGAGGGTTATATTTCTACGAAATGTATCTAAAATAAATCTGTTTGAGCATAATAGCATCAGTGTATAGTCTTAGCATGCAAATGAATATTGGTGGAAAGTACCTGAGATAGAAACTGAAGGGTCTTCTCTGGAAACAAGCCAGACTCACCTTAGCTGCAATGGCTGCTGCAGTTATATGTGAAGAGGAACTGTCCTCTGTTGATGCAACTCCACTATCCTTCTTCTCTTCCTCCTCTTCCTCACACTGTACTCCTTTGTCTTCTGTCTGCTTGTGAGGGCTGGTGGTTGGAGGAGGCGAAAGAGGAGGTGGTGGTGAAGGTAGATCTTCTAGTTCATCATGCACCTCCTTTACTTTTACAATGGCATCCCGCAAAAGATCAATGGCGTGAGGTAGGGCTGGCAGTATAAATTGAAAGCATTCCTAGGCACAACAAGAAGAGAAACCACTATGAGAAGTTACTGCAGAAGTAAATAGGGATTTTCCAGATTTGCTCCCAACGGATATTTGGGATTTAGATGCATCTTTTCACCTGATCATTAAATAAAACTCTAAATGGGCAATTGCAATTGTTCAGAGGGAAAAAAAAAATCAAATTAAAACCAAACCAAAACAAAAAAATAAACCGAAAAACAAAACAAAACAAACAAACAAACCCAACCCAACCCAAACAAACAAAAACAAACCAACCAACCAAAAATAGAGCCAGAACTGGGAACTATGAAATATATTTAATAATTTTTTTGTGCAAATATAGTAAGTTGTACAACAGTTAGAGCTACTGTAATTAAACTCATATAGGATTAAAACTTAGGAAAATGAGTTAAAATGTTCATGAATACATAATACAGAAATGAGTTCATAGCAGTTTGCAGAATGCTACAAAAATGCAGAATTAAAAAAACATTAACTTTATCCCTGCAGGGTTATTAGCCTCAAATCATTTCTATTATGATCTTTCACAATTAGAGAACATTTCATAATGGTTTCCATAATTATACTTTTATATAATGTTATATATTTTTTTATTTGTGGACTTATCCTGTAGAATGTGACAATTAAAAACTATACTGATGTAATTATAATTTTATATAACAAAAAAAATCATCACACGATATAAAACTCTCCTTTCTCTACCATCTTAAAAACAATTATAAACTTTGTTTTATTTTAGATGCCTGCAGAGTGCAAAAACACAGACACAGTGTAACTGTTCTTGTTCCATAATGGGAGTACACATTTCTAGCTACCTCTGATGCTCAAGCATACTAGTATTACATTGAATCAAGAATCATTCATGTTGCAAGGAACCTTAAGATGCCATGAAAATACTGAATTCAGATGGGTTGCTCCAGGATGCATTCAGTCAACTCTTGAAAAAATCGAAGACTTGCCGAGGCGATCGGCTCCGGGGCAGACGCGCTCTGCAGCGGGGCAGGGGATCGGGACAGGCAGGGCTCTTTTCCCGGCATCGAGGCCCCTCGAGGCAGCCGAGGGAGCCGCCACGAGCCGGCAGCCCTGTGAGGGACGTGACGAGGCGGAGGCGGAGCCAGCAGCGCCCCCTCCCGGCCGCTCCAAGGCAGCCCCTGGGGAGCGCGAGCGACCAGGACGGGCAAACAGGGCGGGGCGCGGCAGTTGGCGCAGGCAGCGCGAGCAGGGAGGGCAGGGCGATCCCGCCCACAAGAACACCTCCCCTAACGGCTGTCTGGCACTCGCTGGGCCGCCGTGGTCCTCGCGCCAGAAAGGCTGTAGGCACCCAGGCAGACTGCCCGCTCCAAAATGCGGCAGTTCGGGTCTCTGGGTGCAGGGAGTGCCAGAGCCTGCTGCTGCCGTCTGAAGGAGGCAGAGACACCGTGTGCGTGAGGTGCGAGCAGGTGGACGACCCGGTCCGCCTGGTGGCAGAGCTCAAGGAGGAGGTGGAGAGGTTGAGGGCCATCAGGGAGTGCGAGCGGGAGATAGACTGGTGGAGCAACTCCCTGCAAGGCCCAAAGGAGAGGCTCCGGAGTGAGACTCCCCACATGGGGGTGGACCCCCTGCCTGGTTGCTGTCGGGCAGAGGGAGGAGACCTAGGAGTTCAAGGGGAATGAAGACAGGTCCCTGCTCCAAGATGCAGGAAACGCCCCCCCCCCTCCACCTGCCCAGGTGCCCTTACGCAACAGGTTTGAGGCTCTGGAGCTCGGGGGAGCAGTGGACGAAGGTGTGGAAGGAAGTTTACCCAGGAAGCCTAGGGCGAGGAAGTCTGCTTCAAGCCTCAGGACTGCTCCCACCAAAAAGGAAAGGAGGGTGATTGTTGTGGGCGACTCCCTTCTCAGGGGAACAGAGGGCCCTATCTGTCAGCCTGACCCTACCTGTAGGGAAGTCTGCTGCCTCCCTGGGGCCGGGGTCAGGCGGCCAAGAAGGCTAACAGCATCCTGGCTTGCATAAGAAACAGCGTGGCCAGCAGGTCCAGGGATGTGATTGTCCCCCTGTACTCGGCTCTGGTGAGGCCACACCTCGAGTACTGTGTTCAGTTTTGGGCCCCTCACTACCAGAAGGATATGGAGGTGCTTGACCAAGTCCAGAGAAGGGCTATGAAGCTGGTGAAAGGTCTGGAGAAGAAGTCTTATGAGGAGCGGCTGAGGGAGCTGGGACTCTTTAGCCTGGAGAAGAGGAGGCTCAGGGGCGACCTTATCGCGCTCTACAGGTACCTGAAAGGAGGCTGTAGCGAGGTGGCGGTTGGTCTGTTCTCCCATGTGCCTGGTGACAGGACGAGGGGGAATGGGCTAAAGTTGCGCCAGGGGAGGTTTAGGTGGGATATTAGGAAGAACTTCTTTACAGAAAGGGTTGTTAGGCACTGGAATAGGCTGCCCAGGGACGTGGTTGAGTCCCCATCCCTGGAGGTCTTTAAAAGATGTTTAGATGTAGAGCTTAGGGATATGGTTTAGGGGATGACTTGTTAGTGTTAGGTCAGAGGTTAGACTTGTTAGGTCTTGTAGGTCTCTTCCAGCCTAGACTTTTTGTGATTCTGTGAAGAACAGAGACTCCACAACCTTTCTGGCCAACCTGTTCTAATGCTTAATTATCCTCCGGTGATTTTTTCTTGATCTTTTTATACATTTGGAATCTCCCCTTCTTCAATCTATGACTATTGCCTCTTATTCTCCTCCCCAGAACCTCAAGTAAAGAGTTTTCTTCATGTAATTTCTGCAGACTGCACATATACATTAAATTACTGCAAAAAGGTTGGAAGGTCACAGCAATTAATTGCCATGGCAGTGCAGTTAGGGAACATACAAGTTGCCAGAGGAAGCTGACATTATTATTTTTGTTGAATTTCATTTTTGGTTTTGTTTGAACTATAAGGAAGACTTGTCAAATTGTAATCCAAGATTTTAGAGTGACAAGAAAATAAATAATGCTAAACATTTTGTAAGCAGATATTCTAATAAGTATTTTCAATAAATAAGAATTATTTTGCAAACAAACCACCCATTAGAGATTATTAGAATTTATATAAGCCACTTCGTAAGTCAAAAACATGACTCATAAACGCTCTATTTCCTTAAAGCTTCTACATAAGAACCCATCTTTTAATCACACCTTTAATAATGAAAAGTCAGACTACTTCACAGATCTATGAATTCTTTAAACATTCAACTTCTCACTCTGAAGAACTAGAGTAAGCTGGATGAGCATAATATGCTGTATATAATGAATATATATTAAAAAATTATTTGTAAATGTAATAAATATAACCTCTAATGTAACTGTGAAGCTCAGAGCTATTGAGCCTCCAGAGTATTATTTTTAAAATGGTTTAAAACACTGAGGTATACAACCATCATTACTTCAGTGAAAAAGCAGACCTCAAGCAACTGGTAAATGAGCACAACAATCTGTGAACTGACTAAAAATAATGAAAATGTACATCAATTATTTACTCATTAGCAAGTATGTTCCCCACTCCTACCAGTGAAATAACGCCTTGTTGGCTTAACTGTTGATAAATTGGTTCCCAAGAAGTATTCTAAAAGCTCATGCTATTTCTAACACTCATTGTTTTAAGCAATTGTTAATACAATTATGTAAATTGCCATAGACCCAATGATTTCAATGAGTGGTAATTTCATACTTTGCCCCTTCTCACAGCATTAAATAGCTTTTTTAAGGCCTAGAATGAAATGAAACAGACTAGAACAACACAAAAATGGAAGTATTCTACAAATGTGTGTTCAGTGGGACATGCCGCACAAGTTCCCTGGAGAACACATGATTGGCATCGCCTGCATCTTCCAGAGCAGCATTGCAAAGAATGCTCCCGATTCTAGCACGCAACTGAGCACAGAGCTGCTCTGAAGTCAAGCAGAAATGCCTCGTGTCTCTGGTGACTGCAAAGACTTAGGGCTACAGCTACAAATGATGAATTTAGAACACCAACAAATTTGGCTGCTTTGGATGACAAGTCTTTTTCCTCGCTGTTGTGCTATGCTAGCCTTAAAAATCAAGAGCCTACCAAAATGTTTTGTTTAATTAGCTACTAGAAGTATAGGTAGGAATGGTTACGTTAATATGACCAGTTCAGACTTCATGAGTGTTTTCTTTTTTATGAGACAGAGTTCATTAGTCAGAAATGACTTGACTTATTTACAAGATTAAAACTTACATTGACAATTTAAAATTTGACTCCCTGATTTTGTTCCACCTTTGTGATTTCCAGTAACAAATAGTTTGAGTTGGACATTCCCTGATGATTTCTTTCCTTTGTAAGGCTTAGACTCCTTCTAAGTTTATATGCAGATGTTCTAATCATACCTAAGCTTCAACTGAGGTTACCGCAGTGGTCTTCTTCCTTCTACTTCAATTACAACATTGGTTTTGACCTAAGTAGACATGCCTATCCTTTTAGTAAGTGAAATCTGCACTTGCCACTCAAAAAAAGAGAGAAACTTATACAGCAAGAGGGAATGAGTTGTATGCATTCAGATCAGATTGCTCTGGTCTTCAACTCTTTCCATTTTAATGGAAACTAATACTGTATTGTGTCCATTTTTGAGATGGACACATCTGTTGTCTTTTTCTATTAATATTTAGTGTTTTATTAATTAAATATGTATAGTGATGCAACTTCACAGCTTTATATAAGCTTCTTACATAATTATATTAATACGACGGAAAGGAAATTTGCAAGTAAGAAAAGAGAAATGAGACAAATACCTGGTAACAACCTGTCCTATTTGGTTCTTGAGATCCAGCCTGCTACAGAACCATTTTCTATACTATGCATCTTAAAAATCCTTGATGAAACCTCCTATTTTTAAGATGTTTTATATTAAAATAAATTGTGACAGAAGAGATTATCATCATGACAGGAACAAATAAATCAACAGTTTATAAAAATCTTGCTTACATAACAAGATCATACAGCTTTTTTTTTTTTTCTCTAGCAGAATTATCTCTTTTATTAATTACTTATATATTGAACTATTGCTAAAATACTTATTACTGTATTTCATTCCTTTTCCTCCTTCTCCTTTTACAATTTACCTATCTTTACAGTCTGAGTGCCTCAGGACACAAAATGACATTTTGTTCTCTACCTAGCATGTTAGGAGTCTACTGAACACTACAAAAATCAGAGATTGCAAGCTATTTCATCTCTTTCACAATTTTCAATAAAAGATGTACAGACTTCAGAAAAAAAGTATAGACTTCTTACCAGTGCACCAGTTCTCTAAGATGTGGGATCCATTGCTATGTTCATAGATATGTCTTCTGACTAATAACTGGAAGACTTTCAAGTAGGTATACTCCTACACCACAATCCTCCATGCTTGGTACATGTTTTGAAGGCAGTTTAAGGTAGGTCTTTTTTTTTTTTTTTTTTTTTGTGTGTGTGTGTGTGTGTGTGTGTGTTTTTTTTTTTTTTTCAATTATAGAATCTCATCAGATTTCCTAAAAAGACTCTAAGTAACCATAGAATCAAAGAAGGATTACTGAGTCCCTAAACAGAAACTTGTAGGCAATGTATCTGAAAACCTGTAGTGACTGGTTGAGATAACAGTATTCAAAATGTTTCCTCTTCAACTTCCAGGTGAGAGTCCCTGTAAACATGCTTTATATTTCTCTAAACAAAAGTCTTTCGAGCAACAGCAACTTCAGGGCTGTGCTGCCAAACAGCACATCAGTACCGTGTCCCCTCTGTGATTGGGCAGTGAATGGCTCAGAAGACATCGATAAACTACCTGGTAATGCATTTGTTAGATGTCAGAGGTGAAGACATTTTTCAACAAGGTCACTGACTTATACTGAGCCCTGGAGAATCATTCTCATGATTGATAGGGGAATCTACCTTAGCAGGTTTGTATCAGGCTCTATAGCCCACTATCCAGCTTAGCAGGGTATATGTAGAGAAGGCTGTCTTTCTGGATCCATCAGCCAGCTATGCAGACAGAAAGACCACAGGAAAGATTGAACCTTACTAACACACTAAGAGTCTTCCTGATGTTTAATTGTGAAGAACTGTCTTACTAGTGCTCCTAGAAGCATTATGGTTCAGAGAAAGGCAATTTTCTCTCTCAATTAGGAGGAAATACAGTAACCACTCATGGTAGATATTCAGGCATATCCCTGGAATAGCTTTTCTAAAATTCTAAAATTCTAAAATAATGTTGCCCTAATGTGAGGGGACCTATCTGGAAGGAGTTTAAAAGGTAAATCAAAGATTATTTGACCACTAAGGTGATCATCACCACAAGGGTGAGAATTCTTTCAGGAAAAGCAAGTCTGAAGCTTAGTTTCTAAACTTGAGAAGATGGTTTGGAAATAAGCATCATAAACATACACGCTGACACGTATCCTAAAAGTATTAGGCCAGACTTCATGGTTGTCAGGCTGGGTGAAATTTAGGCACTGAATCAGGTTTTATTTTAACTGAATTCTCTCTAAGAGAAGAAAGATTGCTGCTACCGAGACTGATGCAATTCAAGTGAACACTGACTTTTCAATAATAGCCTTGAAAGGCTTTTGAAAAGTTGGAGAATGGTTACGGATGTGGAAGGAACTGTTGTTTAGCTGCATTTTTTGCAATGGGTTATGCAGGAACAGATGCAAGATACACTGAAAGCACTTCAAATGCTCCACTGTGTCAGATATGGTCTATACATTACCCCCCACCTCTGATCTCCAGCTGTGCACCATGGCTGTATCTTGACAGTATGTTTATCATCCCCCTACATTCCCTGATTTCCTACATCACAAAGTACCTAATACAGTATGTGGACATTCACCCTTAACTCTAGTTACTCTCCTTCAGGATGACTAGCACAATGACTGCCAGCACCTTGATAAAGATCTCCTGAACTGTCAAAAGAACAAATGGCAGATTTTTGCATTGACACAAGCCCTCGCTCAATATGAAGCATAAATATTTCCTGTTAGACAACCGTTTGGCAATGAATAAATGGGCAGCAGGAAAATCAAGAGGTATGAATGAGTTTTATTGAATAGCTGAGATGGCAATGGCTAGAATTTGCATTCTGTACTTGAACTTACTGATATAAATTCTTTATTCCTTTCAAAAGCAAAATAAATTTCCACCCTTTTTTTCTACTCTTGCCATTCTTTTCTTCTTCATACTAAAACAAACTTACTGTAGTACCTTGATCCTCTCCGGTACAGGGAAACATTTTATGGTTCCCAGTGACAAGAAATATTTTTATTTCCTAACATAGCAAAGCTGAATGACAGTAATCCTAGAAAAGCGGCTTGGAGGGTGGAAAGACAGATGCTGGCTAGTGTTGGCAACCAAGCATCTGAAAGACTTATAGGTATAATGGATAAAAGGGAGATAGTCTCTTCCCTGAAGAAGAGAAGAAAGCACTTAAATGAAAAGGAGGTACTATTCATGCATACAGATCACAGATCCTGTGTGCATCTACGTAAGACAGTGGTGTGATGCTGATGGTTAAGTTGCAGAGCCATTGCTACAGAATGCCATTTGAGGATGGCACACCTGACATCAGCTGTCTGTTAACAACATTTAAGCTGGGATTAGACAATCAGAGGGCAAAAGCAAAGAAGCTGTACAATTGAGAAATCAGTGTTCATAGGGAATTTAATCAAATGGTTAGCTTTACCTTGAAGTCTTTTAAGGTATGTACTTCATAACATTCCATACACTAAGAATACAGGAAAACAAGGGTGATAGGTCCTTTGCATGCACTGGAAAAGATAGAATCTTTCCCATTTCAAATGCAAGTACATACGTATACCAGGCACATTTGAGTAGGCAATCCTTCAGACACAAAGACACATAAGATGCAGTTGATATTGTCTGCTTTGATTTGTCACCTGTACATTTTTCTGATTTGTTATAGTAATGCTTTTTCAATAGCAATATATAAGAATAGCATCAATAAGTACTTATAAATCTGTAAAGCAAAGGAGGAATCTCAGACTATAACACATGTATATGATTGATACAAAGCAGTCAAAAAGTAAGCATGAACAAAAAAATAAAGCCTAACTTCTCTGTCCAAACTGAACAAAACATAGGAAGAAAACTATGAAGGGTGTGAAGTCTGACACACATATCCAAAACATTAAAAAATCCTCATACACTTAAAAATGATGTTCCTTTTTTTCCCCTCTTGCTGACCAAAACAGGGAATATTCTTTTTACTCCAGCAAGTTCTACCATACACTAGGCCTTTTTCTTCTGTGCAAAAAAGAATGCTTTCTTGGGAGCTGTAGCAAACACAGGGATCAGGAATAGGCTGACTAGAAAAGAAGGAGAAGTGTAAGAGAACATTAAACTATTCATTACGACTGCCTGATACAATGAAGTACTCTCTTATACTAAAAGTAATTTTGTCCTGGTCGCACAGTACTTTCAATTAGATCAGTACTGTTTTGTCCCTGACCAAGAGAGATGGTGTGTTAGTGAATATGCATTTCAGTTAACTTCTGTAAAACTTGTAGTAGGTACTTTCTACCATTCAGAACAATGAGAGGTACTTATCATCAGTCCTCAGTAGCAGATCAGTAAGAACACTTCTTACCTGTGACCCTTTCTTGCTACCTGGCAGATTAATTATGAGAGTTTTCCCTCTGATTCCACACACAGGTCTGAAAAGAAAGAAACCCAGAGTGAATTTTTTTGCATGGAAATTTCTCCACTGTAGAAAGAAGAAGAAAATATTTAAGATAAATTCTGTTATTTACCAGAATTTGTCAAATCAATTTCTAACATCTAAAAATATTTGCTGATTGTGTTCTCATGAAACAGCTCAGGAGAAGCTGAAACAGCATCAGACAAGACTGACAAATTCTAACATTTATATGATAGTGTAAACACCAGAGGGGTTTCCATATTTTTTTTTTTTAGTTCTGTGTGTCTCCCTTAATTCTATTGTTTACTTGCATCAAATACATTCTTTGATATAGTCACTCTTTGCTCAAACTTGGGGTTCCTTTGTAACATAATTGAGGGTATCAAGCACTATTTCACTGGATAGGTAAAAAATACTAAGTCATGCTAGTATGCTGGTTGCATTAATTCAAATGCCTTTTTTTTTCTTTTTTATTTTTTTTTCCTTTTCTTTTTTTTTTTTCTTTTTAAGATACCACATAAGAAAAGCACAGAAGGAAGTAATTTTCAACTGAAAATTGCACTTATGCAATTCGAATCTAATTCTTCCCAAGACTCTGTCCTAACTCCAGAAAACAAACAAACAAACAAACAAAAACTATCAAAGATGAAGATTTTATTTTACTTTGTGTCTTTAGGGATTTTCTTTGGTCTTGATGCAGGGCTGAACTTAAACAATCAAGGACTGAATGAGGTTTCTCTCATCCTTTCTATCATTTAGAGTTTGCCTGTTCTTCCTTTTAGCTACATATTTCTTTCAAAAAACAAAACAAAACAACCCAGATTTTGTCTGGAGGAAGAGCAGAGCGCATCTTGCTTTTCTCCACTGTTTACCAAACTAGTGGTAAAAAAAAAAAACAGGGCTAGGATATAAAGCTAAGAAAAAATGAAAGGACAAAACCAAACCACAAAGATACAGAAGCTATGCTGAGAGAAACTGTAACAGTCTCTTTATCTAAAAACATGAGCTATTAATGATGACAGAATAGAAAAAAAAAGAGTATTACCAAAATTTCAGAGTAGCCAATTTCCCTGGATTTCTTCTTATACAAGTAATTCCTAGTGATTATTATCATTTATTGGTAGCATGGCATTTTGTAGCAGGATAGCAAGGATTCTAGCGACAGCTGTCATAACGCTTACAATTAAACAGCACAGAGATGATTTTTCTGCCACAAAATGAACCTCTGGTATCATAGTCAAACCAACCTAAAGAGAAGTCTTATTTTCAACTGTCAGCTTGAATATTGCCTGACTCCAAGCCTCTGTTCCCCTGTACACGCTTCTTACACATTATACAGCCTAAGTTAAGAAAGAATTCCAGGTCACTGAATGTAACTCTACCGCAAAACACAGATGAGGAACTCGAGTTAAAAAAAATGTGTTCATTTACATTTATTGCAGTAGTCAAACTACACTTTATGACAGACTCAAAATAAGGGAAACAGGAAATATCCACTGAGGAATTACAGTGATGTCTAGTGGCTTAAGACAGAAATGGGGCTGCCAATGATTTCTCATGACAGCATGCAAAAGTAAGTAAAAATACTTAAGAACTGCATGGCTTGCAAAAAATAGCGTGCACTCAACAACACAGAAACACACCAAGGGTGTGTGCGTTCTGGGTCATGTGAGAGATAAATTAATGATCTTCCTCAAAATAGGGAACAATTGAGAGAGATGCTGTGGATCCCCTGTTATCCTCAGCCTCGTGGTGCATTGGACAGAAATCATAAGAAAATTCTGAGAAGTCTTAGAAAAAAAAAGAATATGAATAGAAGCAAAGGACCTGTAGGAAAAACAAAATAACAGAGAAAGACTGGAAAAATGGATGTGGGAAGAAAATACAGATCTAATGCAGAGACAGAGGAGAGGAACATGATCTCATTGGGAAAAAAAAAAAAGAAAAATCTCACTGGGGAGAAGTTTTGATGGGCAAGGGGTACTGAGGCTTTTTAAAGACTGCAACGGCACAGTTGACTTGGGTAAGAAATTGTGTGAAGAGATTTAATGCAGGACAAGAACAGTTGGGAGGTCACAGAGAAAGAGGAAATACTCTTGTCTATGACCCTCCAAGATACTCCCTGATGGAAGTCGGGCCAGAATTCCAGTTATATGTGTCAGAGACACTTCATTTGTCACTAAGTATCTGTGAATCAAGCCTGCAAAATAACCCAGCACTTTCTACCACTTTCTAATGCTGGTCCACAGTTAGGAAAAACAGGCTATACCTTATAAAAATCTCTGAAAGTTCAAGTGAAAAAATTCAACATGATTGATCTAACATTTCCCAAACTGCAGGTGATTTACAGAAGTGTCAGCTTAATGTTGCATAATAAAGTTCTGCCTTTTTCTGTTCTTTTTTTTTTTTTTTTTTGGAGTAAATTACATGCAGGAGTTTCCGTAAGAACTTAATTTCAAAAGTAAGTCAACGAGAGCTAAGCTTGAGGCAAGAGACATTTAAAGCTAAACACTCTGAAAAAATAAGATTTACATTCCTCAAAGTGTGTGCCTAAAATTAGTGTATGTTTTTGACCACTCTTAATATGTAGCTTAGTTCATATTGTAAAAGGGGGATAACAAAACTACCTCCATTTGCAGAATTTCCTAAGAAAATATAACAATTTGCAGCTAATTTATGTCTTAGAGTAAAAAATGATGTAAGAAAAATCCCAGACAAAGTGAGTCTGCATTTAGAGAAGATCCTGAATAAGGAGTACCCCAAATGATACAGGACTACACAGAGGACAACCACAACAAAAACTGAATTTCCCCCCTTCCATCTTGAACCAAATCTTGGTTATTCGGTGTCATCTAAATGGTTATTTTTCTCTTGATCAGAAACAGAACAGCTAAAATATTTCAAAATATACAGCTTACAATGTTAAAAAATTTTGTCAAATAAAAAAAATGAAAGTACTTGCCAGTTTGGACAGAATCTGAAGATGTTACCTTGATTATGCTGCCCTTTCACAAAGTGATACAGAAGGTTTTGAAATACTGTGTTGAACTACTAAAACTCAAACCTAAATGTCCTTTAAAAATCCAAGTATCTGAATACAAAATTTCAAACAAAATTGAAGTTCTCACTTTATTTATAACTTTATAACATTATTATTGTTATGCCCTCATTATGCAATGAGAAAACAAAAACTGTAATAGCCATTCCTTCTTAGCCACCTTGTAATGACGTGTAATCACAAACTGATTTATGAATTGCATTGATATTACTAAACCTATCATAGATAGATGATGCACAGTTCTGAAGATCTTGAAGGAATAAAATAAAAATTAACTCCAGAGGGAAATACAGGATAACAAGAGGTGTCACTGATAAGCAAGAAACACCAACAGGGAATGTATCAGTTGCTAACTATTTATCAGGAAATACCAAAATGTAGGAGTTAATGTACTAGATCTGAAAGCATGTGATAAAATACCTTTTCACTTATTCAGAGAACTTTTGCTAGTACTGGAATAAAAGCAATAACACAATAATACATATGTATTTATCAAGTTTTGTTTGTTTGTTTGTTTGTTTGTGTTTTTTTTCCTAAACAAGCATTTTAGCAGTTGGTGAACAACATACAGAAGAATTCTTTAGTCACCACTGAAATGTCACAGCTCTAGGGTGAAAAGACAGCTGTTTAACAGCATGCATCAATATTACAAATAGCCTGGCAAAGAAAATACAGTGCCTAGTGGAGACTACAAAGGGAATAAAATGAGAAAATGCAATTACTGTTCTTGGAATTTCGCCACTTCTCTGAAGTTAAGTCTTATAATCTTGATAACACTGGCAATCTTCAGTTATTTCTGTATAGTCATTCCCCTACCTTGCATATTTCTAAAGAAATAGCTCACTTCATATTCTGAAGGAAATATTCTTACCTAGAGAGCATGCCCAGAGGAGTTACATTAAGTGATCCCATCAGCATTGCCAGGGCCATCCCTGGGGCTTCTCGCTCTATTACTTCTTTAGTGGCCTGTAATCAAAGATTAAATAGCAAAGTGAGTGAAAAGCAACAAGGACTAGAAAAATACGAAACAAGCTGAAATTCAAGTAAGAAAATCTTTTTGTTTGTTTGTTTCAGAACCAAAATATGTCCTTGCTAAACTCTCAGCACTGGAATATGTTGAAGAATTTTCTCTTGATTGTGTAAAATAAGGAAAGACAAGGAGGTAGGAAGAAGCACTGTTAGCTGTATTTATTGTAAAGACTCCTACAGAAAATTTTAGAAGTCAGGATCCTATATATGTAGGACAAACTAACCAACACCACATAAATAACAACTCCCTCTAACAGAAAGGAAGGAATGTTTGGGAATAAGCAAAAAGAAGACTGCATGTAATGGTCTGCTCTTCCTCCTCAATCTCATTCACATTTTCCAGTTGAGATTTTCGCAGGCACAAGAAGGGTGAATTGGTCTGTGCAGAAGACAGAAAAAAAAATTGCCAAGGGAAGCCCATGTAGCAGGCAGGCAGGAAAATAGTAAAATGGTAATGAAAACAGCCAGAGGCTGAGGCCTTCCCTTTTGATCATGTCGGCAAAACAGCAATTCCAAACAGGCTGGTGTCTTCTAGCCAAGCGGTCCCTATGCAGTGGGCATCTAGAAGCCTGGAAGCATAGTCTGAAAATGCTTGTCTTTTTAGTCCTTTATCCAGACAGGGTATCAGTTGGGAAATGATTTTCCAGGGATATTCACAAACTTCTGCCCTTCCTTCCTAACAGAGATTTTCATAAATGCCCAATCAGTTCTAGTCTCCCAGTCTCTAACTTTAGTTAGGATCTAACACCTTAAAGGAAGGTTAAAATCCTAACCAATCTCCAATTCTCTCACAGTGGTTGCTTTTCAGTGCATCACCTTGAGTCATGTTCTGAATCAAGATTCTACATGATTTGGCACAACTGAAATGTTAGCAATGCTAATAAAAACGTGAAATCTGTTGTAAAACATCCAGCCAAACTACTATCCTTTGATAGCACAGCTATCAAAATAGAAATAGAAAATCAAATCTTATATGTAAAGACACGCTGAATAAGCTAAATTTTCTTGGCAGTTTGATACAGTAAAGGAATATAATATAAGAAAACCAGACAAATAATGTGGGAAAAATTAAATTACAAATCAGATCTTTGTACTTTTATAAACTCCAAGTTTACAAATAGAAAAACCATGTCATAGAGGAAGAAAATGACAGTTAACGCAATGATATCCCTACTTGAAGGATCCAGGAGTCCAAGACTAGCTATACAGAGAGAACACTTCACAGAAAGCAGTGAACAAAACAGAAAACAAAACAAACCAGTACAGGTATTCTACCAGCCACATTCTCAAACATTGCCACTAACACTTGATATGTTTTAGAGTAATATGTCAGCATCAGAAAATAAAACTACCAAGTAAACCATCAAGTCTTTTATCACTAAGCAAACCTGGTATGTCTTCAGTTGTGGGAAGCAAGAACTTTGGTTTATACAAAACCAAACAATTTTAATTCAGTAGCTAACACCACAGTCTCTTACTTCCAGCATATCATATTGGTTTTAGTATCTGCCACCCTCTATGCAGAACCAGAAAAGGCATATACATACAACCTGGTGTCAGTATTTCTACAAAAGGGAAAACAGAACAAGCAGACTAGAAATGATATAGACAAAAGTTAAACCTCTGCATTGAGAGAGAATGCCAAAAGACACCTGCTGAGGTATCAAATTATCAATTGCACATTAAAAATTCTGAAGAAAAATGCACTGCAGTGGTGTAGGGACACTTTGCTGACAATGAAAAAACTGATGAAACATGGAAGTCTCTGTGTGTGCATACACAGTAAGTATATATCAATGCCTTTTATTTTCAGCTAATGCCATGCTTCAAAGCTATTCAAAACTCGTTTTAAATATAAAGTGCATTTTGAGATTTCTTTTTTGCCCTTGAGCACAGTGACACTTTGAAGATATCATTAGTTAAAATTCTTAACAGGCTTCAAAGGTAGTAGAAGATGCAAAAGAGTTGCACAAACAATGATCCTGCAGCTCCGGGAGTCCTTCAATGAAATTCTAGTCCATTCTCTAACTTCACAAGAAAAATGACCTTCACAAAATGTCACTGCTAGCAGGCAATGTGATTATTAAAAATGTATAAATGAGCAACAGCAAAATCTGAAAGGGCAGAAAGTCCAAGCAGCAGCCCTCAACATAAGTTTCTAAAAATACTTGTTTCAAAATACACATGCTTGTACTCGTTCCTGCGGGCAGCCTTCTACAGACAGGGGAGTGCTTCCTGCAGTCTAGGGGCGGATGCACCAAAATGGCTGCTGCTAAGTAAGCATCTTTTACAGCAACATCTGCCCTTGAAATCAGGCACTGGAGAGTCCACTTTTTGGATGTCCTTAAATAACACGACTTAAAATGTGTGACGTACAGGAGCAGGAATCACCATCACACTGGGAAGCCCACTCTGGCTATGCTTACGGGCACGAAGGAAATTAAGGGTGCTGCAGCGATGTGCAGATACTTTGTGCCTCTCCATAAGAAATAGTGGTTCCACCTAGCAGTGCAGCGAAGTGCTGCTGGGCAGGCTTTCTAATGCTTCTTTCAGGACTGAAGGAAGGGTGGAAGAGAGATGCCAAAAGGCTATGTTCATCTGTGTCCTGCCTGGGAGCTAACCGCCCAGCACTGGCATCCACACACAGGATTCTTCACACACATCCTTCTCGCTTTACCAATACTTGAGCAAGACTGAGTTCAGATTGTCAAGCTTTGCAATTTTAGATAACTTTAATGACAGTTACGAAAAAAATCATCAACTAAGAACCTAGCTTATTGAAGCCAACCCCTAATAGCACAGCTCAGTTTTCTTTACTCACTAACGATTAGAGGATATTGGGGTTTTGGTCGATGGTGCAAGAGGGAGAAATGTACTGAGCATATTAACAGAAAAACTTGTATGCACATGACAGTAACAGACAAAACTGAAGCATTCTAATATAAATGTAGTCAGATATTTTCAGGGCGCAACAGACTTACCAATAGATACGATTTCATTTCAAGTCATTATATCTGATATTTTTCAGTTTTAAGACATGCCAAAATTTCATGACCATTGGCATCAACTTTATGGCTTTCCCGTTTGAGATGAAACTCAGAAACCTGTAGCAGAGAAATGCTGCATGGAGCCACGGAACTGGCAGTTCACAGAGTACAGTGAGGGCAAGTGAATGAGGTGAGTGGGCTGGAAATAAAACTGCACAAAGTGGCTTGGACAGACAATAAATGAGGGGAAACCTCAGGAAAAGTAAAAAGGAAGACAGGATACGATACAATTGCCAGGCTATGGGGAGACCAAGGAGAGAGAAAAAGGAAACTGAAGCAATAAAATAGTAGCTTCTAATCCAGAGAGAAACGGAGGCAAACAATTAAATAAATATTTTGAAATACTACTATACAGGATTTAATAACAATGTCTATGAGACCATTTATTCTATATTTCACGGGTACATGAATAAACGCAATTTATTGTCAAACATATTTTTGATAGTATTCAAAGTGCCTTTTTACTGGAGTTAGGGCATTATGTTCCCAATTCAATTGATATATTTTTAGATGTCTCTGACGTAGCTATGGTTGCTTAACAGATGGCTTGCTGCCAATTGGTTTCACAGAGTTCTCTGCTGCTTCACTGCCTTTCTTTTCTTTCACATAAATTACATTATGTGGAAGCCCTCCCAGGCAGCTTCTGGAGGATATACCTACTGCAGACCAATCTAATTAAAAGACTTAGGACTCTTCTTGAAATGCTCAGAAACTCCTTATCTTTCTCTTTTAGGTATTAAACATGGCCAAGTTTGACCTCTTAATAGTAATGATCTGAGTAAGTAATGATCTGAGACATTTTATATACCCTTCAGCAGTTTGGGGAAAGTAATATAGTTCTATCTTTCAAACTAAAATGCAAATATGAGACTGAGGAAGTTATAATACATTTAATCAAATTAAGATGACCGAGCTTGCCTCTGTTAGGAAATATTATTTCTGTTGGAAAAATTCAAATCTCTGACTTTGTATAGTATATTATAAAGCTATTTATGCAAATTAATGAACAGATTTGCAGACAATTTATATTTAACAGACTATAGAATCAGCACAGTTAACATATTATTGTGTATTTGAGCTTTACACTGAATGCAGAAGTCTTGAAAATTCATTTACAAGGAAATACCTGTACATCCTCTCCAGCAGAACTTGCAAAACGCAATGTCAAACCTCAGAAGACTGGACAAAGAACTACAGAGACAGACCAGTCAAATATGCAACAGAAATTTCAGTCACGTCTGTCAACGATGTGTAGAAGAGGTGTATACATTAAGAACAAAAACTGCCTTGCTCAGCTTGCAGATGAGATACCATCTTCAAGGTTATCACTGTACCTCTGCTGGAGATAACGCATGTGCCTGTAATTTTGATTCACAAGTCAGCTATTTCAGTTTATTCTCTACTTCCCTACTCTCATTTTGCAGGTGAGAAAATAGAGCTTACATGGAGCTAGACTGATTACAGCTTCTAGCCTGAAAACCAGTTATCTGTATCTTCTCTTAGTACTATAACAAATAAAGGTTACAGCAGTTGGTTTCTCTCAATATATAGAAAAGTTACTGAATAAACATCAGTTTTTGGTCACTCGTTCTCACCATCATGCTGTCTTTCCTTGATTTTTTCTTATTGTATGCACCTAGTATCTTGTGTAATAATATTCTATGTTTTTTCTATGGATGGAAGGCTTGACAGGAACCATTCTCTCTAACATCCTCCAAAAACAACTTTCTTTGGCTGATTGCTCAGTTAGTTTGAAAACTGGTTAAAATCTATCAAATACTGCTGCACAGCAACCAAAGCCAAGCAGGTTTGTAAAAGTCTCTCAACTTGTCAGCAAAGTTAGTAACTTTCTAGGAATATAAGCCATCTTTGCTACTTACTTCTTCCACACAGAAGTATGTACTGAAGGTCTTCAAATATATATTTTTTTCAGTGCAAGATACATGAAAACATTAATTGTTGCATCTCTACTGTGTTACAAGAGTATTCCCAATAAAAAATTAACACCAAAATTCAAACCATGTATGTTAGCAATTTGACAGAGCACCTTTGGGAACAATCATGGAATCACAGAAACACAAGGTTGGAAAGGACCTACAAGATCATCTAGTCCAACCATCCTTCTATCACTGATACTACCCACTAAGAATCATATCTTGTAGCACCTTGTCCCGGCGCTTCTTGAAGCACTGTGAACGATGGTGACTCCACTGGGAGTGGAGTGGCTCCACGGGACCTCACTGGGCAGGCCGTTCCAGTGCCTGACCACTCTGAGAGAAAAAGTTTTTCCTGATGTCTAATCTAAATCTCCCCAGGTGCAACTTGTGGCCATTCTCTTGAGACCCATCACTAGATATCTGAGAGAAGAGGCCGACCCCCTCCTCATCACAACCTCCCTTCAGGAAGTTGTTCAGGAAGTTGTAGAGTGCAATGAGGTCTTCCCTGCGCCTTCTCTTCTCAAGACTAAACAACCGTGGTTCCCTCAGTCGCTCCTCACAGGACTTGTGTTCCAGTTTTGTTGCCCTTCTCTGGACACACTCCAGGGCCTTGATGTCTTTCTTGTAGTGAGAGGCCAAAACTGAACACAGTACTTGAGGTGCGGCCTCACCAAAGCTGAGTACAGGGGGATGATCACCTCCCTGCTCCTGCTGGCTACACTATTTCTAATACAGGCCAGGATGCCGTTGGCCTTCTTGGCCACCTGAGGACACTGCCGGCTCATGTTCAGCCAAGCATCAGTCAACACTCCCAGGTCCCTTTCCTCATACAGATGAAAACAGACCTCTAATGTCCCTATACAAACTGGCAGGGTTTGTCATTACTAACACAGAAAATACCAGAAGTTATGGTGCAAGAAGGGAAGAATATGCTAACATGACCAAAGAGAAGTTGGAATTCAGAAATACACACGAGATGCATGAGATCTGGTACATGTGCTTTACAGTGTAAGTGAAGTATACAATAGTGATTGGTCAGGTCCAGGAGTACACAGGGGTGCTACCACCTGTAATTATATTATTCACAGACTGTGGATGAGTTACCCACTGAGATACACCAAGCAACAGCTGTCATTTCATACATACACAACTATGATTGTTGGCTTCTTGATGTCAAATTAGCTGTCACACTCCCATGTAAGTCAACAATGGCTTGCATCCAGAAGGCAGTGAAGAGTTGCTTCTGCACAAGGCAGATCCCAGACGTAGGTGTTGGCTGTCATTCCAAAACTTCTGATGAAATGCACACCCACAGCAATGAACCTGGCCAGACACGCTTTAGAAGTAGCAGCCTGACAGCTATCATTTCATCAACAATAAAACATCCATGAGTGCTACTTATGTGGGTCTATAAAAACCTGTCAACTGCTATATGGTCCCAGAGTAGCGGAGAGTATCTGATGAAAGTCTTAAGCAAGCACCTATCACTATGTTTGGGCTCACTGGATGGTGCTAGGTAGACATCAGCCCAATGCTGCCCCATGTGTGTGTATTGTTCCTCCTCATTAAGTAACCACCTCGGCTTCTGTCACGTCCAGTGCGCAGTAACAAGCTCACTGTGAGTCTGATGATTCTCCATTTTGATATTTGTGTTAAGTGTTTTTGATGTTAAATGTGGGTACAGGTATCATATCCATAAAGACACATTCTGAGAGCTCTCACAGGCTTTTATAAATTTACTGCACATAAAATAGGCCATGTCTGAACTTACTAGGGTGGATTATTCTATCAACTCCTCCCTTTATCAATGTCCAGCTTGATATATCACTCCCGTAAGTGACATGATTATATGTTCTTTTTCCTTTTCCTCTCCCATCTCAAATCTATATAAAGCCAAAGGTGGATGAAGCCCTGATTAGTGTAGCCAACTAAAAATTAAATCTACCAACTAGTGTATCTGCAGTAACATTTCCACTGACAACAGCTCTGCAGCAAAGGAATGCTGATCTGAAGTTTGCTTGCTTTCTCAGCATAATCACAGTGTCTCTGCTGCCAGCAAAGTCCCAGACTTCACAGAATGACCCTACAGAAATTATCTTTGTGAGGAACAAAAGTGTCACAGCAATAACTGCTGTTAGATTAGATCAAATACAGACTCTTTGTCTTCTGTTTCTCCTGGTATCCATTATTCCCTGAGCTACAACTTGCCTTCAAATTCCCTCACTGTCTTCATTGGGACCCATCATACCATTTATTGGTACCTAATGCCTACGGCAAGAGACTCAGAAGCCTGGAGCTAATTCCACATCTGTGTTTATAAACCAGTATCAGCAAATGATTTTATAAGTACAACTCCACTGTGCATACAAACATGAAAAGCAACTGGCTGATAGAGGTACCTCTGACAATACTTCAATGACTTATACATGACTAAGCCATTAATATATTTGTTGGAGTCCAATGATAGTTATTTTTGTAAACAAAGAATTACCTAGGTGTACATTAGATAATAAAGATCAAACCCAGTAGTATTTACTGTAACTTTCCTTAGAGACCTTGTTTTCATCAGCTGAAATAAAACTACTCAACAGATTTACTTCATAATACTCAGCTTCATTTTTACTTACAGCTTGCAAAACATCTGGGGGAAGATGCTTCACATTTTTATATACAATAAAGAAAAGGAAAAGTTAAATCAATATAGTAGAAAAACGAACATTGTGGGATTTGCAACTTGTATCTGTAACTCAGTAGGTTTGTATCTGGTTGTACTTGATTTATGTGAAATTCACAGGTCAGTGACTCACCTGCCCCATCTGTGTAATACAAATGTCAGAGAAATTGTTGTAACTGAGCAATCAAAAAATAAGCAATTTCTATACATAACGCCTAATATATATTTAGTGTTATTAGCCATAATTTTTAATCCTGAATGCTAAACAAAATTATCTGACAGTAAATATAAAATATTTATGCCATCCAAATGGATTTTGATTTTATGACTCACGCTCATTTACTGTGGTGAAACCAACAGAATATTCATTGTTAGAAACTGTTAACCCTGCAAAGAAAACACTTAGGAAGTGCTTTTCTGCACTATGAGGAAGGCATTTAGGCTCAATGAAGACTTACGCAGCCCACCAGATGCAGCATGTTACAACTGTATAATGTATGTGTGTGAAGTCAGTGCCAAAAGGCAAAGTATTTGCAAGTCCATACACTTGGTTCCAAAGCAGGGCTAGGTGGCTATTTCCTTTTTTTCAGCCCTCTTTTTTGATGAACTTCTGTGCTTCTCACCTTAACTCCATTTCATGTAAGAATCATGTGCTAGCTGTTTAATACAAGTAGTACAGACGAAGAAATGCTGGTAAAGGCAGTGACATCACTCTGCTATTCCAAAATCACTGCTAAAATGTTATGTATTTATTATTATTCTATTATTTCCCCCCCCAATTACTTCAAATTAAACATAAAATGTAAGAATCTGTGTTATCTGTCACAACTTCTGCAACATTCTTTAAAAATTAAAGTGGAACAAAACTGGATAAGTGAAAAAAAATTGTTCTTAGCAGATTATGGAACCATGCAGTAGAAATGAGAGAAATGAGCAGAAATAATTCTAATCAATACCACTAAGAATTCTACAATTACTGCAGCTGACAACATAATGAGCTTTTACTAACGCTACAATAACTAGGGAGCCCTATCTCATAAAAATTTACCCTGTGTAGTACATGTGTACTAACTTCTGGACTATTTACCTATACCAAAGAGGAGTCAGGGTACAGTTAACTTATTTTCATACAAAACTAGTGTTGACTTTGGATTCTTTATAGTTGTTTTTGGTTTTTTTTGTTTTTTTTTTTTAAAAAAAGTACTTAAAGCAATAAAGTTTAGAACCAAAACCAGAAACAAAACCATCACTTTTGCTAAGTTGTGATTTAGTACCACAGGAAGAGAACCTATTATTTACAGATCCTCATCAGCGCACACAGAGAATGAAGCCAGCAGCCAGAAATTAATGTTGCTTTTTCCTAAGAACTTGCCTGGTCTCCTTGGCAGTGAAATAACTTGGAGTCTTTACTCGCAATTTTACTTCTCCAAATAAATCATTTTGCAGTACTTTAACTCTCAGCATTTGGTACCGAGATTGAGATGTGAAACTCTTTTCTTTTGAGAACAACAGCAACATTGTCTATTGCTTCCTATCATTTGCTACTGCCTATGGAACTCCAGTGAGTTTCTGCCATGTATCTCTTCCAAACAATTTTAGATCTAAAATCATCAGTGTTGAAGATTTTAAAAAATCCCTCCTGAAATACACCTTCTACAGTACAAAGCATAGACTACTGAGGATTTTCAAGAATATACCCATTACAAAAAGTACTTCACTTTCTCTTAAGATTCCCTTACATAGTATCCTCACTGTCCAAGTAAATGATAAAGTATGGTAGTAACAACTGCTTTCAGATACTTATGCCATAACCTAAAAACTTATAGAAACAATTACATAACAAATTAAGTTTTTGTTGTTGTTGTTGTTGTTGTTGTTGTTGTTTTGTTTGTTTTGTTTTGTTTTGTTTTTTTACTCTCCAAGATTCTCGTGGACAGCACTGGATTAAAAATCTTCTTAAAGAAGATGGACACTCTTAGTACAAACTTGCTTTAGTTTTAATGCTCTGTAATTCATAGGAGTTATTTTAAGAATACATTCAGTAAATAACCTATTCTTTGACTTCAACATTTTGAACAGTAAGATCTAACAGCATAATTCAATGTCTCATATGAACTCTCAAAGACGGATTGTGGCTCTTTATCTCCTATCAGCACATCAATTTAATGTTTAAAAAAGCACTTTTTTGAGACTACTATAGCACAGAGCACTAAAATGAAAGACATCAGAATTCCTAATCTACTGTAAATGAGGAATTTTAAATATAAAATTTATTTTTTCTTTAGAATTTGATTTTAACCAATAGTTTACAATACCTCCTACTGATAATAAGAAAACATAGCAATATAACAAGTAAGAAAATGGAGTGTGTTTTCCTCTTATTTCACTACTAGGATCTTTTCTATAAAGATGTTTGTATCCAAAACACTAGTTTCTTCCAGTTTTAAAAGATGGCACATTATCTTTCATACCATAGCTAAGCCAGTTCAGTGATTTATTAACACTCCTCAGCTGCAACTGAGTAACGCTTTCACATTAACCCAACTTCGTGTTGTATATACAAATTCTATCCTCCTACTTCCTAAGTACTTTTAAAACAAAGCTCTTGTAATGTAGGCTCCTTTTCATTAATATAAATATAGCAAAATTGTTTCTAAAAGTGCCTCCCTGCCCTTGCACTTAACTTCAGCTATTCTTGAAGTATTAGACCATCAGGTGTGTAGCAATCTCTTTTTAATAAAACTCGCTGTGGGCAAACTTCTTCAGGAGATTGCTAGCAGCATATAAGTGGATCACTGAGAAAAGCGGTATCTTTTAACAACCAGTAAGGCAGAGATTCTTAGGCACGGGTAAAAAATCAGTTCTTCCTCTGTATATTTAAAATGTAGATAAATCTGGACTCTTGCAGAAAAGGCTAAGCAGCTCACTACTACAGCAATGAGCTCGTGCTCAGAGAACAGCAACTACAGAATCACAGCTCTAAGAAGATTAACCTAAGAAAACAATCAGACAGCAGTATTTCTATATAATCTATGTGGATGACGAAAGGGTAATTCAGAATAACCTAGAAAATGCATGCACCTAAGCTCAGTTCCCCAATACTGTGTCTGAGTAGACAGAGTTAAATAAAAAAAAAAACATCCCTCATTTGTAAGGAAAACATCAAGGAAGAGAAATAAAGACACTAAATATTTCTGGTGAAAATATTAAGCTGTCTTAACAAGGTGACAAGCTATTAATTGAGAAAAACCCACAAGTTCCAGCTAGACTAGTAAGTCTACAGGAAACAAAATTCTCCAGAGAGGATGAAATACAAAAGGATTCTACATCCTTCTGTCCTCATCCCAGGAACCACCAATGCTGAACAGCAGGAATTAGTAGAACTTGTATGTTATGTAGAAGAGTTGAAGAGAGACTATAGTTTTAGGGTTTTCTGTTCATGTATTAATTTTGTGTAAATACGCACTCATTTGTTTCAGAGAAATAACTAGTCAGCTCTTAGAATTGGCAAAAAGAGTCATTTTTTTTCACTCTTGAAAAAGAAGCTTTAGCCCCAAAACTCAGCCTAAAAATAGGGCAATGTGTAGGTTTTACTTAGCTTTAGAATCAGCAAAATCTGCCACTTCAGTGATGTACATGATTGCAACACCACCCAAAACAAAGTTTATTTAAAAAATACTACAATCTATATGCAAAAAGATTGGAAGAAAAACTCCAATTAAGGTCTACAAAGATTTAGTGAAAGCAAACATGAAGGGTGGAAAAGATTATTACGTGTTGCTATAATGTACAGTCAGAGTAGAAAAAAATAAATCACGCAGAAGTTCAGGTGTAGTCTATGATAAAATTTCCAAACCGTGATATCTGACTTGATCAAACACTCAAGTAAAAAGAAAGAAGTTCCAGCAAATTCAAAACTTAAAACTTGTCTGGACACAGTTCAGCAACAGTCAATGAGGGACAGATGACCGGTTCACTTCCACGTATAACTTCAGTGAATACATCAGCTTAATCACCTAAGAAAATTCATTAACTTGAAGCCACAAATACTACCTTAACAAGGAATCCATTAGATGCTGCATTATAACCATGTAAACAGCATTTTCTAACTATTTTCTAAAGAACATTTTAAGAAAAGGGAATCCAGAGGATGAACCATTCAAATCTTCCTAAATATATTCAAAAGAATTAAAAAAATACCCATTACAAAGTGTAATGCTCAGCAGTAGTCCTACTAAAACAGTATTGTATTGTTTCTTAGATCTGTTCTGTTTACCTATTTCCTTATTTTTCCAACGAAAGCTATTTACCCTAAGTAAAGAGGCAAAAGTAGAGAGACACTGGAACTTACTTTGTCTTAATATACCTTCAGCAGAATTGTTACATGAGTTGTGACAGCAAAAGCCTTCATCACTGATGAAAATGCATGCACCAAAGGGCACGTATGTTCTTTAGCATTACATGTAACATCTGAGGCATTTGTGTCTAAAGTTAAACAAATGGTTCTTTAAAATTGGATTCCAAAATAACATACAGACTCAACAGAATTTGAATTCTAATTCAATACAAGTCACTGACAGACACATTATTCTTAAAATAATGGAAAACTTCAACAGGAATTGAAAGCAGAGATTAAGTCAATTAGGAAAGTGGAACACTTTCTGGAAATCCCAAGAGTAACAAAATAATAATGTTTAAATCTATCTTTCTGAGAGCAAAAGACTTGTATTAATCAGGAATCTAGTTTTTTTTTTTTTTTTTTCTTCAGAAACAACAGAAGAAATTAGTTGCTTAAATGCTACAATGCTGAATATCATCAGAGATGATACCTCTACAAAACAAAGAAGAATAAAAAAAGCAAACTATAAAAAATTTAATGGAATTTAAATACTTTATTGAAGCGAGGAGAAGGTATATGAAAAACACTTTCCTGAAAAATAATTTGCAGGATTTAGACAGTAAGGCAGGAAATGACTACTAGAAAAGTTTTTTATCAGAGAGAGAAAGGAAGGAAAAGAGTCCAGTAAGAGAAAACAAAACTGAGATACACTTAGCCTGAAAACAGGAAATTTACTTTTCCTGGAAAAAGAAATGCTATAAGCTGGAAAGACTTATAACTCTTCACAAATGTTCTAGAAGTTAACTTTTTGTTGAAAAGTGCACAGGATAAACCAAGAAATGTTTTAACAACAACAAAAATTGTTTCAGTGATTTGATAGATGCGATGCTATTCCCAGAGCTTTGTGTGCAGATTTTTGTTTCTTGAACCAAATCTTGACTCTTTTATAACATAAAAACTATAATGTATTCTTTCAACTAAAGATACATTTTTTTAAATGATTAAAATAGTTGTACCATAGCTTGATCACTACAGCTGGAAAACTTGATTCACCAGCATATTTTACAGTGAAGCTGCCTGAGACTGCACTGCATCAATTTTCTAGTAGGTATAATTTTCAGCTAAGAAAACTGGATAGTCTCAAGGAAAAGCATAGTGCTTATTTTCCTTCAGTTTCTGATGTTTGTCTGCATTTTGTTTAGTTTAAAATTTATACAACCTGAATATTATTTGAAAACTCACCATTTTTCTGTGGTAATATTAATTTAGAGAAACTGAATTAATTGAAACGATACACCAGAGAATGACCTATGGTTCTTGGGATAAGAAATGAGTTCACGAACTGTCCAGCAGCCCCTACAGTGCTAGGGTGAATATTCCTCCTCTCTTCTAATGACCCCACTTGCTGCCAGTTCTCAAACAACAGCCTAGGAAAGAAGCAAAACAAAGTCACACATAGTTAAAGCTTCCAGAAAGTGAACTGCCACTGAGATCTGTTCTTTTAACCAGAACCCTCAGCAGTGTGAAGTTGGTGGGAAGTGAGAGACTATGAGCCTGCTGTCTTTAAGAGTTTGCTAAGCTGAGAAGAAAATCTGGAGAAACAAAGGAGAGCTCGTAAGAGTGAGACAAGGGACAGCAGAAGAGCCTAGGACACTGTAAGGGAGTAAGGGCAGATGTGTCCTGAAGTTCCTTACAGCAGAAAGAAGCCTACTAGATTTTGAGAGGTCAATGTGACAGCTGGGAGAAGGTTCCTGTTGGCTCTTACTTGAACATTGCATGCCGCACTGGGAGCTATTCTCAACGGTGGCAAGACAGTATTGAGAGCAAGCTGTGCTCTCACAGGGTATCTCTCAGATCCCATGCGTAGTCTGGTACAAGCGAAAGAGGCTACTGAGTCAGGGAATGCTGACCTGAGGGTAAGGTCAGACATCAGGCAGTCTATTTAGGGTATCTCAGAAGATAGCAACATAATAATAACGTATATCATATAATATATAATAATCTACCAAGAGTTTAAAAGATGAAGTTAAAAGGATATTATAATTACTTTAAGTATAGGAAGACTTTATGATGAAATGATGATAGGGTTCATTATGACAGAGTATTTACCCCAGTTCCTAGTTAGTACTGGACTCAAAAGCGTAATTTAAACCACACTCATAATAAGCTAGAAACTGTGGCAGAACTAGGAAAGCAGAGGGCAAGTGACTGGCATTAAAAGAAAAGAAACAGGAAATCCTGCTTCGTACAATAAGCTCTCACACTGATTTATGGACCCTCACCGTGGACCTTACACATGTAGTCAAGCCTTTGTTCTTAATCTTTGAAAAAGTGACTAAAAGGTTTCTGTAAACTGGCAACTGAACATTCTCCCAGTACATAAAGCTCAGCAGAGTAGGAAACAACAACTAGGACACACTGCAGTTTGGTAATCCCATACAGATCCAGTGGTTATTTAGATTAGCTACAACTTTGTGCTTTAAATAAGACATCCAAAATGTATTATTTAGCTCCTTTGATCCTCTGTTTCTTGGGTATAGCTCAACATTCAGCCCTTAATCTTTCTGAGCCTCAGTAACATACTGCTTGTTGTGTTTTTTTTCTCTATTTTTTTTTTTTCCCGTTATTACCTACCTTCCATGCATTTTGCTAGAATTACTACAGGTAATAATAGTGATTTGATTCAGTATTGAATTATTACTGAAATGTAATGTACTTAACACGGTATTACTGAATAGTAATACACCTATCAAATGAGGTGATGAAGTAAAGATTAAGTAAGATTCAGGAGCTTTTTTTTTTCTCTCTCTTTTTTTTTTTTTTTTTCCTAAGAAGGAAGAGGGATTTGAGTGAGCAGATCTATGAAAAAACTGGATGCAGGTCCTGAGATCAGTTTTTTGGCTGGTATGTTGAACTGAATCAGACCATGAAGGAGCCAGACAATATTGTTTCCCCATTCCTTACATTTCTTCTTAAGTTTTCAGACTGATGCATATTTAGAAACAAAATCTAGGCACGTGGGCAGGACAATGTGATAGAAATGCCAGGCATAAAAGCAAGTAGACAGGACAGCAAAAGAGCAAGTGTCAGTGAGTAAGCAGACTCAAAGAGCAGCGAGGGGACACTATAATCAAGAAGCAGGTGAAAAGGCAGGAGGAAAATGCCAGACATTCAGCAAGTCGATAAAGCAGTACCAAACAGCAGGTGTGCCAAGCAGCAGAAGAACAACTCCGCAAAGTCAGCAGATGCACTCAGCAGGAAGGCGATGTCAGGCATTTGAAGTGGGAGACAGGGCAGTGGAAAGCCGATGCCGACGTGTGATCGGATACAAGGGACAGTAAGGCGGCGACATGTGCCATTCAACAGATGGACAGGGCAGGAGGTAGTCACTGTCAAGCAATTAGCTGGTCAAGAAGCAATGCCACACAGTCAGGCAAAGGGCCAAGATTTTGGGAGGACAACGCCACACAGCCAGCAATACAGAGGATAAGAGAGAGTAGTGAACGCCAGGCAGTTCCCAGACAGGCAAGGTAGCAGAAGACCAACGCCCATGGATAATCAGACGCAACTGTCGGCAAGGATAAAACATGAGCCTGTTAACCGACTGACAAGGAAGCAGGGTGACAGCGCTTTTTCAATAACTTAAGATACCATGAGTGAAACAGTCCCAAGAATCTAGATGCTCACCCTCTGGTAATATCATTAGATCAGAGCGAACCATGAAAATCCACAGAATAGCACACAAATGGAAACAGCAGATGAGTCTGACCCTAGCACTTGGGGAGGTCATGGGACCTTCCTATAAAACAAAAATATGAGAATCCACAAGAAAATCAAATGAATGGGAAAAATGTATCTAAAAACTGTTTCTGATGATGATTTAAAAAGCAAAAAAATACTAGCAAAGAATTAGTTTGGAAATGATTGGGTGGGATTGAAGATGTTGCTTACCCCTCTCTGGAGCCCACATAATGGGAATGTTGGGAATTTCTGCAGCAGAAAAACAGAAGAGAAAAGGGATTTCTGACTCCCAGTTCAAGGAAAGCATGTCAATTTAGGACTGGGTAACCTCTTTGGGCAAAAAGTAAGAATTCAGCTGAATCTTTGTCCATCCCCAGACACATGCCTTTACTGAGGTTTGCGAAAAATTTAAGAAGCCCACATTCACTTTCATCTCATGACACCCCACCCTTATTCCCCAAAACCACACTTACCTCTAGCACAAGGTGTATAAGAGGGGAAAGGGGATGGTCCTGTGAGCTCATTCCCACATCCACTGCAAAATATCTTGTGAAGATGAACAGGAGTACCCATTAGCCGATGACGGCCATTTGTGAGATAAACTGAACAAGTCATTAACTGTTACTCATCACTAGTGTAGGCTCGTGTTTGAATTTGGCTCAGATAAACCCACACTAAAGAACAGTATTAGTCTTTTGAGTCTTGTGGGATAACCTTCTTCTATGGCAAGAGTTCCAAAAGCCCAACACTTACCAACACTTTATGCACGGAGCACTCTGTTATTTAACATGGTTGTTCTTTTAAACAAACTAAACCATGTTACAGAAATTTTAGCTGTTATTCCATTTCAGAAACACATAATGAAGTCTGGAATGCAAGAACTGAAAAAACAGCAATAACTAAATTCAGTAATTTAACTCATCTGTCATTTCAGTCATGGGTCTTTTTATTCATCTTCCTAGTCACTAAAAGCCAACCAACCAGGAACCAAACTTTACTATTTCTGTTCTCTTAAAGGTCTACACTATGTGTGTACGTATCTGCCTGTACATTAACTTCTTATGCTAATGCTGAAAAATGACACCCATTTTGATCAAGCAATAACATGCAACAAGAAGCCAACTCTTCCCTTTCATGCAAACTGAAGAGCCTTAGACACTACAAAGGAATGATTAGTTCTACTGTGCATTGCTGAATTAAGATTTGGAAAGGTCACAGAAACAGCATCCACACAAAATTGCTGTGTATTCATAAGCAACAAAGCTTTTAAGGAATACAGTACAGTAGTAAGAGGCTAAGCTGATGGAACATTATTTATACTGATCTTCTGGGTATCGGCCATTCATTTTCAGCTGAGTAAAAAACAGGAATAGTAGAGGATAATATAATTTTTATTTTAGAAACTATGGTCACAGAACAGGAATTTCTTCCATATCCAAACTTCTCTGTATCAAAAACTATTTGGGCTTCAAGTAACAGGAAAATTAGGCAGAGGAGACTGAGGTTTATGTTATATGATTAGTAAAGGCATAACCTAGCCAGGAGTAGCACACTGTAAGTGACTGAACAAGAGTAGATATGAATACTCCAAAGCACAAGACACTTAGAGCACAAACTAGCAGTTTTATCAGATCATATGATTTTGTGGCCAGCAGCAGCTAGAGTTAGCTGAACCGCATCAAGAACAAAATTGCTAGCATCTTCTCTCCAAAGGGAGATCTTTCAAGGCTCAATGAAAATGAACTATGACAAACTGATCTCAGTGAACCATCGTGGAGGAAAAAATGTACTTTTTACATCTAGTGAAAGTTTAAATACTGATATTAGGAAGTATATTGTACATTATCCTCCTCCCTATTAATTTTGGTATTCACACTACAAAACAATTGGGAAAAAGAATATATGCATGAAGTACAAGAAGATGAAATAACTGTGAATGGTCCAAACTAAGGTTAAAAAGTAATTATTTTCTTGTCCATAAGACTTCCGTACATGAGTGTGGCAATATATACGGATACTGTGTTTTTCTCTCTGAATACTTTCAATTAACACTTTGCTAAAGAAGTTTCATTGTTCCATGTGGTAGGAATCTGCAGAAGCAGGCAAAGGAACAGTTATGATCCCATGTGTAATAGACGAAACCAGCCACTTTCCAAGACTTTTCCAGTTTCTTCCATTTAGTGGCTGAAAGCGCTCCCGCATAGCAGACAAGGAGCAAATGAGAAATTCTCTGCTGTTCAATAAGCATTAGTTTTAATGGTAAACTATTTGAATAAAGAATCATTTTGGTATTCTGGTGCACTTCTGCCAAAAGGACTAATTCAATTTTTGATACATCTTTGGATACAATCCAAACTAGTATTTGTCTTCTAGTTATCATTTCTTTAAGATGCCTTCACACAGAAGTCTTCCTCATGTTTTTATATATTATTGTCAATTTTCTTCATATTAAGCTTCTACTAAACTACTTCTAACAAAGTATGACCAGAAAAAAATTACACATTAATGGTGAGAACTGCATAATTACAAGCCTGACAATGTTTTCCAGATTATTTTGCCTTAACCTGAAGTTTAATTTTGTTCAGTTCCCTGTTACCTGTTGCAAAGCGATGTTCTAATGGAAATGCCTAAAAGGCAGAAATTCCCAAGTTGGAAAAAAAAATCCCAAATCGGAAATCTCATTATGCAGAAGGCTTATGGCAGGCATTCTTTTCTCTCCCAGTTACAGGGAGGAGTGCAAGTCCTGTACACTGTGGCAGCTACACTGCTAATCGAAGCCAAGCCAGATCATTTAAACTAACAGAACACATCTCTATGAGCTGTGGTCACTACAGTAAAGACACAGTTAAATGTATCGGTAATGCCCATAGGAGAAGAACCCTTCTGTTTGAAAAACAAGTAAATTTTAATTGTATTGTTCTTTTGGATGTATTTTTGAAAGTATCTGGGATCACTGGGATATGAAACATTTGTCCACCCATTTTCTTCCTACTGTCATTTTGAAATTACCTTAGAATAAAAAAGGCAATTGTAAAAATTAAGAGAGAAAAATTAAATTTCCTGGCTTGCCATTGTTTCTCTATGGAGCACTGAAATCTACTGTTGTTTTACTACTGTTTTCTTTTTTTCAACAGTGCTTGCAAATATTTCATACATACCTGACAGACAGAAAATGGAACTTCTATTTGCTATTTTCAGAGCATTAAGAAAAGCTAAAATAAAGCAAATAAAAGTTGATCCTCAAATGGGCAAAAACATCCTGGAACGCTTGATAGGGAATCTATCGGTATTATCTTTAGGATATGATGGTCAGACAGCTTTAGACTGAAGGTTAATAAATCAGTTAAAAGATAATTGTGTACCCATTAATTCTGGTATCCATATGATTTGAATTATCTTCTTGTTTATATATACAGAACATAAGGGTAGATAGAATCTAGCATGACTTTCCATACGGGATAACTCATTAAATGTCATCCATTACTTCTGTAAGGAATCCCATATAACTTGTGTTTTATAAGACATCTCTTCCACAATTGGTTTTGATTTGACAGGACTGAAACTCAGAGAATACAGCTCTTTTGGGGAAGGAACTTGTTTGTGTGGTTAATTGCTCACTGTTAAACAAAACAAAACCAAACCAATCCAAACACACACAAAAATCTTCCAATATGATGATTTCCTTATTAGACTTTTCTGGTTTGAGCTTCTTATCACCAGCTATTGTTACACATCTCTTCAGCAGACCAACAGAACACTTGGTACGTTATATTGTTATTTCTCAAAGAAAATATAGTGAATGCACTACAAAGCAAGTTACTTCCCAATATTCTTTATGATAAACTAAGCAGACCGAGTTGTATAACCCTCACAGAAAGCATCTCTTCCAGCCATCCTATTTTTTGAGCTTTTTCTATATCCAGTGTGATATTTGAAATGTTTAAAAAAGTGAATGTCAGAAAAAAAAATGCAGTTTTCTAATTTAGACACATCAATTCTGTATACAGACAAAAAAGTATCCCCTCTATTCCTATTCCTGTTTTTATTCACCATCTTCATACTTGTCTATGTCTGGAAATGTAGACAGAAACAAGTTGAGAGACATACTCTCTTTCCATCCTGCATCTCAGTTGGATACACAGACAAGGAGACGTTCAAAACTGTCATTTATAGAATCGGAATACCAATTTATAAAGCTCTCTTTATTTATCAAAATTAGCATTCTTTAGGAATGCCTTCTCTGTATTCTGTATCTGTATAAATTTCCTCCTTTTTTTTTTTTTTTTTTTTTGTCTGTGTGTGTGTGTGCGCGTACCTTCTGTTATTTGAGTAAACAGAGCTGAAATGGGATCTGGCTCCCTTCCCTCCCACATTTCTCACTGCAGCTGTCCTCGCATCTCCCAGGTGTTTCCATGCAGCGACTGCAGTCGCTGGTAGCACAACCAGACTCTTCAGTGATGCTGGTGTATTACTAAGATTTCCTGAGGAACTCCCAGAGGAAAAGAGAAAGTGTACTTTTCAGCACTTCACGAGTCAGCTAAATCAGCCTGGAATTTCCCAGGACACAGGTACGTCTGTAAGCCAACAGTGAGCTGCATACTGCAAATAATCAGGATACTGCTGCTTCTCAAAGACACTGGTAATGGTTATTTAGTGAAAAGTGTTCAGCAATTCAGTATAGCAATTCTGTTGTTATAATGTCTTCCAAATCTGAGATTTAAAACCTAACTATAGAATTATTGGTTAAATGAATAGAGCACAGACATGCTTTAATTTTTTGGAACACCCAATAGAGTGTTTCAAATTCTTAACTGATTGTATTGAAAAATTAAATCAGACTGAATAAAGACCTAATCATATAAGCTAGGAACTGTCTGGAGGTCTAATAAAAAAAGGGAATGATACCTTACAGAGCTGCTGATAAAAGTCTAACAGCATAACACAGAATTCAGAAGTCTGTCACACAGTCGTCTATTCCATTGAAGTGTATTTGTTGCCTAGTTGTATCTGGCAAGGTTTCATAATTCAGACCCTTTAGGAGCAAACTAGGCTGGAAGCATACTCTCCTAAGAAATACTGAGAAAAATAGTTCTCAAAAGGTCTGATGGCAAGTTACAGGATCACTCATCACACATGCACAGCACACCTGGTTATACAATAGCTCTAACAAAGAAATCAGATTTAACAGGGAGTGAAATCTCCATTCAGAGACATGGAAAACTGAAGTGTTAGAGACTACAAAAATACATGCTGAAAAAGGTTTTTAAATTGGAGATCATACTGAATATTGAGAGCGAGAAACTGAAAGAACAGCCTGGGTAATTAGAGGTTGTATGATTTCATAGTATTCCTACCATAAAATGACTGATGTCACATATGAGATGAAGACTTCATTCCTCCTCATTATGGAGCCAGCCTGGAGTGACAGACAGGTTGTAAAAAGAGTTTCTTGTGGCCAGTGACAACACTAAGATATAATTGGCACGGCACTAAGAAGAGCTGAATAGTATTGAAAAAGAATGGAAGTGCTCCCATATCCATATGGAACTCTGGTCTGGAAAAGCACTACCTGAAGCAGGGAGGATAAAAATATCTACATGTTCTTCCCAGTTTAAGTTATCAAATATTGACTGGAAGTTGTTATGTGAAATGTCTCAATGGATTTAACTTAATCTGAGGGGAACACAAGAGCTGCTGTGAAAAATGGCTATGACTTCACAAACCCTGCTCTGTCACAAGCACCTTGTTTCGTTAACAAAGTTGAAGGGTAAACAAAAAAAGAAAACATGAAAATTGCAAACAGGATAGATTAGCAAGTTTGTAAACACTGCTTGGGACAAAGAAATGCAAAGTAATAGACATTAAAACAGTCTGTAGAAATAAAATGGAATTTGAAAAATTGTAATTTGGAAAATCAATTAAAATATTTAAAGAATAAATAAATAAATAAATAAAATATTTAAAGAAAAAGTTCACATCACATTCAAAGGAGAAACTCAGGAAACTCAAAGATACCTTAGGGAATTAGGAAAAGCGAGGCAAAAGAAAATTTTCAATTGATATTGATTATAAAAAAGCTGTTGTGATTTTGAATTGAAGATATAAAAACTTTGCATCACTGCAGAATATAGACTTTCTCCTCTCTAGACACGACTTTTGTGTGGCTAGGCTTGGAATGTTTTCTTCATTCTGAGCAGGCATTTTATCAGAGAAAACGCTGACAAGTTGGAGGGAGTTCCAGAGAATATTTTTTTTCTTGCAAACTTTGATGAAAGAATAAACAGGTATGCATATATTGTGAGGTCAAATGAAAACAAGTAAGCGCCCAAATATATTTAAAAGCAGCTTATAAATACTGAAGAATATAATCAGCAAAAGCTAAAAGGCACATTCATCATTTTTCCAGAGCTGAAGAAAAAAAGACTATGAGAAAACATCTGCCTGGTTTTGCATAATGGCAAAGAGCTCTTCTATGCCTCTTCTCCTGAAGTCTTGTCTTAAAATTTCAGGGCTGACAATTATCTGCAGTGTGGTTGAAGTATTTGTGAATTCACATAGCAACAGCTCAAGGATTTCTAGCATCAGTCTAGGCACAATAGGCTGATCCTTTTTTCTATTATCTAAGTACATAAAATTAGTTTTGTATGGAGCCACACAAGAGATGTAGGATAAGAAAACAGCCAGAAGACTCTGTTAAGAGGTAGGAAAATTAATTTTTTGGATGTACAGTTTTGCAAAAGAATAAATATAAAAATCGAGAAGACGGAAGATAAAAGACTTCACAGAGTGCCTGTATACATGAGATTTTTCCTTTCCTCCTTGTATTGACTGACAGTAAGAGAGAAAATGTGATTGATAAAAACTTATTGCATTATTTAAATATGTTTTTTAAAGTTAATGTATATTTTCATTAACATCCTGTAAAAACTGTAACTGTCTAGCAAGCCAGTGTGGTAGTTCCAAGGGGAAAATATCCATATCTGGAAATACAAAATAAAACTTTCCCAAATAACTTAACTTGGGCAATATGTAATGCCTCAATCTCTATCCAGTGAGAAGCAGACTGTATGAACATTTCCAGTGTGGACTTAAAACATTATCCCCTCAAATTACAGGCAACATAAAGATGGTCAAAACCGTGGTTATATCTACAAAATCTAGCCTCTACTTTGGCTTTAGTCCAAGTGAGAACTATCATGAACTGCCATAGTAGATGAAGAATTACAGCATTCATTTATAATTTGTACAACCGTTTCCTTCAAATTCAGCCATCCACTGGCTGCTTTTTTTAAAATCTATTCACATTCATTTAATCACTCAAAGCCACATAGGCAAAAAGGTGACGGATATTCACTCTGCTTAATTCAGCTGACCCCCACTTCTCAAAAAGTGAATCATACAACACCTAACTTAAAAGCTTCTCCCCATCCACTTACTAGTCCTATGCAATAAATTCAGGAATCAGAGATAGCTAATCAAAGTCAGACACCCTTCAAGCAATCTATTTTGTTATTAAAAAATAAATAAATCACACATCATTGAAACTACTGCAATAATCTGGTGTGATTCAGTTATAGTGTTTGAAATGCAAAGTGAGTGGGGAAACTGAGTAATTTTAAAAAAACTTGATTACAAATTTCTGAAAAAATATTTATAAATACATACATTATACTACCACTTTCAATTTAATCAATAATTATTAAAAAAAATAAATTAACCATAACTATTTGGGCTGTAAATACTTTTAGGAATCAACTTTATCTTGTACAGTACAATAGTGCCTACATATCTTTTCTCAGAAGAAAAAGCAGAAAACTGTCTTCTAATTGAAACTACAGGAATATTAAGGACTGAATCATTCCAGCTGAAATACGACCTGATGCACCACTATCCCTACTCTCAGGAAGAACACTCAAATGTCTTCCAAAATTAGACTCAATTAATACTAGCTTTAAAATTGTGTTTTCAAGATGACATCTCAATAGCACAACGTCACAACCAAATCATTTAATTACCTGCTCAGTAATGACAGGAGACCATGCTGTATGAACACCATACAAGTAAGATATTAAAAACAACTTCCTACAACAAGGCATTCCTACAACAAGTTTTCCTGAAGGATTGTTGTTGAACATTTTATGTTGACGTAATGATTTTTTCCATTTTGAGTTTTTCTCTCTTCTTGACCCAAAACACATACAATATTTTACTTATGACACATACTGGCAAACTATTTTTCTTCCCTTCTGACGTTTGCTTGAATGACCCACTAAACCCTATACAGAATTACAAATATTACAATATACAAACCTTACCATTGCACTTTGTAACAAAAACTGGGATTCAGTCTCTTCACTATGATTTTAGTCTTGTAAATTAAATGCAAATTAAATGAGTGAAAATTGAGTTAAATAATGTACTATGTAAATTTACAAATTATTTTTAAGTAAAGTAATATTTGGACAGGTAAAACATTCTGTTATAACCAACTGAAGACTTACATACTGATTATGTTTGTAAATGATGCATTTGTCCTTCCATGCAAGTTATTAATGATTTTTGTACCAATGTGTTTTTATTATATAGGCTAAAGAGATTTCAACAACAGTTAATTTTTAAAATGGGTCACTGTAACATCAAAACTAATCAAACAAATCATTACCACCATTAAATAATTAGTTCGAGTAACAGCAATGAATCAACATAAGGTAAACACGAGGTATTTATGTGCCGAGTTCTCATTTGTTAATTCCTGGGCCCAAATGCTGCTTGAGAATCTATAGCTAATTTTTGGCACTGGCTGAAATGTTTCCTCTGGCACTACTGCCTAGGTTTGACTTTGCATTATGTTAATAAATCAGGAAAACCGAAACAGAAATTCTGCCTTCCTTTCGCACAGTGCTGGAATACAGCCTTCTAAATCATTATGTTACTTTGTAAGTAAGAGACCAATTAAACCAATGCATTTTTCACTTTTGTGTTTCTTTAGCAACATGAATCACCTGTAAATTCAGCTTCCCTAGCTAGTACTCTATAGTTATATTGTTCCCATTCTCTGACAAATAGACCCTTAAGTTTTAGTTTAGGTTTCTTGTGTACAATCTAAAATGATCAGAAATAATGTACAAGAGCATTTTATTTACATTTTTTGTTCAGTTACACAAATGCTATACAGCAGATTAAAAATGTTTTAAAATTCCTAATGAAAACAATATAAAATGCAGTCATGGTTGACAGAACACATTGGTAGGTAAAAATGATTGTAGGTATATTATAATTAAACCAACTCTTGAAGTGTAGGCAATCGAAAACTCACAGGAACATTTAAGTGAAATCTAAGTATCTTACGTTATGGAAATAAACACATCAGGCACTCGGTCTTAATTCTGTCCTCTACTGAATATTAGCAAACCAAAAATAGGTATGTGATTTTAAAAGTTCAAATGAACCTAATTTGGAACTAAAAATACCAAGTACTCCAATAACAATAACAATCATCATTTCGTATTACAACTCATGGCCCTGAGGCTGAGTTACTTGGTTAAGTTTCCTTTGTACTTTTTTTTCCCCCTTACCTTAGCTGCTGCTAAGTGGTTTGTAACTGAATTTCCTGTGCAACTTTTATTGGTGCAGGTTACCTCCATCTCTGCCTGCTTAGTTTTTTTGACAGTGCAGTGTCAAGTGAAGCACCTTTGCACAAAATGTTTCTCCCCTGCTGTCTACTTCCCACGTTCTAACTTATAATGAAGTAGTTGTCAATGTAGTACCCTACAAGGGAGAATTAAGAGAACTCTTTCATTCCACTTTTCTTGTGCAGAACATAACAAAAGAGACATGCATCTTTTTGCTTAGCAGTCCTGTTCTGCAGTGCGAAGGAAAATTATACCAAAATGGTGTTAGAATTTTGCTATTTCCACTGGGACATGAAATCCATTTTACTATGTCACATTTTAGTCAGAAAATTGTTTCTGGTCAGAACCCAAAGTCAGAGTAATTCTCTTGCGCTGTATTTCCTACTGCTTTTTCTGCTTCCAAGTTTTTTATCACCTGACCTGTTCAGAGATACTCCAAAGTAAAGTTACAGAGGAAATTTCAAAAAGAGTAACTCCCCAACCCAAGATTCATACATTTCTACACCAAGGGTATGTTTTTCTTATTCCAGGAGGATCTCACCTCTGGAGTGACATCTCGTGGTGCAAATCCTGTTCCTCCAGTTGTTAAAATCAAATTAAGTTCCTTTTCGTCGCACCAATCTATCAGCGTCTCCTGAAAGAGAACATGAATGCTGTCAGATCTAACAAGTAATACATGGGACATGGTTATCTCAGAAAACGCCTAAAGAATTGATGTCTTGAAAATAAACAGATATACATATAATAAATCAAGGGAATTGTGTAATTACTCATGGCATTTTTCACAAAGACTCTAAACCACCATTTATAACCAACTTATGGCAGAATAATAAAACAGTCATAGTATTTTTGGAAATGGAAACTGAAATTCTGTTCTCCATCTCTTGCTCTAAAATGGAGATCAAGAATTCATAGCTATTCACTTATATCACTGTTTATTTTGTTTCTAAGATATAAATATAATGCTTCAACACATGTTAATAAAGTATATGCATTTAATTCAGGTTATACGTCTGATACTTCTTACAGTGACTCTGGTTTCTGTGCTTGTTCTACTTTTTAACAGTCTGAAAAGAGCAAGAACCGCATATAAGCTTGTCTAATAAAAGATGTAATAATACACCTGATATAGCAACCTGTAAGTTGCTCCTTACTATATAATCATATTTTATTTATTTCATAGATCTCAATAGGACTGTATATGCTGATTCCAAAACTAGATTAAGAAAGCTTAAGAGATTTGTCGTGCACATTCAATGACTTACAGTACTCTAGAACTTATGATACTAGAGATATGTTAAATTTGATTTGCATTCATTTTTTTAGATGTCACTAAACTAGTTTTCAGATTGTGACAAAAATTCAACATCAGCAGAAGATATATTTAGTCGCAGTGTGATTATATCACTTATTCTTCACTCTGCTGTGGGCAAGCACAGCAGCCTAATGTTCGTTTGGAGCTCCAAATCAGGCAGTGGGTTACACAAAGTATAACCACGTATTACACAGTAGAGTAACTATCTGCAGAAAACATACTAATTGCTTTCTAATTCTACCAGAGAAAACACCTCTGAAAAAAAGGTTAGGGCACATTTATGTTTCTGGATTATTATATTGAGGAGGAAAGAAATGCTTGGGTGACTGTAGACTAGAAACTTGTTATTTGACTCTTAAAATTAGATCCAAGCAATTTACTGAGTAAAAAATCTTAAAATATTGCTGATGGTCATAAAACTGTCCATAATATTTTTAAAAGTGTTACTGATGTAGATTAATTCCCAGGGACATGTTCTGCAGGCTTAGAACTGCTAGGTAATTTCCAGATAAGAGAAATCATATACAGTCATATAAATCACATACAGTATATGAGTATATGTCCAGTTAGGACATCTCATATACAGTCTCTTCCAATTTGCAGGTAAAATAGACTTGTGCCTGCCTGCAAGACCCATCATGTAAACATCCAAGGATTACTTGAAGAAGTAGCAAAACCAAAGGTTCTATCTTTATTTCTCCTTCCTTTACTCATTCCTTCCACCTTCCCTCTTGTGTTGTCTCGTCTTTATTAAAATCACTTGTCTTTTTACTACCCTTCTTTGGAGGATGGCACTATTCCCAGGTAGACTGTAACTGACTGCAAATTTCAGGTTACATGAACATTTCAAATAAGCTTGAGAAATGAACATGCAAAATGCCTCAGACCAACTCATAAATGAACTATTAAGTCTGACTTTTATTTTGACTTACATTAAAAGAAGTAAATTGCTGTAGCAAAAGGCATTTTTAATCTTAAAATTGTTTGTTTCAGTAATACAGATATGCATCAGAAAAGTTTCTTTCTAAACAGGTGACATCTCCTCTGAGCTATTTTATATCATCTACAGACATATTTATCTTGACTTCCAACAGCAACAAATTTCAGAAAGCATTTGAGAGAGGTTTAGTGTAGAAATGTTGTTTGGCAAAGTGAGAGCATGACATCGTATACATTTTTTTTTAATTACCATTATATAAAAAAAGTGTCAGCATAAAACAAATATATATATATTTATAAGAAGCATTTATCTTTAGATAAAATAAAACCTGCCAAAATCCAAGTGGTTTAAAAGAGAAAATAAATCCTTTATCTGTTCTCTTTTTGCTACATCTCAGTAATACTCCAGTTAAAAGGGAAAAAAGAAATGTCACATGATAGCATACAAAAAGCTAAAGGAATTATTACACACCTTAACTCTTCACAGAAATTGAGTATATAATTGATATCATCATAACACATCCATATATTTTTTATCAAATTCTAGTTATAGTAAAGAAACATAAGCTTTCAGTAAAAAGACCTTTGATTATGAAGCAAAAAGTTTGGGTTTCATTGCATTTTATAATATGTACCTCCTTGTTTTTTTAAAAATATCTGAGACTAATATTCAGTTTATTTACTTTCTCTCTATCCCACAAAACATTCTCAATTACATTTTAACTATCTGAAAAAAAGGAAACACCACCCTGACCAACTGGAGAAGAAAGGCCACTAGTATTCACTTTGCAGCTGCTAGCAGTCCAGCAATATTCACTGTTGGCTTTGCACAGACCAGAATTTGCTGTCTCTTCAAATGAGAATTCCTCCAGACGAGGAACCCGATACTTGTCTTGATTGATGCTATACAAATAAAATGATTATATAACATTTCAGCAACAGAAAATTTCATTAAATAATCTTTGTGCATCTACCTCTTCTACTGTTTCATCGATGATAAACTTTCAAGACAAAAAGATTGGGTCAACAGGTTATGTAAATCGTTGTTATTCTATTCAAGTCAATGGCATTATGATGATGGATACAAAATACAGCATCTGGCTCTGAAAACAGTACTATAAAATTACTACTAAACTAAAACAAGACAGAACAAAACTACAGACCTAAAAACACAACCCAACAAAAAACAGTAAGTATTTTAATATTCTAAATTATGTTTTATCAGTTATTTCCTACTGACAAGGCAGACAAGAAGAAAATTAAGTCATTACAATTTGCTCTTCTAGACACATTTTAACTTCAAAAATACACATTTGTATTTCTAACCTGTTCAGATTTCATCAAAGTCCTGCTGCAAAGAAATGGAATTTCAGCCCATTTGCTCCTTAAGCTTTGAATTAGATCTGGCGCCCTGTTCCATCTACCTATTTGGTTTTCATTTAAATAAGCAAGAAACCCTTAGGCCTAACGCACGATTTACTTCCATCCCTTGCTCCAAAGAGCTCTTGTTTAAAACATCCCTTCCCTCTCCCAGCCTGGAACTACTCACTGGACTTCTGTGTTGCCCAAACTTGAAATTGTTTCAGTTATAACAATGCTCATCAAACTTTGCTTGTGATCTTTCTGAATTTCCTCGTGACTATTCTGTTGATTTCAATGGTGCATAACAATCTTGCCTCACTCCTTCTCAGACTGAATTCATACTCTTTCACACATTATTAAGGCCAATAAGATCATTAACTTGTGGAAAGTACACCTACACTCTGTGACACAGTGCAGAGATCCTGTGTTTACTGCTGATATACATCTGCACACTCATGTAAGCACTGCCACACTGAGGTAAATTCAAAACCCAATGCTACAGGATGCAGTCCCGTGGCACCACACATAAGCTAATGTTACCTGTCATTTCAGACAACAAATGGCTTTACCACTTCTAGTTATCTTTCAGTGGAGATAACTTCAGTATCTCACTGTCCAAGATGGTACAATGGCAATGGTTAGCAAAGTGATTTTTTTTCCTCCATAAATCCATTAATGTACCATCCTCTAATCTCTGCAGGTAAGTGAACAGAACAAATAGGGATTACAGAGGCCCTATAGGAAAATTCTGTATTTCTCTAGCATAGAACTGAAAACCACCAGATTTATAAAATTATGTAACTTCAATATTTACAAATAAATCCTGTTTATTCTTGAACAGTGCGTTTCAAAGAACAGTGTGTTTCAAAGTGCAAGCAGACTAGGATCTCATAACAACCTTTACTTGGTTATGTGGCTTCAGCTATTCCAGACTCCCACTCACCAAAGGTTAACCCTGACATTATGTCATGCGAGGGCATACGTAATCCCCATTAATCCGAAATTCACATTATAACACACAAATACAAAGCAGAAGAATAAAGAAAAGGTAAAAGTTGGGTTAAAAGAACATCAATATTTTTTGTTTAGGCATTGAAGTCTTCTCTACTCAGCTGACCATGGCTTCTCCACTGATTTGAAAGGGAAAATTCAAGTACTAAGTACTAAGGACCACACAAGACCATAAATATCCATAAAGCAAGGGAACTGTAGGAAAGGTAAAGAGCTGAGTTCAACAATCAGTTTGAACTGCAGGGAAGGCCTTAGAAATATTAATCTATTCTTGGAATATATGTTTTATTTTTTGCCTTATTTCTCGTGAAGGTTTTATTTCTTATGCTCACGACTTTTACTGCTTGAAAGCTTCATTAAAATTTAGAGGCATGAAGATACCCCCGTGTGTGAAGCAACTACTTTGCAAATAATGAGTCTCAAAATGATTTAAGAATGTCAGAAAATGAAATACTAAAATACCAGGAAAATATACTACACATTTTCTGGTACCTCCACCTCTTCTTTCCTTCCCCCACTAATAACAGGCATGAAGTAACAGAAATGTTAGGACTGTGTTCACGGTGTAATTACTGTAGTCAGAGACTTGGCTGAAAACCAAGTACGTACCTCAATGTCTGTAAATATGGCTTTTTGTCTTTTGAGATTTTGCTGAACACGGTAGGCTTTTGAAAATTCCTCAAATATATTTGCAGTTTTCAGCATCACAGTTATTTTACATTGTTGTTTTCCTAAATGCTGCTTTCCAAATACTAAGCTAATGTTAAATAGAAAGTCATAAAAATGCAACTATTCTACTGAAATACAAAACTGAAGGAAGAAAGTCATAAAAGTGTACTCTATAAATGGTTTACTTTTTTAAATGGAAATTTAATTATAGGCACTTTCCATCTGAAATAAATTGCACCTATCAAAAATTCAAGGTTCAACATATCTATGCAGCCTGTAATGTAACCTTTTTTAAAAAAGTACTTCACGTCTTCTAAAAGCTACTGTTCATGATAATTATTCCTAAAATAAGGGGGAAAAAAGTTGGCACCACAGTGCAATGCTCAGCAGAGTTCACCTAAGCAAATGGGTTAGGGAAAGTAAAGCAAAGAGATATGCAAGCACTGAAGTGTTTGCCCATCTCATGACCAGTACTGTGGGGAAAAAATAAAAAATAAATCTAACTATTTCACTGGAGAAAGGTTAAGACAGTATAGGCCACATGCAAGGTTGACTCCAGAAAACGACATTTAAAACTGCACTTTTATTTTGTACTTTGCTTTCAGAAATGAGAGATACTTAATTTAAACTAACTACAGGGAGACATTACTCATACTACAAATGAGAAAAATGGTGCTTTTATTTCATGGTTTATCAGATTGAATTAAAATCTAGAAAGCGGTCTAGATCATATGCAAGGCATCAATCCACATATGTGGCAAGGCACAAGAATGACTTGCTTCCTTCTGTAAGAAAATCTGTTCCTGTCTACTGTTGATACCACTGGTATCCTCCTAGAGTGGATGATGAGTTCTTGAAATGACAGCTTCTCACTGGAAAGGATCTGTCAACTCCAGCATAACAGTCTTCCTCAGATGCCTTGAGGAGAGGATGGAACTTAGAGCTGTCAGAAGAGTCTGAATTAGGTATTTTTCAAACATATCTGTACCTTGAAGCAACTTTCCTGTCCACTCTGAATTTGGCAGATATATACATGTATGTGGGCATATATGCACACGTATTTATATAATAAAAATATACTAGCAAAAGCACCAAAATTAAATGTGTCTTATCTCTGTCATATGTAAAAGACCTCTCACTAAAATATGTTTATTTTCTAAGGTAAGTATTACTGTAGTTATAAAAACTCAAGTGCCTTTCTTAAGAATCTATTTGAAACCACTTAGAAATTAAATAAAAGAGAAACATAACGCCTCCTTGCCAGTATTACTTTTCCTTCCTCTGGTCATTCCTGTAACAATATAAGCTAAAATAGCAATTGGAATAAAGAGAAGGGGAAAAAAAAGCATAGAGCAACTAAATTAATCCAAAACTGCTCACTAATAATAGTTAATCAAAAATTTTCTCTCTTCAAAATCTATTAAAGCAGCAGTTCAAAGACCTCATATCACAAGATACAAATGGTTGGTTTTGGAGCCATAAACCTCAGGTTAACTGTGCAGAACAATATGTTTTTTCCACGCTTTCTTCCCATTTGCACATATTCATGTTCATCTAAGATTAAGACTGTTTACTTCTGATTTGGTTCCCAGTATTCAGAAAGGGATTTTGACATTAAACAACTAATGTCCTGTAACTAGAGTTCTTTACGATATTTTCCCTACACTATCCACATACAGAGTTCGTAAGTTTCACCAATCTTTGCTGGTTGTAACCAAGCCCCAGTAACCTACATCTTAATCTTACGAAAGACACAGAAATGGTAAAGCTGCACAAAACCAACTAAGTTTCTTTGAGCTGCCAAGAAGAGGAATCACTCTAAGGAATCAGTAAAAGCGTGAGGATCAGACAGACAAAGGCAATCTGTCTTAGAGAACTCCAAACACAAAGATGTGAGAATCATATTCCCATAATAGCCCTCCACTCAGATAGCTTTGCTTCATTTCATAGAAAACTGTACTTGAAAAAAGCACTCACAGAAATTGCATGTGCATATTTGCACACAGGGACAATCTACATCAACAATTTAAATCAGGTTATACCCTGTATTGACTTGTGCTGTTTAATGGGCAGTAAGTGCAGGGGATAAAAAACCTCCACAAAGGTTCTGTGATTAACACAAGGAACCCAGCTGTGGAAAAAAAACGTTTAAATTGGAAGGTTTATTTATCTGCAACTATTAAGTTTTAAACAATGAATTAATTGCAACAATATGATTGATTCTTATAGAACCCAGTTTAGTTTCTAGCTTGTTTTTCTAACAGTACATACAATCTTCCCTGTTACTTCATACACCTAGATGCAATTGTTCAAGATGTTGTTTACCTTTTGCTTTTACAATAATATTCCAAGTTATGCAGTTCTGTTTTTTGTTTTTGCCCTCAATGGAAACGGCAAATTGAACAGAGTGATAATATTCAACTACCTAAAATATTTGGATCTGAGGACAAAGCCGAGAGATGAAAACTTCACCGAGACAGGGAAACACCTCAGTGTAATGCAGTGTCTGGCATAACTTCCCCCCGTGTGCATTGCTCATGCATATCATCCACAGAGTCAATGAATGAAATTGTTTTTAAAATTATCTATCGTTTACCTGTGAAAATACAGTAAAGAAAATTTACCTACCAATAGGTGCTGTACTTTGAGATATTTAGTCCATACATATATTCTAAGAGTGGGTGAGCCTGTGGCCTGCCTTGGAGTGTCCTGGGAGGTGCGTTCTAGCTCCTCCCCTCGTCCTGCTTGATGCATGAAAGTTAGGGCAGAGTGCATCCGCCACCACTTCAGTTCCTCTTAAATGCACAATCAAACCTGAAAGAGATTCAGAAAGAGGGGAAAGGCAGGTAGGAGACTAATGTACATGCAGACTATACCTCTCAAAGAATGCCAGTTACTGACAGTAACCTTTCTTCTTTGAGTCTGCATGTACATTCCCAGCAATGACGCCCTCTGAACAGTTCCCTTTGCCTTTTACCACCCAGGAGAAGGTCTGAGGGCTCCCACAGACAACGGCAGCACCGCTCTGCTGAAGGCTGGGACAGCCCTGCATGCTATTACACTAACATGCTGCTGGGGGGAAGCAAAGACAGAACTCCAGGTGGCCTCATGGCAAATGCCCAAATACCATGTAATACAGACACTGCGTTTGCCCAGGGATCCAGTGGAATTTGTGTTGGCCGTGGAGGGAATTCCGAGTCACAAGTCCACACAGAATCAGAAAACCATTTGAACAACTGTTGTATGATGTTACTTGAACTATTGGATATTCCCACAGTGCAACAAGTAAACAAACAAAGACTTAGACCTGTGAAGAGTCTATAGACACACTAGAGGGTCCTTATGAAATCAAGAAAGTGAAGTATAAAATTCAATCAAAGAAGCATAAGATCTGGGAATGAGTACTGGAGGACTCCCTGCCTGGCTACTCTGATACCACTTCTTCAAGAAGGAATTTTGGATGACCGAAGAAAATATACCCCACTGTTATAAAGGTACAGAGTATGTAAAATGGCAGACATAAGGATCTATAAGATCATAAGAAGACTTCAGCAGCTGGCCGAGGCAACAATCACCAGATGCGCATTTCAGAGATGCAGGCAGAAGAAATAAAAATTTAGGAGCTTAATATGAGAGAAGGGATGACTATAATGCAGTGGTTTTCCAATGCCATTGAATCATAAATTTTTAATGTGTCCTGATCAGCTCTTTTAGGAAACTCTGAGCTGTGAGGTGTGAAAATGTTCTCAATTACTGAGAGCAATCAAGTAGCCTCACCACATAACAAAAAGACACCTGTGTTCACCTTTTTGAAGTAATGTAAAATAAAAAAGTATCTGTAGAGAACCATAAATGTTGCATGTGATTTGATGGAGAAAGGATTCTTGTACAAATCAGGTCACTATGTGTGAGTATACAAAGATATTTTTCTTAAAAATAATTACTACCACAGATGAATGGGGAAGAAATTACAGAGTACCATTTTCAGAGTTTTTTAGAGTTCTTTAGAGTTCTTTATCTCTCCAGATATGAGGAAGGTAAGGACATGTGACATTCTGCTCTGATGCATTCTTGTGATAGGGATATGTGAACATGGAAAAGAGAGATGTATATAAGAGAGGAAAGAAGACTGGAGTATTCTGGAACTGATCAGATTGTCTGCACTCCTCCATTACCTGTTGACTAAGAGTAATCGTAGGAATTATGCAAATGATTCTCAAAAGGGACAGGGAAAGGATAAAAATCAATTGAGATTCATTGACTGTTCTTAATGCAAACAACATGCTGACTGCTGCTGAAGGCAATGAAAAACAAATACCTGTGATTATTACAGAAAAAGTCTTTTCCGACAAGTCCATGTTTTTTTCTTACAGACATAGAGAATAACAGAAGATTAACAGAATGAACTAGTAATAGGCTACCTTGCTGATTAGGATATTGTTTATTCCTGAACTCTAGAGTATTAGCATCCAAAGACTAAAATGTAGTGAGACAACCTTTGGGCATTTTAAAGACAATTTCTTTCTGAACAAAAAGGCCACCCTCTCAAAGGGAAGACCTTGTTAGGATTCAGTGCATGCAGAACCTCTCTTATAAGCCCAAAGGATTACAGCTATTACAAATGATACTGGGTGAAAGCTGTTACCATAGAATTTGATGAGCTATCTTCTACTTCCACTGCAGCTTGCAGAGGTGTCTTAGCATTAGCTGATCCCACTGCAATCAAAGGTTTCAACTGATTATTATACTCAAGAGAAAATTGATGCAGAACAACTCACCTAAGAATGGCTTTTTTGTTTTCTTCCGTAACAGCTGAAACTTTCTGGTCATTTCTCTTTTGGATCTTTTTTTAAAAGATGTTCATTTTTTCTTGATACATATTAACAACAAAATTACTTGGAATCAGGTGGTAATAAAAGCATTAAAAACCCTACAGAGATTCCAAAATCATCCTCCAACTGTTTCTGCAGCTGGTATAAATGAAGCTAAAATCTGCCAGGATACTAAGGTTGTTCAAACATGTCTTTATGGGTATTGGAAATCTCTCAGGCAAAATAATTGCAGAATGTCAAACAACCTAGAGCATCTTTGCAGAATTATTTGTACTGGGATCTCCATTGTTTCTAAGGTCCTAATTTATTGGTAAAAAAAAAACAACCCTGTGCTATACAGAATGATATGCCAACACTATGTCAAGTGACAAGGGTTATACATATATGCATATATATAAACATATAAAATATGCCTCCACCTCAGCCAGTTCACAAGGATAACTTTGTACAAAGTCTCTGTCATCTGGGAAAGTTGCTGCAAATGGAGCAAACAGAAGCTTCATAAAGCAATTGCTTCATGGAAGCAATCTAACGCAATCTAAACTCACAATGTTAACAAGGCCATAGAGGCTAACAAGCACATGAACAAAGTTCAAATCAAAACATGAAAAGAAGTGGAAAGAATGATTCCAAGCTGAATCACTTGCCATTTCTCTTTTTTCTCTTAGATAAATTCCAAACTCCACATGCTAAAATTTAAGAATCACAGAAGAAATACTAATAATTACAATCAGAATGAGACAATGTCATCTATACAGGTACATTTAACACTTATTCTTGAATGAATTACTGCTTAATTAATTAAGTGCTCTGGCACTGAATATATTTGTACCATATGCTCCTGTTGCAAAAGCAAGAACTGTGCCAGAAGGAAAACCTGCAGCACTGAGGAGTAGTAGTAGAGAAGTGAAGGCCTTACAGGGTGTGCTTCAAGAGGAATTGATGATTTATGCAGTCTAACTACTTAGCAAAAGACAAGCCAAACCTTAAATTGTCTTAAACGTTCTTTCTTATGTTTAAGTTCTAAACCTCAGATGACTTGCATTGTGCTAATCTTAACAGATATTTCTAAGTAATTTTTTGAGCTAAGTATTTCAGAAAATATTTTTCAAACTTACTTTAAAATTGCTTTCACTTACTTTAAGTGCAATTTTTATCAAACCTTCATAACTATCTAGAAAATGCAAATCTTTTAAACATCAAAATTAACGTAGATGCTGCAATTATTCATTATACTTTCATAAATGGTATGTCATGCCTCTCTCCTCCTGTTTCCCTTGAAAAAGAATGGTGACAGAATATATTAATACTCTTCTATTTTTTGAGTAGTTTTCCAAATGGATAAGCAGGGAGACTCAGTAACTATACAAACGTTTAGGGAGTGCAGTTGTAGGTACAGCAGGTTCTAGCCAAAGGAGTGCATTCTCATTGTTACTGCTGCACTTGAATCAGTTAAGTGGAGCTTATACATATGAAATGTCTGCTGCTTCACAGGAACAGAACCCTCCTTGCTAAAACATGAGTCATTTCTAGACCTGTGAGACCATGGAAAGCCCTCTGGACTAGGAAGTGCTTGTTCATTATTTTAAACATGCAAGAAGACACACACAGTAACCTTTAAAAGAATCCTGAGTTATTTATATATTTCAAAAAAAGCAGCATAAGAGATGATGAGTTGCTTCCACTGTGTACCACCTGCATTATATACAATTATTCTAACATACAGTCTCTTATGTGCAAATGTTTATGCAAGTAATTTTATTTTTTTTTTAATCGCAGAACTTCCCTTTCTGGACACGTTACAGTCACATTGCAGTCATCTGTTCAGCTAGGTTTAGAATAAAGGCATCATCTCAATAATAAGTAAAAATATCATACTGCCCGTTTCAAAGAGTTGTATCATCTCCCACACGTTCTACTTTGAGGATCATGATGCATATGGTATATGTTATCTCTGGACTACTACTTTCCCTTGTAGAGACAATTGCCACTTTTCTGCTGGATAGTGATTAAGAGCCTACACAGTCAGAAGAGTCATCCAGACAGTATTTTCAGTAACAAAGAGTAGGTGGAATTGGTGTATGAAGGAAAGCATGCCAGAACTGTATCTGCGAGCAAGAACTGGGCAATGCCCACTGGTAATTAAGAACCACACAATCTTCTATTTATAATATTTCTAATACTGCAGTGATCCTTCCAGACCAGGAGGCCATCGCACCTCAAGGAGTCAGCGATCCACACAGCAGCCACGTGAGCAGGAGGACGGCTGGGCTGCTTGTCCAGCAAGGCCTTCGGGCCTGTGCCGCGCCACACAAATCTCTCGGGCAGGGCAGGGCAGGGCAGGGCAGCTCAGCCTGCTCCAAGCGCTGGTGGAGCCTGCAGGCAGCTCCCGCTGGGGGCTGGGGATCACACCAGCAGCCTGGCCTCATGAGAATGTCTTCATGAATACGGTTGTTAGCCTGCGTGAAAATAATAATACAGCTCAAGGGACCGAAAAGAAGGAACCTCCCTCCACAGGCAGGTATGAGCAGTGTGCTGTGGAGAAATCCACCTGGGGATTTATCCAATCCTGCGTGAAGGCAAGGTTCCCAGCATCTGAAGGGATGTAAATTTTATCCGCTACATATATTCCTCCATTTATTCTGTCTTATTAAAGCAGGTATTTTATTAAGCCATTTATTGTTGGTCCTTTTTATTGAGATCCTGACAGAAGCCTGCGCGGTCTCCCTCTCAGTCCCCCCACCCCACTGCAGAACAAAAACCAGACATCTGGAATTCTCTTGTTCCTTCAGCACTGCTCCCTCCTGATGCCCTCGCTTCTTTCCTGCAATTACTAAGCAAGTCTTTTCTGTCCTTTAAGAGTTCTCTCTACAGGCCTAGCAACATCTGTGTTATCTGAAGACATTAAAAAAAAAAGATCAAGGATCTTTTCTTCTGTTAAGAGTTATACATTTGTCATTTAGGACCAAGTCTACCAGAAAACAGAATTACAAAGGAGTAGTATTCCAAGAGCTTTCACATTTATACCTGTAAACCTAAACACAATATTGGACACTTTGTCCATTTAGGACTGTGGTTTGGGGGTGTAATCATCAGTACTGACCAATTCTAAGAAATAAACCCAATTTCCTAGCCACTGTAGCTATTCCATACTGAAGTAGTTCATTAGGTCTCTAGCTGCTGTTACAGCTTTCACTTGTAACTCCAGAAACAGGGCTATTTTTAGTAGGAAATTATACACATTTCTGGTCTGTCACACAAATTTCAAAATACTTCTAGGATCGTATCATAAGATCATTGGCCACAGCAAATAAGCTAATTGGAATTAGTAGTATATCACTCTCTACACATATAATGTGTATTTTATTTTATTGTACTTTATTATTATAATTATTTTATTTATTTACTTTTTGTCTAAGACACCTGCTTTTCATTCTTTGGATATTGGGAAATTTGAGTTTAATGTACTTCAGCTTTGAACCTCTACAAAAAAGATGATAATGACAAAAGCAATGCACTGAAAAGAAGACTGCCACTTCTTTTAAGTATAGTGGATTGAAGGTCATAACTAGCAAGTTACCATTTGGCCATCCTCATTCACAGTCCTGACAAAAGAACACTATTTTGCTAAAGAAATAATTGCAGGCTAACAAAAACAGACTTAAGCCCTTTAGGCTCCTTTTATTAGAATGATGTTTTTGTAGGGAAATAGTGAATTTCTCACTGACCTACTTGTAGAAAATTTTCTATCAGTAATCTCTCTTGTTTGGATAGATCTCAGTGTTTGTCTGAGGTCTGATAAGAAAATGTTTAATTATTTTGCAAACTCTGTACTTTGGATGTTACCTTTGGTTCCCTGTAGACAATCTTAAGACAGAGGAGAGATTTTCATGAAGAGTTTTGTATAAGAGAACGAGCAACAAGCTGGAGAACTATTTTAAGTTAACCTTCACTAGAAGGGGCAGTAGAAAGATTTATACTGCAGTTTCAATTTTAAACTGATTTTGTTATTTTTACTTTGTATTGGATGTAAGAAATAATTTATTTTACCATGCGTGTAAAATAAACTTGCTACCTGGACATTATTTGGCAGGGAGTTCAAGGCACTGCATCTTATTGCCAATTTTGAAACAAAAAAGCTGAAGTGACTTAAGTGAAATACATTATTCATGCAGTCAAGAGAAAAACTGTATTCCAATTTGTTAACTTTGATGAATTAAGGTGTCTGCTGATGTCAGAACAGATGCTTTTTTAGACCACAAAAAGGGATAAAAGTTGGAAGATAGTTGATCACATTTTCGTTCAAACATACTCAAAATACGTAATTACAAGGACAGTTAGAATTTTTTTTCCTCTGTTTTCCTATCATTCTGCCATCCTCAGAAGGCAATATAAGTGGCCTAACATGGCCTGTGTTGTTTTCATTGGTAGAGGTCTAGTAGCCAGAGTGAATTTAAAAATCTTTTCAACAAAAGCTAGTCTGAAGTTAGCTATTCATTTCACCAAAGAGGAAAACCATCGTTTTTCCCCTTGATTTTTCATTTTGTATGAGATTGCCATGGTTTTAGAGGAACTGCAACATAACTAGGTCACTTTGTGGTGTTGTCAGAACTATGCCTTTACTAAAATACTACTTCTCCAGTATTTATTTGAAACAGTTTAGGGTACTAACATTGTGCAAAAAAATATTAAGATACAAAATATTCTGAACACACATACATACACAGATATTATGCTAAAATATGTACTACCTTATATAAAAAATTAAATATAGAAATACATCATAAAAGTGCTTGGGTACCTAAGTATATGAGGTATATCTCAGATGTTCTATTTAAGGTAAAATGGGGAACTGTGCCATTATGATTAATGCTTCATTAATAGTAACTTCATTAATACCAACCTTCATTAATACCAACTATATTCATCAATACCAACTATTGGCTGCACAGTCTGAATGCGTGTCCTGACTGCTTTCCAGTTATGTCTGCAGAAAAGACCTCATCATAAATGATGAATTCCCTTTATCTGTGCACATTTATTGCTCATTTCTTTTTCTGGTCTCTCAGAAGTCAACTCAGTGAGGATATCATGAATGCAGAAGCTTTACTTACACCAAAGTACTTCACAAACAAGTTTTGTTTTGTTTTTTTCATTTTTGAAACTCAACTATCCCTTTGGTTGTGTCACCTACAGAAGCATTCACAGTTCTGCACAACATTTAGAGACATTTAAAGCTTTTGTATTAAAGCAGCTCTTTTCACTTCTCTGATTTTAAACTTAAGCATCTTTCCTACAAAACAGCCCGAGGACAAATGTCTGTTGTCTTTTACAGCCTTAAGGTACTCTGAAAAACTAAAGCATTAGCTTCAGTGTCCCAAACAACACTCGGCTTTATTTTTACACACTGCCTTTTCCTCTATAGCATTATTCCTTATAAATTTTTATTAGAACACAGAACAAATTCCTTGCCCCAAATTCATAAAGAATTGTCTTCTATTTTTATCAAAGAAGGACAAGAATTTTAAAAGCATCTTGGTGTTAAGCTCTTATCTTCATAAGATATCCTTAAATACATAGCTTCATTTTCACGACTGATAAATATTAACTAATTCTCAATTATTGCAAATAATATTAATCTAATAAGACCACCTCACTGGGAAGAATGCAGAAGAACCCTTTCAAGTGACAATACTGAGCAGTACAAATTTCCACACTTGTATTTGGTAGTGGGCTGTATCATCATAATAGGGAAGCAAAACAGTTAAAACATTACAATATTTGCAATCTTTAAATTCAAGGCTATTTTGACAGAGGGCAAAAAACAGTAACAAAGCAGGTAAGTAAGACAAGAAAACAGAAATGGCAGTCTATGCAGAAATGGCACAAGCAAATACGCATTACCTTTGTGGTTTTAATATTCCACCTAAGTTTGCCAGAATGATGAGGCATCTGAAATTGAATGCAAACGTTTCTGACAGACCTATCCTAGAAATCCTTGCATATTTTTAATGTGAAAATACTTTAAAACTCTGCAACCACTGCACCTTTACTGAACTGATGATTCAGTGGCAGTCTCTCCCTTATACATTTCTCTAAGGACAATTAAGTCACATTGTTTCTGAAAATCCTGCTGATAAATCAAAGGTACAGGAACGCTGTCATGGGAAATAAAATCAAAGTGCTAGCAATTTTATCACACCGGTGTCCAGAAAAAGAATGTATCAAAAGCCCAGGGACAGGAACAATGAAAAAGAGAAACATTAAATTTTAACCTCATACCAGTGTTTAACTTGGAATCAATCATGTTTCTTGCCTAGATAGGCACCTGCTAGGAAATACTTCCACATGGAGCTTGAAGATGCTCCAGAAAAACAAATATTGTGACTTAGCCACTTCAAATTACATCAAAGGTAGTCTAATATCAAAACATTATGTTAGCAAACTATGCAACCTTGCAGCAAAATATATAATGCTAATAATACTGTCCAATCAAATAGTAACCAGTGTTGTCTCCACACACCTTGGCAAAAATAACTGGCTTTTGTTCCAACCATAATTCTCCAGATAACTTGTCCAAACTGATCCTGCTTCCTCAGGCCTCTGACAGCTGCACCCAAGACGGACCCATCTCATTCAGGCAGTACCTGCACTCTGCCCTCCTGTCTGGCTTTTCACCCTGCGGCATCGCTTCTAAAAGCTGTGAACAGAAGTAATTCCATAAACTATAGCTAGCACAAACTAGACAACTAGATAAAATATGGTGGTTACCTATGTTAATTAACAAAATAAGGCTTTTATCACATCAAAAACACAGAGAGAGAGAGAAGTGGGAAGCTCTTGGGAAAGCTTTTTTCTCCTGCGTACTTATGTTATAGGAGCAGACTTTATTCCTTTCAGCCAATTAAGACATCTTCCTTCCTGTTCTGTATAGCATTTTTAAACATCGGAAAGGCGTCCTCCTGCAATTTTTTTCTGGACCCTTTTAACAACTTATTGGCAAGAGGATTTTCAGTAAGATAGATACTAATGTCAGTAAGACAGATACTAATGTGTTCAAGGAACATTTCTGTTTTTTTTGTTTGTTGTTTTTGTTTGTTGTTGTTGCTTTGTGTTTTTTTTTTCTTTTTTCTTTTTGCAATTCCATAAACACCTCAGATGAAATCTTGAATGCTGGATGACTGAGAATCTTATGACCACCATGGCAGTAAAACGACTTGAAACTGGACTTATGTAAAACTAAAGTGTGGGAGAATTCAAAACGCCTCTTAAGAATTCTATCATCCATGGAGTGATTAGTACTGAGCAATCTACAAAAAGACTAAAAAGACTCATGGATGGTTTCCATTACTAACTGTTGTGATGCTCCCTCAACCAGTAAATTGTTTCAATAGGTGAGGTCAGTGGTCTCCAAAGTGGGCTGCATGGGTATGCAAGACGAGCCACTAGGGTACAGGAAGAAAATATGAGAACTTGAGAAGTATATATGTATATAATTTGTAAATAAATAAATGTACATATACTGGGGATGCATGCTCACAAATTTTTACAGCTAGGGGTGCACAGTCAAAGAAAATTGGAGACCACTGGTCTAGAATATCTTTTTTTTTTTTTTTGAGTCAGTTTACCAGTTTGGTACTGAGCAAAGTACTCTAGTATTCTAGTATTGCATGGGTAATGATGGTACTGTATTATGAATCTCAAACTATATGTAATCTTGATATATTGTGGTACAAAAATAAATGACCTGGAGGCTGAGGACATCTCTACCACAGCGCGCTAGTTCCAAACAGCAATGTACTTTTGACTCTAATTAACAGACTTTGGTTGATATTGCAAAGCAGGCTGTAAATCCTAAACTGGAATCCTTCCAGATAAAACTTGTTTGGAAGATGGACTTCAGCAGCATATGTAGTCCACTCCAGCTGTTCCACAACATTCACAGAATCATACTAGAAGTAGTTTGAAATAAAACATACTGAAGAGCATCCAACATGGATGTAAGATTCCGAGCACCAAACATTTTACTGTACAGATGCATTTTTATCGTTTTGCAGGAATTGATAACATAGACATAGTCCAAAATAAATGTTCAGTTCTTGGCAGTAGGGATGAGATGACTAGGGCTAAGGAAAGCATTTTTTTCTTTGTCTCTACAATTTTTGCTCTGATTTTGTTTAGCTGGAAGAAAACCATTTGTGGAAGCTTTTAAGAAATCGGTCAATCCAACTTTCCACCTCTATTGTACTGTCAGAGATGAGATGTGCCACTTACCTGGCATACTCAATAAAATACAGAATTAATTTAAAACTTCCAATTTTATATCTGTTCTTAAATATAGCTTCATCTGTATGAAATCTCATCTGGATATATCTTGTGCATCTGATAATAAAAGCATCTGAGCAAACAAAATGCCTCTAGCCACATGGCTCAACACATCTGTTTATTCTGTAGTCTATTCTATACCATTCCACTATCAAATTTCCAAGAAGGAAGTTTTTTATTAGTTTTCTGTTAAACAATATCAAATTTTCCTCCTCTGTTTTAGACAGTGGATTATACATATGATGGGGTAAATAATGACTAATAGGATTAGGGTATCACAAAAAAAAAAATCACCAGAGAAGTTTAATTAGTTGTACTCACGCATTCAAGTACTAAGCATCACTCTCTTAATACAGATTAGAAGCTTGCAGGGAGCATGACAGGGAGGCATGTGTCATCTTCCATGTCTTCCAACTTGTATTATTCCAATCAAGCCATTAAAACATAACATAAAGAATCCAAAAAGAAAACATACTATGAAAGCAAAATAAACAACACTATTTTAGCAGAATTATCTGCACCCTACTAGCTATCCTAGCTATCCTTTTTTTTTTTTTTTTTTTCAGAAAAATGCAATCTACTGAACCAGTTTCTGAAGAAGAGATGACTGCTGTGTTACGATCAGATAAGGTTTCAACTTCAGCAGTTTTAAGTGAATACTTTCTATTAGTAGGAATTCCACTTTTTTTTTTCCTTAAAATCAGTAAATTGTTAACAAATAGACATACAGTCAAGGCTTCAGCACCTGCTGTGTCAGTCTTCCAATTTGCATAAATTAAGAATGAAAGTTAATTTAAAATTTGCAGTGAAACTACGAAAGAGTGCTGTGGAAATGCAACAACATGTACTGTTTGTAAGTATTTCTGCTTCATTCTCTTCATCTGTTCCTCATATGCAAGCGGTTCTGCCAATTAGATCATTCTGATAACCTGACTCTGAATCTTTTTCAGCCGTACCATGTCATTCCTGTGACTGGGGGATCAGACCTTCGCACACCCTTGTATGTGGTGGGACACCTGAGGCTCATGCATAACAGATACGGCTTTGTGTTCTGGTCTGTTCCTTTCCTAATCATTCCTTTTAAATTTATTTATTTTTTCTTTCCTTTTCTGCAGTTGCTCCTGAACACTGAGCTAATAGTAACCACCTTAGCACCTCATTTTGGGATTGCAGTAAACCAAAGTCCCCTGTTTAATATGCAAATTTAGGATTTTTTCCACACCTCCTATACACAACATTTATCTCCACTGAATTGCATCAAACAGTTGATGCAACCATTGAATATTTCAATGTCCTTATTCCTAGTTACACTCCATTTCTCTACATCTAATCACTTCCATAATTCACTAAGACGCTACCTGTAAATAGCTGTAGAACATGAAGGTTTCTTAAAGAAAAACACTACCACTGTCCTTCATTTTTCACATATATATAATATGCAGACAAATACATACACACATATATATACACACTATCAGTACTAATCTTTTTTGACAATCTTAAAAGAAAGAACTTTGAGAAATCTATTTACTGCAACTCGCTCAACTGCCCTAGCCAGTTACGATGTGAGCAGTTATGATAGGACAGCATTAAATTTCTTTGATAGATCTCACAAACAAGTCAGCAGGATACATTCTTACAGGGCAAACATAGCCAAACAAAACTTAATGTAACAGGTCACATGGAAAACGACTAGGGATTTTATATAAACTTGATTTACTTATCTACTTGCCAAAAGCAATCTGCTGCTTAATGAAGCTGAGCCATGTTTTCTCATCTCATCCAGGCTAAGTGAGATCCCACTTCAGAACTGGCTTTTCCAGTGAGAAGGAAGCCGCAGAAAGCTTTGCCCGCTATACCAGATCAGATGAAAAGAACTATGCAGACTAAATAAGCAGGTACCCCAAGACCTAACCAGGTTTCAGGTGATGAATGGTAGAGATACGTACATAGCAAAAACTGAAAACGAAAGAAAGACAGGAAGAAGTCAAAGGAAATTGATTGCTATGGTCACAGAGAGAAGCTGAGATCTCTTTTTTAAAACAAGTTTGCTGAAAAACAAGAAGAGATTTGTGAACAAGATTATTACCTCTTGTTTCTAATTTCTGATGTTTGTTTCTGAGAAAGATTTAATAGGCAAACAGGACTGCAGCAATAAAAAATCTAATGCACATTGATCTGCCCTCTTACGGGCAACAGCATAAGGAATGCTTCAACTCCAGCTAACCAAAGGCTTTGAAGATCAACAATGTAATGGTTTGTCTCATAAATTAACTTTTTTTAAAAACAAAACAAAACAAACAAACAAAAAAAAACTTTTTGTTCTTTTTTTTCATCCTAGAGATACTTTTCTCATTGCAGGATATCTACAGAACTGTTCTGTTTGCTTTGGAAAGTAAACAATAGCATTACTAAAATAATTTTATGTCATTAGTATAGCTCTTCATGTCTGGAGCCATGCAGTCTCTGAAGCCACACCGTCTATGAAACATAAGATGAAGACAGCTGGAAAAATAAGAAGTGATAATTTCTATTTTCATGCAGGCAGCTAGTAAGTATACTTTTTTTGTCCAGACATCTCAAGTCATTTGAAGAATGCATTTGAAGTTCTTGCTGGAACAGAAGAGGGGTGCTTGATACACACTCTAGTCATAATAGTGATCAGAATTTAATCACCCTCATATATCTGCTAGTGTCTCTTCCAAATCAAAAATAGCGGATGAGCCTCTTCAACATTAGATGCCAAAAGGAATGGATGCTCAGCTGCCCCTGCGGTTGCCTGGTTTATATAATGTACCTCTCTCGAGGCAAAACTGAAGCAGAAAGGCAGAGAGGAAAAATGGAATATGTCCATAATACCAGCAGTGGCAGCAACTTCATGAGCCTGTAAGAAATCCCATTAAATGCCAGAAACATCCACAAGTGGGGGGCTGAAAACCTTTGTCCTATAATCAGGGAACAGCGAAACCAACACTTTGGCCATGGGTGCTTTTACATTCCCATTGTACAGGCGATTTCTTAGTTGAGAGGTCTATGAAAGCCATGAATGTGCATAACAGCAGATGAAAGAAAGAGACCAAAAGCCCCTCCAGTGAGTACTTTCTAAGCACAACAGAAAAGGCATTCTTATGAAACATATTTTGCTGGAGTAAGGGTTCCAGTAGCACAGCTAGGCTTGGCATTCAAAGTCTGGCTTCCAAGCCAGAATCCAGAGTAATACAGACTGTGCCAAAATTAAAAATAAATAAATAAATAAAAAGGGGGGGGTCAATTTTAGAAGAAACAAAACTAATTTAAATCAATAAAGATCTAATGAGATGAAAAACAGACTACCAGAAGCAATAAAGTATGATGTAATGATACAATATAACTTTTGACATATAACATATTGACAAGAACTAGAAGAATGGAGCATATAAATGCATGGTACGGGGGAGAACGAGCACACTATCAGTGCTGCAAGGGGTACAAAATCTGCAGCCCGCATGACTCTCTATACATGTGCTTATAGTGTGAATGCATATACATGGACAAACAATTAAAGGAAATCAATTTTTTTTGTTGTTTCATAATAACGTTCTTGAAGATTTTGTCACATCATTTCACATGCAAACCTTTCATTCTCTCCATCATGGAAACAAAAAAAGTCTGTAACGTCTTTTAAGAATTAATACAGCAAGCAAAAACTCAAAGGTCTTTCTGTCATCTAAACAATGCAATTTACATTTTTTGTGAGTCATACGTAGCTTGGAAAAGAATCCTGATCAGTGATTGACTCTGCCAACACTGAGTTTAGAAATTAGCTTAGGAAAAAAATTCTGTGCACTTCAGGTGAACTTTAATTAGAGGGAATAATGATGAGACATTAAGTTGATCTAACATAACATGTCCCAGTTCTCAATTGTCCTAGCTGGATTTGTCTTCTTTATGGAAATTCATAATTAATTAAGAATTTATTCTAATTAATTAATTAATTCAGAATTAAGATCCAAACTGGGAAAATTATCTGGGATTTTATACGTTAAATTGAGATGTCAGAATAATGTCAGTTTTGTTACTGGTTGAGACACTTGCAAATTCTTTTTGAAACTTTCTTCGTATTGGTTGCATTGACATAATTAAAGTTTGACTGGAGTGTCAGATTCTGAAGTGCACATTAAGGGAATTAAAAGGCAAGTCCTCGCTTTGACCCAGCACAGAGTCCAGCATGACTGGCAGTCCTAATCATGGAGGAACAAGTGACCATCACACATTTTCTTCAAATCTTTTTCCACTTGTAAACTTTTGAGCATATGGTGATACCACTTGTTAATACTCATTAGACATTCAACTGATAATGTCCGTTTACATTGTGCTATTCAGTAACAACTTGTGTGTCATGAGTTATTATTATTGGAGAGGTAACAGAAGGAAAGGACTGGCAGAAAATTTGAGAACCAAAATTGTCCTTCCCACAACATAGATAGTAATGCTTCCTGGTCCTTATGTTTCTCAGTAATGGAATTGGTGGGAGTGCACATTTTCAACAACTTGAACTTCTTTGAAAACTTATTTGTAAGGGCTACTGAAGGGAAGCTTTTTTTTTTTTTTTTCTTCCAGACCGGTGTTGCCTGATGCTCACCGGTCCCTACATACATGGATATTTGGCTTGGAAGACTTCTTCTCTAGGTACAACATACTACTAGAGTGGACAAACAAGGCTGAAATCTACCAATGTATTTTTGCAAGTCTGAAAAGTTTCTTGCTTACAAGACAAACAACTTTGATATGAACTGAAGTCTAAAGAAAGCATAACTGTAGTTATACTTTCTCAGAAGTATGCTGTAATTCCTACATGTAATGTCTTCATCAGTTCCTGGTGTATTTTAAAACCAGCACGTACTGCAAATGAAGTCCCATTGCTTTATCTGGTGTATAGAAATGACAGGAATGCATTAAATGAGAGGCAGTACATCCACTTAGGCATCCACTCTGGTTTTCCTTCTCTGATAGTTTCTCTGATTGAAGAGAAGATCCTGTAGATCCTGTGATGGAAGACATTTCTACCTTCTAGGAAAGTTTTGAGAAGGGGAACAAATGCTGATGTCTTTGTATGATTACCCATTGAATGCTCTCTCTCACTTTGGGAAACTAAGCACCTGTGACAAAAATCTAGGGAAGTAAAGTTGCAGCATGGAATGCAACAGCATTCCTGACTGATGCAGATGCTGAGAAATTGAGGTGCATATGATCACTTCTGACATAAATACTCCTAATTCATATGCCTACAAATATTCAAGTCACTACACCATTTTGGTAATGAGGATGCACGCCTTTGATTACTCCCAACACTGACCAAACACTCTTACTGAAAAAGGCACGCATATACACAGGCAGTATTCTAGATATATAACCAGTATATGATCTGACAGTACATACATACACATGGTAAAATCATTTATATGCGCTCACACACAATGATGAAAATATTCTGAATGCTCCAGAATTGAAACCTTGTAAACACATTAAAATTTACTGGGTATTGCAATATGGACAAGAAAATTCTTATATATATACATATACACAGACATTCATACATTATACAGGCTATTTTTGAAATTACCAATACATTTAGAAACATGCATTTCTTTAATCTTCTAAGGATACTTTTCAACTGACAGGTATATTATGGCTTACAGTTTTTCCTTTTCCACAAACTCGGAGAGACAGTCTATGCTTACAATAGTATTCTGCCTAAGATATAATTACGTGCATTAACAAAATCAATGCATCTGCATTCTTGTTTTCCCCATAACCTATTTTGAGCTGTAAAAGCAGTTAATCCACCACCTTTTCAAGAATATATGGAAATGCTGTCAAAATGACTTCTTATTTATTTGTCATGGTAATTGCTGCTCTCTGCCTAATAAAGTACCCCCCTTTGCCATTCAAGTAAGCAGTTTACTTCGCAAGGACTATCAGAAAACATGAGTATTCAACTCCTACAAATTAATTCAGCAACCTGTCAAGATAAATCATGTAATAAGAACAGAGCTATTCTTCTTGCATATTCTACCACATCAAACCCTTAATATTTCATGTTTAAAATAGGGGAGGAATACTTTTGAAGCAAAATAACTCTCAACTATTGTGCATGGAAGAAGATTATGTCCTCTCCACATGTAACATTCCAATAATCTCACTTGCTTTCTCTTTTATTTCCTCCTCTCCTTTTTCATAGAATCATAGAATATCCTGAGTTGGAATGGTCCCATAAGGATCGAGTCCAGCTCCTGGCACCACACAGGTCTACCCAGACATTCAGACCATGTGACTAAGTGCACATTCCAAACGCTTCTTAAACTCCGATGGGCTTGGTGCAGTGACTACTTCCCTGGGGAGCCTGTTCCAGTGTGCGACCACCCTCTCAGTGAAGAACCTCTTCCTGATGTCTAGCCTAAACCTCCCCTGCCTCAGCTTGACACTGTTCCTATGGATCCTATCACCAGTGACTAAAGAGAATAGATAGGCACCTGCCCCTCCACTCCCCCTCGTGAGGAAGCTGTAGACCGCGATGAGGTATCCCCTCAGCCTCCTCTTCTCCAGGCTGAACAGGCCAAGTGACCTCAGCTGCTCCTCATACGTCTTCCCCTCCAGGCCCTTCACCATCTTTGTTGCCCTCCTCTGGACACTCTCCAACAGTTGAATGTCCTTTTTGTACTGTGGTGCCCAGAACTGCACACAGTACTCGAGGTGAGGCCGCACCAGCGCAGAGTAGAGCAGGACAACCACTTCCCTCGCCCTACTAGCGATGCCGTGCTTGATGCACCCCGGGATACGGTTGGCCCTCCTGGCTGCCAGGGCACACTGCTGGCTCATATTCAACTTGCTGTTGACTATGACCCCCAGATCCCTCTGCAGGGCTGTTCTCCAGCATCTCAGCACCCAGTCTGTACGTATAGCCAGGGTTGCCCCATCCCAGGTGCAGGACCCGGCACTTGCTCTGATTAAACTTCATGCAGTTGGTGATTACTGAGCTCTCCAATCTGTCCAGATCTCTCTGCAAGGCCTTTCCACCCTCAGACAAGTCTACAGCTGCTCCAAGTTTAGTATCATCAACAAATTTGCTCAAAACACCTTCTAGTCCTACACCCAAATCATTTATAAAAACACTGAAGAGGACTGGCCCTAAAATGGAGCCTTGAGGGACCTCACTAGCGACCTTCCGCCAGCCTGATGTGGCCCCATTTACCAGAGCCTTAGAGTCCTGCCCGTCAGCCAATTGCTCACCCATCGGATGATGTTTTTGTTAAGCCGTATGCTGGACATTTTGTCCAGTAGGATCCTATGGGAAACCGTGTCAGAAGTTTTGCTGAAGTCCAAAAAGATCACATCAGCTGGTTTCCCTTGATCAACTGGATGGGTGATCTTATCAGGAAAGGAAATTAAATTTATTAGGCATGACCTACCCCCTCGTGAACCCATGTTGGCTGGGAGGTTTTTTTTATTCCTTTTTTTTTTTTTTTCTTTTTTCTAAATATCCCTCTATTAAGGGAATTCCAAGCATTTAAAATCTAGAAGGCTACAAAGTCTAAAGATTCTACAGCCAGCAAAACAGCAGAAAGAAGCTCCAGAAATATAAGAAATTGTCCCTTACCCTGAAAAAGACTACACCTTACGTGCCTACTTCTGCTGTTTTCAGATACTCACTGGCACAGGGAACTTGGATGATACATTTCCTCTAAACCCTGCCTCATCACTTTAACTCTCATTAAACTTTAACTCTCACTTCTCCTTGGCCTTTTTGATTTTTAATCAGGTTGTTTTAACTTTTATTATACAACATGTGAAACTGAGCACATGGTTGCTATTAAGGAGATTAATATAGATCTAAAGATATATATCTGTGCCTTCTTTTTGACTATGTCAGAGTAAATTAATCAAAAAATGGGTTTATCCTTTTGAAACAGCACTTGGACACTTAGAGGTTCTATCATTTGTTGTATATTTCAGAGATGAAAGCTACTTCAAATCATGTAATATTGATATCAAATACTGGATTATACAAGCTGTTCTCCAAGTCACACTAGATACCAAAAGGTTTGCTTGGAGAAAGTTTCTTAAGTTAAGACTCCCCCTATCTTTGCCTCAAGGTAGTCAGTGTCCCTGTTTGGCAGCTAGTATTCAAATATATGTAAAAATATTTTTCCATATTTGATAATAGATTGGTCTACTATGCTTGCTGCTATTGTGGCATAGCATTTTCCATCAGTGCCTTATTTCCTGTGAATAACATCTGCTGTAGTACAGCTTGAGAAGTTCAATCAGATAAGGTATGATAGGAGGTTGACTTCTGTCACAAACTAAAAAAACACTTTATCTGAACAAAGCAAGACAGTTACCAGAAACAAGTAAAGCAGGCTATTTTTTCCAGTCATGTTAAATAGGCCTGACTTCGAACAAAGCAATCCTCCCTTCACACTTAGGAGCTGGCATAACAGAGATCAATGAGGAAGGTTCTTAACCCCTTTGATGCTCCCCAGGATCTCAGGCAGTTAAACTGAACACCAGCTGAGTAAGAGAGAGCAGAAAAATCAGAAGTGGCCTTCTTAGCAGGCGTGGGGAAAGGCACATTCCAGTGACTATTGATCACACCTACCACAGTAGCTTCCTAAAAATAAAATTATTTCTTATTTCCTAGCACTCCATTTTTCTTTGTTCAGTGAATTCTGCTTGCACAGTGAAGCCAGAAATATCAGCTTCATTTTCTCTGTCTTAAACGTTAAGAAATCCAAACCCATTGACATTTTGCTATATTAAAGGAGGAAGTCTGTGGTTTAGGGTCTTTGTGATTTTTGTTTTTATAGTTTGGTGGTGCAGTTCTCAAAATGTCATGAAAATATTAATCAACTTCATTAAGTTTTGAAAACCTTCTTTCTTTCTTTCTAATACCAACGGCTAAATGTTGGATCTACCCTAATAAATCACATTACTCTTAGTAATTCCGAAGAGGGGAGTCTGTGAATCTCAGAGGTGGGAAATAAATTTTGGTTTTGATCGTGATTGTGATGGCATTGATTCTGATGCAGATACAGTGTATTTACTTACATTGTACTGCAATTTACTTGTATTTACTGTATTTACTTGTTTGATGTTCATTGAGGAGGAGTAAGTCCTCACAACTTTATACACTACAAAATCATGTCTAGTTCAAAATAATTATGCAACCACTTCCATTTACTAGATTTTACACTACTATTGAATCTCTTTGCACAGCTGAAAACAGGTATGTGAAACAGCACAACAGATTAAGTTATCCTCGTCAGCAAGTAATTGGTCAGAACGCCAATCCAAAGGACTGCCGATAAAGAACCAGTTACACAGATCCTGCTACCAGACCCAAGCCAAATTCCCATACAACACCAATCTTTTACTCCACTGAAGAACAAAATTGACACAAATTGCTAAAGTACTTGGCATGAGTGGACTCAGGTAAAGTTAATTTTGTTAAAATGCACATTGCACTGGAGGTAAGCTTCAAGATTTATTGTTGTCACCCCTCTAAATCAAAGACCTGTTGATGGTTTTGAGTATCTAAGATTTCATTCTATCCCCTTTTAAGACAGAAGTAATAATGAAAGAACTGAACGTGCTTTTGATCTCAGAAGCAAAAGGACTCTAAATTGATATGTATTTGTTTTTATGTCAATGTTGACAAGAGTCCTGCATCTGTATTCAGGTACCTAAACACAGATGCACTGATTTACACAAGTTTTTGGCATCAACCCTACTGAAGTCCACTTAAGCTGAAGGTAAGTAAACTGGACTTCTGAAATTCTCTTTTAGATGTCTATACATGGATCTAAGGATCTTTTTTTTTTTTTTTTTTTTCTATGACACTAGATTAGAAGTGAGTAGACGATAAAATGTTCCAGCAGTGTAAATATAATAACTGGAAGAAAACAATTATTAACAAAATTATTAATTAGTAAAAAAACTAAGATTTCAATGGACAATTTTTAATGTTTTAGATGTATAAAAGATATCAGGATGAATACTTACAGAAAATATATTTTATTGATTAATAGAGAGACTTAAAAAACCTGGAAAGCACAAATGTTCAATTTCGTTTTTAATTTTTAACTTGAGATATTTTTTCAGATAAGTAATGAGTTCAGATAATCAATACTTATAATCATTCTTGTTTCCTATCTTCGGAATTTGTCAAACAGCATAGTAAAGAAAGGTCATATACTCTTTGTGTGTTTTAAAGCAAGAAACAACATGGATTTTTTTTAATGCAGCATTTCTGTAATTCTCCAAGCAAATAAATTCAATGTTGAAAGCTAGTAATACTGTACCTTGATTTCTTCTATTTCGTCTGGCACTATCTTGTATGCAGATATAGTCCCACCCAACCTGAAATCGGGAAAAGAAAATATTCTCAAAAACAGTAACACAAAGCACAGCATGCTAACGGTGCCATGAGTCATTCCCAAACAAAAATCCCTCCTACCAACTGGGAGGTAAACCCCACCAAGCCCCAAACAACAGCAAAAACAAAACAAAACAAAACAAAACCTTTCCTTTCTTCTTCATGTGATTAAAATAAGCATTAGAAACAAGGTGTCCTTCACTAGACTGAAAGGGAAGAATTACATTAACCGAGCAGAACTACCGTCACCAGGATGTTATTCTGTACATTAACTGCCATCAGCCACCATATTCTACTTTCTCATTTGTTTTCTAAGTTGTGCAGATGAGTTTAAATATTTAAAGCCTGACAAGTTTTGTGCTCAGTGTTTCACTGAACTGCTATAGTGACTTAAATGCATCCAAAACCAATTCTAGATATTGACATTTTTGAATTGTACAGACATCACAAACCACATAGGCTCAATGGCTTCCATATTTGAAGTCTCTGGAGATCATGATTAGTAATAAGAAGTGCAATGGTAGGCACTGATCTAGACAAACAGTTTGTTCGTTCCACATTGAACTTGCTGAATAGCTACAATAAAAGGTAGTTTTTTGCCTGCGTCCTGCAAAAGATTATAGTAAAAAATAAGTCATACACTGAGGATGCATGAACAGCATGTACTAAATACATAGCGCTAAATCCTTGATGGTTAATATTGTATTTTCCCCAGAGACATGCAAACATGGCTTCTTTTATTTTATGAAGCAGCATCATTGATAGTGACAATTCAGATCTAAAAATATAATGGCATTAATGACCTCCCTGCTGGCTCTGTACCGCAACACTAGTGCTTTTCTGGGTCCTACAGAAACAGAAATCACATATGAAACTATTTATTGTAAAGCCATGGACAGCTATCAAATGTGTATTAGTATTATCCCTGTTACGAGATGTTTTCCTTACAATTGTCAGCATTTCTACATCGATATATTTCATTGTATTTTATCTCGAAATTATTACCCGTATTGCTTACTCAACCTAAAAAGGGAAGAAAAGACTAACAGAGAAAGTACATTATGATTTCCCCCTAAGTCCTGCCTATCAAATTTCTACATGCAAGTCACTCTCAAAATTGAACAGTTTGAAGGCTTTAAACAGAAGATCTGCTTAGGAAAAGTCAGTTCTAAAGCTCACCACTGCTCCAAGTAATACCAGCTGTACACCAAGGTACACACAGGATCCAAACACTACAACATTCAAACTGATCCTGAATCGGACAAAGCATAGTGATGGTTCTCTCCCATGTCCTCTGCAACTTCCACAGCTGCTCATCATCAATGCAGCACAACATGGGAGAAAACAGAGACTTTTTTTTTTTTTTTTTTTTTTCACCACAGCAAGTATAAATTTGAGCTTTTACTCTTCACTGCATCCTTCTTTGTTCAAATGGCACTGCCAGGGATAGCTGCAAGAAATTGGTTGTAACATCACGACAAAGGCTTCCCTCAGCACACCGTGACAAGGAATGGCTCCAATGTGGTGCACGTTAGAATTGCACATGACCACTCCTGTTGCATGAGGTCCATAGGAAAATGTTTTTTCAGTTGTTTCTGATCCTTTCTTGCCTGCATGCTGAAGTACCCACCAAGTAACTTGACTTTGCATCCTCCACCAGAGGGAATTCTTTATTGGCCACCCCTGGCACAAGCACTTCCTTGGAATAAGTCAGGATTTCATTTTTTTTAATGAAAATAATAATTGACACAGTAAACTCATCTGGCTTGATTAAGACATTAATTAGCATCGTTTTCTGCAAATACTTCTGCAAAATTTGGTGTCAAGAGTTTAAGATATTCTAAAACTGCCAAACTGCAATCCAAATTCTGGCACATTTTAAAGTGCATCCCTGAATTGGACATTTTTCTTGATGAAACAGCTAAATGCAATATCACTGAAAATGTCAGTTATCACACTTCCATGCTTCCAAAAGTGAAAGATAAATGAAAAGTTATGCTACTGTTAAATAAAGTCTCTCACCTATAGCTTCAGATCGCCGCATCTATCTTAGTACATTTCCAATCCTATAATGACAGCTTTAACTCGGAAATCCAGACTACATAAATAAATAATAGCCAACTTGAAACTGTAAAAGAATAATACGCACATAAATATTCAATTCTATACATGCTTCAGAGCCAAAGCAAAGCTCTTAAATAAGTCTATCCTTTCTTCACTGCAGAACATTAGATTTCCCTTCATTTGTAACTACTGGAAGAGGGTAGATCCACTATAGCAGACTGCACGTTAAGTATGGTACTATAGCAGACATAATAAGGATATTTGACTTTGTCTACAAAGTTTGGCTGTGACTGTCACACAAGTTTCAAGGCAGCACACACAGTAGGAGGATCCAGTTAACACAGCCTTAACAGCTGAACGAGAAAAAACTGCCTATTTAGCAGCCTATGAGTAGTGTACCAATAACAGACAGATAAAATTTAGTACTCTTTTTTCTGGTGTTTCTACAAAAATATCTTGATAAATTTCACTTTCTTGCACAAAATATTATACCATATAATTCACTTATTAAAGGCAGAAACAGTTGTGAAATATGCTGCATACTATTCACTCGAAAGTCATAAATCACAGCTTATTCCAACCTCGTGGTAAATACTATGAAAAGTAATTTGGAAGTGCTTAGTTTTGTGTTACAGAATCGTTACTACAAATCTCCCACAATCAGACAAGCCCATAATGTAAGGGAGCACACAATGTCAGACTCACACATTAAAAAGTTACTGAGAAAAAAAACACTGCGATGAATGTTAAGAACGAACGGTAAACTCAGGGCAGGAAATGAAATTATTGAAAATCAATCAGCATGCCTGACTTAAGGAAAACATTAGATTTCAAAGATTTCTCTGAATTACACTTAGGCGTCACTATCGACTGCAACCTGCCTGGAATTTTGCTTGTTATTTTGCAAATCCTCAGTTTGAACACTGACACTTGAAAGAACAGAGGCTCGACAGGAGGCTTCAGCTATACAGTGCACCTACAGAATGAAGGATACACGGCGGTGTGAGGCAGAGTACCTGCCCTTGGAATTCATTTTGTCATTTTCTTGAGAGCAATCTCTGCAGATTGGTTTTGTTCACAGGCTACCAGAACATTTTACATTAACTTTTTTTATCACAGTATTTCAAGAAGCAATTACACTGCAATCAGAGAAGCAAAGGATAAGCTAGCATGAGTACACATTAACTACCACAGGTTTTGTACACCAGAATATAATGCAGCAAAGAGCATCTTAGAAGGGCCAGAACTCCGTTCAACAGGGACTCGTTTTTTGTACAGATTCACTCTTCACCTTTCACACAGTCTGGTTTTATTATTCCTTTTTTCTCCAGTTGAACAACATAACATCCAGCATCCTGGGACACAAATGGCATTTTCTCTCAGAACAAGTACATCACCAATCCAAAGCAAAGCTAAATATACAGCCAGCCACTTCCATTAAGCTGAAAAAGTAGTCCCAAACTTCATCTGCAGAGACTTAATGCTCTAAGTCATTCTCCTCCAAACTGTAATATTCTCTCACTATAGCAAGCCACATGGTTTAATAGTGAAATTATTTGAAATACTAGTTAGCTCTAGTTTTTGATGTGTATGTACAGTAGATAATTTCTGAAAGGTTCCACAATTTTTATTCACATTTCTATGGACATCCATCTCATCAGGTCTGTATATACGTAACACAGACACTTCAATTCTCTAATTCTTTGAGAAGAAGTGAAATTATTCCTAGATGCAGGAATTAGAACTGACACACTAAAAGCAAAAGAACCACAGGCTATATTGGGTTAAACTGGCTAAGGTCTTTGAGGAGAGAATAAAAAGAGATACGACATAAATTCCATAAAAATCATTATGAAATAAGAAATCTCATATAAATGACTGCACAACAATTTGTGAAAGAATACAAACTTTTTGTCTTTTTTAAGGAAACTATTTTAGAAAAACAGTGCCTCTCAGGATGACATGTAATGCATAGACTGGGCTCAAAGGAAGTTCACAAAAAGGATTTAAAAGAACGTTGAAAGAAGAGTTTCTATAGCAACCTAAGAAATTAGCAAAATACAGGAGAAATACTGAAGTGAGGTCAATGCAGTTGTATTGGAACAGATGGAAGCTTTATTATTTCACAAATTAAATCACAATATCACTGAACAGGGAAAACTTGAATTTCATCCAAGTTGAGGAAAGTTAAAAACCAGGAGGATCTGTGCTCAAATGGAGGCAAGAAACAAAGAAGCACAGCCCAAACACACTGCTAATAAACTGAAAGAGAAGTCAAAATAACAGTTTAGTAAAAAATAAAACACAACTGTTAGTAAGGAAAAACTATCTGTTATTTTAATACGAAAATCTTCAATGACCTGTTTGCTGTATATTTCAATGTGCTAACTAAAACAGAAGCTGAGTTTCTCATTGTTTTACAATAGTTATTCTGGATATAAGGTTAAAATTCTCACCACGTTATTTTCCATATAATTGCAAGTTGGACTTTGGACTGGTTTGCCCTTGTGCCCCTTCGTGAATGTATGTTGCACTACATTATCAGTGCATAATTACAACATGTGCTTCTGCAAGACACTTGTGAACCCAGACTGAACCAATATCGTTCATCGTTCAGCTTTTATAATGTGAATTCTGACCAAAGAGACGAACATGATCTTAATACACAGTTCCACATTCAGTGCCTGCCATAAGAAGCTGAGCCATTGACTCATCTGCTAACTTAATAACTGAGTCATACTGAATGCAATAAAGTCAAATTTCTAAAAATATCAGTGCAGCCAGCTTGGCTGCTGTCATTTGCTGAAGTTCTCCAGTGCCACTTTAATTACCATTAATCTTTCTTCAGATACATCACTCTGTCTAAATGATAGCAAGTTGTCACTAAACCTCCCAGTAAAACTGCTTTCTCTTAAAAGGAAAGCAAAACACAAAACTCCTCTTTTTTACTTATTTTTAATTTTTTATTATTTTTTATTACCTACCATCAGTATGTTTTGACTGATTTATAACCCAAGCAGAACATTTAAGGGAGAAGGTCCTCGTGAGCAGACCAAGTGACTGGGAGCCAGGCCGTCCCTTGCTAATTCTGAGGGCATGGTCATTTTTTCACAGGCTGCTGAATGAACACACATTTATACATAATGCTACTCCTACTAGAGCAAACTGAACACGACAGCACTTGAAGCCTACCCAGCTGGGCTAGCTTTATGGTGACCCGTGAGACATCAGCAAAGCACCGTGTCCTGGATCACACGTACAGCTACACGTCCATGAAGTATCCCAGGGAAAGAAGGAGCAGGATTTAACGTCAGAGGAACGTTGCCTTCCACTACCTGTAACAACACACGTTAGCGCAAACGCAAAGCTACTTTAATTGCTACTAGTTTCTATTGACCTTTCAGAAATTGTTAAAACACACTGAGAGGAGGTAGTAAGAAGGCATACGTACTATTTTGGGCTCCCTTCCTACACAAGAGAACATTGGCAGCTAGAGAAAGTATGGCTAGAGCTCACATCCCTGGCTGCATGCCACTGATGAATTCTGCAAAGCAGCCTGTAAAGCACTTCGGGAAGACAGCTGTGCCTACCTCAAGGGGTGAGTGGGGAATTACATGATGAATATCCAACACATGTATTCTTTTTTAAAAATGAATCCAATAATTAGATCCTTGCAGATCTATTTTTTTTTTTCATTTTCCATTTTCTTTTTCTATTTCTTTCTCTGCTTCCTCTTCCTTTTTTTCCCCCCAGTTTTTAGGCTAACTTCAGGACACAGAACTCAAAAACTTCACAGCAATCACACGATTGCAGACACACACTCTGTCAGTTCATATCTCCCAAGAACAACTGTTTTTTTACCTCAGTGCACAGGGTACACCTATACATGACAGTGTGGGGCATTACTGTTGCCAGCCAAGAGACAGATCTATAAACTATTCCCCCTTCAGCATGCTTATAAGATTACTGACTGCCTAACAAAGGAATGTGAAGGCAAATTAAGGGGAACAGGGAAAGCAACATCCCAAGAAACTTAGGATTGCAGACACTTGCCCCCCCTTCCCCCCCCAAAAATCAAGTGGATGAAGAGGATGGATGCACCACCACCACTTCAGTGGCACCATATTTATTTGTTTATTTTTTAACTCTCAGGATGAAGAGAGATACTGGGGAAAGGTAGAAGAAATGTCTGAAGTCATGTCTGGAAATATCCATCCTAGAATAAAACTGCAATAAAACACAATTAATCTTTAAAATGTGTATTTCCTCAGAGGAAAGATCGCTATTTCACGCTTTGTAATCGCGTAGTACCATCACGCTACAACGGAGGGACAGGCACTGCATCGGAACGGGCTGAGAAAGAGCACAGGGGAATTCTGCACTCTGAATTTTCATTATAGGTACCAAATTTTGTTTCCAAGTAAATCTGACTTTTAAAGTCTTCCCAAATGCCAGCACAATCTGAAAATGGCCTTTTCATGTAGCCCAACAGCAAGGAGTCCACTTTCGCGCTGGATGCGTGTGTGCTTGTAGCACAGAGGAATGATTGTACTATGCTCCAGCTGATTGGTAATCTAACTATGGAAATCATACATTAAATCAAACAGACAGAAATGTCAGCTAGATTTAAGTAAGAACATGTTCAGTGACTTTGAAAGTTCCCACCGGGGCATCAGATGCTTGACCAGCCAGCTCATTAAACAACATGAGCAAGATCTGAAATTTCCGGAGAGAAAAATATGCAGAAGCGGACAAAAATCATTATCACAAAAACTGTCACATTCTCACCACTTAGACAAAGAAATATATATTTCATACTTATGCTGGGATTTAGTCGGTAGACGGAGGACTTTGAAAACACTGTATGAAGTATTTATAGTAAGGGCCAAGGCAATAACAAAGTTTGATCTTACTTTGTCCTGTAGGAAACACTAGGGTAAGGCAAAGCATGTATTTACATTTTTTTCTAGCAGGTACATACCTAGGAGAGACACAGAGCATTTGCATATAGATTGCTGGCAATCGCCTGTCACAAAATCCTCATGGTCCTCAACTGAAAGCAAATTTTTTGGGTGCTTGAGAGTGAGCCTCCTGCCTCTCATGAAAGGCACTGCAAATTAAGGGATTTAGGCAATTTGATAAGGAAATGAAAGATTCCACTAGCAAATCACCGTAACAGCTTGCAGAAACCTATGCAGAAGGATAAAGCTGTTTTTGCTGACACTCCTATCACTTCAGCTGAGCTCTATTTGCTTCTATCCAAATGTAAAAGAGAGACCATATGAATCCGATGGGAAGAACCAGAAGATTCCTCCTGGGAGGAGATATTGATCCACAACTAGTAGAAATAGTAAAGTTTGCTTTCTTATAAACTAGCAATGACCACCTCCCCACAGACCTTCAGTGTCCATTAAAAAACGGATTTTGAAAATATGGCCCTCTTCACCTACCAAAACAGCTTCTATTTTTTACCACACATATACACTTCTCACACCCCACTACAACGCCATCATTCTCTTCCTGCTAACTTCTGTGTTTATTTTCCCTTCCATTTCTTAAGACAGTCAAGGTAAAAAACTACATAGCACTAAGTCCGTGTGCATGCTTATGCCAAGGCTAATAAATATTAAATGTTTGTTCTAAAATGACATAAAGTTTGGATGAGATACGTAAAAACAGAGGATGGAATAGTGGAAATGCACGGACCCCTGATGTTGGAGAATAAGCTGGAATGAATTGCAAATGATAGGTTGACAGGAGCAATCACAGGCCATTCTACGATCAGGCAGGAAAGCATCCAGAAAATCTTTTCATTCAAAAAAAATACCAATAATGACTAAACACGAGAGCAGGACGACCCAAACTCAGGAAGAAAAACACCTGGATATGAATATGTGGAAATGGTTTGATCATTCTGGATTCTAGATCATTTTGGTCCTTCACAATTAAGTAAATCGCAGAGCATATGGAAGACTGTCATAAATTTTAAATATATATTTTTTAAATCCTACAATTTTGAAATTACATGAATGATAGTGTCAGAAGTGTCATAAAAGAGCATCAGAGATGAGCGGCATTCATAAGTGAACGGGGCTAATTACAGGGTTGGTGACTTGTGTAAAATCAAATAACAAAGACCCAGAAAAAAAAAAAAAAGAAAAAAAGAAAAAAAGAAAAAAAAGCCCCACCACTTCCAAGTGCTTTTTCCTTTTTGCATTCTGGATTCTAAACAATTCATTGGAAATGAGTGTTCAATTCTCCTTTCCTACAACACCTGTGTCTAAAAACAGTACAAACTGCTGGTCTCTGAAACTCCGGGGTGCAGAGATACAAAACGCTGCTGTTATTCTTGAGGACAAAGTAACTCTTCACAGTATTTCACCCTCCCAAAGCTCTAATGTCTCATTTCTCTCCACCACATTCCAGAGGATATAAAGCACAAATATAATCCAGTATATGATTAATGGCAGTTTTGTTATGTCTGAATTTCTCTAGACAGTTATATTCAGAGGCGGAATTTGCTGTTGTTTTCCTTTTTCCTTTTTTTTTTTCTAAACGCATTATATATATTAAATATTTCCACATCTATATGGCCATGTGCGGCCTAAATGGGAGAACTAATCTGTGTTTAAATGACTGACCTGACTCAACAGATTTGTAGCGTGAGCTATGGGTGGAGGAATGTGGAAGGAAAAAAAACAATTGTTCAGTCAGAGACTGGAGTCATACTAACAGAACAACTTGATCCATCCTTCCTCATACCTAGGGGGAACCTTCTGTAGACAAATAGCATTATTGCCAATACTGCAAGTGACATTTTGTTGCATGTCTTACACAGATATCGCCATTCCAGATAACTTGCAGTTATCTCTGAAGTCAATATCTGTACTGTACAGCTGCTTGTAAAATACTTCTGTAAGTTTCAAACTGAATTTTTTGAAAAATACTACTTTTTTTTTATTTTTATATTACTAGCTATAAAGGTTTTCAGTGCTCTTATTTTTGTTTTCTGTAGTTATCATTCCCTTATTCCTTTGTATCACTAACTCAATCACGTAACTGCCAATAAAATGTTTTCAGATGAATATAAAAGACTGATCTATTACCTCTGCTATTCATGTCACAACTCATTACAAAATGGCTCTTTCAATATTCAGACTTAGTAGGAAGGGGACATGTGGACCTTTGACAGTTTTAGAGGTCTTTAAGTGTGGATTTATGCATTTTCTTTCTTTCAGGTACTAAAAATAAAAGTATTTCTAAACAGCTTGCACAAAAACAATCCATTTGTGAAAAGTAATTCTTTACTTTACTTGCAGCTGTAAGTCACGCTGTAAGTCATTATCAGCTCCATTCTCCTGCCATGTATTTTGTGTGACGTTCTCTTAGAAGTAAAAATTAAAGCTAGATAGAGCAATCCCATCTGTCTCCATTTTGCCAAAGGCCATTTCTTCTTTATTACTGTTCCACTACAAGTAAGGTATTTGGAAAGAAGGGTAATCCATCTCACAGTGGCTGAACTGTTTTTTGATTGTTTGTTTCTTTTTTAAGATATGACTGTAGAAAGTTACTGAGCACATTATACACCATCACATTTCTTCGGATGACGGTGACCATAACGTCAACATGCCTCTAGATCAAATCTCTTGATCTAGGTGAAGAAGAGTGAAAACAAACATGACATTTATATATATGTGAAATAAGTAACTTTCTTCAAGTGTAGTCATTTATATTTCATGATAGCAAGCCATGGTCAACTTGCGTAAAGATAGAAGAAGTGATAGAAGGGTGTCTCTTCCAAAGCAGAAATGTAGTCTGCAAGTCTCTGTCACATAACAGGGCCTTTACAAATCACAACTCCACACAGGTTTTCAAAAATTTTTGAAAGGAACAGAGACCTCCCAACTTCCAGCATGCTCATATTGGTGTCATCTTCCAATTAACAATCAACTTCACACATCTCTCGAGTAGCCTTGAAAGAAACTCATCTGTGGGACTGCAGTCCCACTGGTAAATACCACAGATAGCTTAGATGTATTTCTAGGCATCTGAAATACCACATTAACTGGCACTGTAGAGTCACATCAGAAAACATGAAGCAATGTAGATTTTGCTTTCACTGTACCCCCAGAATAACCGTAAGACTATATACCTGACTATCAGTTGCCAATGTCCAACAGCACCGACACTAACTTAGTCAATACTTAGCACAGCACTTGCAGAGCCACAATGCAGAAGGAAATTCAAAGATGGTTAGGACAACTCTACCTGTAAAAAGGTACTAACAGCAGCAGAGCATATGCATGTCCCTCACACACCTAAAAAATATACAAATATCCTAAAAAATACATGAATTCATATACAGAGATATCCAGGCTTTATGACTAGAATCCATTCAAATCACTGTAAGAAACTGTAATTTTCTTCCTACATCCAAGTTTTATCCAAGGTTTTCCAATCTACAGAAACTCTCAGATGAAATTCTCATTCAGCTAAAGTATTTGCAAAGAAAAGACATGAAGGAAATATCAATGTGATTACAGGTCAGATGACTTTTCATAATGAATTGTTTACACAAAGTCGATAGCTATTTAAAGATTATTATGCATCATAAACAACAAAATCAAATATATTAATATATAATTTATTATTAAGCTGTAATTTATAATTATTCTTTATTTGCATATGAACAGTTTTAATTAATCTATAAATTCTTTTTAATATGTATTCTTTCATGCTTATAGTTTATTTATGTGGAGTAGTAATTAAGTTCTAAAACACATACAAAAAAAATAATAATAATTGCTGGAACAGCCAATACCACTAAAACCAAAATTTTGGTTCTACTGAAGGAAATGAAGAAAATTCCCATCTGTCCTCTAAGAAAATAAATAAACAGAACTTTGTCAAATTCAACTTACATCAGTAACTTAAAGCTCCTGCAGATTTTAGTTAACTCCATACACTTCACACATATCTATTGCTTCATTTGTGACCTGAACAATATTAATTCTTCCTTGAAACAATATAAGTGAGAAGAAAGAGATCATGAAGAAAAAAAAGGTATGTGACAATGTTCTTTGCATGTAACAGTTTAAAGATAACAGTACCCATAAATCTAGCAATACTTTATACTTGGTTGCAGACTTATCTTTAATTATGGCCATTTTTAGATACATCTGAAAAAAAAGGTGCTTTTCTTACATGTAATTTATGTATTTAAAGAAAAAGTGAGAATATTGCACATATTTTAAAATTCAAAGTAGCCCTTAAAGCCTTCAGAATCAATCTGTAAATACGTGGCCCTCAAAAAACTCAACAAGATTACCCATGCAAATTTTCTTACTGTTGTGCTATTACTATAGTTTGTATCTGTTTAAGGTATACTAGGTTATTGTCTGCATGAAGCTTACAGATTGGTTGTTTTTTGTTGTTGTTGTTGTTTGTTTGTTTTGTTTTGTTTCATTTTGTTTTTTCCAGAGGAAAAAGCAAAACAAACCAGGACAAAATTATTTCACTTGAAGCCAGAATACGTGTCACTGGAACATAACACCGGTTTAGAGATTTCTGTTTAGCTTCAAGTTTTGAAGAAATGGTTCCATTTTAACTTAAAAAATAATTCTGAACTATAAAAATTAGTTATGAACACGTGTCTATGCCCTCCTCTCATTCATGAACATGACTCTGACGCCTTCAATCAATGCCCAGTTTTAAGTCATGGCTGGAAGGGACTCTGGAGATCGCATAGCCCACCCCCTTGCTCAAAGCAGCTGCAGTGAGGTCAAGCTACCCAGGGACAGTCCATTCCTGTCTTGATCATCAAGGATTGAGATTTCACAACCTCTCTGGGTTTAAAGATTAAAAGTTAAAAATATCCCAAATTCCTTGTATTTAGTCAGTTTCCCATGTTCCAACTTGTGCCCATTGACTACCATCCCATTACCTAAGCATCTCTGAGAAGAGCCTGTCTCCATCTTCTCTGAGTCCTCAATGAGGCAGTTACAGACAGGGAAAAAGACTTCGCTGAGCCTTCTCTTCTTCAGGCTGGACAAACCCAGTTATCTGGACCTGTTAGCTACACTCTCACTAACACATGCAGGATGCTGGTGGCTGCCTTACCGCTATGCATAACACCACCAACTCATGTTCAGATCGTCCACTAGGACTCCCAGCTCCTTTTCTGTAGAGCTGCTTCCTGGCTGGGTATCCTGTACTCTGTTTTTTCCATAGAGTTATTCAGTCCCAGACACAAGACTCTGCATTTGCTTCTGTTGATCTCCGTGAGGTTCCTGTCAGCCCACTTCTCCATCCTGCCCAGGTCGCTCTGAATGCCTTGCTCTCCAACATGGTGACCGCTCCACCAGGGTGTCTTTTCGCCAAGCTGGTGAGAGTGGTATGTGTTCCATCATCCAGGTCGCTACGGAATATATTAAAAGTACTGATGCCAGAACTGAGAGATGCTACTAATTGCTGACTGCCAGCAGGACTCTGCACAACCGATCATGACAATAAGCCTGGCAGCCCACTGGGTTTTGTAATCCCCTTATCCTCCTCAACAAACCTAGGAGGAACCTAGCCCATAAACATACTTCAACCTAATTAATTTCAAGTTCCTCCTTCATCATTTTTTCCTGCCATGATGTCCATTGAAAGTATCTGTCAGTAATTAAGCTTTCAGCAAACCAAGAACATTGTTTGCTACGCTAACTTATTCTACTGCTGTTTTCTCGTGACCTCCTGCTTACTTAGTCTACCTCTGTTTTCTTTTGTCTGACATCGTAAATTTTTGGTTTCAGCACTGTTCCTGTGCTCTGTAATTACACAGAGCCTATTACAGCCACATTCTAATTTACAATTAGGGCACTGAGGTACTGTAACAATAAAAATCATATGAAGTAATAGTATCTATGACTAAGTATCTGAGACTCCTGGATGGCAACTGGAACAAAAGCAAAATGTAGCAAGTGGCCATGAAGACGAATTTATTAAAGAAGTATATTATCCATTCAAACCTCATCTTTTAGGATTGGCTTTTAGGATGGATTGCCAAAGCTTACTGATCATTTAGAAGGATAAACGATAGCAAATGTTAGGCAAATTTATTACAAGAATACCTATATTTTCTTATTTCTTGTATATATTTCTTATTAATTTTATTTCTTATAAACATAGGAAGTACACAGACTGCAACACTGTAAGTGATGAGACTGAGATTACACATATTAAAGGACCAACAGAAGACTCACTCTGTCAGGGCTCCAAAGGGAACGGCATGTATTCAGGATAGAAAATGGAATATTCTCTGCATAGCCTCCTGGCTGAAGCAAGGTCTTTTACTGATCCTGTACTCCATATAACCCTTTTTAGAAAACTAAAATATTCTTAAAAGAGTCTACCTTAAATACATCATAAGACAGGACAGAAATACATCACAAGAGAAGACAGAAATAAAAGTTCAGGAGAATGTCAAGACTTACACAGGAAATTTTAAAAAGCAGAACAATGATTTCAATAGTATATGAGAAATGTATCAAAATAAAGTGTAATAGATTTATTTCTATTTTACATAACAACACAACACTTCATGTATCAGAAGAAGCAAGATGAAAAAAAAGATCAATTTATTTTTCTTTAATCAGAAAACAAAGTCAGAAATCACACTGACAAGGCCACTTCAACACTGAAAGGATTCCTCTATTCTTACTCTAATACTATTATTGTGTGTTTTTTTTTTTTTTCTTAATAACAATAAGATTTCAGAGTAAATTTAAACCTTACTATATATATAAAATGACATTGTAACTATAAATCTGAAAAAAATGATGGTTCTGAGGCACAGAGATAGTGAATGATGAGAGAATTACTAGGGAGTCATGGCAGGAGGGATATAAATAAAGAGGGATGAAGAAGAAAACAAAATAATAAGGAAGTCTGGGTGAAAAAATAAGTATTCTGGAAAAAAAAAAAAAAAAAAAAAAAGGATTTCCAAAACAAAAAGTTGAAATAGTAGATTGGGTTTACATGGCAAGGTTTTAGGAGTGGGGTCTGCAGGGTGGGCTCTGTGAGCAGAGCCCGGCAGCTGCCCCACACCAGATCAGAGCCAGCTCCAGCTGCTCCAAAAGGGACCTGCCCATGGCCAGAGCCAAGCCAGGTATGGGAGTCAGGTATGGGGCCTCCTGGAGAGCAGACTGAAGAATGGAAAAAAAACTGCTGTAAACTGCAGCTGGAGGGGTGAGAAAATGTGAGAGGAACAGCCCTGCAGACCCTAAGGTCAGTGCAGGAAGGCAGGAGGTGCTCCTGGCTTGGAGCAGCAGTTCCCCTGCAGAGAGGCCCCTGGTGGAGCAGGCTGTCCCCCTGCAGCCCATGGGTCCCACATGGAGCAGATCTCCACGCTGTGGCCCATGGAGAGCCCCCGCAGGAGCAGGCCCCGGGCCGGAGCTGCAGGCCGTGGAGAGGAGCCCTCTCCTGATGGATGGGTCCCGTGGTACGGAGCCATGTGGGAGCAGTTCTCAAAGAGCTGCTGCCTGGTTCCAGCTCACAGAAGAGTTTTTGAATTTTAGGTTAATACAGATATATAATTATAATAAATAAAAGATTGCTTTTATTTTGGATTTGTATTTGTGACAAAAGGGCTTAAGGGCTTTCAGGTGTATGGGTACCATCAAGCCAAGAAATGAAAGAATAAGGCTTATCCCGAGAATAAGGCTCAATATACATCCACCAAATCAAACTGAACTAATCAGACCATTGCTTCCACTGAAAACCTAAAGGACAGATCTAGAGAGTCAGTAGACTAACAAACGCACTGAAGACTCCAGATTCTTTTTCTTATAAGATTCACCCCTCATCCCATGCAGAATAGAACGGGTAGATTTTTACTAGGTTATTTTACAATAAGCTGTATTGTCAGCTATGTTTGCATCTAAACACTATCAGGACAAGTAGTGGTGCTATTCCTCCACAACAGCAGTCATTGCTTTAGCTCATATTTCCTCCAGTCATATCACCTGACTTTAAATGCTCACTGATGCATAGTAATACTGCAGATAAGTGTCAAGACGTGTTTCATAGCTGCAGAGCCTCCATACCTTAAGCTGCTAAGAATGCACGCTTCTCCAAGTTCATCAGTACATATTTAGTTATCTTCATAAATCAGACAATAATTATAGTAAATGGCTTGTTAAAAAAAACATGACTTTTCATGCTCTGAAGCTTAGATTACAGGTGTGTTACTAAGAAGAACAGAATATCCTCTTTCATCTTAATTAAGGAAAATTAAATATTCAGTAAAGTATCCTCTAACAAACCTACTTGTACCAAATTCAAAATAATTTGTTGTGAATACATACAACGTGGCAGAAGCCTTTTAGAAATGAAAAAGTCAAAGCTGATTACCTGATACCTAAAATGTTCATTCCATGGTTACCTTTCTGTTGTGTCTATTAACTCCCATTTCAGCTTTACAGGGGAGCACAATGACTCTAATTCTGCCCAACACACCATTAAGCTGTACAGGCCGCAGGTGGATTTTAAAATTTCAAGTTGAGCTTATGCTGACAGCAAATAAATTATATTCAGTTTTGATTTGTAAAATGAACTGTGTTCGGAAATAAAAAGATGAAGAAACAATGACTCAGTGGCAATAATACACAGATACTGTTGGTAATATAACATTATGATCTTGCAGCTATTAATTATTCTGTGAAAGTTAAGGCAGTGATACATGGTTGTTTGGAAGGTACTTATTTTTGCTTTAAACAATTTCTGATTTTAAAATTTTTGCCTAGGCACACATATGCAATTTAAGTTAAGCACTAACTGGGGATTTTTGCTGACACTCTTTACAGAATGGCCAAAGACTGAATAGGTTGTGAAAATCAAAGTAGGCCAAACATACTGTGCATGTCAAAGCTGAAGCATACTGACAGGCTCTTCATTTTTTTGTGGCCCATATCTGTCTCACACGCAACAACGAAGAGGTCCATTAATAGGCAAACATTATGCAACAGGCATGTGTTGTTTGCTGGAGAAGACATGAAAGGAGAAACACAAGCAAAGCATCTGAGGATTCCTATCTCTGCGGTTTCGTCTGCAGTTGACCTGCTCCAAAAATTGTTTCAAACTGTGAACTTCAAGATTCTCCCCACAGTACTTCCTGCAGCCAGGGCGTACCTACTTTCCAACCCAGAAAAATTTCCAACCCAGAAAAAGTTATCCGCAACTCACCATCTTCATCTTCTAAAGAGGGACACTTCATACAACACTGGAGTTTTATTGACACTTCTTGTCCCCCTTCTAAAACCAGCTGAGTAGCTCTAATATAGAAGCACTTCAGGAAGCTTCTACAGTATTGGAGAAATCTGTTTTAGAGAGCAATGAAGTCTATAACACAACTTTGCACTAAGTAACTTTAAAGTTAAGCATAAAGCACTAGCAGCCTTCTCATTAAAATAAATTAAAATAACAATCTGAACTCTGAACAGCTACTAGCAACAGCCATCTGAATGATACATTCTAATGCAAGCTTGCTAATTATTTTTACTCTGTTCATTACCTCTTTTGGTAGGATTCTCAGAGGTTTTATTAACAAATGAACTATTAAAAGTAGCAGATGAAGGAATAAAAAAATCTCGGGTTTGTCTATCTGTTATTTTCAGACAGCTATAGCAGCATCCCACATCAGATCACAGCCAACTCTGTACCACAATGAGGGTGGCACTGAGCCACATCTAATAAACCATGCTGAGAGGGAAAAACCGTGTTGGCTGCTGCTCAGCACAAGGACACCTATGTTACAGACAGCCCACAATACAGATGGAGCACCTTTCTACTTGCTTAGCATTATTTGGCAAAGAGGTATTAGTATGACACTATATAATTTATCTTAGATATATGATTTAAATAATATGTATATAATACGCTGCATGTTATCACAGAGTAATCAAAAACAGTGTGCTAACTTTTCCACAAGAATGATTTAAATGAATAGCTTTATGCAAACAAATTCCCTGTGAAGGAAATTTGACTCATTTGTACCAGTTAGAGATCTTTCTTACTAAACTTGGTTAAGAGCTACTTGGTAACTTACCAGTGAAAGATTTTCATCAGAATATGCAATGCAACTGCAGTGAAAACATTTGTGCGTCCTAACATTTTTAATAACGTTTCTCAGCAAAAGGTTTTAAGAACACATGGGGATGAAATCAAGTATTACATTTTCCTTTGGTTATGCAGTTTAATTTCATGTTCAACATTTCACTCATTTTTACTGGTCAAGTACAAAATATTTATCACTGAGTTTAACTACTTTTCCCTTCCTTATGGACTTAGGGCTTGCTTGGTATTTGTAGCCCCATTTGATCCCTTAAACACTTAAGTTATCCACTCAGTATTTCTCTTCATCACAAGCAGCACTCAATGAACACACATCACTATTAGATTTTTATACTAATAGCAGTTGTAAAACAAAATCTAATCTTATTTCTTGACTTATCTTTTTCTTTGAAAACTAATCATAGTACCAGTCAGAGAAAGTGTTATTTTCTACTGCCTGAAAACATGAACTCTAGGTATGAAATTGAGTGTTTAGAAAGGCTCTTGATTATTAAGTACTGGTCAGCGTGACTCCCTTTTAACAATTTCTCCAAGACCAATCTCTGCCTCCTGTCCAGCACAAAACCTTTCAACCTTTATCTTCCTTCTCTCAAGGCTGAGGAACATACAGAACAATACTATTCTCCAGTGACTGGGAGATTTTTCTCCTGCAGCCTCATACTAGAGGAGGTGCCTTCTTTTCTCCCACTAGATTGTTACCAGAGCACCCTCAAAAGATGGAAAAGAGGCAGACCTGCTGCTGAGCTGAACAAAGCAACCTATCAGGCTCTGGACCAGTAACTTGAGCTGGTATTTTTGTCCATGCATTTTTAAAATGTAGCAGCAACAGAAGCAGATGTAAAATCGGAATAGTGCAGATAGGTATCAGTTATATATGAGTGTGTTATTTGAACATTCACTCCTCTGCCAGAGTAACAAAATGTCAAAAGATTTTGACAGTGTTTCCCCAAGAGCAGCCTTTGTGGAGATAGAAAGGACAGGTACCGTGATGGAGTCCCTGTTTGCTGAAAGAAAGGCCATCACTTCTGGAAGATGTATACCAGCCTTCCCCTTGTCATAAAAATTTCAGGGGGCTGCACTTCGCCATTACTCAATTCATCTGCATCTCAGGAAACACATATTCCTTTGGGATACTGTAACTGTAGAAACTAATGATGCCTACCTCTGTGTATATACTTACAGTCACAGCTCTTACCCAAACACATTGTTTCAAAGTTTGCCCTCCGTGGTATTTTTGAATAATTTTTGATCAATGATTGCTGAGCTGTTGTTCCTACTCCACTGACAATTCTAGTGGGTTTCTGAAACCCACTGGATAGGAGGTGTGTGGATGGGGCTTTAAGGTTTAGTGATGCAACTCGGTAGGTCAGGTTGAGGGTTGGACCTGATGATCTTTTCCAACCTAGATGATTCTGTGATTACAGGTGACGATATGGTGAGACAATAGCTTGCTATTACGGTATCTGATAATCTGGGAAAGTAAGATCTGGTAGAACCTGCAGCTTGTGCACTGCCTTGTGCAGAAGAACAAAACTTGTACAAATAACCAATACTTAACATGCCCGAGTAGCAATAAAAATAATAGACTTGAGAAAGCTCTGTATATATGCCACTACTACTAACGAAGAGGAACATTGAAAGAGAGAAAGAAAGAAAAAAATTGTGAAGAATAAACACCCCTCTGATAAATTAAGGAACTCTCAGCTAATATGGGAGGGCAGTTCTCATTATTCTGTCTATCCACAGCTGAAGAAAATGAGGTCTTGGACAGAAATAGTTCTAATTAATCTAAAGAATATTAAGAACTGATAAAATTGGTTTGTTGGGGGAATGAAAGTAATTCCAATCTTCAGCTGAGATGCCACTGAAACAAATTTTAAGAGAAGACATTTAAGAGAGATTGCATTACAGAAATAGAAAGAAAAAGGCATTTCTAAGTATTGCTAGTATTGCCACAGATTGGTTCTCTCTCTTTACAATATGTCAGTGTATTAAGCTATGCAGAAATATCCAAGCTGGAGTTAATGGAAAGCTTGGATACTGATAACCATGCAGCCATGGTGAGACTGAAGTCAAAAGTTATGACAAAACCTTCCTGAGAAGCCAGATGCTCTTTCAGTCTATGGTAGCAATGTGTTGCTGAAATCATACGACTACTATCAATATTTGTAAAATAGCTTCTGTATATCTCGCTATGCTGCTCTGCACACAAAGTTTGTTCCCTCATTTACACCATTAAAATAAGTGTACCAAATCAAAGGTAATAAAACCTGTGACCAGCTCCTATGCATGGTAAGCACTTCTAAGCTTCACATAAAACATAATCAAACCCTTTTGTTTAGCACAAAGAATAAACTGGCTAAATAGATTAAAAGGCTTGAGAGTGCAAGGGCTACAGTGCTGGCTGGAGTTTGAGGTGTGCGTAGGAGAAGGCAGCACAAGAGGAACTGCAAATGGTACCCTGAAGAGAGACAAAAGGATAAAAAGAAAACAAGAACTAAGCATGGAATTCACTCAGATATAACTGGGATTTCTTGGCAAGAACTTGAGCTGATTATGTCTTTTCCTAAACTTGGTTTTCTTTTCTAAACTAGGTTTAGAAAAACTTGGGAGCATTTGTGTTTCGTATATGTATATTCAAAATGCTCTGCTAAACCATGCAGGCAGAAGCAGGCACACTTCACAATCTGACTAAGAAAGTAGCAAAAAGGGAAGAAGTTCTTAGTTTTGATTTCATAAATATACACTTGACAAAATTCTTACACAATGTGGAACTAAATGTTCTGTAGAATTGCAAAATATTTTAAATTTAAATTGATTTGAAACCTCCAAATCTTTAATAGTTCATCAACTACAAATGCTTATGTCTAAGCAAAATAACGGAGTGCACATGCATACTGCAACTACTGGAACATTAATTATCTTACTTACCTTTTGGCCACAAATTCATTCCTTGAGGATGTATTTTTGATGCTGCAAACTTTTGAAAAACAATGCAGAGCCTACTGTTAAAAATATGAATCAGTCTGTCAAGGGTCTTCCTTCATCCACCCACACTGCGAACGGCCCTTGAAAGCTCTCTGCCTAAGGCTCGTGGCAGGCAGCATTCACTCCTTAGCCAGGAAGAGGTACACAAAAACATACAAACTGTGTTTCTTTGTATTTTTCTTGCTTTTTTGTTTTAAGAAGGAATTCAATGCTGAAAGATCCCGAGATAATGTTTTTTTGTTTTTTTGGGTTTTTTTAGCCAATTGTATCCAAATAATAGTCTCTAGATACTGCCCAATTAACTTAAAAATAAAGGACAGTTTCAAGATGAATGAAAACATAAACACATCCTTGAACTTTTCTTAATGGTTTGTACTCTGGAACAGAAACCTGAAATATAATAGGATGACACTCCTGAAGCCTCTAATTTTGCCCTGAAAATCATGGAGGTTTAAATGAAAATGAAGTTCTAATGAAACTGTTAGGATTCACTGAATTAAAATGTACTCAAATCTAATTTTCAGAGCACTGCAGATGTGGTAGAGCATGCATAATACAGTTTCCTGAAGGATACACACACAAAAGTGGCACAGCCAGAGCTACAGGCATGGTACAGACACAGCAACTGCTTGTGCTGCTGCACTCTGCTTCACAGCCATCAACAATGCAGCCAGCTCAGAACCACCGTGCTAAAAATCTTTCCATCTCACTGCCCTGACCCTAATAGCGAGTGTCTTTCCAGGCTCTCTTAGATAAGCGTGGTGGTGTGTTGGGTTTTTTAGTTTGTTTTTGTTTTTTTGTCTGCTTGTTTTTTGTTTTTAAATGTGAGCAGAAAAGTTTCCACTAAAAATGATCTTTACTTTTGAAGCACATTTGTATCTTTCAGCACATGGCTTGGAAAAATGGAACACAGTAGTGAAAAAGACTCAACCAATAAATATATATTTTTAAATAAAATAAAATCACAGGAACAAATGCAATATGGCTTGTTAAAATGGAGAAAATGAGACATTGCAGTTTTGTATTTTGGCATTTAGTAATCCTTCCATCATCTATTTGGTTGTTGAACACTTGCTGTTGAATGTTCCGACATATGGTACCAAGAGCATGGTGTAGAGCATGTTAATCGTGCAGAATGCTTGTGGCAACGAGAGCAACATACCAAATGAAGATGGGAGAAAGAGATATCTCAATGCGTATTTTTTAAATAGGTAATTCAATCATGGTCAGTGAAACAATACTCAAGAGCACCCTGAATTTTCTAATATAATCGGCTATCTGAAAATGACAAGAAGAATAAGTTTCTTGGAAACAGGGCTTTTCCAAACAAAAATACGACTTTACAGATAAGATACATTCTCATGTCCAAATTCAATAACCAAAAAAATAGAATATTCTTTTAGAATTTTTTTTTTATTAAAATACAATTAATAGGATGAAATTGGAGGTAAAAATAGAGATGCTGCAGCTAAAGAAAAAACAAAAAGCTTAAAAAAGAACTATTAAAGTGTAAAGGAAGCATTTAATGTTGTAGTATGACTGTGTTTCTTTGAAATAACTGTCTGCAGAAAGTGAGCTGAGGTAGTTTTTGAATCCTTGATGTGTCAGTTTGAACATCAAGGCTATCAGCATCCATAGAAAATATACTTATGCCCTGGTTATGCTTGTGTTGTTTGCATGTGAACGCAGATAAAGGGGAAAGGCATTAAGTGAAAAATCCGTGGTAAAATTCAAATTATATTAAAGGACAGTAAGAAAAGTGTACAGGAAAACAACACAAGGATTACTGTGTGATAAATACACTTCTTCCTTCTTAAACCACTGTCTGTATCAGCTTCTGTTGTACAGTCCTAAAAATAAAGTTATTTTAAAGAGTCCCTAAGAACAAATGATGGCAGGACAACTCTAATTCAGAAAGTGATCTAGAATTTAAATACGGGTAGTATTGCATAAAAGCATAAAAACACCTCTGAGCAGCAATTTTCTGTATCTCAATGACAGACTCATTACTGAGATGTGGGGCAAAGACTTCCTTTACATCTGAAGCCAGGTGTTCTGATACAGTCTTTCAGCAGCAGCTGATCTGTTTCCCTGCTAACTTAATCTATACTGCAGATATGTACACAAATTTCATAGAAGCCTTCTCTAATTAAGACACTCCCTTCAAGTATTTATAGCTTTGGCAAAATGTATCCTGTCCTACAAAAAGACTCATTTCTGGGAGTCAGCTCACAATTGATTTTCAGAAGAAAAAGCATTTCAGAAGAGCATTTAGTCATTTTTAGTAGCGAGGTTAGAGGAGAGATTTTTTTTCCCCTGTAATAAATTATTACAACTCCTGTGCTCAGTGTCTCCATTACTAGGAGTTCCAAATTTAACTTGAGCCGTGTCGGGGAAGCCTGCTCTACTTTCAAGGACAAGTCTTTGCTGACCTCATAGAAAAATGTTCCAAGTTCACACGCGCTCCATTTCTTATGAAATTTACTATGCCTGCAATAAGAATGAGAACTGCCACACCAGCTCATTCTAGAGGTCAGCACAACTCAGTACCCTCTTTCTGGTGTTGAGAAACAAATGGTTAGGGAATAGATACAGCATGGAGCATTACCTGTCCTCTGGTACACACTTCCTGCCTCTTGCCATCCTCAGGTCGGGAGCTTTACATGCACATGATTAATAGCTACAACAGGTACATCAATTGAATCCCTTTTTTCTCTCTCATTTATACTCCAGGCTTCCACATGATGTTACATCAATTATGAAATATTCAGTTCTGATTTACTTGAGTAAGGATGGACATTTATTCACTTTAAACCTGCTGTCTGAAGTTCCTCCCATCACAATTTTTGAACTATACACTGAATAGCTGTCTCTTTGGCTTTTTTTGTCTCTGTGTGTGTGCATGTGTGCTATTCATTCTGTGTACCTCCACCACAAGTTATTTCTTAGTTAAGGTGAAACATTCTAGTCTATTTAATCTCTTCTTTGTGTGGAAGCTTCTGCATATGAAGTTAGTTAATCTCCCTAACTACTGCTGATCTGTTTGTTCCAACAAACAACATTTATCCATTTATAACTTGGTTTCAGAACAAATCAGAGAAAAACATTTCTTCAGACAGCTCCGTTAAAGAGAAATGCATTTGATTTAAAACCTCCTCTTTGCACGGAAGACGACCAGTCACAGATCCCACAAGTGCAGGAGTTGCCTGGACACATGTAGGGAGAGGCCCTAGGCTACGGCACTTCAGGCAGTGCCAGCAGAGAAGGGATGAGCCCATGGCAGGGAGTTGACAACCTGCTCCTCACAGCGCCTCCCAGGCCAGGTTCAGCGCTGGGGCTGCACAGCCTCTGCTTCCACGGCAACTTCCTTAGGTCCTTGATCGGCTCAGCAATTTCTGAATTGCAGGCTACTGCAGAGCACTGCTGCAGAAAACAGAATAAAATTCTTTTCCAGAATTTGGAAACCACATGAGGAGAGCAGACAAGTTTCTCCTGCACATAGCTACTATGGGTAGATAAAACTGACTTAGACCTTTGAAGAGGTTAGAGGAGACTCCTTTGGGGCAAGCTGTAAAAAATCAGTTGAAAGTTACTAAGTGCTTAAGAAAGGTAGGTATTTTTGAGACATTCTGCTTTGCCACAGACTGCAAAGGTTTTGCTTCAGATGGATTAAGCATTGCTATCGGTTTATGAGCCATTAAGCCCAAAGAGCCGTAGAAAAATGCATGCAACACCAGCAATTTTTGCTACAAACTGCCAAGGACACTTGTATGTTGAGAAAATTGTTTTCTTGAAGTGTAGTAAAGAAGACCTAAAAAGTGGTTTTCTCTCAAATAATCAGTATGCCTAAACAGAGAGCCCCTTGTGAAACATTTGTAGGAAACGCTTGGGGACTTGTTCATAATGTTGTGGGGAAAAATCATCAACTGCTAGACAGCTTCCTTCAAGTGAAGACACTCAAATTTTACATCCACAGACTTAACACTGTATTTATCAGGTCTCCAACCTACAGTACAGCTTATGTCTTCAGTGAGATAAATGATGAGAGCTCTTCAAGAATTACTTCTTCCTCTTCAGAGGACTGGCTCTCAGTCATTAAGATTGAGTGACAACTTCCAATCCTCTCATAATTTGTTCCCCAAAGATCTTTTTGATGTGAGGAGAAACTAGGTACAACAAGGCAGTGGCAAAGACTTCTGTAAGACTTCTTCTGTGTTCTGCCATGGACAAATGGAATTCAGTGTTCATCCAGGAGTTTCGGACACAGACCTGTTAAACTCCTGGATTATTAACATTTTGGTTGTCTTTCTAATACATTTACATGGAGGGTGAATAACATTTGCTTCTCACAGCTTTTACAAAAGGAAAAAAAAAAGTCCCTGCCTTGCATAGGTATGAAAACAACTTTGAATCTCTTGTCTGAAGTTACCTATCTTTTCCTTTTTTGACTTATATCCCATCTTTTCATTAAAGTCAGCTAATCTGAAGGAGATATGAAACAGTTCAGATGCGATGTCAGTTTGCCTAGAAGGAAGGAAATTATTCAGGATCTCTTAGATCTTGTTCATCTTAAAGAATCTCTTAAGATGTTCCTAAAACAAATGCCTATCAGTGAATATGTGTGGCAGTTACTGAAGTGCATGGAAAGTTTAAAAGCATCCTCCTTTTTGTACAGACAAGTATTTTAATGAACTGTGTGTCTACATATAGGCTACGGCTGAAAGGAATATCTCATAAAGTGACCAGAAGAGCTAAAACTTGGCAATGCCTACACCTAGATTTTCTGCTTGAAGTAGGTGGAGGTATAAACTAATCCTCTAATGACCTGATGGTTCATGCTTCAGAGATGCATCTAAAGTAACTTACAGTTAGAAGAAATCTGGTACTAATGTACCTAGGAGGAATTTCAGGATGCCATACCGAACGCTATCTAGCCCATTTCTCCATCCTCACTGCTCAGAAGGAGCAGACAAAAGAGGGCAGCCTTCAGTCCGCTCCTAAGCAAGGAGAGAACTGAACTGCTCAACATTGTCTTCACTTGAGCACCAGCTTGAGGAATTCTGCCTTGCTACAAAGCCTCGATGATCTCCCCACAAGATCATGACTTTGCTAGCATCTTAGGCTGTTCCACTGCATTTTACCTCAGCCCAACATACTCTGAAGAAGATCTGCACCATCACGTAAGAACAACCAGTCTACTTCCTCCAATTATGCTGCCTGTCTGCAGCTCTGCTGTTTAGGACCATTGATGGAAGACACCTAGAGTCTTCTCACATAGATAAAGCGCCCCTTATATAATACAAGATTTTAAATATCTTTTCCGTGTTACTTGAATGGTAGGCAAGGCTGGAGTGCATGCATCATCTAAGCCATATCATAGTCTTGAATGCTCATACCAACGTGAACTTACCTATATAGCAATCATACTAAGTTCTACCTGGCTGTATTAACTGTGCTGATTCTAAACTACCAGAAAGCACTCCTTTGCCATAGAATAAAGGAAAAAAATTGCCCTTCCTTCTCTACACATATGTAACATCAGATATACAGAGACTCTAATCCGCACAGCTTTCCCTGACAGTCTCAGAAATAGATTTCAGTTTCTTTACCATCCTGACATTTAGAATTATTTTCTAACTACCCAAACAATCTCATCTGCTACAAAGTGAACTAGTTCTTCCTCATCAGCCCCCCAAAACCAATCTCTAATAATTTAAATATTCTGTAGGCAATTTTTACTTTGTCTTTTCCGCTGTTGTTCTCTAAATGAAATAACATGTCACGCACTGCACTTTGTCTTCTCTTGCTGTTCTCCTACACACCTCCGTATCTTAAAGTTTTGTTGCAAAACTGGCTGTTGTATACAGCAACAACAGCTTATGCAATGAATAAAGAATAGCAGTGAACTCTCAAATGAGCTTTCCAGTTGAGCTTCTAGTCAACTTTTTGTTGAAATTCAACTTCTGTGTAATTAACTACAAAATGAGATTTAAGTGTGATGTTGTTGCATGCTTCCTCCTCCCACAGTGACTCAGTAACTCCACATTTTATGTTTATTTGATAGGTTTGCTTTTTTTTTCTTAAGCAGCGTTTCTATTTTCATTGACAGAGTAAGATACATACAAATAGAAAGAGAGGTTCAGTCTCCTAATTTGGGCAGCAGAGCCTTTATTACCCTTGATGACAGAACTGAAAGCAGATCAGGTTTACAGAGTCCAGACAGTTCTAGCTGTGAAATCAATTGGAGAAAAAAAAAAAAAAAAAAAAAAAACTAAAAAACTACCCTGATAATTAAGCACACTTGATATAAATCAGACGCTAACCCCAAAACCCTACAATGCTATCAGTACAGATTCATTTCAATGTAAAGCCACACTTTCAGCCCTGCAGAAAAAGATTCCATTTGACAGCTTTCTGCAATAACAGAAGAGAATTCTGTCTGTGATAGAGCTAAAAGTGACAAACAAGGGAGGTGCCAATACAGTTTAGAAAACTGTAACAAACAGCTAAGTCTCACAAGAGATGGACACTATTCAAAATGTATTTTGCACGATGCATCAAACCATCCTAATAGAAAAACACAAACTTTTTTGATACTATGCTCTAGGCGTATTATATTGTATTTCTACCTTGACTGCAAGCCTATCTGCCATTAATGTGAACTCCTGTTAAAAGTATTCACTAATCAAGTATTTATATGCTAATTAACCTAGAATCTCTTGCACTTTCTTTGTTAAACTACTTTATTAGTGTCATACATTACAAATGTACTCCAAACCTTTCAAGTGACAGAGGCCTTCACAGAGAGAACACCGGATTTTTTTTATTTAAATCTGATGTTGGTATCTGATAAGAGATTACAAGGAAAGGAGGCAGCTGATCTACAGTCAGAGTGAATGAGCACCAAAGAAATCCTAAACCGTAGATATTAAACAGTCAAAGAGGATGAACTAAATGTTATTTTGTTATTTAACCACTGCAGGTGAAAATTTTAGCCAAATACTCTAAAGATTTAAAATAAACTTTATTTTATTTCGGAAAAGGTTAAAACATCTCTTTGACTGTCCTATTGTCCTCTTGCACCATGAAGGATTCAGAAACCGTGGCACCTTAAAGTCAGCTACAAAAGGCTGGGCTGAACCATGCAGCCTTACATATTGGATTACTTCTTTGTATTTGAAGACTCATTCACACAATTACAACATTTTGCAAGAACTCTTAATAGGCACTCAGTATTACAATTGCAAGAATGTCAATTTGGAAAGACAAAACCAAGTATATATAGTCCTATCATTAGGCAGAAAGAAGCAGCCTTTTCTTGCATTATTTCCTGTCATACAATAGAAATGTCGTAACAGACCTTGAGAACTAATGGAAGTTTTTTGACTGTATCCAGTCTTTCAAAGTCAGTGATAAAAAGGGGTACTTTGCAGTCACTTACACTTCTACGTCATAAGCAACAGAAATCCATTTATTTTATTTTATAGATTATAATAATATATTGCAATCTTCATGTAAATTATGTTCAGGGAAGGATACTAGAAGATTTCATCACTTTCTGTAAATGACATGGAAAATCGTTATTCTACACCAAATGCAATGAAAGTAACTTTCTTCACAGGTACAAAACCAAAATTGCGTGCCACATATAAGCCTACTTGCAGCTCAAAACAATGCATACAATTATCAAAGGGAAAATAAAACACCTCAAAGACAAACTTTGATTGAAAATGAAGTCCTTCAATTTTGACGCTTAAAACTAAATTACATAAAAATTACTTCTTTCATTCATTCTGTGAATCTCAAGCAACAATTCTACTTGTCCCCTATCATTGCCCCTCTATTTAATATATGATAATTTATGCTTCCAAAATGCTATACTACATAAAAATTTCCCAATAATGCACGTATGCATGCATAATGCCATGTATCTGTATCAATGTGACAAAACATTCTGCATCCACTTCAATTACTAAAAATCGCCTGTAACTGAAACAAGATGTCAAATATGCCTTATTTTCTACTACTTCCCAAACACTGCTAAAAAACGTGCTCTGCTGCCATACAGGTTCCATCATGTTAGAACTCACTGAGGAATGCACTATTATTCCTGTTAAGAAGATGTGATTTTTTCCTCTCCTAGCCTTCCCTCCACAACAGGTGGTACACTTGGGCACACTAGCAAGAACATTTTCAGCCAGTACTAAAATTAACTGAATAGAATAAACAAAAGTTTTATAAAATTCAAGTCTGGCTCAAAGCTCATGAGATTGAATTTTATGTTAGAGGAAGATACCACACAGATGAAGAACACTAGTCTTGCCATGTGTTAAAAAAAAAAAAAAATAGATCATCCATACACTTGAATCAAAATAAGTAGTGGAAAAAGGAATGAGTATCAGCTGTATGTAATCAAGTACAAAGAAAAAAAATCTTAACATTAAGCTAACTGACAATAACATAATTATCCAGTAATCTCCTGGTGGCTCCTACTTCAGCAAAGGGGTGACAACGTACATATAGTTCTTCCACAGAAATACTTGGACATACAATCTGTTTCCTCTGGTGGTTGCTCTTTGTACCCTTTACTGTATGTGCTCACTGGATGTTAGCTCATGATCAGAAGTAGATAGAAAACATCGTTTTAATAATATGTGCCCCTACTGAAGTCTAACAACTTGGCAAACGTTATCATTAAAGCAGTAAGTGTACATCATACTACTGATATAATTACAAAACTACTCACAATGATATCATGAAGAAGCTTTTCTTTGCTTAGCAATAAGAGCCAGATACTCACAAAGAAGGGTCTTGGACCAGATCTTTAAGGTTTATCCCACTACGATCCTCGGCAAGGTTCCTGAAGCAACTGTCACTCACTAAAAAAAATAGAAATAAAATTAAAACAAAACAAAATAAAACAGAGAAACAAAAGAGGTGGAAATTTAAGAATGAAATGTGGTTCTGTTGATTAACTAATAATCTTTTTGGGTGTTGTGTGTAATTTGACACTCACATAGGAAGTCTGATTTTCAGCACCATTTCACCTAATATTAAGGTAAGTTAACTGAATGGTAAGTGATAAACAATGTATCCCAGATTACACAGAAATAAGCAGCTTCAAGCTAGTGTCCTTAATACTTGTACATCAGCATGTACAGGAAGTCTCAAAAGCAACCCTGAATGCACAATATACACAGATACCAACACACTTAACAGGAGAATCCTTAATCATGCATGGTTCTGTATTCTTTAGCTAATCAGAAACAGTGAGTTGCTATGTGTTTAACACTGTAGATTACAATGGTCCATGCGTTAGATGTTTTATACAAGCAATTGTCAAAACAAACAGTTAAGAGCAAAAATTTATCCAAATAGCTTATAAGCAACTTACAAAGTTAATATAAAACAGCCTTATTCACTGCAACACAGTAAATTTCATAAAAGTCTAAAAGAATATTAGTGAGTTTTTGTTTTCTTCACTACTTAAAAAATGTGATTCACCCCTGAAACTCCAAATCCTTTCTCTCTGCTCATTGTATTAGCACAGGTGCTCCATTCACACATGGGCTCATCTCTCTCAATGTGACAGTCAATCTGAGAGGTTGAAAGAAAGTACTGGTACAAATGCTCTAATAAATCAGCATCAGTTCAAAGGAGTTACAGTTATTTCTGACTACATCAAACTTTCTGAAGAACACAAAGGTTGTGATATGGCAAAATCAGCGTAAAGATGAATTTGCTGTAATTAGCAAGGTAATCTGACAGACCAAGGGAAGCTCGTGAAGAAACACACTACTGCTCGCTTTCTGATACAGAACACAGCCTCTCTTACAGCTGACGAAAGGGAATGCATTTAAATTAATGTGCAAAAGCACGTGCTCCTAGTTCTCTCTAATTGCGATACTCTCTCCAATTTACATCTATGAGTATTCATGTGCATTATCAACACCGAAAAAATGCACGTCATTCCCAAAATATGCTCTATTTGCACAGAGTACGATGCACACCGTGACAGCCCCACCAACTCACTACAAAACCGCGAAGTGCTTGTAGCAGCCAACCCTCAGCTTCTACCCTCACTGCCGACGCGCCTCAGGAGCCTGAAGTCTGTCAGCCTGCCGGGAAAGACCTGTTGCAGGACAGCGCTCCTGAAGGAAGGGCTGGGGCAGGGAGGGTTCTCTCGTACAGCCTGACAGCTAACAGTACATGACAATAATAACAGACATACTTGTAAAGTGTTGGTAACATTCAAGTTTACTCGCTTGGCACCTCAGCACTGTAATAGCCAGGGATCCCAGAAAGGCCGGCAGGACACCTCCCCCCCAAGGCTGCTGAGGAGGCGCTGAGGTAATTGCCTCCCGGCCTCGGGCTTACAGCAGCTGCTTGTGCCAACAACGTTCAGGACTCCTGGCTTCTTCCTCCAGAGACAACTTACTCATCACTACACTAAACTGAAATTTAACTGTAGTGCTAGCAGGAGCTACTTACCTTGCGAGGGAAGCTCGCCATGAACATCCTGGGCCTTCAGAAATGTTTAATTTCCATACCCACTACTTCATGGTACCCAAGAGTCTCGAATATAAAGTCTCAAACTGCTGAGCTAAAGGAGCAAGTCAGGAAGCAGTAGACTTGCAAACTACCTATACTCTGTATTTTATGGGAAAAAAAAAAAAAAGTCACAGCTAAGGGGATAAGTCTGTATTTGTCTCTTGTCAACTTCAGCAATGAGACAGGAAGCAGAACATGCTGCCTACTGACTGGTCCTAACTAGTGCTCTACTGACATGTCTCCTGTGCCAACGCTATTCAGCGTGAACAACATCGACAGTCGATTTTGTTTTGTTCACTACTGACATATCAAACACTTCTAACACATTAAATATTTGATCTAAACGTAATGTATTTTTTCTACTGTCTCCTCCAAATCTCCCTACTGAAAGTAATCACAACTATAACTGAAGATGCTATCACAATTATTCTAAAACTTTTCTTAAAAAGGAAAATAAAAACAATATAAAAGTATTTCATCAGTAAAACTCTGTTATTAGTCTGCTTATAATTCAAGCAGTTCATAAAACAAGATGTGTTTGAAATAAATGTTTGAAATGAATCACAGAATCACACACAGAATCACAGAAAGTCTAGGTTGGAAGAGACCTACAAGATCACCGAGTCCAACCTCTGACCTAACACTAACAAATCATCCCCTAAACCATATCCCTAAGCTCTACATCTAAACGTCTTTTAAAGACCTCCAGGGATGGGGACTCAACCACTTCCCTGGGCAGCCCATTCCAGTGCCTAACAACCCTTTCTGTAAAGAAGTTCTTCCTAAGATCCTACCTAAACCTCCCCTGGCGCAACTTTAGCCCATTCCCCCTCGTCCTGTCACCAGGCACGTGGGAGAACAGACCAACCGCCACCTCGCTACAGCCTCCTTTCAGGTACCTGTAGAGTGCAATAAGGTCGCCCCTGAGCCTCCTCTTCTCCAGGCTAAACAGTCCCAGCTCCCTCAGCCACTCCTCATAAGACTTGTTCTCCAGACCCTTCACCAGCTTCGTAGCCCTTCTCTGGACTCACTCAAGCACCTCCATGTCCTTCTGGTAGTGAGGGGCCCAAAACTGAACACAGTACTCGAGGTGCGGCCTCACCAGAGCTGAGTACAGGTGGACAATCACATCCCTGGACCTGTTGGCCACGCTGTTTCTTATGCAAGCCAGGATGCTGTTGGCCTTCTTGGCCGCCTGAGCACACTGCTGGCTCATATTCAGCCGACTGTCAACCAAAACTCCCAGGTCCTTCTCTGCCAGGCAGCTTTCTATCCACACATCTCCCAGCCTGTAGCTCTGCTTGGGGTTGTGCACCCCAGGTGCAGAACCCGGCACTTGGCCTTGTTGAACTTCATACCGTTGGCCTCGGCCCATCGGTCCAGCCTGTCCAGATCATCTTGCAGAGCCTTCCTACCCTCGAGCAGGTCAACACACGCACCTAACTTGGTGTCGTCTGCAAACTTACTGGGGCAGGTGGGGGGGGGGACCCATCTCCATTCCTCTTGAACTCTTAGGTCCCCTCCCTCTGCCCGACAGTGACCAGGCAGGGGGTCCACCCCCATGTGGGGAGTCTCACTCCGGAGCCTCTCCTTCGGGCCTTGCAGGGAGTTGCTCCACCAGTCTATCTCCCGCTCGCACTCCCTGATGGCCCTCAACCTCTCCACCTCCTCCTTGAGCTCTGCCACCAGGCGGACCAGGTCGTCCACCTGCTCGCACCTCACGCACACGCTGTCTCTGCCTCCTTCAGACGGCAGCAGCAGGCTCTGGCACTCCCTGCACCCAGAGACCCGAACTGCCGCAGTTTGGAGCGGGCAGTCTGCCTGGGTGCCTACAGACCTTCTGGCGCTCGCTCGCTGCCTAGCAAGGCCCAGAGTGGCCCAGCTAGTGCCAGACAGCCGTTAGGTGAGGCGTTCTAGGGCAGGGGGATCGCCCTGCCCTCCCTGCTCGCCCTGCCCGCGCCAACTGCCGCGCCCCGCCCTGTTTGCCCGTCCTGGTCGCTCGCGCTCCCCAGGGGCTGCCTTGGAGCGGCCGGGAGGGGGCGCTGCTGGCTCCGCCTCCGCCTCGTCACGTCCCTCACAGGGCTGCCGGCTCGTGGCGGCTCCCTCGGCTGCCTCGAGTGGCCTCGAGGCCGGGAAAAGAGCCCTGCCTGTCCCGATCCCCTGCTCCGCTGCAGAGCGCGTCTGCCCCGGAGCCGATCGCCTCGGCAAGTGAAGGCCCAGAGTTGCCAGAAGCTTTGTCTTTTTTGTCTAAATTCAACCCTAATATTATAATGTCATTTTTGTGAATGAAGTTGAAAACCTCAAAGCCTTCCTCTAGTGAGCAAAACTAAGCATTACCAGCAGTTGCTAAAAAAGACTAGCTCAAGTCAAGTATCTGCACACTTTGAAAAAGGCCTCAACTGTACCTCCTCATTTTGTAGTAGTCAGAACATTGAGAAGCTGCAAACTTGCAAGCAAGCCTCTTTTTAGCCTAGCGTTGAAGCCAGAATCAGAAAACACTGATGCCTCAAATAAATATTAAAAATCTCAAACCCACTTTTAAGAATCAAGAAGTTCCAACAGTTTGGTTTATATTATAAAAACAAACAAACAAACAACAACAAGAAAAAACTAACATTTGAGTATAATTGCCGGTTAAATCATTAGCATTGGTAGCAACAGGAGAGTTTCCAGTGAAGGGAAATAATTCAGTGGAACGACATTGGACTAACCACTACCACAGGAACACGTCAGAGTACTTCACCGACCTGCGTACAAGCACAGTCATGCTCCCTCACATCCTTACAAACTCTAGCACGGGTACAAAAACAAGTGTTCACAGTAAACAAAGGATTGAAACAATAAAACAGAACTCTTAATGCATTTCTCACTGCCTAGGAAACTGTAAATCAACAATGAATCTTTTTAAAAAGGGGGTATGCTCTGAAATATTGAATTGAAATGCAAGCCTTTTATTTTAAACAGGACTTTAAGTGAAACTGTGTTTGATGGTATGGCAGAAAGGTCAGAATGATCTGGCATGATCAATGGTGCTTTCAGGTCTAGGAGAAGAAAATGTAGAAGGAAACTCTGCATCACTGCCACAAATTTTATGGCACACACAAAGGATGTGCCCAACTTCTTGTGTTTAAAGTGCAATCAGAGAGACTTTTCAATAGGCGATTTGCATGAACACATGCACAGCCCATCACAGGATTTTACTGCCTTCTTCCAAAGTTTAATGTGTGGTGGGTTTTTAAAACCCCATAAGTTTATAAAAGTTGGTATTTTAAGCAGTGTTGAGTGCACATTTTACATAGAGATACAGAATTGCTAGCTGTTCCCCTCTAAACACATATACACATACTACGTGGCTTAGCTTCTGATCTGTGTTACAGTCCCCCTACCTACTTTCTTACAGACAAGGAGAAATGAGAATTAAAAAGGCTCCCTAAAATGCATGGAGCCCATACAATGCATATCATAGGCACAGACTGATTTGTCTCCTATCATGGAAAAACATGGTCTGAAAAATATCACACTAAGGAGAGGTCAGTAAACTTCCATGCAACAATTTGACTTCAAAGTGACTTGTTAAAGGTACCAAAAGGAATGAAGAGGTTTTAGCAATAGCTCCAATTCTCCCAACTTTCCTCCTAAATTCACCTCCTGGCTTCCACTGCTAAGGTTCAGTTTCTGACCACAGTCCAGTCTTCTGCCTAGGAGTAATGCAAGTGAGAAGCCAGTACAGGAATTTAGTTCTCACCTGGTAATTACAACACATACAAAATCCTGTATGAAAAGGTTAAAATCACCATTCACACTCTAATGTGCAAAGAAACATTGTATGATGGTTGTGAGACCTTCCCACTTGACATCTGTGAACTTCCAAAAATGCCCATATCATTTTTGCCCTTTTCTTTCCTTAAAAGTTTTATATGAAACCATATTAAGGGAAGATGAATTATTAGCCTGATGATTTTCAAAGTAGAAAAAAAAATAACTATAAAGGTAAACTAATATTTTCTTCAAGTGGAGGCAGGATATAAGTTGTTGTGAACTTCACCCATTTTTTTTTCCCATGTCCAACAATTTTAAAATAATATAGCCCTTTAAAACTTAACCCACACAGCATCATCCCAATAAATGAAAGAGCCCTCTTTAGAGCAAAGCACTTCCATTGCTACAGCTGTTGGTGGTCATTTTCACATCACATGCTTTAGAAAAAATACAACTGTTACCTCAAAAAATGAAGGGCTATCTTATAGTAAAGAAAATTCATTATAACTTTTGCTTCCCTTGATACCAAAAGACATCGTTCTAGAAAACTCCAAAGTATTATCATCTTCCAGATTTCTCTCTTGGTCTTCACAAATCAGAACTGTTTTTAGACTAGTTGTGGTTTCCTCTTGATAAAAATCATGCTGACAATGAAAATAGTACACTCAAAAGGATAATAATTGATAATTGTGATGTACTATTACTTCTGAAAATACATAGATCATTACAACACTTAATAGCATACATTGAAGTAAAGCATATCAATTTCTTACATTTTTGTCTTATAGTGATAAGATCTTGTAGTGATAAGTTCAGTTCTTTTTAGCAGGACTTCATCTGTCTGTAGCAATCTGTCTGCAGAAGTATTGATTTTTTTGGCATATTTTCCGTAACAGAATTCTCTCCCTTACCCTTCTTTTTATACGATCATTTATATGTTTAGTGATTATTTTTTTTTAAATGCTGAATTCATTCAGCAGCTGAGAAATACAATAAATATTTAATATATTTGGGGTGCCATGGAAAGTACTGGTCTGGCACAGCACTGTATTCTAGTCTGGTTTTGCTTGCAATAAAACATTCACAAGTCTCATTTTAGATTTAGGTGATTATTTGAACAGGCTTCAAATAATTTGATTTTAGAGCCCCTATCACACACAGTGTAGCAAGCACCCACTTTTACCTATCATAGTTGCACATATGGTAGCCTTCAAAACAACAAAGTACTAACAACAAAGACTGCTAAAGAAGCTTATGTTTTAGGATGTGAAAAGGTAACTTTTTTCTCAGACCTCAGAACATCTCTTTTTAAAAGCCTAGTCTCCCGCAGACACAGAATTACCATCCTGTAAGCAGACTTTATGAATGTAAAGATGGATGCTCTTACCACTGAAATGCTTTTTCAGGCATCTTGCCTGTCCCATGATCAGTAACATCAGAGATAAATATCCTGCTTGAACCCTCTTTCTCTGCTACTGCCATTCTTTTGTGAGTGACTGCATGTCAGCCAGAAAACACAGACAAAACAGATGGCACATTACAGAAATTTTGTAGCACCTTCACCAGATCTATTGCCGAAGACAGCCAATTAATTATACGAGCAGCACTTTTACTACTTGCATATCTGCACACTAATCTTTGTGACGTTTTTACAGAATGAAAAGAACTGCTAGTCTGTACGCAAATTGCAAATGCTTAGAACTGCTAAGAAAATATGTTGTCTGTGAGTAGCAGAAATAATGCAGCCGGGTTGCCTAAGAACTCCGTATCTGCTGGTGGGAATCTTTATCATACGAAACAGCGTAAAAATCTGATGGGAAAACAAAGGGAGATAAATGCTGCTTCGCTGAGCTATCAAACGGACCTTGCAGATGAAAGGCATTACACTGCTGAGATTCACCTGTTCGAAATAAAAAACAACCCAGTAACTTCCACTTAGTAGTAATGCTCATTTTCACTGGGCATTCAGAACTAGCTATAATATCAAGACTAGATGTAATTTCAACTCATGTATTACAATTCACTCCCAAGTAAAAGTTCTCAACAGACAAGAGCAAGAACACGCTTATTTTAATCTGGTTAATTCCATTCACCAACATCCACCCAACGCAAGTGTTCTCTGCCCCATCAGCAAACCCCAGCACAATACATTTGTCCATGTTCTCGCTGACCAGATAGAGGTTGGCACAGCAGACAACCTATTTATCAGCTGTCATTTCACAGATCTGAAATACAGAAGGACTGTAAGGATTAGTTGGACTCCCTGCATACGTCTGGCATTCACACATGATGAGTCTGTCATCTGCTTTGTTTTTCATAGTTTTGAGATGCACTGAAATACAGGGAACTTCAAAGTATAACTACGTTAAGTAAAAGTATTTTTTCAATAAGACATCCTTAAAGATATCCCATGGTGAGGTCTTCAAGCTACACTTCATCAGATCACAGAGCAGAGCAAGTCTTCTTTCCCTGCTCTTCAGATGAAATACTACAAAATGCCAAAGATTGACAAAGAACTACTACTATAAAAAAGGAGATCATCTACCAGAAAAACAGCAAGGAGAGAAATGTTCCCATGACCTAGTGAAAAATGGGGTGATCATAAACCAGGAATATATTTAGTCAGGAAAAAAATGAAATGTGAATCTTTTTCTTTTTCTTTTTTTTTTTTTTTTAACAGAAAAACATAAGGAAGCAGTAACATCCCCTGTAAGCCAAATTAAAGGAAGGCTACTGCAATGATGAAGAAAAGAAAGACATCTTAAAGGAGATGAAAAGAGCCTTCTTGATTAGGTTCGCAACATGAAAGCATGATATGGTTGAAACTGATGTGTTTATATAAATACACCAGCAAAATAGAAACAGAAGGAGAAGTGATAAAGGACAGTGTTGCATAGGAAAAAAAATAGAACATTTTAAGAAATAAAACAAAATGTTCCATGAGATAGGGGGGTGAAACCTCATGAATAATCTTTCTCTAAGAACAGTGAGGGCAAGGAAACTGCACAGACTGGTGCCCAACAGAGTCAGGAATAGATTAGATGACAGGAATTGTTCTTCAACATGAGGCAAGCTACACCATGATTGCTAATGCTGGAAAAATTATGATGAAGCTTCTCTGAAGACTATTAAACTCTAAGGCCCCTCCTCCTCCTGCTAAGGTTTCTCACCTTTACTAACAGCAATTAAATGAGCCATTTTTTCTGTGTATCCATTAGTCTAGTAGATTACAGCTCTTTTGAATGATTTATCATTTAAATTTCACAATATTTGTGTGGCCTTAGGCTTTAAATTTTGTCTTGGGTTTTAATCTAATATTCGTTTCATGCCTAACAACCCTGAGTTTTAACTCAACCACAATACCTTCTCTGCAGTAATGAGATGAATTTCAGAAGGAAAACCTCAAGCCATCTAGGACATTCAAATCTTCAGAGATGTCGGGTTATCAATACCTCTAATTGTTTGCACCCAATAAAAATTTAAATTCCTTGCAGCTATGAGTATTAAATTGGTGATGGCATGCTACCTTTTGGACCCCATTACTCTTCATTGGAAATAAGTTTTTTTCAGAACCACTTCCAATATGGTGTTTTTGCTGCACCTTCCTTGGCTGTAAAACGCAAAAACTTCTAGAATAGGGAAGAAAAGGAAGTCAGCATGTGGAAGAGAGGGCAAAAGAAGACTTAAAAACAAAGAACCACACTAAAGAAAGAAAAACACCCAAGTCCTTTTGAGGAATAACATCTCCTTTTGGACATCATCAGTTCTATCCCAGGCTGCAACAGCTGTACTTAGAGCAGATGATAAGAACTGTTCCTTTAAATGGCAGTCCTTACAAGGAGGTCTTCTTGATTTTCAGCTTTGCTTATTTCTTTAAAAGATGTCTGAGAGGGTTTTTTTTTGCCATTACTCAAAAAGCCATAAAATTCTTATCCCTAATCTTAGTTTTCATGTGTGTTATTTAGCTTGGGAAAACACATGTGTTTTCTTACTTAACAACACCTGAAACAATTCACAGCATTTACACGGGCACAGATACACAGCTTACATGGATTCTTGGTTGCAACGTGCCCTAATCAAGGCTATAGTCAATCTCAGCTAAATGCACTTTTAAATATGGTAAAGTATGCCTGTGCTAACACATTGCACATCATTGTGCCAGCTTAAGAAACACAATCATTACAAGAAAAACTTGACTTCCATTTCAGAATGATACGTTCTATCCCAAACTCTGCGTGTTTCTTATGTAAACTCCTCCTGTGACCTCTCCATTTCTTCTGTCCCCAAAACACCGACAGCTTCTTAACGACCTGTGAGCTCAGGCTTGCACAATCAGTGACATGATTTAAGAACACTTCACGTTACGGCATACAACAACGTGGCTTTGCATTGCTGCACAGGTGAATGCAAACAGACCTGCTGGCACTTGGATAATCCTCGCTCCCCAGGGCCTCAGTGTCCCGTCTTCCATTCATTTATGAATTAATGCAAGTCCTAGAGCTTGTTTAAAAAGCAACTATCGTCATGTAGTTTTCTTTATGTACTTTAAAACAATGATTTCAAAAGACAAATAATGAATTGCATAAAAAATATGTCTTTAGCTTAAAATGCTCTTGCTTTAATTGCAGGTCTTCAGCTTGTTACATGAGACAGGGAATAGGGATGCCTTCTAGCACTGCACAACCCTCTTGTTCCTGGGGCCCAGAGAGCATTAACTCCAAGTTTCTTCCTGGGCACATTCCTCCATGATATTAAACTCCTAACTTTCTATCTGTTCTGTATTCTTTCTGAGCTGCTGTATTTTAGCCTTGCTCAAAACTGCATTTCTTATTAGTTACAATTAAATTAGAATCACTAATGCAATAAGCAGTCAAGATTATTCCTCCAATTTGTTTTTGCTACCTCAACATGATTTTTGTCATCATCACGCTGCACATTTACCTAACTTGCTTTGTCTCCTTTCAGTGACTCAGTCTTTGCTATTCCTAAACACATTTTTGCAATGTACGAATGTTGTCTTCTTACTGCTGGCCCTGTCTTGTGTAATGTTAATAAATACAACAATTATTTTTTTTCCCTTGAACAGAAAATTATATTCTCTGGAGATAATCTTGTCTAATATTTGACTGCTTACACTTAGCCATTAGTTCCCTCTCTTGGCCAATTCCAAATCTTTAACAATATTTCACTCTCAGCCTTCAGCAAGCAATAAAATGGGAAAAGTTTTTAAAGCCTATACAGCCTGTCAGCACTAATACGCTGCCTTACAGGGGCAATGAATCAAATCAATCAGCTGTCAGGACCACAGCACGACATTTTGGCATCTGCAGGACAACAACACGCCATGGAAATGCTCGTTCCTCTCCTCCCCGTTTAAATTTCCTGCAGCTCGAGAGAAACCCAGCAGCCTCCCATTCGTACACGGAGCAGGGCACGGAGCAGCCTGCCACGGGTCCCCTCTCGCCAGCTCTGCCTGACACACCCAGGCACGGCAGCAGCCCCGGAGGAGATGAGACGGGCACAGCAGCACAGCCCTGCTTTGGCTCCTACCTGCCTTCCCGTGCAGGGTGTGTTGTGCCTGCCTGCTGGCAAGCCACGGTGCTTGGGGTCACAGGCACTGACTTACGCTCACCCACATGGCACGTGCAGCTGTCACGGTCACGATGACTGAGGAGGTTTGGTTATGATCTGTAGGCTGGGCGTGACACGGTGGCAAGAAGAGCGGCATGTTCTTGTGGCCCTCCTGAAAGCCTAATTCGTACAGGGACACTGCTTGTCTTATGTGCTCTGTATCCTCCCTGCTTGGTCAAGGACTGGGAAAGAAGGAAACGCATCTCTGCTAAACTTTTTTTTTTTTTTTTTTTTTTTTTTTTTTTTTTAAGTGTATTTTGAGCTCCTCAATGCTGCTAAATTCCCTCGTAAATGGGCTGTTGAGAGGTTGGGAAACTGGGAAACTGCATACATCACCCAATTTATTAGTTCATTCTGGAATTCCTCTCCTCTAAGCCAGCATTCAATTCAAAAAAAAATAAAAAGGCTGTGCTACAATTCACCGCTGTGCATGGCACACAGATTGGGTATGCAGATTCCCTGAATTTCCCAGATTTCCACTACTGACCTCTGTGCATTTGCAGCAGTGAATTACAAAATGGTAACATATTGTTAATGAATTATGCTGACTTCTTGCTAATTACTCGTATTCTCCTCAGAGAGGACTATTCGTGTAAAACCTTAAGCAGGAGGAACTTAGCAAAAACCAGAAATGGAAGAGACTTTACCTCCAAAAAATACAACATTCAGTGTTTCTAAAAGTATTAATCAAATAGCAATTAATAGTTCTCATCAGTGGGAAAAAAGATTTTTTGTACTGTTGACTGCAGAAATGATAAAATAGGGACTAAACCTCGCATTTATAAACAAATCCTAATTTCATCTACCTGAAATACTGACTTTTCTACAGAAAGACCTCTGTATTGATGTATCTTCCCTCCTTTAATGGTTACTTTATATAAAATTACATATACATACCTATACATAAAACTGTTGTAGATATCCACCAAATGATTACATGCAAGCACATACATATACATTTTAAATATAGAGAAAAATTGTAATTCATTTTGGCCAACTGCTGGAGCAGGCTGCCCCGCCGGGTTGTGGAAGCCCCATCCCTAGCGGAAGTTCAGACCGGGAGCTCTCCCTGAACAACCCGATCGTTCCAGACTTGTGTCGTGCAGGGGACTGGATGGGTTGGCCTTCACAGCCCCCCTTCCCAGCTCAATTATTCCACAATTCTACCAACAGGCTTCTGTTTCGTATTTAGCATGTTTACTTACTGTGGTTTTAATGCACAATCTTGGCTTCCAAAACAGATAAAGGAAGGCTATTAACATTAGACGCTATTAGCATTTGCAGCCTCTGGCTTTGTTGTGTAACAGAATCAGCAAGCTGAAAACTCCTATGAATGTCTTATTAAAATAATTTGTAAGACCTGCCTCGTTTTAAAATGGCCAGCAGAAGCATCGCCTTCCTTTCAGAAGTGCTGTTTTGAGGCTACCATGGCATTTTACAGCGCTGCAGTTCTCGAGCTAAGCAGGAAGGCCTACAGAATGCAAACGCAGAAATACTCAGATGTTACCAACAGGTGGAGAGTAAACTACCACATAAATTAAGGCTCCATAAATAGCATCCTGAAAGACTCTATAAACACCCTAAATGGGATGCTGTAACGTTGCTTTCTGAAACATCAGATGCTTTTAAAAACAGCCAAGCACAAAGTACTGTACAGAGCTGCAGAGAACACGGCAGCACTCAACACTCCTGGCATCACCCCCACCTAGAAAGACACTCACACACCCCGAGGTATTTCCTGTTCTCATCATTTTGTCTGGAAAAGTAATTGAGGATCTTGATAAAGTGGGTGACTCTCCTCTTGAATATTCCTTCTGTATTATGCAGGTCCATTTTGTTCCCCCGTTTTGCTTACTGCATGTTCTCCCTCACATTTTAAGTATCTAAAAGACATCCATGGAGAGAAATGAAGCTGGCATACATTTCAGGCTTCTCGTTTCCTAAACCATGGGGCTGGAGGGCCTCCCCTCGGTCTCCCTGGTCACTTCTGCGTGCAGCCCTTGAGGAGAGCAGAGGAAGCAGCCACCAGCACGGGTGCCTTGGCTATAAAACAACCTCCTCTAACAGGCAGGGTCATGCAAGGAGGCATTTTTATGGAGTACCTGACCTCCTCCTGTTCAGCAGGATATAAACCCTGTTGTTATTCCAGCCCAGCAGCTTGCACAAACATTAAGAGCTGAAATGCTTTATCTTTGTTTTGAAGAAATGGCACTTCGTGGCATCCCCCTTTAATGTGCTCACATTTCACGAGGCTGAGTGAGAACACTGCTGCTCTTCCCATGCAGAGGGGTTCTAAATGCCACCTTCAAGAGAATTATCACACAACTCAGTCAGCTGCTAAGCCTGCCACAGCGAGGACTTCTTCACTACAAAAACAACGATGTCAACACCCACAACATGCACTGCATCTCCTTAGGATCTGTACTTGGATTGTGTTTTGGGCTTTCTGCTGAGCCTAGCTGCAACCACTTAAATTGGAAGGGGGATTAGGATTTCTTTAGCTTGCTCACGTATCCTGGGAAAGCATTAAGAAGCCTTCAGGAAGTGGCTGTGATGTATCACATGTGCCAATCCAGTAGTTCCCACATCACCTACTCTACCAGTTACCCCTCCCGAATGAAATTACATGGACTTTTAGAACCAGACCCCAGTGAATAGCTTGCTGGATTTCAGTTTTGTTTCCCTCCTCACTGGGAACACACATCCATCTCCTCTGTCTGCCTACAAATCCACGCAGCAGAAGCAGGATGCAGCCTGCCAGACCCCAAGAGCCAGGACGAGCAGGGGAAATCCCTTCTCACATCTGTATCCCTACAGCACGCGTTGTGCTCGTGCAGCCCCGTGCCACGCCGTGACGGCGGCAGCGCGGAAGATGCTTGGTCCCGCTGGGGGGACGGCACACGCTCACCCTCATCCCCAGTAACAGCTGTGGCAGGTAAAGCGCTCCCTCTGAAGCCAAACCCACTGCAGATTAAGCTGTTATTAACAAGTCTCCACTGAATAGGTGAAAACATGCTGCTATGCCAAAGCTTAAAGCATGGCCAAGTCCAGGAGATTTTTCAGGAAGAGCAGGTTTCTAAAACAACATCTCTAGACCCTGCTGCAAAGTGTGGTGTGCCAGAAAATCTCTAGATGAAGGTAAACTATTCTGGTAATCTAAATGCAAAGCTGTATTTTATTTTTTGTCTCAGAAATGAAACAAAATGAAAGAAAAACCTGGGTGGTATTATAGCTGAAAGCTTCCATAAAAAATTGGGCTTGAGTGAAAACATGCAGAATAGAAAAGACCAGATTAAACAGTAAAAAATGGAAATTGTATTTTATAAAAGAAAAGCATTAGGCAACCTTAACAATAGGAATGGCTAACAGTCCCTGGCCATCAATGCCTAGAGCATGAAAATGGAGCAGATTACCGTGAACGCAACAGAACTGTTTAGATTTTTTAAATTACAACTATGACACAGTTTACGCCAGGTGTTACAGTTACCACCTCAGAATTCATTTACTCTCTCTCAAATAAAGAAACCTTCAGCCTGGTCTTTAAAAATAGGCAAATAACATGCTGTAGATTAAAACTAATTTCTACCAATTTAACATTCACATTTTTCCTATTCTGATAATTAATGCATTTATACTGTCTTAGCAATGAAGATTAAACCAAAAAAAAGAAAAAAAAAATAATTAAAAAAAAAGAAATTGCCTATCAGCTAGACAATGTAAAAGCATATGAAAAAAAATCAGGATGCCTAGATCTACATGATGTATTTCAATGTTATCATATCTATTTTATAGTTTTCCAAAACACCTAACAGGAAAATAAAGGACAAACTAACCAAAAATCTGATGTCTGAGCAAGACACTGCTCTGTCATTGTTCAATTGCCTTCTAAGTTCTGGGTTAAATTTGGATGCTTTGTGCTTCAAACCACAGAGCAGCGACTTCACAGTCTGTGTAACAGCTGGCACGTAGCTGCTCATTTCAGTCTCCTTGATCTGCTGCTCTCTCAGACATCAGAAGTTTTACCACTAAGAAGACAATATGGTTTGGCTTAATCACTCTGCAAGTCTACTTCAATACAAAATCAGATTTATCTTGGTATGTATTAACCCAGTGCTGTATTAATTAATATGCAAAATACATAACATTTCTGTTTCCATAGAAAGGGGTTAGGAAGGATATAATCTTTTTAAATAGCCAAAATACATTTAAATGTCATTTCACAAGGGAACAAACATCAAATCAGCAAGAGCTGAAATTTCCTTAACAGACCTGTATTTCAACGTGAGACTATAAACAAGTTTCTCATGGAATGATTCCCATCCACTCATTGGCTTCTAAGATAAATATGCTTTAGTTATCCAACTATTTAATGCTTGTATTTTACTTTTTTTAATAAATAGAAACTAATCTCATCAAGAGAAGGCAGCCCAAAAGTCAGCAGACAGCTGGGAAAGCACAGCCTCATTCCCTGTTCCCCAGCTGTGTCACACACAAGGAATCACCTCCATACAGCTCTTAACAGAAAGGGTATGACTCCTCCGCTATTTTATGCAAAGAGCAGGGCCACGGACTAGGGCTGTAGTAGAGAAAAGCACGATTCTCAGATGCTATGCAAAACTCAAAGCAGCTGCTGTGGAAGCTGAAAATCTGCAGAAGATCCACGGGCAAGCAGCCGATCTACGCAGCATGTGCAATGAAGCACCAAGAGAAGTCAGCACTGCCTTCACAACACACAAGCTTCTGCAGTCAAAAAGGACGATGGAAGACAACGGGCATGAAGAGGGTGATGGGCTACAACCTTCTCAGCCAAGCTGTCCCTCCTCCCTCAGCACTACAACGTCTATTTGCTTTCCTAGTGCAAGGTCACACAAGAAACTGTACCAATCCTGAAATCTGCAGGTTCCCAAGAGTACTCCCCTGCTGGCTTGGACTGCTGACAGACTTGTTTCCAGCAGTATCTCATGCAAAACAACAGAGAAAAAGGTGCAAAACACCCTTCTGGATGGGGATTTAAAATGATCTGCCCTGTGTGAAAGCTGCATCTCAATCTATCAGTTTGATATTATTCAGATTTTTGAAGCATTTTGAAGTTTGCTGGCATTTTTTAGAATGAGCTACAACATATTAAGAGTTCAGAGAAGCACACAAATACCAAAGCTCTCTACAAGTTTTGCTGGACACCAGAATATCCCTGCAGAGGAACTGCCTCCCTGCTGCACAGGCCATCTCATATGCTTTTATCTCATGTTCCCACCCAGCAAAGACAGACCAGCACAGAAAAAGTGCTGCCGTTTGAGGAAGACGGTCCAGTGGCCCGGAGAGCTGGACAAGGCAACCTCCAGAGGTCCCTTCAGATTGCTCTCAAAAAAGACTTCCATATTCCTAAAATTAGCTCCTCAGTGTTCTAGCCCAGAAGGTCTATCAAATCCCATCTAACCAGGTAAGGCAAAACTAGGTTGGCATTGCAACTCAGCAGGAGGAAAAGTGAAAGAAAAGCAGCAGCATTTGGTGGTGGTGCAGAACACGGATGGCTTTTTGGCTGGTCGTAGAATGTGGGACTACATCTGGGCGACCTCCTCCAGTCTTGAGCAATGCAGGTCTGAGGAAAATGAAGAAAAGTAAAAAGAAAAAAAAAAAAAGAACCGAGAAAAAAATAAGATATGAAGACATGTCCAGACAAACCTAATTCTTTTAACCCTTCCAAACATTCCATGCAGGCAAACCCCCTTAAACTTAGAAAACGTTCCTAAGTACTTTAAATAAAATCAGTTTTCCGCATTGCTGTAACAGAAAAACTCTCACCATCACACACAGATATTAAATGCAACAGTTTTCAAATTCTGCAGCAAGGATGCTTGCTTTTGCCTACAGAAATGGCTTAAGTGTTGTCCATCCATGTGCTCATCTCTTTTCCCCTTCCAAATATATATATTTTAACTTGATGACCAACCTCAAGCAAATTTTACAAAATTAAAGATGTCAAAGATAAGTCATTACAGAAAGTTAGAGATATCAAAGATAGGAAGACAGTAAGTAAGGGAAAAATCAGTGGTTGCAGAGCAGAGAGGCAAATCAGTGCCCGTGCGAAGATAAGGCTCTTAGCCACTGCAGCCCATCAGCTGCCAGTCAATCAGGCAACACGCGCGTGGCCTCGAACCACTGCGAACATGGGATGAATCCGGAATTTCCTCCTGTGTGACCCTGTGGAACAGCTTTTCAGTCTGCTAGTGGAATTATGAGTTTGTATTTGCCTAGTGCCAAACAAAGTAATACTTAGAACAATACAGAAGAATTATGCAAACAGAAAACACAGAAAAACAAGAATTACCTCTTACGTTCAATATCCCCAAACTCGTTGAAATTAAGAATTTCAATGTTGTTGTTAAATTATTTAATGTTTGACTATTCAGTAATGTATTAAAAATCAGCATTAAAATTAGTTTCATTCAAAGGGAAGTTACAATGTATTAAGGATAATGAGAAAAATTCTAAACTGAGAGACAAGCAGTGCTATTTTGGGAAGTGAACAGATGGCTACAGAAGAGCAGACCCAGAAATCACGAACAATATCGGGAGTCAGAGCAGGGCTGCTGCAAGGAGATATAACTGGAGAACATGGTTTTCTTATTTTAATGCATACACCTCCTCATAAGCTCAAGAATCTTGGAATCTAAAATTGAAAAGATCTGACATGTTTCCAGTTATGTTAGTGACTTGCAAAGCAGTTTTGGCTGATTCGCTTTTCCCTCTCTGTACACACAAGCATTCATACACAAGCTTTTACAGAATCTCACTACTTTGCTAAATTTTACGTGCCTTTTCTATGATGGAAGAAACGATAGGAAAACTGAAAAAAAAATAGGATCCAAAAATGTTTCTTATGTACTTTAAAGTATTTCCATACAAACATTTGTATTACATACTTCTAAGTAATTTGCTTAAAAAAAAAAACAAATCAATACATATAATCTTTCTAAAGGATACCAGATTTTTGGTCTACTTTCCTATCTGTAAATTATAGGTCTTTAAAATTCATAAAACCTAGGAAAATAAATGAAGTGTGCCTTATCTCAATCTCATCGTGCACTTACAAGAAAAAAGAAGCAGGACTTTCTCTTCTTCCCAAAGACGGGACGCAACCATGACTCCAGCTTCAGGGCGTCTCAATGGATTTCAAACACAAATAAAAATCCCAGTAATTCAAATCTACATTTGCCTGGGAAAGGAAACAATATTTCCTGCTTTTTGTTCGTTATTACAGGAAGCTTATCAGTAATTTCTTTGCTCGTACCTGTAAAATTGAAAAATATAAGTATTTTAAAGAGTTGTATCAGTTCTTATCCAAAAGCTGTATGTGCAATGTAGGTCTTGTCTTCAGTGTCAAGTTGGCTGGCCTTCTTTGGGTTGAAGGAAGAGATCCTTTTAAGAGACAATTTTCACTACTGGAACACAAGGAACAGTTCTCTACAGACTTTCCTTGTTTGTTTGTTTTTTAAAGAAAAAATAACTTACAGATTAGAAGTGCCAAATACATGCACAAATCATACATTTTTGATGCTGCAATAAATAATGCCACTTCCTATTTGTAAACTTTTGCCACTTATCTTCATAAATACTTCATGTTCCAGATCATTGTGTCACCCACAAACCATGCTTTAACACTTCCAATCTATCAAAATATAATCCTGAAGCTCCCGTTCTTGCTAAGTTCCTTTAGCTTTAACTCTCTGTTGGGCAAGCCACCCTTCAGGGATCCCAAGAAGCAGCAGCAGGACTCTCAGTTCCTCTTTTACCTTTTGAAGAGTTAGGCTTCGGATCATACAGATCACAAAAGATTCTTATCTACCAAATGACTTAACCTGCAAAAACAATTATTTCACCACTCTACTTATTGTTGTATCTCTTTTACAAGGTATGAACAAAGTCAGGCCAGATGCAGCCTCACCTGTGCTGACCTGAGGGCCAGGCTGGCCCCTGGGGTACACCCAGGGGATTCTGGCCTTCAGCAGCTCCCTACGGGCTGCTGATCACCGTCCTGGGGCCCAGCTGCTCAGCCTTTAAGTTCCACTTTAGCTTCCATGTTTCTATCATAAGTTGGGTGAGGAGATGTTACACACATCTTCAAATGTCCCCTGAAAAAGATATTTCCCTTCTTTTTGTTGAAGAGAAGAAACAGGCAAGAGAAAATGCCTGCTGTCAAGATCTCCGTATAATTCAATACTGAACGGCGGAGACACAAGCCATTTATTCAGAGAAATGTTTTCAGGTGGCTACATGAAAAATGGCTTCTGGCACACAGGTCTAAAATCAGCAATCCTAATTGCTGGTTTATGACCAGTAAATAATAAAACTACCCTGTGATCTGGAAAAGAGACAAATTGCAATCAAAACTGTGTGAGGCAGAAGCAGTCCTGAACCTTATTTGCTTTCTGAAAGCTCTGAAGGATGTCTTCCAAAAGCGCTGAGAATCCCTGGAGCATCACATGCTCCACAGAGAGGAAGGAGGGCTTCCCTTCTGGTTTTGATGAAGTTTGTCATGAAAAAAATAAGTACGTAGTGACACATTAAATAAGCTGAACGATTACATTTCCGCACGGACACAATGCAGCTCTAAATCAACACAAAAGGAATTAAACGAGCTCCCGCTGCTAACCTCAACACAAACCTGACACAATTAGCAATGGCTGCGCCCACCCGCTGAGCGCCCCTCACTCCCCCTGAGGCAGGCAGGGACCCTGGGACAGAGCCTCCCGGGGAGCTCGGCTTCTCCTGCAGCGGGACCCTGCACCCTGCCACCACGCAGGCGAGAAAAACCTAAACAGAACCTGTAGGAACACTGGGGATTGCAGCAACACTCATCAGGTACTTTTTCCCAGTCCCGAAGTAACAAGGTGCTACCTTTTTCCAGCAAGTCATTTTCTCCCGCAAGGATGCATTTCTGTCTGACGGGAACAAGCAATGTGTTTATCTCAAGTGGCACGTCCATACATGGAAAGAATGAAAACCATTTGTACTTATTATCCGCCTATGCATTTGCAGAGTTTTACAGGTTTCCTGACTGCCAGCCTGCTTACTTGCTCTTTATTGTAACTACAGAGCTGTAGGAAAAGAAAACACGTTCACTTCTTCAGCAGAGTGCTCAGAATTACCATGCTCTCAGCGCTCCTTGAGGCTAGGGCAGACGAGAAGCCAATACTAGGAGGGACAAGGAACTGCAAAGCCCTTAGAACATCACAAAGCACACCTTAAAACACATCTCTGTGCCTGCTGGGTGCCAGCAGGGCAGAAGCAGGGGCAGAGGCAGGGCAGAGGTTGACGGCAGCAGGCAGAGGCTGCCGGGGGAAGCTCTGGCTGGAGAGCCACAACAACAACATTGCGCCGTTAAGAAAAGCTAAAGAAAACGCTAAGCTGAGGAGACAGCTTCTGGCTTTTCCCATTTATTTTTGGAGAGCTCCTCAGCCTTCAGGGCCAAAGGCAAGGTGATTGCAGCATGCTGTGAAGCCAGACACCCCGAGAAGCCTGAGATCGTTAAAAAAAAAATCATTTAGGCGAAGGAGAAAGATGAGTGAATTAAAATTCTAGGCTGAAACAGAAAGAAGGAAAACCCTTTTTTTTTTAATTGAAGATCTCAATTACTGTAACACCTAGTCACCTTCCAAAAATAAAATGACATGCTTTAGATTCCTCATCTTTTAATAGACATTTCCTTTTTTCTCCTCAGACATTAGGTGGCTTTAAATTTTTTTTTTTTTTTTTTTTTTTTTTTTTAAGACTGCCATTCTCGGTGTACTAGTCATTATAGAAGAAAAATACTTTCCTGTTGAAACAGGAAACACAGATGTTCATGCTGGTTGCTGGTTGCACTCTTATTTGAGATTCTTCTTCACAGCCTGGGACAAGCACCAGAGAAAAGCCTGTGTGCACGAACGAATCTCATCTTTGCTGCAGATGCTGCACCGCGTCAAGGGATCGGTTGCTGACCACACGTTATCCTTGCACCGGTGAGCTCAGGTGTGCTGGCCTCAGCCCGTGGAGCACCTTCCAGTTACTAAGATCCTGAATTTGATTTTTTGTATGGAGACTTGTACACAAAATAGACGGAGAAGAATGAGTGCCTCTTGCTGCCTTCCCTGCATTATTAAAATGTTTTAAAGCAAACTTTAAGGGCTTATGCCTAATTGCTCAGGTATTAACGCAGTCCTGTTATTTAGCTGAAAGGCAATTAATTCCACAGAAGGCATTTTACTGGTTGCCAGGATCTTCCTACCAATGGGATAAGCTAGAAAGCACTAACGGCAGGTAACAGAATAGGGCTCGCTGTTAGAAATCCTGCTGCTTCTGAGCTCTGGTGCTTGGTGAGTTCTGTACGTGCAATTCACTCAACAGCACCTCTCTTCCAGCCACAGGCTCCAGAAGTCTGTCAACTTTTACATCACCACCTTTTATACACTCTCCTGTAAGCAGCTGCCATAATCTGATCTCTGCCATAATGAACTGGCTATTTTCCAAAGACTCAAGATGAAGACAGGGAAGGAACTCACGCAGTTCAGCACTACGACACTGGAGCAGTTGCATACCGGAGAACACAAACACGCCAGAGTAGTGGCTTGGATTTAATATGTATCTGCCAGAAATATGTTTAATAAAATAATTTTGCAACGATTGGAACACTGCCCCAAAAGCTCAAGTTCCCCAAAACAGTCTGGAAAAGACAAGATGGTAAACACAGGTTTCAGTTACTGCTTGTCTGGATGAGCGCATGTGTACTGAACGCCACACAGCTCTCAAGGTAGGTGCCTACAGATGGCCCAAATAATCAGTCTGTGAAATAAAGCAACTGGGTGAACTGCACCCCACAGCCAGTGACCTGGTACTTTGTGTTTTGGATCAAGTTGCCAAAGTTGCAGAGAAGTTTTATGTAAGTGTGCTGAAATGCTGTGTGTACCTGGCAGACAGCCCTTCAGTCCCTGCATCTGTTCCCACCACCACGGCAAAGCTAGCACTGAGGGGCTGACAGAGGCTTTCTCTGGAAAACACAGCTGCACCTCCGTAGTACACTTCCCCTCCAGTTTTACAGTACCTTTCTTTCTTAGACCTTGGTAGGGAAGAAGGGGCGGAGGTTCCCAATTTGTCATTTGTCTAAACTTAGCACATTCTGTACCCACAGCAATACCACTACATGACCACGCAGCCTGTTCCCACACTGCCAGTGGGTATTATCATCAATTAAAAATCCCTTAATGACAGAAAAGATCCGGAGCGTTCAGGCAAATCCAGAAATAATGGCAGTAACATGTAACTTTCATTAAGGCATGACTGAAGTAACAGCTGACTGATTCCGAGGTGGGAGTTAATTCTATTTACAATAAAGTGGAAGCGAAAAACAAAATTCTGGATAAATTATTAGCAAAGTGTCCTGACTGCAGTGATAGCTGTCTAGAAAAACTGTCACGTAACAAGTCTGGGCTACTGCCATGGCATAACGCCAGCCCAAACTGACAGGAAATACTGCACCCAAAGGCAATCTTCTGGTTTGTCCTGAGAAAGATGGACACGTTTACTTCAGGAATTCAGTTCCTCCCTTGCCCTCTACTATTCACTGCCAATGGCTTGCTGCTACTCCTATGCCTAACGGGGCTCACAAAGGCCCTAATGCCACTGGACCCACTCCCCAGCCCACCCAGGGCACAACCGATCCAGAAAGCAATTTATCAGACGTATTTCAGCCCATATGGCATCATCTCCAAAATGAAGAGAAATGAACAGCTCCACAACACAGCGCAGGGAAAACGCACGTGCCATGGGCAGTTGTTCCAGCTGCGCCGTACTCTTCCACATTTCATAATGGAAACCTTCTCGTTCCTAGCTTCCAGTCTGTACATTCACAGCTCGTTGTAAAGTCTACCTCAATTCTGGCTTTGAAAAGAGAACAATAATCATCTCTAATTTAAACTAAAATCTTTCAAATGGTGATCCTAATGCCCAGAAAGTGATTAACGGTCTTCTCTCGGGCTAACAGGTATGTCGGACGATCTCCAGCTAGCTGATGAAGGGTATTCAGGCAGCGAGGGTTAAAATCAAGGTGTCTAAGAATCAAATTTGTAAAACCATGGCTACAGCTCACTGGAAGTTCTGAACTTATTTATTTTGGCATTATTGCAAATAAAATTAAGTACCTAAGTGTTTCTAATACTCCAGCTTGGAAACAATGTTTGCAATACCAAATTGTCTTTAACGTCAGTATCTGTAGTAGCTCATTAAAAATGGATGCTGTTTCTAGCAGTGTGTTTTTAAGGAGTGACAGATTAATTCTCTGTAGGCTTGAGTGAAAAATCAAGAAACAGAATTCACATATAAATTGCAGATAAGAATTACTCCCAACCATGGCAACAGCTGAGCTTACGTGCCCTTTTCAGCAGCAGGGAGAAATCTGCCTGATCCTGGTAACTTTGTCCATTATTAGGCATCTGATGGATTCACATTTGAATTTTAAAGTCAGAAAAAGAAAAAAAATATGAAAATAGCTCTTTCACACACGAGTCTAAAAAGTTTTAATAGATATCAAAAGACTGTAAAAGAATGAGGACTGAATGCAGAAATAGAACACAGGAAAAAAAAAATAACAGAGCTTTTTCAGTTCCTGTTCTGTAATAGCACCCAACTGCAGGTACACCTTAAGCTTTGAGCACCACAAATATGCCTTACGGGGAAGGGAAGTGAGCTGCAACAGCAGCTCAAAAAGTCTTTGTTTCAATGGCGGTGGCAGCTTGCCATTTCAAGGCCCTTCCTCACAAGCTCACATACATCACAGTGAATTTGACAAATTCAGTTTTATGAGCAGTCAGTGAATCAATGTTTGTACCAATTAATCCATTCCTCCAGTCTTTGATAAAATTGATCTTTTTGATTTTGAGCTTGAAGAAAAAAATAGCCCATTGTGTAATATTAAAAAAAAAAAAATCTAAAAAAAATCTCTGTCTCTTTTATCACAAAGCCTATTTCACTATATATGGCTGTAATTCTGCAAGAAATAACAAGACAAAATTATTTCAGGCATGTATTTCATTTCTAGCAATCATCCCAGAAGACAGCATAATGTTATTAGAGCTATATTAGGAAGGTAAAAACAAGAGCTTCTTCCTGCCCTTAAAATACAAGATGTTCCTACGGTTTAACAGAGTTGGCCTACAAAGTTCACGTCTTCCAGATAGTTATACATTGAAGTCTTCCTCTTAATCTTTGCTTGCCAGAAATTATTTTGTGTAGCCACACCGTGTTAGCATTTTCCAGACATTCAAGAACGAATGGGCCTTGCTCCAAGGAGCTCAAACTCTGAAGACAGGCAGGTATACAGAGGTTTGGGGAAAGAAAATTAAAAGTCAAGCACAACTGGACTCACAATAGGTAGCACAGCAAAGGTTGACCTGTAAGCCCTGAACACGACAAGCCACACGACAAAAGAATGACGACTGAAGGGGAAGAAGCAGCAGATGAATTCTTCTAGGTTGTGCCACACACTGACGTTGCAGAGCAGAGAGCAAAAAGTGAGTGTGAAAAAAGCTGACAAACAAGTGAGTAGGAAGTCTGACAAGAGAAAGTGAGAGTTATATACTGTCTTTCATGTTGTAGTTTAACTTCTGTTACTTCTCAGCTGCTAAGTAATTTCATTCCTTATGCTACTAGGGTTTTATTAATCGAATCACTTGGGCTCTGTCAACATTCTCAAAAGATTAATTTCTTATACCTCTCCCACACAGAAATGGTTATTTGAACAGAAAACACCATTCTGCTTCCTTCACTGACAATATCCTTAGAAGAATGTGCTGGACTTAAAATATAAAATCTTGTTCTGACAACTGGAAATGCAAATTCAATTTGTATCTCATTTTTATCCACTTTTTTTTTTTTTTTTGCAAATTTCATAGGTTGAGTGTTATAAAAGCATTGTTATAATTCTTCATGTGAATAATGCTTTACACACAAGCTTTTTATGAAGCCAAACAACTGTACGAGACCTTCAGACAAATGACAGAAAGGAGCAGCATGAATACCATGTTTGTATCCAAAGTACAGAACCCCTTTTTCCTGTCCTTTCTTATCCTTTCTTGTTTGACACAATTTGGCTAAGCTGAAGTCTGTAAAGCTAAGCAATTAAATCACTCTCATAAAAATATTCTTGTTTATTATCTTCCCTACCCTCTCCCCGACACCAATTCAAATACTCTCTCATTCTTTCCAGATTTAAGGGGTAGCTAATCATCTGCAATTCTCCAAAGCCATTTTCTTAGAACACTTTCTATTCTGTCTAAGTGTCTGAACACCAGGACCAATGAATCATGATTAAACTCTGTTAAGATTTTGTCATCGTATTTTTACTTTAAAAGACAAAAAAAAAAAAAAAAAAAAAAAAAAAAAACCACGTCGGGCTATCAATAAGATGCAAGGCTCTGATCCAAAATCTCTAAAAGCTGTTCAGGATTCCACAGAATTTAAAATGTTGTTTTAAGAACATCCTGTCTGAATGAATAAGAAAAATAACTCATAAAAATAAAAAGGCAATTACAGAAGCTCCAATTATACCATAGAACCGCAGAGCAGCTGAGGCTGGCAGGGCCCCTGGAGCCCACCTGGTCCGAGCCCTGCTCAGGCAGGGCCACCCAGAGCAGGGTGCCCAGGCCCACGTCCAGGCGGCTTTTGAGGATCTCCAAGAAGACTCCAGCATCTCTCTGGGCAGCTGTGCCAAGTCTCAGCCACCCACACGTCAAGAAGTGCTCCCTGATGTTCAGAGAGAACCTCCTGTGTTTCAGTTTGGGCCCATTGACACTTCTCCTGGCACTGGACATCATGGGGAGCCTGGTTCTGTCCTCTGTGCACCCTCCCTTGAGGTATCTATAGACATTGCTAATATCCCCTGGAATTTTCTCCTCTCTAGGCTGAAAAGTCCCAGCTCTCTTAGCCTTTCCTCATAGGAGAGATGCTCTGGCCTCTTACTCGTCTTTGCAGCCCTCCACTAGACTCTCTCCAGGAGCTCCAGGTCTCTCCTGCACAGGGGAGCCCAGAAGTACACGCTGCACTCCAGGTGTGGCTTCACCTGTGCCGAATAGAGGGGAAGGACCATCTCCTGTCAGCTCTCAGTCAGCTGAGAGTTCGTCTTCGAGGGTGTCAGAGAAGATGCTAAGCAGGACTGGACCCTGGGGTACGCTGCTGGCTCCTGGGCTCCATCTAGACTTCATGGCACTCAGTGATCACTGACTAGTTCTAATCCTCCTCATTGTCAGCTCGTTCAGCCTGTACTTTGTCAGCATCTCCATGACAATTTTATCAGAAACTGAGTTTAAATCCTTACTGAGGTCGAGGCAGACAATATCCACTGCCATTCATTTCACCACAGAAGTTGACCAAGGTTGTCAAGGATGACTTCCCCTTGGTGAATCCATGCTGACTACTCCTGATGGCCTTTCTTGTCCTCCATATCGCCTCTTGACGAGGCGATGGGCTCCGGGGCAGACGCGCTCTGCAGCGGAGCAGGGGATCGGGACAGCCAGGGCTCTTTTCCCGGCCTCGAGGCCACTCGAGGCAGCCGAGGGAGCCGCCACGAGCCGGCAGCCCTGTGAGGGACGTGACGAGGCGGAGGCGGAGCCAGCAGCGCCCCCTCCCGGCCGCTCCAAGGCAGCCCCTGGGGAGCGCGAGCGACCAGGACGGGCAAACAGGGCGGGGCGCGGCAGTTGGCGCAGGCAGCGCGAGCAGGGAGGGCAGGGCGATCCCGCCCACAAGAACACCTCCCCTAACGGCTGTCTGGCACTCGCTGGGCCGCCGTGGTCCTCGCTAGGCAGCGAGCGAGCGCCAGACAGGCTGTAGGCACCCAGGCAGACTGCCCGCTCCAAACTGCGGCAGTTCGGGTCTCTGGGTGCAGGGAGTGCCAGAGCCTGCTGCTGCCGCCGTCTGAGGGAGGCAGAGACACCGTGTGCGTGAGGTGCGAGCAGGTGGACGACCTGGTCCGCCTGGTGGCAGAGCTCAAGGAGGAGGTGGAGAGGTTGAGGGCCATCAGGGAGTGCGAGCGGGAGATAGACTGGTGGAGCAACTCCCTGCAAGGCCCGAAGGAGAGGCTCCGGAGTGAGACTCCCCACATGGGGGTGGACCCCCTGCCTGGTCACTGTCGGGCAGAGGGAGGGGACCTAAGAGTTCAAGAGGAATGGAGATGGGTCCCCCCCCCCACCTGCCCCAGTAAGTTTGCAGACGACACCAAGTTAGGTGCGTGTGTTGACCTGCTCGAGGGTAGGAAGGCTCTGCAAGATGATCTGGACAGGCTGGACCGATGGGCCGAGGCCAACGGTATGAAGTTCAACAAGGCCAAGTGCCGGGTTCTGCACCTGGGGTGCACAACCCCAAGCAGAGCTACAGGCTGGGAGATGTGTGGATAGAAAGCTGCCTGGCAGAGAAGGACCTGGGAGTTTTGGTTGACAGTCGGCTGAATATGAGCCAGCAGTGTGCTCAGGCGGCCAAGAAGGCCAACAGCATCCTGGCTTGCATAAGAAACAGCGTGGCCAACAGGTCCAGGGATGTGATTGTCCACCTGTACTCGGCTCTGGTGGGGCCGCACCTCGAGTACTGTGTTCAGTTTTGGGCCCCTCACTACCAGAAGGACATGGAGGTGCTTGAGTGAGTCCAGAGAAGGGCTACGAAGCTGGTGAAGGGTCTGGAGAACAAGTCTTATGAGGAGCGGCTGAGGGAGCTGGGACTGTTTAGCCTGGAGAAGAGGAGGCTCAGGGGCGACCTTATTGCACTCTACAGGTACCTGAAAGGAGGCTGTAGCGAGGTGGCGGTTGGTCTGTTCTCCCACGTGCCTGGTGACAGGACGAGGGGGAATGGGCTAAAGTTGCGCCAGGGGAGGTTTAGGTAGGATATTAGGAAGAACTTCTTTACAGAAAGGGTTGTTAGGCACTGGAATAGGCTGCCCAGGGAAGTGGTTGAGTCCCCATCCCTGGAGGTCTTTAAAAGACGTTTAGATGTAGAGCTTAGGGATATGGTTTAGGGGATGATTTGTTAGTGTTAGGTCAGAGGTTGGACTCGGTGATCTTGTAGGTCTCTTCCAACCTAGACTTTTCTGTGATTCTGTGATATGCCTGAAAACTTCACATAATTCCTCTTCACAGATCCTCTTCCAGGAAGTCAATGCAGTTGGAATACTAACAAATAGACAATGTGCACTTGTGGAGCTCTATCTTATGACAGCCAACTGAGAGAAGGATTATGCTTTGGGATGCAGTGAGCAATCGCAACACCAGTCTCTGAATTTCGTAAGGTAACATACAGAACCTAGCAGCTGAGCTGCAGCATTTGTCCTTACCCACAGCATAAGGATCAGAGACTTCTAACCAAGAATGAAGGTAAATGTGTATGTTTGTATCCAAGAAAAACATTTTCCAAAGGCACTGTGTTACCAAGAGCTAGTTAGGAAAGAGCATCTCTCTACATAAAAAGAAAGTTAGACACTGCATTGCCTCTTTCGTTGGCTCCACCTCTGCCCTGCTGCTGTGACTAAATCCATTTCACTGCTCTTCGCCTTGGCTTCCTATGTCCCACTCTTTCCATTCTACTTTCCATGCAAGCTCTCCCAGCAGAGATCATGGGCCGTGAAAGTTCTGTTTCTGATCTTAATTTGAACCACTAGGTGCTGCTGCAACACAGATAATAAATAATGACAACAAACTGTCCCGTAAACTTATCTGGGATCTACGCTGAACATGACAAGACTGACCCTGAAACAGTACATGAGGACTCTCCCTAATGTCATGCTTTTGCCATACTGCAACAGAAAATGAGCGGTCTCCAGCTTGGGAAGTGCTCTTCTGCTTTGCTTGTGATACCAGCAGGTCTCTCTCTTTTGTGTGAAAGAGAGAAAATACGTGCTTTGGGGAAAGGGCGAGATGATCCAGGCCCTGGAGATGTCTAAAGGATGATTAACTGAGGAACTGCTGACCAGGAAGACCATTGTATTGACACCTGTGAGGGAAAACTTTCTGATGTATGCCCTTCGATGTGTCACCAACCAGCTCAATGCAAGGCCAATAGTTGGCTGAAAACCAAAGATGAGGAGTATGCTCATGTGAGCTAACGGTGAACTATCCTCACTGCAATACCAAGATGACACCCCTAGGCTGGGAGACCCCAGCCCAACAAGGCACCGTTCCTCTCTGAGGATGCGCAGAACGACTGTCCTGTCAGCAGTGGGATAATTAGGAAGCCGATCGGAGGCTAGAGGATTGTACAACCATGGAAATGTAGTGATAGGCATTGTATGAAGTGTGGCACAGAACGTCCTAAGGTGTGCCAGCTCTGCGGGAAACCACCCCGACCCAGACTTGTGCAATTCTGAAACACACAACATGTCAAACCAGCATGCGGACTGGCTTATCGCACACCCAGTAATGAATTAAAGCTTTTTTTTTTTTAGACAACACTTGGACTAGAAGCGTTATTCACTGATCAGGGATTCAAAAGCCATGCAGGAAAATCATACATCAGGTGCTCTCCTAAGCCCAGTAGGAAACGGCCAGCACTGCAGGTAGCAAGCAATACCACATCGTATACTTGCTTGCCAAGGCAGAACACTGGCAGCCTGTCAGCCAGGACCCATTCTTTGGATCCCAAGTCTCTGAAAAACCTTAGCTACCTCAAATCTTCCCTTACAGAACATTCATAAGGATTACAAGCTCACAGAACTCCCAGGGCAAGGCATCCCAGGTTGAGGAGTTCTTCCACCTGCATTCCCTGTGGCCAAACCATAGATCTGTCTGTTAGCAAGTTTACAAACCTCTTTACAAACACAGCCTGGCTGGGCTGCAACAAGGCTGGTCTCTGCAAGAAACAGATACGATCTGATAGAAACTTCATGACGCTTGTCAAACAGGTCGTAAGCAGGACTTGTGAACAACAAATATTGTTGTGACCCTAAGAATCTGCACACACAGGCAATCCTATTAGTTTTTTACTATCTGCTGCTCTTTTTGCCAGAGGAGCTGTATGCCAAATTGAATTTGAAATAAATGGTTGTCTTCCGTTGGGACAAATTACAGATTTTACATTGACTCTTTCAGTTCCATAATGCATATTTCTGAACACTTTCCAGAAGGGTTCTTGTCCAAGCAAAAATCCAAGACAGGGAGCATACAGACCTTCATTCTGTATAGTGAGTCACACTATCACCTATTGTTAGAAAGACAAATATAAAAATAACACTAGCTGAAAAAGCTCTTGCCTTAAACTATCACAAAGATTTCCAATGGTTCAAAATAGTTGTCCGAAAGTACATAAAATGGTATAAAGAAAAAGCCTGGCCTACTCTACCTTATGGTCACCAGTGTTAAGTTCCTTTTATCAGTCAGTTTTGGAGGTCTGGGATGAAATGAGGTAAGGGTGCCCTAATTTCCACCCTAACATCTCATTTAAAAATAATGCTGACAGAAGTTATTCCAGCTGCCAATTATTCTCACCCTTCTGCATCTCACTGCTGTTACAAATTTGCCTGGCATTTGCTTACGTAGATCCCTGATCCACAGCACATCTCTTCTAAAGGAATCCTGAGAAGGAATTTGGAAATGGTGACCCAGTCGGGTTAGACTGCTCGGTACAAGTGCAAACTGTCTGCTTTGGGGTCTGAACTGGGGCCTTTTTGCTTCCAAGACTCTGGGACAAAATAAACATTGGTGAATGCTTCATAAACATTACGAACACCTGAAGCGGAAGTAGAGACTATTTCTCAAATCAATCAATAAATAAAAATAATAAAAATCTGCAAGCCTCTCACTTAGCCACAGCACACTGACAGTCTACTGTTCCCTCCCAGCCAACACGCACTTGTGAAACTCTGCTCTGCCATTTTTGGCTGAGAGAAGAAACCTACTGCAACGTTTTTCCAGACAGCAAGTGCATAAACTTGCACTGTGCATCATAACACCTTCACGTATTATGAGTCCGAGAGGACTCGTTTTCTTTTACATAACATTCTAACCTCTACGTAATGGGACAGAGAGATGGTACGGCACCTGGGATGATGAAGGAGGCTTACTGCTCCCAAAAAGCGATAAAGGTAATGAAGAAATCCATAGCTACATTTTACAGCACCAATGAACAAAGTTCCTCCTAGGGAATGGACAACTTTGATCATTCCAGACTAACATGATGTTCAGGCTTAAGGAGACAGGCACTGCAAATTCAGGCTCTCACCAACTTTGATGTGCTGAGGTTCATAATCTCTACAACATTTAACAGTTTTAGTTTTAAAGACAAAATCAGAGGTTGAATAAAGTCCCTAGATTCAGTAACACTTGGTGGAAGTGCATGCATGTTAAGTTCTATAGCATAATTTTTTTCCTAATTAAGGAAATATATTGTCCATATATACTATATACGTATATACACTGTGAACTTTTTAGTTCATAAACAGAAACGAATCCATAGAAGTCTTCCCGGTTTTGACTACTTCTACTGATACTCCTTATAAGATGCTCTATGGCAACAGTCACTCTAATTTTGTCCTGAAGAAAACTTACATACAATATTAATTTTCATATGATCTGTTAGAACTGGATTCTGCTTTAGAAATCAGCTCATGTGGTTTTGCAGAGGACGGAGAACGAGACTATAGGTAGCCTTAATATAAAAATTCCCGTTCACAAATTATAAAAGACAGATGAATGAATAGAAATGGGGAAAACAGGAATAAATGAAAATGCTTACTGAACACCTCTTAGCTATCATCATACTATTATTTTCCCCCTATGCATGCACACCTATTTTAACAATTAGTAAAATAATCACTTCCTGGAGTACAAATTTTCTAAGTACCTATCCATACCTTAAAAGAGGTGTTCATATCAAAAGAACAATTAAAAGCTATTCTTACAAACTCTTTGGGGGGGCAAAAACACGGTCCCCATTATCTCCCTACATGCCTAAGAGGTTTCCTAACATCAACCTCTAAAGTGTTCTGTTCCTCAGGGAACTGTGCCCACCAGCACCGAAACCAGCACCTTTGTGCAGTTCTTTTTTTCTCCCGCGCATGCTGGGGGAACAGCAATGCAAGGGCAAACTCTGCAGGAGCCGTCCAGGATTTTTGTTTTAAAGACCGCTACGTCTGGATTTTTCCCCCAAAAAATGGATTCTGTCCAGTCTGAAGACGTTCTCAACACAAAACCAACAATTTATTTGCAATGTTCCAAATAAAAACACCACCAAACCCAACAGTTACAAAACCAGGTTATCAGAAATTCTACAAAGACGTTCATATCCGTGACGTTCGGAGACCGTTCTGAATCCTAAGGCAAGTCTCACCTCCGCACACTGACTCAGATGTCAAGACGCGTCCCTCCCTGGATCCAAGGAGCCATCCTCGCGCAAGGCTCACACCCTTTGGTTAGCTCAGAAGAGGGCCTGGGGGATGGCGATCAATGTACACACACAAGTTTCTCTTCATCTGATTTGGATTCCAATGCTCATTCTCTTTGTTCCCTGGAGATTACTGATCACCAGCTTTTTTAGAAAGCCAAAACTCCACTCCTGCATTATTGAGTGACTCAACCAGCTCGCAGATAATTACCTTTTGGAAGTCTAACTGCAATCACCTCCTGTCCTGACAGCTATCAGAACCTTTTAATAATATCCTGATGCCAACTAGACACAACTAGAAGCAAAAAGTTGCCCTACAGTGAAAGAAAACAATTTTCTTGCCTGCTGCAGCAATACTTGTATCTCAACGCAAAGTTTGCCATGCTACGCTTCCCAAAGTTTGACACGTTTCATGTTTGTATTTCATATAAAAACTTGTATGTCGTGTAAACTAATCACCACACCTCAGACACATAAGATTAATCCTACAGATCGGTATTACAGATAGATACAGATAGATATCCTACAGATAGGATTAATGTATGTGAACTATCACTGGCTTTTAATTTGGACCAATTACAATTAAAATCAATAATTTTTGATTGTCAAAGGGGGAATAGTCTGAAGCTGACAGACTTTGATGGATACTATGATAGATATTAACATCTAACCTTTAAAGAAAAATAAGGGAGAGATAAAGATGTGTTTTATCTACAGTCATTTCTACATTTTGAAAACTCTTTACTACCAACAAATTCACAGGGGCCCATAAAAGCTTGCTCACACACAGAATTTAAAATTCTAATCAGCAGTTCTGAATAGCCTGAGATATGAAACTTGCTATCAGCAGTTACTGAAGTCTTCCCAAAAATGCAAGAGAATAGTCTCATTCAGCTGAGACACCTCCACGGGGTTAAAGGGTAATCACACTTCCCAGCAACACGTGCTCTGTATCATCAAAATGCTATGAAAACATTCATTATTGTTGTATTTCTATGAAAAAAAACTAAACACCAAGCTCTGTTATGCAAAATAGTAAATTAAAAAATTATTTCTGAGATTTCCCACCTGCAAACTGTTATTCCAAAACACAATAGATATTGAAAAGTTTGACAATTGATATTGTTCTCTTTGAGATGACAAGTGGCCTTTTTTCAGCTAGGAATAAAGAAGCCAGCACCTACCGAAGTCTGTGCCATGTTTAAATTCCCCTTCATTTTAAAGGGAGCTGTTTTCAGAACATAAATAACGTCAGGTGCAAAAGCAAGGTACCAGTTTCAGAATACAACACAAGGTACTACAAAAACGGTGCTTGGCAACACCAGAATTTTCTGAAGGAGACAGATGAGAAAGAATAGCAACCTAAGTTTCTAGAGCAGAAAAATTACAAACAATCTCCTTTCCTAAAGGAACACAACCACCACGTCATTCCTCCTCTAAAATTCCTTGATAGGTTTCCTCAGCTCCAAGAGGTATAGAAAAACACAGTGGTACCACAGGAAGCAAATATTCCTACATGGCAAGATGCTGTTCCATTTTCCTTGCATATGTGTGCTTACATGGTACAATGGTTCCTCAAGTAAAAGCCTGATTTTAAACCTGTTAACACCTTATCTCATACCTTTGCTCTTGAAGGTGCATTTTACAATCCTGAAGGGAAACCACTTGTTGAAGAGCAGTGGTATCCATCCACTTTTCCCATTGTGTGTGATGAAGCGGAGCTTGGAATTTCCATCACATTCATCTCCCGCTGACCTTATGCTGAAGGATCAGATGCAAATCTGCCTTTGAAGGAATTTTAGATTGCTGCCAAACTGACAACGTGCAAGGATGCATTATGTATGTTGACATTCTCCTTTCCGGTTATGTAACCGCTTAGCTATTTTAAAAATACCTAATAAATACATGTAGATATTGTGGAGTTGAAGTCCTCTTCTTGGCTTTACCAGCTGATCAGGAAGGAGATGGCATCTGGGAAATGACAGCCTCCCACCCACCAGACACCTCAGGCTACTGAGACCAGCCCCACCAGCAGGACCAAGCCCCTCCTTGAACTTCTCAGCGACAGCAGGAGATACTTCCCATTTGCAAGTACTTCTACCTTGACTTAGATGGAAACCAGAGAGCGGATTTAGTGCAGGACTTCACACACAGTTCGCAGTCACAAGGAACCAAACACACAGATTAGGCTTTTCTTCCCAAGCTAGGTCAGACAGACAGAAGTTATTTACTACCCTGTAAGCTCTCGCATCACAAGCATTTTGTGCTAGTGGTTGCGTATTCATTGGGGCACATGCTGAGAGACCACCTGACGGCACTCCTTCCTATGCTGAGGAAGATGCTGGACACTTCTAGTCCCCATTCCAAGTACTTATTCACACATGCACACTCAAGGAAAAAATAAAAATAAAAAAGAAGTCAAAAGAAAAAAAAAAAACCACAGAACTCTTTGCATATAAAATAGATAAATCTTGGGAGTTAACTCTATTTAATTTTGAAGTTTGGCACCAAGAAACACAGTTCAATTAAAACATATATGTAAGGATTAGTTCCTGTAACTACAACAAAGCAATACTACTGGAAATAGCATGTATAATAAAATTAACTTCTCTGAACACAATTTTATTTTTTCTTCAACTGAGTAGTTTTTCAATTCAAGAGACTTTCCTGGTTGTTTTAGCACAAAGGCTCTGCCCTCAGGAAAGTTAGTGTGATTACAGAATCACCAATAGGTATTTATTGAAGTTGAATGGGTATTTATTTACTTATCTAAATAATTTGCTGAGTGGTTGGAAGAGGGATACACTAAAAAAAATATGTATCAAAAACACAAATTCAAAAACTCTCATACTCCCCAGAGCACATCTTAAATGCACCCAACCTATCAAGCCAACTTCAAACCGAGCCAGTTTAAGAAACAGGAAGAAGAAATCAGAACGTGGGTTTTGACAAAGCAGCAGGCATTTGCTTCAAAAATAGCAAAACTATGTGTAAGGGAACAAAATAAGCTTCATTTCTCAAAATAGCCCACTCTCTCAGACAGGTAGATAGCTCATCGTGCACAACATACGTAACGTTCTAGATGGGAAAGAACACAGAAAGACTTTCTGAAAGACTGATTTTTTTCCCCTCACTTGAATTTGCTGAATTCAGGAAAGGGTACTGTGCTGGGGAGAGACATCTTCATTCCAAGAGCCAATTTAAAAAACAAAAGAGAAAACACTACATTGTCAGTAACTAGGATCTAGCTAGCTTCCTTTTTCTTCCATTGTATGTAAATTAGACATACCAGTTATTACACCTAGATGATTATAAGGAGCTTTTACGTGGTCTATCCACAGCTTTACACAAAGTTTATCTCCTTTACACCAGTTTTATCCACTTTAAAGCACTAATTTAAGATTGTTGACCCTCTTTTGAATCACCCAAGCAAAGTAGTATAGATAGCAGATTTCTTTGAATGTTTACATGAACAGCACATCAACTGTATGCAGCTGTCTCTCCTGGGAACAACAAACCTTAAAGGACAAAGCAGGAAAAGGGAAAACACCGATTTCAAATCAAAAGCTGCCTTGACAGGAGAATATTCTGAGGAGATGTGAGTTCTGCTTCACCAAATGCAACTGGTGAGTTGCTGGTGAGTTGACTCAAGATTTCCTCTCTCCTTTACAGATTGAGCTTCTTTATTACAGCCTGATACTGCCTTTTCAAATGTTTGGCCATATAAATCAGACATAATTGTAGAAACAAAGCAAAACTTACTCATGTTTCTTTCTTATGGAGCACAGTTATCCTGAAATAATTACCACATCATTCATGCTTCATTCTTGCACCTATTATGAATGGTTAATGAATGGTTAACTAATGACTTAACTTGTTTTTTGTTTTTTTTTATTTTGTTTTGTAAGTAAGATTTTTAACACTGCATGGATAGAAATCTGAGTAAAAAAAAAAAAAAAAAAAAAAGTGAAAAAAATCCCCATGAACAATCGGGAAGAAATAGCTCCCTAGCTAATCCTGCGCGTCACCCCTTTGTTTCTGTCACAGCACTGAAGCTGAGCAGAATGAAGGATCCTTACCTGTTAGTTGCGGGAGAAAAAAAAAATAAATAAATAAATAATAAATCCTATTCCTGTTGCTAAATGAACTGTACTGAGAATAGTACAATAACAATAATGTTTTGTAACACTTCTTTAACGTCAGCTCAAGAGCATTCAGTACTATCAATGCATGGCTGTCCCCCAGACATTTAAATAACCTTACATTAAGAACACAAGAGGGATTGTGCCGGGCCAGACAAATGTCTGTCCAGCTCAGGATCTCTTACAGTAGCAAACAGAAGACACCTAAAAAGGAGAAAGCCAAGCACGTTATGATATCTTCATATCTGGACCCCAGCTATGATACCTACTATCCGGTCCCCAACTTTTCAGAGACTCCACAGATCTGAAGCAGTATTTGTTCTTATTCTTCCCCGTGAACACTTCTTTCATTCAGTTCACAAACACAGTATCTGCATCACTGTGGGTCAGAAGTTCCACAGTTGAACTGTACTTTGTGTGGAGAACCACCTCTTCGTGTTCAGGCATGTTCAATGCTCATTGTAGTTCATAGTGGCTACATCTTGGAGGGGAAGAGACCTTCCAAGTCAGGCCAAGCAACGACCTCCCCGGCACAGGGCACAGTCCCGCAGCACCCCAGCTGTGGCAGAGCAGGCATGCTGGCAGCAAGCAGGGCCAGACACAGTCACAGCACCGCCAGAGTGCAGGAGCCCAGGGACAATAAGGCACGTGTGAGGACAAGCCTGGAAGTCGAGTTCACAAAGCCAGGCCCAGCAGCACAACAGGCTCAGGCAAGGAGCAAGCGCCTGTGCTCCAGGGCAGCCCCTGCCTCCCCTGCCAAGGGGCAGCTACACAGCCCAGGCCACAGAGGAGGTTTTCACCTCTGCAGGTGCTCCTCTGATCCCGGTGCCTGAGCTGCCCTGCATCCATCCCCAGGCATGTGGCAGTGCAGAGCCTCTGCTCCTGCAGGGCCCCTCCGGCTGCCGGCCTGAGCAGCCCCTGTGCTGAGAAATCGGCAGGAAACACTGCCACAAATCGGCAGCCCATAATAAAGTGATTGCAGTCTGAAGGAGCCAGAAGAACGCAATTAGTATATGTGGTTTTCTGCTGAACTAAGAGTGACTGTTTTAATATTGGAAGTTACAATTCCTTATAATGGATATTTATGATATTTAAAATCAAACTTGCATCTTCGGTGAGAGTCAAAGGTAAAAATTCTCGTAGAGGTGACCCAAACATGCTTTCCAAACACAGCAAAAATAAAGACCCAAGAAGTCAGGTGGAAGACAGAGCCTTCCAGGAAAGCTAGTGAAAAAATCACCCTCAAGGCCCCTGAGAGTTAAAAGCCAGAACTGCCGGAGGTATCAGATAGGGGAAGGCAAGACAGCGCAGTGAGGGTTCCTGTGAAACACCTGAGCAACTGGCGCAGGCAGAACACCATGCCTTGAACGCGTCCTCCTTTGACTCCTCTACACCATGAGCTCAATTTTGCTATTAGCACTGCCCCAGGAAGCAATGCAGCTGAGAAACCGCTAGGTGAATAAGCGGCAACACCAGACTGTGTCCAGGTCCCGGGGGTTATGAGCACCTTCACTACAGCACTTCCACGCAACAACAAACCCTGCGCAGGTCTACTTGCTCTCCAGAATTAAATCACTTCATTGCTTAGAGTATTTCAAAAGCATTCTTCTTAGTCCTTCCAATATTCATCTCTATACAGTAAGCAGGGCTAAGCTATAGGAATGGGAAAACAGCTAAAAATATCCTGCCTGAATTACAAAGTCAGGGAGAAAACTGGAGAAATCATTTAACATCCCCCCCCCCCCCAAAAAAAAAAGTCAAAGAAGTTCTCATTTAAACCAAAGCAGTATTTTGAGCTTCAGATATTCAAGCAATTTTTGAAGAGGAGTTTCTAAAAGTAAGGGCAGACACTAGATCTTCCTCCCCTGCAAAACTGGCAGCAGATAAAATGTATAAAGGTGCTTCAGAGAAAATCTGAGAGCAGAAAGGCAAAAAAAATCAGGAGGGTGGCACAGACAACATGGAAGTCAGCATCAGAACAAATTACAAGGAGGTAGGGACCCCACATTGCTTTTGAAAGAGTATGTAAATGAGACAATTCAGCTTATATAGTGAGACGCTTCAGAAACGCTTGTTTTCAACATAGCACTTTGGGATGTCTGGTTATCTTTTTTGGCTAGATACTATGAGAAGTGTAACAATTAGCAAGAAAACATCTGCTTTCTTTTTAGGAACGCAAAATGTGAACTCTAGGTTCCTGCTTAAGCAGCCTGTATTTTTTGATAATGATTTTACTGAAACTGGTCAACAGTCAACTTAGCAACAGCAACATGTGAATTAAGTGTTATCTAATCTCTCTCCTACACATCTGACTTGTTCAAAATAATGACTGGAGAGACAGAAAGAGACATTAGGAAGACTTGGTTACTAGTTTAGATGAAGACAGTTAATCACTAATTAAGTTGTCAGCATAACTGTTACAAATAATTATTTGAACATCCTCCCCACCACTAAGAACAGACCTTTTGAGAAGGAAATAAATGGAAAGAAAAGGATACAAGCTGAGGGAAGATGTAATCTGAATCAAGAAATCACCTGGAATTATTCTAAGAAAAGTAGAAGATATCACAAAACAAGTGATAGGCAACCTTTCAGAAAGAAGTATTATATATATATATATATATATATATATATATATATATATATCAAAATGATCAAAAGATGCAGAGAGGTCAGGGACGAAAAGACCTGAAATTCATCAGAAAAGAGGCCAGAGTTTTGGGGCAAGCTGTTTTGCAGAATTTCTTTCAGAATTTACAATATCTAAACATTTGCTAGCAAAATGTTGCAGGGTAATTAACTGATTTTTGATTATTACAAAAGCTAAAGGAATTAAATGCATTTCATCTCTCGTTTTCCTCTTTCACATAAGAAAGTGGAACAGTACATTTGGGATTTTTTTTCATGGTTTAAGCATTTTACGAAGACATTGAATAACAAAGCCTCAAGTACCAAGTAACTTGTAAACCTAGGAATATGTAACTCTCCTTACTTATCCTCCTCTAGGGAAAGGAAAAAAGTATGGAAGGATGAGAGATGGTGAACAACCAAGTTTCTTTAACAAAGAATGCTAAGCATTAAGATATTTTTCCCCTAAAGTGGAAACAGTTCCAGCACTCCAACTCACCAAGCACTAAGAGCCGCCTGAAAGCACACACCTTTTCCTGTAGCAGTCAGGTCCTAGTACAGTTTGCAAACGACACGCTGAGCCAGGAAACGGAGCAAGCATGTATGTAGTTATAACAGCAAAACTGCGTTTCTGCCAACACAGTGAATTTTATTTTAGAAAAGTAAATGAGTAAAACAGTTTAGGTAGTATCAAATGTATCAGGACAAGGGGAATTTTCCTCACGCAATCTGTCACCAAAGTTTATTGCTTCCTCTACAGCTGTAATACCACAAAGGGACTTCAGATCAAATCTCGATGTACTTGACGCACATTCCCTAAACTGAGAAAAAATAAAGCAGAAAAAATAAACAAAATAACTCATTCAATGACAGGCAAGTGAATTAACAGGATACTTCTGTAATGATGTTTGTTGCAGAGTTTGCTTAATATCCAAAGATTATCGCTTCTTTGCTGGTATGAAATTTTAATGAAAGAAATCTTGTTAGATGCCACTTATGGACATGCAGCTATTATGTGAGACCTTAATTCTTCACCTCACTGGTGAGAGAAACGCAGCTAAAGGAGGCTCTGCCCTGGCACAGTTGTGCTTCTCACCACCACCAGGAACTAGTGAGGTTTGTCAGACTGGAACATTTCCATGACTTGCTCCAAGTCTGTCACTTAGTCGAGCCAGCTGCCCCCAGTCCTACCCTAAGAGCGGCGGACACCCGGCCCCTTGCCACCCCAACAATCTGCAGGCACGTCTGTACCCAACACACCCACGAGGTCCCACGCGCCCCTCTGCCATGAAGTGGCTGCTCTCCTCCTGGGCAAATTCTTTTATACAAGGGCCCAAACTTACTTCGGCTGAGCACATGACGACAGAGGTTGCTCACTCCCAAGCTATTTCAAGAGCTTTATCCACCTGACTGATGGATGCTGGCAGCTCTGGGCACAAATCACAGCCATGCTATTTCTCGACAAACAGGCAACGAACAGCAGGGTGCGAAAGAAATGTTACGTTAGTTGTAACTACTACTTCTAAATGGCAAGAGTCGCAGTAAGAGCCATAACCTCAAATGCTCCTGGCCAAAAGTAAACAGTATTCTGCGAGGTAGGAATATAACAGGATGTAGGGAAATAGCAGGCTGTAGTTTGAACAGAAGTCTGCAATAAGAAACAATGACAGACAGCACTATTCTTTCCTTCATGTCATCCTCACGTCATCCTCTAAGACCTGCTCTTTCAGTCAAAAGGCACTAAATGCATTTGAAAGACTTCCTTCCGCCTTTCCTAACAAGTCAGAGCATCTGCTGCTACAGAGATGCCTTTCCCTACAGTGAAATTTTAAAGATTTCTTCTTCAAAGCCAGCAAGAAGACTAATTAGCAAAATTCTCAGAATAAATGCTGAACAGAAAATGTTTACATTTTACATTTACATGGCTCACACTTCTCTTCCAATATGGTAATAAACCATAAATGAAAACAAAAATCGTTTGTACAGATGTGAGATGGATCTCCTCTGCTTATGACAGCTGTGATTTTGGCGACTAAGTTACACAACAAATGCACGCTCGAGATTTGTTCCAGGCCCTGAACAGAATATCAAGTAAGACTGGGCTAATGTGTGTTTGAAGAGGCAGGTATTCACCTAGACAGCTACCAAAACGTGCAAAGAACACTAGCTAAAGCTAAGATACATAACAAATAGATAAATAACATCTACTACAACCCCGTGCAAAAAAATTGGGTGGTGACTAGAATTTGAATCTAGCCAAGATTAAAATGCCTTTAAAAACAGACAGGAATATACAAATTGAAATTTTCAACACTTCTTTTTCCTGAAGAATCTGATAAAAAAAATGGATCTGAACTCCTATGGCAACATTTGAGAAATAACTCACTGATTTTTTTCCTTGAACTAAGAACAAGAAAACCACAGCAAGAGCTCTGCATCTCTGAAGCTTTCCTTTAAGAATGTAAACTATGACCAAGAAACTTTGAAATATGGAAATTCAGATCTGCTGGAGGAAACACTGATGGCGCAAGGTTTGAAAGCAAAACCATAGCCTGTGTCTGTGAGGGGCATCTTCCTTCAGAAAGTTGCTCTCACTTCGGCAACTTTCATCCAGGAAGCCCTGGACTAAAACAAGTACTACACTGTTCTGTGAAACACTGCAGAAATTCTTCCCATCATAGCAGCCAAGAGATGGTTTGGGCTCTTTTTCTGAGCCACACCAGCAGTCACTCATTAGTGTGCAACTGTTTCCTGCAATAAATAAAACGCTATTAGCATTCTCAGATCTCCTGCAGCAAGCAAGTATGCAAACTGCCCATAAAGCTGCTGGATTCTGGGTTATTTTATGAGGCTATCCTTTTATTTCAGTGCAGCCCAGAAAGACTTCAGTTCCACTATCATCTGGATGGAATGCCTTGAAAACAAACTATTTCATTAATAAATATGAAACACACAGACATACTGTTTCCCCATCATCAACAAACTTCACCTAGGCATGAGGAGAATGGAAACAAATGAGCATGCAATTATTCCTTTTTTTTTAAGCTGTTAATAATAAAGTAAAGCCTTTAAGCAGACATCAGAATCAGTAGGGTATAAACACTGTAGACATAAAATGCAGAACAGTGGGATTTTTTTGTTGTTGTTCTTTTCATGAGATGTCGGTTACCTGCCACTGAAGCCCCTAAATTGTTGCTCAGAAGTCACAGTTCACAGCATTAAAATATCATTTCTCCTGTCCACCTGAAAAATAATTTATTAGCTCTATAGAAATACTACAAGAAGTTTTCTGCAGGTGCTCATAAAAATTGGTAAACAAACAAAACTCCCTTTGGTCTGTACTGTCAACACCCTCTTAAATTTCATCATAAATACAGCAGCACACCTGTTAGCAAATACTAAAGTGGTAACATTTCTTAAGGAAATATTGAACTGTGCCAACTTTCACAGCTTTGACTAGTTCAAAAAATAATAAAAAACAACAAAACAAAACCATAAAAAAACACAAGGGATTTGCTTTTTCTCTTCGTGTTTTCCCCATACTCAGTAAAATTGCTTTGAGCACATTAAAACAAATACAAAAGCACTGTGGCAGTTTATTTGTTGTAAAACAGTATATTAACTTGTGCCCTATAATAAAGCCACCAGTTAAGATTTCAGAAGTAGAAGTGCATTTTCTTACTAAGAAAAATTAAGAAACGATTAAGTCTTCTTGTGATAAAATCCTTATCTGTTGATGTACAGATAACAAAAACAAACAAACAAACAAAAAAACACTAACCGACAGCTTTACTGAAAAACCCAGAAAGAGATCAGTTATGCCTAAAATCTGACACACTTTGGACATTATGAAAACCTCGGAACACCCTACATCCCACAGCAGAACACCATGTATACAGAAGCTGGATTTCAAACACAAGAATGCACCCATCAAATTGAGGAAGACTGCAAATTAGTAGGTTTGCTTTCTAAATTCTGATATAATTTTTTAATTATTAGGCTTGTGTAGCACCTGTGGTTCTAGTCACAAGAGAAAACTGATAAACCCAATGGAACAATTTAGTGTTTCTTTTTCCTTAAAGATCAGTTTGCATTAGGAGTAAAAGTAAGTTTAAGTCCGTTCATATTTCTGCTGTCATCAACCCTTCCCAAATATATTAACAGTCCTACTCTCCAGCCTTCCAGAAACACCACATTATGCATTTTTCAAGACATAAAATATTTGATGAAATTCCACACCTAAATGATATTTATCGTCAGACACTACAGCCTTACCGGCCTCCCCTCCTATTGGACCTCACTGCTACAGTGTACAAGAGTGAAGCCTGCCTTCCTAGGCTTTTCCCTCAGTACCCAATAGGCAGTAGTGAAAGAGCGTATCGGGAAGGACAGCTCACTGACAGTCCACTGTTCTGAATAAGACGTTAAATTATGAGGTTCTGTGCAAACATTCGAGCGATTTCTATTACTTTAGCCTGTCCAGTCATGAACACTTGCAACTCCAACTGATCTCAAACCTGTTTTCTCTGGTCACGGCCGATGCTTCTGTCACAGGTTTCTTACTGGGAACAGCCACATGGGTGAGAGCAAAGGCTGCCCTGTGACTGTGTGTGACCACAGCCCCTCAGACCCCGGCCCTGCCGGCGCCGCCGGGGGCGCCAGAACCGCTCCCAGCAAGGCCCAGGCCCGAGGGGAACCAAGTGAAGGGGTATGAGAAACTGCTGGAGGGGACAGACAGCAGGGTGAGGGGGAAGTGACAGACTTAAGGACAGCGCCAGGAGGAACAGCTGGATCTCACAGGCAGGGAAGGGGGCGTTAGGTGAGAAACAGCTGAAATTCACAGCTACCTGAAGGGGAGAACCGGGCACCTGCTGAAGAGCAGGACCTCATCAGGCTAGCAGAGCCAGCGAGTGGCACTAGTAGCACCACCTAACGCTGAACTTCCCTAGGCAACGGGATCAGAAACACCAATTTGGGTACCGATTTGGTAAAACCAACGAGGAAAAAGTAATTAGAGGTAGGTTGTTTGCTTGGAAGACAACTGCAGTAGAGAAATGGAGGTACAAGGAACTGAAAGAGAGGGACAGAAAAGTGGAAAAGGAGTATTAAGGCACACATCTTCCCAGAGCAGTGGTCACAGTTCTGATTTATGCCAGGTGACTCTGCCCCTCGCCATCTCAGCCCAAGTCAGGACCAACCAGACCTGCTGGCTTGGCCATACCTCACGCTGCCAAACCTGCTTCTGTGGCCGGGAGGGAGGGAGCGGCAGCCTTCCCTGTCCCACAGGGTGCATCGAGCATGGTGGGATCAACGTGTCAGTCCTCACGTCATGCCTTACCCACCACTTTCTAGAGCTTCCAAGGATATTCTCCCAGCTTCGCCATCCTCTGGTTTAAGGACTTCATAAGCAAGAAATGACATCTATGCATTTAATAGCACTCACGGATTTTTCTTCTATGAATTTGTCTGATGATTTCTCGGGTCACATAAAATGTGTGCAGTTGCAACATCCCGTGGCAAAAAGAACACCAGGTACTGAATCACCAGATCTACAAAAACACCTTAATCTTCTAGGCAAGCAAGGTGAAACCACCCCAAGTGCTCGTGAGCGCAATGCCTTATCCATGCAGTGGACAGTCTGAGAGAATACTTTTAGACTTCATCAATGCCACCACTAGTTCAGGAATGTGTTACTGGATCACGCCCGTCTGCTGTTGACAACCATCTGTGGAAACTGACAACTGGTCTCCTGGGAATGCCATTCCCGTAGCTGTGAAATATAAATTCTCCCTATCTGCTTTACATTCCACCTCTGCTAAACTCTTCCTCCACAGAAAAAATGGATATAAATACAACCTTGTAAAAATGATTCCCCCTAAAAATAGCTATAAATATTTAACTACAGATTGGTGAAATGGCCCAGCTGTACAGTCCAGCTTGCAAAATTAATTTCTGATGTGGCTCAAGCAATTTTAAATAGTAAGTGAAATAAGAATTATGGTATTTAGGAACCGAGAATTCTAGTGTTTTGAACAATATGGACTAGCTTCAGGCATTAGAAATTGCAAATTGCTAGGCATCCAGCTAAGGCCTGACATTTTGCATAGCCTGTGTAACTGGAATAAACAGAGGGGAAAAAAAAAAAAAAAAAAAAAAAAAAAAAAGGCCTATTGTCCTTGTTTTCACAAGTGTCAAAATGGGAATAAGCGTATCCCCACTAAGCATCAAAAGATAACTTGAAACTTCCCTGCTAGTCCCCCAGCTCCTCTTCCACCAGGGAATGACATTGCCCAGCATCTGCAGGCCCAGTGGATTTACACAGGGCACTGCAGCTCAAGTTTTAGTCACACAGGTAAGGCTGAAAGCAGGCAAATCTCTTGAAAGAACCAGAGAACTCAAGCAATCATTCAAACATTTTAATACAAAGCCGTTAAGATTTATTATTCCAGTTTTCCATTAATCATGCCAATCAACAAGATGTGAGAGTGAGCGTTCTCCCTCCAAATTCACCATGAATTTCACATTTCATTCCCTGACTATTGTCATAATTCATCTCCATGGAAACAGTTGTGATGGTAAAAATGCATTGGTATCTTGTATCAGAGTGAATCAGACAAGAAGACTAATTAAAGAGGACTCTTTCTAAATATACACACAGCCTTCAAACCAGCAATACTAATAAAACAGTTTTAAAATTGTCCTAGAATGTAGTCAGAGTATTATTAAATACCAAGACAGTTTCATGGATGTATACGCAGATTTATGGTAGCGATATACCAATCAAAAGCCTCCTTTATGTAAGCCATTTCAAAAACTCTCGCTAACACAAAGTCTTTATTTCTTTTTAAACGAGAGTTGGCAAGAGATACCAACTAAACACCACAAACCTCTAAGTAACTATATTTACAACGTACGAAGCAAACTTTCCACATACAATGAAACTCCAATTTTTCCCAGTCTTGCAGACATCCCATGGAACCTACTGCTAATAGAAATCATAAATCTGTAGTAGAAACACACTCACAAGCAGGACACAGGCCCTCTGTGGGTCCCATTTGCAGTAAGAGCTCTAGGTAATTCCAAGAGAGCACTGCTATGGAGAGCTCACAGGATAAACCAACACAGCTGGAAAAAAAAATTATAAAAAAAAAAAATAAATAAAAATAAAGGAAGAAAAATGCATACCTGCATAGAAAGCACACTACTAACACTTAATTCTGCTGTGTATAAAAAGCATTTCCCTTTAAATATCACTGTATATTAAAAAAATATCACAACACAATGAAAACATATTGTAAAGCTGTTTTCACATTCACTTAACTCTCTAATGAAGTGGTAATTGTTAAGATGGGGAGTAAGTCCCTTTGCAAATACAACAGACCCCCAAATCCCCTAAAACAATACATTTACTGGGACAGGGATTGCCTGACATTTTATGCCCTCCACACAGCCATCCCAGCTCTTCTGTTATATAGAAGTGCAGCTACCTGACTGCTCTTTAAGCCATTCACTTACCACTTCTTGTGACTGTCACATACATTCATAAAATTCCCTAAATATGAAAGGGCAAGAACTAACCCCAAAAATCCACTATGGAATTCTGTTACAGGAACTGATTTTTCAGTCTCAGTAGTCACTTCATATTAAGGGTTTGCTTAACGGCATGCCAGAATGTGAAGCTGACAACCAATTCCCAAATAGCTTCATAAGCATTCTGCTCTTTTGTTTCCACGTTAATTAGGATACATTAGAAATTTTAAAAAGTAATCACTTGATTTTCCTTTAATGAATAAAAACATTAATTGCATTAATTTTGAGGAAGAACACAAAAATCTTTATTTAAACTGAACACGATACCAAAGTTGCATGACACTTCAGGTCCATAAAGTGATGAATAAAACTGGGAGTGAGGGAAGGTGCCATGCACGATGAACCCTAATTAATATGGCCTGGTTCTTGCTTGCAACAGTACTTTGGTACGGTTTCTTCAAACTTAAGCTGTTATCTGTTCTGAAAAGGTCTCGTTACTCCAGGCACAGAGCCAGCCTAATGCAGGTGAGGTGGTGCTGGCACGGCACCTGGTGCTGGCCTGCACTGGGCCTTCCTTGGCTGCACCACATCGCCCTGCCCTTATATGCCCACAGCAGTTTGCAGGCATGCCCTAAGAAATACAAGTATTTTACAGTAACATTTTCATAGTAGCAAAGTCAAAAGCTAGCTCCAATTCAAACTGTGTGCTGGCAAAATTCGCTTAGGGGTTTGGTATTAATAGGGATCGTACTGCAGGACAGAGTAATTATGGGCAAATTCAGCATGTCTGAAGTCTGACATACAAAGTAGTTTGATGCAAGATGCTACATTTTCATATGTACAGTAACATGATACTCATCAAGCCTACATGTAAGCAAGTTGTTCAGGTAATAAACGTGCTTCAAATTTGACAACCAGAAGAAAAGACTACTGGGAATAAAGATTTTTTCCCCTGCTACTGTGTCAGAAGCAATTTAAATATTTTCTGCATGATTTGCTGTCTTTTCCATTCAAAGTGCTTATTTCAACTAATTTGAATATTTGTTAATCAGTTCAGAAGTTTGCACTCTTTAAAAATAACAAGATGTACATACAGTTGTGCAAAATAAAAAAACAAACCCAAACTGATTTCCTAGTTTAAATAAAATTCACACCAATTACCAATGGTAGCCACAACTGTTTTGCTCCAACACCAGCATAAACATATCCCTTGTAGATAGTCTTAAAAATGATGCATAAGTTGTCTATGCATCCAAATTACCATGAAGGTATGTATCGTCATTACTGAAAACTAATAAACCTGGAGTATGAATAAACAGTGCACAGAACAGCCAGTACCTCAGCTGCCTCCAAAGCAGCACAAAACAAGGCATACGCAGTAAGACAGAAAGCTCCAAAGCACAGCAAGGAAATACGCTTGTATACAAAGGGATAATAACCAAAATAACCAAAGGAAAAGCAATTCAAAACTTTGCAACAGTCAGATCATGTATAAGTCTCAAAGTGAGCCAAAGCTATTTTGGAAGATGCCTGACATTGGGCATTTCAAGTTAGATGCCTATTTCCTATGAAAAGGGAAAATACTGAGTTTGTGAACAACTGACTAAGTAAATGACCTTCCCTCTCTCAAACACTTCTGCCAATTTTTCTGATTTTTTATTAGTGACTGTCAGGGTCAGGGCTGTGAAACAGAAAAACACAAGTTTGATAAAACATGACAAGCTTACGTTCCTATTTACCATCAAATTGCTTCCAACTGGCAGTAGGTTTGTATCACTAACAAAAAGAGCTCATTTAATTCTGACCTCTCGTACTTGACAGTTGCAATGTCAATACATGGATTTCTAATGAAGATTTTATTTCACTGAGCCTTTTACGTGCAGTGTGAAAACTTCTCTACAATCTATATAGTTTTTGTTCTCTGTATCTTTAAGGCTTTTCTAACACAAACACCCATGCTTATTATGCACTACAATCTAACATGAACATAGGACCTGAAAGCGCTGACCTCAATTATTGCAAAGTTCTTCAAGACTATTTCATCTCATGATCAAGTAAGAGTACATTTAAAACAAAGAACAACAACAGAACATGTACCAGTGTGCAGAAAGCCGTTTATAACTTTGCTACCCTACAAGAAGTCATCTATTGTGACTCTACAGAATGTGATGCTTATGCAAATGCAGCATAAAAAAAATCAGCGCTGTAAAAGCCACCCTTTGCATGCTAAGATGTATGAATTTTTTGTTTGTTTGTTTGTTTTCCCAAAGCTGAGATACCTGTTTGTGGAGAAAGATGTCTGGAAAAAAAACATGGACTTGAAAGGCCTACCACCCAAATGCTCCTGTGCTTAGGCACTCTTCTGGCCACCAGGTCAGCATGCCGCCCTGCTCCTCCCTGCGCCAGGCTGTCTGTACCTCTGCACATCTCTTCAGAACACTCGTTTTGCTCTCACTGTAAGCACCGAGTATTTGGGGGCAACAATTAGAAATTAGAATTAAATTTATAACTCCAAATGACTTATTTAATATTTTAAAAATCTGAAAAGTCACAAAGAAACTCCTAGTCTTGAATATTTAAGAGTAGGGTGAGTATTAGTGGAAAAAGTGTATCTTAAACTAGTGTTGAATAGCCATCTTAAAACTTACCCGAACATATTCAAAACTGTTCAGTTACAATACTTCTTTTCTCAGAGGAGAATGAAAAAAAAAAAAATAAGGAAAACAAAGTCTTTTTGTTGAAAACCTGCTTAAAAGAAATACTTATTTTTTCTCCGTTCCCCCACAGACTGACCATCACCCTTCAAACAACATTGCACTTACAGTTACAATATCTAACTAAGAACAAACAGGACAGAAATGCAGTTAGGAACCTTGGCTCTACAAGCTTAATGCTTGTTTTTCAAAATAGCTTAAGGATTTTTATAAGAAAATTTGCTGCAGTAATTTATCGATTATTTTAAATACCTGAAACTGATTCTCAACAACAACAACAAAACCCACAACGCCATTATTACAAGCCATGCAGCATACGATGTCATGATGCATCTCTAGCTCTCATACGGAGCCTTGTGAGGAGCGGCGCTCCACCCCCTTTGAGCCATTCAGCAGGATTTGGAGGGAGTGCCATTTTCAGTGAACACTTGCAGAAATCAACAGCTCAAGAAATCTGAACCCTAAGCAAGAAAAGCAACAAATTCTAATTACCTGTACCTGAACAGACTTAAAAAAAATAAATAAATAATTTCCTGCACACACCATTTCCTTTTCTCTACTTGACAGTTTTGTATTAGTTCGCTCTCAGCAGCAGGTTCTAAGAGCCTGGCAATTAGAACAGGCCACAATGCAACGCTCAACTGTCATAAAACGCTCATCTCCTCATCTCAGTGTTTACAGAGACCATGCAAGGTCTTCAGGTCAGCAACAAGCCTCATTATCACAGCTCAGCCTACCAGAAAGGGGCTCCTTCATCCCCAGCAGGATGCCAATACCGCCACGATTTCACATTTCTCAGTAAGGGCGTTGGCACCAGCACCGATTGCAAGAATTGTCTCCGTATCAAACTTCTGACAACCGACATCCTTGTGGCTTAAACAAACAAAAAATAACTCTACATATACACGTACACAAACTAACACACAGAGATTGCTCTGAAGTTTAGTACCACTTCGCAGAACAGGGAATTTGGAATGAATTAAAGATCTATAATCAGCTAAAGGAGTTTGGTTATTTCAAACTGAAACTGAAGCTTTTCACGTCACTCCTCAAAAACATGTAAAAACACTCAAAAAATAGGTAACTACAAGTAATTGATTCTTCAAATACAATTAACTGTATATATATATTTATTTATATATATTGCAGTCATTGTTAATAATCATGAATGACTCATGAACGCTTCCTATTACTATTAGGCAAGTAATACTCTGTCAGCTGCAACCCCACAGCTTCTGCAGAAACACAGCAGATCCCACCTGCCTTACCAACTCCTGTACTGCATCATCCGGGTACCTAAAGGTATGCCTATGTAGCATACAAAGAACCTGATTCGTATTTGCCATCATGCTATGACAAGATGATTAAAAAAAAAAAATCAATTTGGTGGTGGTAATCTTGTAGGTCGTCTTTCCCTTATCCTATTTCAAAACTGCAATGAAAGTGAGACAAAACATTATTCTGCCTCTTCCTTATGCAAGACCTGCTCCATGTTATGTATGTCAGCGAGGGGAATATATACCATCGTGAAAAAAACAACGTAAAATGCTTATTTTAGCAGATTCCAGCATATGGATTGCTTGCTTAAAAAAATGTGGATCACAGGGAGGTAGAGATGGATGATTAAGAGGCTTTGCAAGGAAAGAAAAAAAAATCATGACAGTAAATAAACTAGGCAGGAAATAAAACTGACTGATAGCCACCCCCTGTCCTCCCCGTGCCAGTTCTGCACCACTTAAGGGGGGGGAAAGGATGGAAATGCCTCCTAAGAGCTGTCAAAGCCCCTCCAGGGTAAACCCCTGCTGCAGCCACAGAACAGAGGCTGAACGGGGCTTATCTGAGCAAGTGGTCACACGGGTGGAAGAGCCAACTGAAAGGTGTGTCAGAGATTCAGAACAGAGTGAAAAGGAAACATCTTTTACCGACAGCAAAAAGCTTCTGTAGCAAGTGAAGAGAAATGCATAGGGGCAGCTCTTTTCCTTCGGCAGATGTTCTCAAACATCCAATACAAGTAATATTTTTAAGTACTCTGTGCAGAACCTATTGAAACCAAGTTTCTAGCAGCAACCGTGTGGCAAAAAACAATTGATGTGTAATTTCTTTATCATAGTTTATTTCTGCTCCACTTCAAAACTGGCCTTGTTTGTTTCTGCCAAAAGCCCTCAGATCCAGCGTGCTTCATGGTCGCCAACTGCACACACTCTCCAAAAGCCGCCTGGACGTGGGCCTGGGCACCCTGCTCTGGGTGGCCCTGCCTGAGCAGGGCTCGGACCAGGTGGGCTCCAGGGGCCCTGCCAGCCTCAGCCGCTCAGTGATCCTGTGATTTACTGTTTCCTCAAGACTTATTTCTTGAAATTAAGGCATAATGTTGCTAAACATTCTCAAGAGAGGACAAGAAACCTTCAAAAGCTATCTCAGCTTCCGAGTAAGCAATTTGCTTTACACGTGCTTTCCATGACCTTGCTTCAACCCATTGCTCGGTTTTCTGAGGAGGCTCTCACTCCGACTGCCCCTTCAGCCATGCCAGCAGGACAACTTCTGCAGCGATTTCACAAACAATCGATAAGCCAAACATGGACATTGAGCCACTAACAAAAATATAATAAAAAAAAATCCCAAACAGTAAACTAATCCTGGCACAGACAGGGGGGTGGCTTTGCTGTGTGAACAAAGCTCCAGTAATGGGGAGGGAGAACAGCAAGTGCTACAAGGAAAACAAATTTGTTCTGTCATAGTTCCATGTTTAATCCTTCAGGCAATGCCAATATATCTTCTGAGAAATCTCTTTGTCAAATTGCAAGCAAGAAAGAATACACTTCGATGTAATAAGTAACATAAGATACAACCAATAGTCCATAATCCTTGTAATTAAACTAAATTTATTTTTTTAAAAGGGAAAACTAAGGAGTTCTAAACCTCCTGTTAGCCCACTGTGGGATGTGAGCAGCAGGGCTTATTATTAAAATATGACTCAATGACCCAGGAGATATTCTGAATAAGATATGTCATGTATGCTTGGAAATTCAGAGCAGAAATACTCATCTCTATCCTAACACTCAATGGGTCTAGTTCACGTCCCTGTTGCGTGATTTCTAGTAGCGTTTCCATTAAAAAATTAGTCATGTCCCTGGAACAGTTTGCAGGTTGTAAAGCCTAATTTACTATCTGTAATTAGAGCTTTGCCCATGTTAGCGAAGATGTAACACCAGGCATAGAAAATTATACTGGAATAAAAAGCTTTACTTGTAAAGGCCTCCAGAATAAAAGGATCCACTTGCAGTTGTTTTGAATATTATGTAAGAGAAAGCAGCATCTGTAAAACCTGCAGTTACTTCAGGAAGAAGAGTCTGAACAAGCCAGAAAGCACAGCAAAGGCTGCTCTGGACTCTCAACAGCTCCCTTGAGAGTCTGGCATCTAAGAGCCACCCGTCTCCACTCCTGCTTTAAGAAATAATCCAAAATAATGCTACACAGATCAGAAGTCCATTTTCGTCCATGCCAACCATTTCACTGAATGAAAAAAGGAAAACTTCTGGACTGATTACTTAAAAAAAAAAAAAAAAAATACAACCACCATTAGAAATGGCAAAGCAGACCTCAAGGAGTCTGCTGCAGACGACAGATTTGGGAAGTGCAGTGATGTAAGGACATTGAAAACAGCACAAGTGATAGAGAACACAGAAAAAAATCAGGATGGTAGAAACACGTCAAAAACCAGTATAATAAAGTTGTATGACAGTGAAAAAATCCTTAATTACAATTGTTTCTCTTAAGCGTCTCTGTAGCTGCAGATCACCAGATTCTGCCCTATTAAAAATCAAAGCCATCAGTCAGAGATGAACTGGTCTGACCACTGAACATTCACTAGAGAAATACTTTCCACAAGTGCCATTAACTAGCTAGCCAGTGTAACAATTCATTTTACAGCTGATTTAGGAACTTCATCACAGCAAACTACCTCCCTACAAAACATTTTTTCTTTCACTTAGCAAAATAGAAGCTACAATTCTCTCCAAGCTGTCCCCTGAGGTGGACACACACGGCCTGCTTTCATATGTACATGAAAGACTTCTTCAGCTCGGCCAGGAGGTACTTCACTTTTCTCACATAAAGCTATACAGTTTTTCACCAGTGGGATTTAAGCAGTAAAGTGTAGCAAGGAAGGTAAAATTCAACATAAATTTTATGTTAATTAAGAAAAAAGGACTGCTACCACTGCTGATGACCAAAAGCCACATTTACCTAACCCCTCTGTTGGGAGGAGATCAAAGGCCTTGCTTTGTCAGTATTGTTTTCAAACGGCACCACGTTTTTAGCATTTTTAATTTGCTTTTATGTAATACATTTTCTGGCCACATAAATACCATGGCTCTTAGGGATACAGTCCAATCTCTTGCTGCGCAGATCACTTTTTTATCCATCTGAAAAAAAAAAAAAAATCAATGCCTCTGAGGCTTTCTTGTCCATTGCTGGCAGGTAGCACAGAACAACCAGAAGAGCTTCAGTTGGGTCCATTGACATTTTGTAGTGCTCTCGGATCAAAAGCACGTTTGTTCTGTGGCTGCTTCAGGCAAGGACAGGCAGTGGGCAACACCAGCAGCAGGAACACAAGGTCCGCTTCGGAAATTAAAGACCTGGTTGCCTGCTGTTACTGGGGTGCAAAGACAACGTTATATATGTACTCGAGTTGTTTGGTTCTGTGTTTTGGTGGGTTTGCTTTAATTGGGATAAACAGGCATGTCTAAGAGGCTAGCTAGTGCTTTCGGGATCACACAACTCTATTCACAGAGACTGACTAGTAAAGCTTCTCGGAAATAGGATCCAACAGTCATTAAATTATATACATTCCTTCATTAATGGGCATTAACACTTGCTGGTACCCATCACCAGGTATTAAGTTTGTGGTTAACCCCCAGTGTGGTGAAATGACCACGTATTTTCTGATCTGCCTGTCAGAATCATACTGTTTTCCTTACACCAACACCAGGAGCTAGGTTAAACAACGAAACAATAAAATTATTTACAGATCACTCCTTTGTCACAGAATCACAGAATGGGTTGGGCTGGAAGGGACCTTAAAGCCCACCCAGTTCCCCCTCCCTGCCATGGGCAGGGCACCTCCCAGCAGACCAGGTTGCTCCAAGTCCCATCCAGCCTGGCCTTGAGCACCTCCAGGGATGGGGCATCCACAGCTTCTCCGGGCAAGAACAGAGTCACACACAGTCACTTACATTTGACTTTTCTCCCAAATCAAGTGTTAAAATCTAATGGTTAGCAGTACTTTTCAGCTCAAGCAAGCAGCAAGTTCGGATTTTTCCTAGTTAGCAGCAGCAAAATGATGCCCATGACTAACTAGAAACACAAATTTAAATAAGTTCCTTGAAACTTACTTTCCAAGCCCTACACAGTGATATGAGATGGGACATGGGACCTTCAGAGGTTTCATTCAAGCAATTTCTGTGAATCCATAGGACAGACAGCTCATTGTTCTACAGAAGCTAACGAGACAATGACTACTCTTTTTTTTTTAAGGGAGGCAGATTTTCCCTTCTCCAAGCCCGTACTGCTGTATCAATTACGTTTAAAACGCACCCAACTAAGTAACTCAGTTGTCCTTGGTAAATATGCTAACAAGACTTGAGCCCAGGTGAGTGCAGAGACTTTTGAAAAGCCAGGAAGCATTCCTGGTACTCTCCTCTTCCTAAGAGTCATTACATGGCGCTTTGTTAGACATCCAAGTCTGCGATCTGCAAGAAGCATCAGCATTTTGTGTTACAGCATGAAAAAAATACCACCGAGACCTTTCCTTTCCCACTGACCTTAGAATTACTTTCAAACATGCAAAGCCATGGTACGGCAGAAAATAACTTCATTACCACCCCAGGAAGGGTACTCAGCGCATTTAGGAAGGCCTTTCCATAATTTACAGCAATCAACTCTTATTACCAGTGCTTTTCGGAAGCCACACCAATTTGTGAAATCACAGGTGAGAATTGCGTGCACTGGTCAGAGGGGTGACAGCCGAGAGGGCTCGCTCGAGTTGAGCGCTGTTGTGTTCTTGGATTAATAAAGATGCGCCGTGCTTGGGAAGCCACTGAAAGCCCCACACAGCTCCACCTGCAGCGAGTCCAAGAAAGCTGAAGGAATAAAATAACAGAGATCTGTAAGAGCCATTCATTCTTTCTTACAGACATTGTTTCACCTTTATGTCTTCTCACCTTTACACAAGTTCGATAATATTTTATACAAAGACATTGCGAAATGTCTGCATATTCATAAAGTTTTCCCAAAAGTTAGCCACTTCAGAAATTTAAAACCCACCACAGGCATGCTTAGCATTATAAGAAGCTGGTTTACATTTAACACACGCACGCCTCTCTAAACTGTCTTTATCCATCACCTCTTGGACTAACCAGAAAACGAGCAGGACTTGGGATTTTTAAACCAAACCCTTCATCATCTGTGAAAACACAGACCCAAAACAAGTCTCACAAAAAGCACCACCAGAAAGTTACAGTGGCCAAACCATCTCACGAGACACGAACACATTCTTGAGATCAAGACAGCATTAGGTGGTTGGTTCTCTGACTGCATATACGCTAGAGCTTGCTCTGCCTGTGGCAGCAGTGCCCCTGACTAGGAAAAAATAAATAAATTGCAAAATAAAACACAAACCTTTAAAATGGACGATAAAGCAAAATAAACTCCCTTTGTTCAGCCAGTCCCTTGCACAGGACTGCAAGCTGCGGCTCTCCTTGAACCACATCGACTCCCCCTTTCCAAACTACCCACGCCTTGCCAAATTCACGATGGCACAATTTCTTACAAGGTAAGAGCCAGACCGAATTTGCTATTTCTGAAGGGAAAACTGTACCTCGACAAGCAATCTAAATTCATAGTAGAGAGTGATGTTCAAGTAAAAAATGGGTGTTTTTGTTGTTGGTGGTGGGTTTTTTTTGATAAAATGTGTATTTTGAGCATACTCAAACCTGTTGCCCACTGAATAAATAATATCTACCCTATGATTGTTTTCTCCCCATGCCTAGAGACCAAACTGTAATAAAAAGATGGTTATATACGGCATGGGAAGCTCGTATTGCCAAAAACTCCAGGCCAAGATTGGAAGCAGGGGAATGGGCATCCACTGTAGCGCCAAGCCTTCTATCCATCTATTACTAAATTGGCAGGAATTTCTACTACTTGATGAAAATAAAACTGAATTCTCCTACTTCCTTGCCAAATATAGGGTAAAGTCTGTAGCAGAAGGCACAAAGCCAGTGTTTACAGATGGCCAACATGCTGTGCAGCCCTGTTCTGGTTGAGGCTTCCATCTCCCTACACACTCCCACGAAAGAATGATGCTACAGAGGGGCTGCATGAGCCAAGGTCTGCCCTATAGCTCTGAAACTCACAGCTAAAACAAAGGCAATTGTTCAGTTATTGCTTACCATGAGGGTGGTCACACCCTGGAATTGATGCCCCGTGCCTGTCAGCGGCCAAGAGGCATTTGGACAATGCCCCCAGTAACGTGCTTGAACTTCTGGGTAGCCCCAAAGCGGTCACGCAGCTGGACTTGATCTTTGTAGGACCCTTCCAAGGGAACTCTTCTAATTCCAGTTAATTCTGATGTATTAATTTACAGATGAAATTTCCGATGAAATAAACCTAGAGTGGGTCTGAGGTTCATCAATGCATACAATGCACACACCAGCCTACAACTCAGGCCTTTCAGTGGCTCCAGCCAAGCCAAACACCTAATCACAATTTCCCACCCAAGCTAGTTTTGGCACCCATTCTGCCTTCATCACTACTGGCACAAGAGCGTGTGGGAGGTACAGATGATACCTTTTGCCTTCACCATCCTCTCACTGACTACACTTTCTGCCCCTTTACTGAAGAGAGCTCCATATTCAACCCCAACCTTTCATTTGTGCAATGCAGTCCCCAGCTCCAGTTACACAGTTCCGCAGTCAGCCATGCTTTCTTTTTGCTGCTCCTGATTTTAGACCCAGATATTCATACGTTTGACTCTAGTTATAAAAGCACATGCATCCTTCTAATTTGTAAAGGTTACTTGATGTAAATGTTAACGATGCAACCATAAACAGGCAGCACAGGGTGAGACAGAAAGGTACAATGAGGAATCAGTATACTAGATAATACTATATACTATATAATATATGCTAGATAATAATGGATAAATAACACTGAAGAGTTTACAAGGTCCTCATTTTAAAATTGTTCACTGCTAGAAGATGCTTTAGAAGATGCTTACGTGCTTACATACTCGCTTCCACAAAGCACCAACCCGTTCAATTGAAGTTAATGGGAAAATTCACAACACGGTGTTAAATAAGCGCAAGAATTAGGTCTTCACAAAGCTCTTCTACTCCTAAGCACAGAAACAATTAAACAACATTTTTCTAGTGTAATTACAGCAGCATCTCAGCATCTTTAAAGAAAATTGGACAGCAACACTGCTTCTTGATGCTAAATATTGCTTGCATTGCAATAGCAGTTGGTGGTCCCAAATTACATTAGGATTTGTTAACTAAAAACCAGACAAGAAATAGATGGATACATAAGGAAAAAGGATTGATTTATATTAACAACACTGAATAAACAGTGTGACGCTTTGTATTCATATTAATTCCACATTCAGGAAGAATTGGCGCTTGTTAGGAGTTTGTTATACAGTGAGCTTAAAAAACAGCATAAAACACTCACCATTTAATTCCTCACAAGCCATTGCTGCCTTATTATTAAAATATGCTTGAAGCATGGCTAGCAATTCACATCATCCTAGAAAGTAAACCATGCCCACAACTACAAACAAAACCAGCTTGAGACTCTTAACGTAATCTACAAAGCAATTCCTGTGTGACCCCCAGGCAGTAGCCCCGAGCAGAAACCACTCCTGCCAGAAGGGCGACCGAGCTTTCGGAACTGAGCGTATTCAGTACTGAGCGTATTTCAATACTGAGCGTATTCAGAGTCAGAAAGTGCTCTTCCAGACTTCCACAAGAAACCAGCAGAACACCTAAATATTTGCCAATTGCTGATGTTGTTTATTTACTGATTTTACAGATACTCAGATCTCCTATATGACTGATTGCCTTTCATACCCTGGCCAGTGTAGGTGTTAATCGCTATAAAATTACACAAAAACATTAAAGGCGCACGCTACCCTACCTTGATTCTTATAATGGAAAGCGAAGTAGTCTTTTCCCATCTACTTACAAAAAATTACTTCATCACTACTACATACTATTACTACAGAGACTAAAAGCACCAATTTTATGAGTACAGGTTAACTCTGAAGCCCTTGTAATGATATGTATAATTAAAACTACTAACTCAAAATTTCATTTATGCCTCCTACCACTTGCAGTATGGGAAGGAGTGAGTAGCACAGAAGCTGTTTTGTATTCTCTTTCTTACATTAACCATGACAGCTTGCAGTGCAGATCCCTACACGATTTTGCTGGGAAACGTCTCTACAGATAAGTCTGACAATTTATTCCAACACCTTTCTAATTATTAGCCAGCTACTAAGAAGTAGAAGGACTTTCCTTTTTATTGCAGGACAGTTTAATTTCTCTACAAGTCTTCTGAATCATTTTGAAAGTGCAAGCTTATTATATCTCTCCTATTGAGGGCATCCTGAGACATAAAATAGCTTCCAGCAGACTGAACTGACTGATCCCGAGGAAAAGCTGTTTCGATTCTTCCCCAATATACCAGCAGCTATGCACAAAACCTAACAGGCTTTGCTACATTCTGAGGTGTGCTCTGTGCAGAATTCAGACTTCCTGGTCTGCAGCTCATCACTAATATTCCTCTTAAAAACAAACCAAAACAAAGTCCTTTCTGAGTTGTTAGTTCAGAGTTAGTGACTTACGCTGCTCCCCTTCAGTTCACGTCACATTTGAAAACCACTTCAGTATGGAGAGCTCCCTTAACCTCTCCGCAGGGTGCTAGTGCAAAGGACACAACCAAGTTTCATGTGATGCTTTTATTTTCCTCAACCACTCCTTTCATGCCTTGATCATCTGCTGGCCCCAGCCATCCTCTGGTAGGCTTTCTGCTCCTGACAGACAGGAACTGTGGTTATTGTTAGGCGTTACGCCTTTAGCAAGCTGGTTCTCAACGAGCTGTTTTGGGCCTGCCTTATTTAGTTTTGCTTTTGACTCAATGGCAGCTCTGATCTATTTTCAGCTTTTGTATTGTCTTTTTTTACTAATAACTTCCTTTGTCCTGAAGTTTCAACATGGCAGCTTTTATTTTTTGGCCACCTGAGACTACATGACAAACTGGGGAAGCCTGAGAGCACTTCTCAGCTCTCAGAAGTGCCCCTTATGATGGCTATCCACCTGTTCCAGGCTGGGGGAAACACAGGAGCACTGCACACCTTCACAGCTTGCTGTCCACAGAATGGAAATAGAGGTTTGCAGGCTGAAAGGAAGGAGCAATGCACTGCAAGAGTCTTCTGATCTAGATACAATTGCATGCAACATGCTGCACTGTATGATGTAGCTGGCGGTCAGCTAATTGAAGCTTCCCTTTTGCTAGCGGCCCCACTTTTATGTACTGTCACTCTTTTTTTCCCACTCCCATGCAAGCTAAGCTTGACTGCGCTATGGTAAAAATTCCAGAGTGCATCGTCTGTGCATCAGATCCGAAAGGAAAAGTTGTTTCCCCTCCTAGTTTGTTGAACTAGGGTGGGTGAGAGGATGACAGATGGAGCATGTGAGAAGGTGACACAGAAGGTAAGAAAGAAGAGCAAGATAAAAGCCTGATGCTGATATAACTTGAATAAAGTAGAAAACGGGATCGGTCTTGTTTATCATACTTCTGTAACACTTTTTAGACTACAGAGGGTTTTCCAAACATCAGCCAGAGGATGTAGAATTACCAGTGGCACAATAGGCAGGCTCTTGACACCTGCCAGCTCCTGCCCAGGCAGCTTTGACCATGGACATGGCAAATAATTTTAAGAGTGTTAATTACAAAAACAAAATCTACGTGTTTGCCATAGTAACAAGAACAGTAAATTAAGTAAGTCCAACAAACCCTGAGTCACTATTTTGTCTTCACGTTTATGCAGTATAACATACTGGGGGGGGGGGGGCAAGTGTCGGTTCCATATTTAGGTAACTTCAAGAAAAGCTCATGGATAACTAACTGCAAGGAGAGACAGAGCTGGAACACACAAAGGATAATGCCGTACGTGCTCACAGGTTTCCTTATAATAACAGTTTGCAATCCCAGAGTGGGGCCTATAACCCTGTATTACCTATCATAGATCAAACCCGACATTTACTTTTAAACAAAAAAATGTTTCACTGCTCACTTTCAGCCATCTTGCACTTGATTACCAAATGAAATTTTTAATGGGAACTTTTTTTTTATTTTTTTTTAAGTTTAATTTCAGGATGTTTTACAGGTGCCTAAAAGTTTCCATACTGCTTTTCCTCCATCAAATTTGATTGAAAATATCCAAAAAGCTCAAAAATGCCTAAAGGAGGCTGACAGTTCCCGATTACAATAAGACTCTCCCCATCAGAGCACCGAGGAAGCACAAACTGAAAAAGGGAAGACGCGCCGCTAAATAGACACACAGCAAGATTTCTGTTCTTAAATATATACCAGCAAAGACACATCACAGTTTTCTTTGCTACTGCACATTTGCAGCTTCCTAGTTGATCAAAACATCACCTTTGAAACGAGTTAAAATTGTTAAATATTATACAGAATTCTAAAAGCAACATAAAAATCTCAATGTAACACTGACCATAAACATTGGTGCAGTTGCCTGAGAACAAAAACTTCCAACCCCCTGCCACACGTAACAGAAACAGCCTGCTCAAACAATTTCTACCTCATATATGTGCCGAAGGATTCCTAATAGCTGCATGTTAAAACCTATAGAAAAAAAATGTAAATACTACCTCAGGTGTTTTTACAAAACATTTATGCGATGTTTTCTATTTAAAGGTGATCAAGAAACACAAAGTTAATGGCAAAAATAGAACTGCTGGATCAGACATCCTGAACATCCGTCTTGTTTGTTTCAGGAAGAAGTTGACTGACACACAAGAAAGGCAAAAACAATAGTAAGTAAGTAAGTAATCCCGATGTCTATTACAACCTGATATAACATTGTATGGATTCCAGTCTGAGCCCTATGGTAAACCACATGTTCCTACTGAATACAGAGAAAGACCCGCCCCAGGGCATTAGTTTTATTTTTCTAACGTATGTAGAGGCATAGACAATGCAGCACATGCACGTTAAACCTCACCAGGACTGCCTGATGAGAAGATGCTTTATGACACGCTTTACAGATGGCAGGCTGTAAAATAGGAAATTTATCCAGTTTGTGAAAACTTAACTGGGAAGTTGGAATGCATGCTCTGATTGTTTTTCAAATGAGGAGAAAGATTTGTGAGAAGTCAGTGTCCTCTTCCGAATAAAGAAATGCGCATATAGTGGCACTGACCAATCACCGTTTGGTAATACTACAGAAGAATGATGCTAGATGATACTACAGATACTCACATCATAAGGCCAGTCAACTAGCATTTATAGTATAAAGCATGAATTAATGCAAATTCAGGGAGTTGTACCGCTGACATATAACCTTCATGGTTCAAACACATACTAAGCACAACAATTCATTTTTTACAAGTTTCAGCAGAATCTGAGGTTCAGGAAACTTAGCCATCATGTCGCGCGCAAGGAGAAGGAGCACAGAACAACAAGTCCCCAAAGAAGCACAAATAAACCATAAAAAATCTGGGAGTATATACAGACAAAAGCAGAATTTTGTGCCCCTGTGTCGTTTCGGGAGGCTGCACACAGCTGCACACAGACAGCCCCGGGGACACCCCCTACCCGCGCTGGGGGCTCGGCGAGTAGAGCCATGCCAGCCAGCCAGGCATGGCACATTTATTTGCTTTTTGTCAATCCTCTTCAAAGAGAGCCGACCCTTCATTGTACAGAACTCCAACCGGTTTTATTACTTCTGGAGAAAAAGTTCATGAAACATCAGACAAACTACAGAAAATGCTGACAAATTACTTTATCGAGGCTGAATTCCCAGTATCCATGTCTCAAAAAGAAAAGCAAAACATTTCACACACAACAAAACCTCCTTATCATAGCTATAGAGATAAATTAACTCGTACAGACCCAGGCTGGCTGTTGATTTTTGACCTATCAGCAAGGAACTGATACTGCACCCACAACACAGCTATTTAGCACTTCTGAATTAGCCCAGGAATTCCCAAACAACTTGAGAACATTTTTCTAAACAAATTGTGAATGTCTTTAATTAAAAATGAAACTGTTCAGGAATACTGTACTAGATGAATTCTAATGACAACAGCATACATTTTAACTGAATGAAACTAAAAGGCATTGAAGTAATTCATGTCCAGGATTTTCAAGCTTTACACCTCCTAAAGCAACAGATAACTTCAAAAAAGAGTAGCTAATTTTCTATACACAGAATTTGAAAAAGAAAAAAAAAAAAAAAGCAACAGCAATAAAACCACTACAAAGCAAATTCAGAAACACAGAAGAAAATAAGAAATACAGAAAAAGTGGACTAAGAAGGCTGGAAGTACCAGTACTCTGGTACCTTGGGGTAACAGCCTTTTAAACCCACCACAGAAAACTATTTAACCACGCTGTTCTAACTACACACCTATTGACTACACTCATTCATTAAATAGTGTCCTAATTTTGTAAGACAAGACTGCAGAGACATACAGATTCCTCATCTATGCTTTGTCAATGTAGAACTAAGTAAGCTAGCTGAAGAAAATTCCTCCCTGTGCTCCTTTTCCCAAATCGTGATGATTCTCATAGGCCCTTCCAGGAACAGTGGCACGTTAACAGCACACTGGAATTAAAGCCTGTAGCACAGAAAGGCGGAAATAGTCCAGTCCAACAGAAAAAATGATGGCTGATCTAAATACTTTGCGCTCAGTACTAGGCTTTTCTTCTTGTATTACTCCTAATCTGCGTTACAGTATACACAGCTGTCCTGCTTTCTATGTGCAATAAAAAGCTATAACAAAAGGTTTTCCACACTCAGATAATTTACAGTGCACATAGCTGAGTTCTATTTCTCAAGTTAAAATACCACCAGCTAATCTGAACTAGCAGATGTATAAAAACTGTACTCTCCTACCAGAGGTCAAGTCAGCAAGCATTACTTGTATGCAGTATCTGCAAACACCTTCACGAGCCTTACACGCTGGGAAAATACAGAACTGTCTGGAGTAAGTCAGGATTTGCAGCATACTGAAGAGTTTTCACCTTAAGACTTGCCCTTTACAATCACTGAGGCTGAAATAAACTACTTTCTTGGCAAACTGAAGCCAGTGTTAAAAAAACAACCTTTAGCGAAGAGATCAGATGCTCTGCTGTTCATAAAATTACAAAGCACACGCTGCAATTTGTAACAGCCGATACAACAGTAAACTTAAATTAGTTTTTGAAAGTTCTGCCTAACGAAGTGGGCTGTGTTTCTTTGAGGAAGTCTTTAATATTTCTTCTATTGTACAAATCTGTTGAATGGACACATGCATGGAAAAAGCTGGAAAATAATATAAAAATCATACTGTTTTCTTTTTCCTGCTACATTTTTAACTACATAGATTAAATGATTATTTTTTCATTAGCTCTCCTTTGATCTCCAGAACGTCATTACTTTTTTGTATACTTTCTTCACTCCAATCCAGTATTTTTGAGCACAAGATTAATTATAAGAAAGTGCTTCTGTCATTTCTTAAAATAGATTCTGAGTGGGAGCACATGCCATCATGATGCTGTAACTCATCAGGAAATTATGATGCAGTACTGTCTTCTTCTAAAGGCACCTGCTAGCTAAGATCTGGTCAAGGTCGTATAAGCACTACTTACGGTTTTCAGGACTGTTTTCAGCATCAGATTTTAAAAAAATAGTAATAATCCAGGAAACAATCAAAGACATAGTGTATATTTTTCAAGAAAAAAAAAAAAAAGAAGAAAACTTGACACCAGTCATTTCAAGCAACTTCAATTTTACCTAAAGGTGCCGCTACCAAAAAAATAAGATAAAAAATGATAATAATTAAAATATTAAGTGTAATTAAAAATGCAATGAACTACACTGAGGATTTGTTTATCAAATAAAGCTAAAAATTAAGGTGAAGGGAACAGAATTCCTATTTTTTTATTAATATTTTTAATCACGTGACATGTAAATAAGCGCTTGGGGGAGAAGAGTTCCCCCAGTGTTACTTCCCTGCTTTTACAACCTTCTTAAAGCCTGCACAAGTCATTTTTGTTATGGAAAGATAAGGAACACAACTGTATCAGAGACATCATGGAAGCAAAACCCTCTTAAACAAAACTGGAGGTTATTTTTCTTTTCTTTCAAAAAACTATTTGTTATTATTTCACTTAAACAACTGAAAGAAAAACTTCACACTTTGTGTGTACTTATAAGGCTTCCAGGCTGGGTGATTCCAGAATTTTTTGAATGTTAAATACTTTAATTTAAAGGTTAATGAAAACAAGAACTCCTGCTGTTACAGCATTCAAATACTTCATAAACATTCTTGATATTTTCTGCTCATCTGCATGCCTTCTGAATGTACGGTAGCCTCTACTAAAGGCATTTTTGCATACAAGTGAGATTCAGGCCCTCGAGTCCCTTACAAAGCAACCCAACAAACACCGCGTGATTTCCCTAGAAATCCAAGGTACTCTATGCATTTAAATTTCCTGGTGGAAACTTACTGGGAAGCCTGGAGCTCCACAGCCACAAGGCACCACAGAAGTGCGGGCCTGGCAGGCCCTGGTGCTGAGGGAGGGCGGTGGCAGACACCTGGGGACAGCAGGGCAATGCCATATACCTCGGGCACCCACCAAGGGCTTGGGACCAGAACCCAGAACTTCTTCAGTAGACCCGTAATTAACAGACAGAAAGGCTGGATAGAGACGAACTCCTCCTGCTAAAGCTAGGTGACTGCACAGCAGAGAACTAAAATGGTACGGCACCCAGGGGACGCTAAGGCCCACGCTGTGGCCTAACAGTGGGAGAGACCTCGAGATCTGAGTCCCTGCTCTGCCCCGAATAAGACTACAAATAAGACAGTCTTCCTTCTGTTCTGTCACTCGCCTTCTAACGGAGACAGAAAATGCAACAATCGTTCAAAACACAAGGCTTTGAACCCTGCTCTCCTCCCTCCCACTGCATGGTCCAAACTGCTAATTTTAAGATGCTGAAGCATCAACACATCTCTGTCTCTTTTTGGATCTAGCCTATGAAGCACTACAGAGACTTGTTTGACTGATTATTTATATCTCTCTTCAGAAATATCAGACTCCTTAGGATTTGGGCACCTCTTCAGCCATGAAGCTTTTTAACTTCAAAAGTGTACGGCTAGGAAGGAGCGCTCCTCATAGCGCTGCTCCCCAGACAAAGGAAAGGCAATGCCTTCCGTTCTGAAGAATGTTTACAGGTGTTCCTACATTTACTGCTGCACTTACTGGAGCAACCGTGACATCCCCAAGTATTTGCAGAACTGGATCAACACAATATTCTTTGCCTACCACAGGATCCCAACGAGGACATAAAACCACCTCATCAACAAGTCTAAAACAGTGACTCAACAGCTCCCCTTGCCTCTAACATCTATCCACGTATTATGAAGTTCCTCAATTTCAGCAATTCTTTGTTTTATTTTAGCAACTTGCACCTTGTGGATCATACATTATTTTTTCTCTCTATCCAAAATTCATCCAAAAAGCTTCACTCCAGCCTTAAAACACACTTAAAGAAATGTAATGCTCACATAGGTTAAGCAATAGGGTAAATTAACTGTGAAGTATTTGTTCACTGTTTTAGAAATCATTATATGCTTTTGAATACCACATAAGTTAAACGTAGTAATAGTGCCTTACATCTTCAGCTTCTCATCTCAAACTCTTATTGGCTGGAGCAAGGAGGGATGTAGCAAGAAGTAAAACCTCAGATTTAAGAGGTGTGTGCCAGTTTGCACCCATTGCCTCATGTCCTGCCACTGGGCACCGCTGAGAGAGCCTGGCACCACCATCCTTGCACCCTTCTTTCAGGCATTTAGCTGGATGGTAGCATCCCCCAGAGCATTCTTTTCTCTAGGTTGAAGAGTCCCATACGAGAGGTGCTCCTGTCCCTTCACCACTTTCATGGCACTTTGCTGGACTCCCTCCAGTCTGCCCATGTCTCTCTTGTATGGGGAGCCCTGAACTGGATGCAGCACTCCGGTGTGGCCTCACCACTCCTGAACAGAGGGGAAGTCTATCGCTCTGTGTATGTCATTTCCAGTGGATTAGCAGTGCCTCAGTAAATGAAGACATTTGCAAAACTTAATTATTAAATAAATACATAATTATTAACATTAGAATAATTTTAGCTCAAGTCTGTCCTTAGTGGCTGCACATTAGCTCTCATCCAGAAAGGTAAAGCTCTGGTGATGCTGATCAGGACAGATTATGAGGAAAATAAAAAGCTTCTTGACTCTCTTAGAGAGAAGCATAATAAAAATACACATTATATACTTCTAATGTACAGCATTGTACTTCTCTGAATTAGCTGATTTGAAACGACTGATGAATCAATACAGACCTTAACTTACTTCAGAATAAAACCGATGCTGTTGGCTTTGTTAGCTGAATAGCTGAAGTTCTGTCCTGAAGGGTTCTGTTTAACAACTAAGGAACCGAAGTGCATGAGAGAGGACAAAGCTGTGTACATGGGATGCTTTCAAGACATGCAATCCTGGTTACCTAATGTGAAAAGGCTTATTAAGAAACAATACTCAAGCATAAAAAAATCCTCAAAAAACCACTCACCTTTCAACAGACAGAAAATCTCTAGTGAAATAAAATTGTTGTAAGCATTCTAAGAGTGTTCTCAACCACTACATTTTGTTTGTGTTTGTTTCGTTGGTTTTGTTTTGTTTTTTAGTAACTGTAGACCTTGGATGCAGAAACTGAAAATTATTAAATACTGACGTAACATAACTTAATGCTCAAATTGAATGTGAAATCTAAGGATCTATATAATATTACAATAATTCTTAAATAACCAACAAGTGTGTTTTACTAGTAAGCCATATTTTAAAAGTCATGCTGGAGTAGCCAAAACTAATTATGAGTGAATCCAGGTTAATACAAGAATCCAAGATTATTCAAGAACCCCCCATATTAATTAAGTATCATTTCTTGACTTCACAGACTTGAAAAAACATATTTTAGCATATAGTTTATCTGGCATATAAGTTTCCAGACTTCCTTAAGACTTCTTTTCTACTTAAGAATTTGCAAAGTAAGGAAAAGATAAAAGAAATCTGCAAAATGTATAAATCAAAAGTGATCTACACAGGCAGAAAGAGCTTCATACAGATTTACACAGCAAGCAATGCTATCAGTCACAATCCAATATGTGAAATTACATTCAATATAGAATAAATCACCTAACAGTGACAAGACATGCAGTACTGTGAGCTTTAAACATCTTTAAACCAAGGCCTTACTGAAATGATCTCATCTGGGCACCCAGTAAAAGGGTTTTCTTCAATTATGTTCTCTTAACATGGTTAAAAACCTAGCCTGCATCCTAAGATGCATCATCAGTGCACAGTAATAGACATTAGATAGCTGTGTAACAGCCCAGAGGAACATTACAGATGTATTACATTCACTTAAATTGAACTAACATAATTTAAATGCATACTTTTTTTTTCCAATGAAGAATACTCCTTGAAAGTATGCAACCTGCATTTCCATTTCTGATTCCACTGAAGGGAAAGGAAAGGAGACAAATCTCCAAAGACTCCTAAAAAAAGCTAACACGTGAGAAGTAAAATTACTGTTATTGACAAATTGTAGGAAAACAATTAATGAACGATGTAAACAGGCTGTAGATACTTGTCTTTTCTCAACCTACAGGCTGCATACCAGAATCTATGGTAAAGCCACAAAGCGGAACATTGCTTCCTTGCGATGCCTGTGTTATTTTGCAATACTGCCTGTATTTCTGAAGAAAGGGACAGGCAAGTTAGTGAAACAAGCTGTAAAATTTCTTACAGATGCTTTTGGTCTGGTGGAAGGCTCCATACAAATGTGAACTAGACTAGTCTGGTTGACTAATAGGTAAATAAAAAATGAGGCAGAACACATAGCCCAGCCTAAAAAAATCTACGTACCACAAGGAAATGACTGGCTTGGAAAAAGAGGAAAGCAGCATATACTGCCTGCCTTGACTCCAGCAAAGTTTTTGACTGTTACCCATAAAATCCTCACAGAGAAGCTCACAAAGGATGGGCGGGAGGAACAGACAGTAAGGTGAAGCAAAAACTGGGTGAACAGCTGGGCCCAAGGGGTAGTGATCAGAGTTGCAAAGTCTAGCTGGAGGCCAGCAACGAGTGATTTAAGCTGGGACTGTTCAGCCTGAAGAAGAGGAGTCTCAAGGGGATGTTTCCAACATCAGTAAGTACCTGAAGGGAGGGTTCAAACAGGATGGAGCCAGGCTCTTTTCAGTGGTGCCAGTGCCAGGACTGGAGGCAATGAGCATAAACCAAGCACTGGCACAGGTTACCCAGAGAAGTTGTGGAATCTCCTTCTTGGAGGTACTTAAAAGCTGTCTGGACATGGTCCTGAGCAACTGGCTGTAGGTGGCCCTGGCTGAGCAGGGGAGTTGGACCAGATGGGCTCCAGAGGTCCCTGCCAGCCTCAGCCACTCAGTGCCACGTCCGTGAGCAGCAGAAGCCTGGAAAGGAACAGAACATGCACACTATGAAGCTGTAGAGAGTGTCTGACAAGGCAGCACAGCAGTGAGAGAGTTATTAAAAGGTTGGAAATTTCTGTTCTGATATCCAAGAAATCAAAGAGGACAAATATAGAGTTTTAAAGAGTTTCTTGCTGACAACAGCAGGCTGATGCTACGGCTTTGCTACAGTCATGAAAGAGACTAACACAAGATGTCATAAAAATGACAAGTTAGGCAAAGCTACACCAGTATACGTATTCCCAGGTAGCTGAAAAGACACAAAAGAGCACAAAGAATCTTCAGACAACTCAAATGAAAAACTATCAAGACAATTTTGTAGAGCTGTGCAAAATCCAATACGAAGACAATGTACTACAGGCTCAGACATAAGCACAGGAGCTCTGTACCTTCAGATTTTCTACTTTATGCCATAGCTCACTGTACAGATAATTTTATTTTTCTTCGGTCTCAACCTGGATGAGGAAGCTGCATCTGATACCGTACCTCTTCCTTAGGAAAACACAAGCACCTCCATTTTTAAAAGCAAATGAGGGTTTGAATTATGTAAGGGCAGAGTCTCTCTTCCAAATCCTGAAGCAGGCTGAAAAATATGCACTTCTGCCTGCATGGATGGATGTGTGCACACACACACTGCACACAACAGAACAGAGGATGTGCAGGCCCCAAGTGCTCAAACAAGGCAACAAGAAATACTCCTCTCCCACCCCAGGGTGCTTGGGGAGACCAAAGAAAACAGATACACTATGTCTTGAGAAGCAAGGACCTTCCCATGTGAGAGGCTGTACAACCCAAATTTACATCTAAAGAAGGCAGGGTAGACCTGTGAAGCCTTCACAGAAGGCTTACTTTGGTTTCCTACATTATTAAGAGACTTATTTCCAATAAGTTAACATTTACATAGAGTAAATCAATTAAAAACAAAAAGAGCGTGTGTACAGAAAGAAAACGTGCATGAATCTCTTCAATTTCTCTTTTAAGAACTAAAATCAAGATCTCTCATTCCAGCAACATTAACTTGACAATAGCTGTCCCAATACCGGACTGCAGCAGCAACCAGTAGGGGAATGTACACAACACTTCAAAAACAAAGACTGTCACATGGCAGGCAACAAAAGAGACTACTGTCAGTTCCATAGGAAGCAGGCTGTTTTCGATTCACAAAGCCCAAGACTTACACAATAACAGAAATAACAGTATTTAAAAGTATTTCCAAATTAAAAATAGCAGAGAAGGGCTGAAAAGACATTTCCAGTATTTAGCCAGTACCATTTAAACTGAATGCAGATGAAAAGTCAGATGTGGAAGACATCACTGGAATCTGTTGATCTTACTTTATCTTCCTTTATTTTTAAAGAAGAGCTAAGTAATTACTCATGCTTTTTTCTCTTGCAAGCATTAAGAATGCAGCATGCTCAAGCATTTTCTTAAAGGTGAAGAGTGGCAGGGAAAGAGGACCTGCTGAAAATCTGGGGAGTACTTTTTTTTTCTTTTTCCAAAACTTTTCCTTTCAGTATCATCTGTAATATGAGCCTTCATCAAACTCTGAAACCTCACCTAAAACCCAACAGTTCTGTAATACAGGTTACTGAAGAAACGTAATTAAAATAAACACTCTATTGTTGTCCTGATGGAAGACATTAGTAAAGTAGGAGCTGATTCACAGATCAACCAGGCATCACCAGAAGTAGCACTACCACTTGAAAAGCAGGACGCTAATTAGCTAGTAGCCAAGAAAAAGAAGCATGCCAAAAAACAACCAGCAAATGCTTCTGCAAGTGTGACTGTGAATGGAAGGCAACTGAATTTCTGGGCCGTGGTACGTAGCCTCAGGCCACTGACTCTAAAATTGCAGTGGACAACAGGTGGTGCACAAGGCTATGAGATGTGATCCTATCTATATACCCTTTTTAAAAGACTGAAAGTCCTTATTTTTCCAACTTCAGATTAATAAAAGTGCACTGCAGCAATAACACAAGTTTTGAGGGTCTGGCACCAGTTTACTCTGTAAGAACATGGGGTGCCTTGGCCAAAGACCAGGTTTTTTCATGCATTATTACCAAACGAAACAATTCCACCTTCCTCCTACTGCCAGCAACTTGTTCCCGACTCCGTGGTGTGCACAAGCATTTACCCACAGCAAACCACCAGAAATCAACTCACAACTAGCTTGGCAAAATATTGTCATCTGGATCACTTCACGGTTTGGATCGCTATATATAAAAACAATTTTGCTGGCGTAAGAGAGAGCTCACGTACAGGATTACTTCTCTAGGTGGGATTAATTTCACTATTACAAAAATAGAGTAAGAGACAAATTTATCATAAAGAACTATTAAAAGATTCAATACTTGTCAACGTCACATGAGGCTCAAGGAAGGATTTTTAAAGAGAGACTCTTTAAAATTGGGATTACAAGCTTTTGGTACATTCCGTTTATTTCTCTATTTTTTTGTTTTTAAAACTCCTAATTTTGCCCTCATCAAGTGATGTGTTAAGCTTTTGTAGTGAATGGAATGCTTCAAGACACTTCCAGAGGCCTAATCGTTAAGCACTTCCGGAGGCCTAATCATTAAGCACAAAAATCTTTTTCCCTATTTAGCTGGTCTGCTTTCCAACAACAGCCTCTATGCCTCATCTGTAGAACCTCAGCCTCTACATTTTTGCTAGAAGTTACACTTTATGATACGGTCTTGCATTTATATAAAGTTGCCATAAACAGTCTCCTCTATACTTGCTTTTTCTCCTGCTTCCCATAAAATCCCAGTTTTAGCATTCATCTTAAAATTGTTCTTCTGGAAGGAGTGTTTTTCAGTGTTAGGATTGCTTTTTTCCTGTGACTACATCACTTCAGTATTTTCTGCTATTTTAAATCCTAATTCCTCTTTATCTCCATTATGAATGTGTCTCAATGCTGAAGATGCTACTTATATTGCAACTTGTAAAATCCCGTTTAGCTAGCGAGCTTTATCTCCAAGCACTGCATTTGGATGCCAAAAACATGGTCACTAGATAACTAGTAGCCATGGAGACCATGGCAACGTACAATATTGAACAAATGCAGGCAGCAGCAGGCTTCTGATTTTAAGTGAAATAAGGCCTTAAATGCACAGGGTTTCCTGACCACAATTATATAACTGAACTGTCCTCCTGCTCACCTCACCCAACCCTCCCCCTTTTGAAGTATCAAGAATCCCCAAGCCTAACTTACCCAAGCAGCTGCTGCCTGTGACTGGGGGTTCCCGTTACCTCCGTCACACGGGAAACAGTCCACTGAAGAGAAAGGCAATGAATCTGCTCAGGTCAGCAAGAAGGCTTGCAGGACAAAAGTGAAATTAGAAAACTATCTTACACCCAGATTCTTCAATACTTGGTGTACAGACAGGCATCCAACAAAAGAAAAGTAAGGCAAGAGCGTATCTACTGCTGCAGAGTACACAGCACATCAGCATCCTCAAAGTCAGCCTATTAGTTAATTTCTCTAATAAGGATATGCTTGCAAAACTATTCCCAGTGTAAATAAGATGACCGATACAATGGTGGCAAAGAAGGCTTTTTATCAGAAGACAGATGAAAACTGGTAGAAATGGGTAATTTGTCATGTATGTATTATTTTAAATATATGGATATACATTTAAAAGTAATACACAGTCTTCAAATTAGCTCTCTTTATCAGGCATATTATAGCCAAGATAATTTAAAAAAACATGTTGTAATTTTTTTAAGTATTAAAACATAGCATATTAATAGAAGTAGAGACCCAGTCTTCCTATTTGTCTATAAATGCATAATGTAGTTTGCCTTTTCCCAAGTTTAGCACTGCAGAAGTAGTTGCTCTAACATATTTAAGTTACCCAGTGCTTAGCTCTTCATTAAGCACGAATGTCTAGCATAGTCTTCACATGCACCTTGCTACTACACACATGAAACAATTGTTTATATACAAAGTGGGAAAATACCTTCAGTTACACCCTTGTTAAAATTATGTCCTGTAACAGCCAAACCCTTCCCTTCCTTTACTGTGTTTTCCCCTGCTTACTATTCAGCAGAGGCAGCATCTTTGCTTGTCAGTCAGGGTAAGCCAGCAAATACCACGGAGAGGTGCCCAGCCTGCCAAGGCAATGCTTACAAGCAGGGAGAAAACAGTAAGAAAAAAGAGTGTCATGACTATCTTCTGAATTAACCTAGGTGAACTGCACAAAACCAACACATAATTAGATCTGCTGGGCAATCCAGCCACTCCCTCAAGCAGGCACTGCTGAAGTCCTTCACCGCGCTGCCTCGACATGTCCAGGCTGCAGAAAACCAGCTCCTGCTGGGGTCAGCCAGGTCGCCTGGCTTCGCACGGAGGGACAAGCGGCAGGGCAGAACCAGTGCACAAATGCAAAGCAGCGCAGAGAAAAGCAGCAGCGTGCTGCCCACCCCCGCCAGCAGCCGGATGAGCTACCAGACACCGTGCAACTGCACAGAGGCAAAAGCACGGTGGGGGGACAAGTAAGGAAAGACGGCCTGAAACATTTGACAGTGGAGGTGAACCTGGACAGAGCCCCGCTGGGCTCCAGAAGGGTGAACAGTTACAGAAGCCTGCAAGCTACACCGGGAGGAGTCTGCATACCCCAGCTGGAGACGTAGGGAAGGCAGGAAGATAGCATCCTGACAAACTGCTGCATGTATTTTTTGACAGATAAATCACGTAGGTACAGGTGGGGCCTGTCCAACCAAGTATTAGTGTAAACATGATTTTTCTGCCATTTCTTCATCTATTGCTTCTATACAAATTGCAGTGGTGTGGCTCATTTTGGCATTTTGAAACACTTTTACTTGATACTGAGAGCCCCCGGCCACCACACCTTGGTTCCCGCCGCAGGGAAGAATCCAAGCACCGACGTCGGCCTCCTTCTGGGCAGAGCTAAACTTGCCTTTCTCCACGAGCACCCCCAGCACACGCCAACCACTGCTCAGGGTCCACTCCATGGGGTTAGAGCCAGCAAAACACCGTGAACACTGGGTTGGAGCCCCCAGCACTGAGGGTGCTGCTCTCCACACCTGCTCCTCTCAGGCTGCTCTACTTCCTGGCACAGACACTGCTTACATGGACTGAAACCACAAAAGACAAATTACCTTGCTGAGTTACAGCCAAAAGGCTTACATGTGAAGAGCACCAAACCAAAGATTTTAAGCTCTCTATTTATGGTTGCAGAATTGCGAGAGCATCTCATTACCCAAGTATAAGGAATTTCTGTACCTGCCTGCACTACGCTGAGAGGGCTGTTAGCTGGGACAGTGGCACCTATGGGTTTAAGTTTAAAATTATGCTTTGAATCAATTATAATATAGATTTTGCTATTGCATCAAATGGCTCCAGGCAGCTGTTTTCACAGTATCTTAAACATAGAGGAAGCTCTTGAATATGCCATAATTGTCAGATACTTTCTAGATGCTAATGAGGTCTTAGCCATTCATTTTAACCTGTTTTTTGTTTGCATATTTTTCTTATGCACAGTTGAATTTACCTTCTAGAGGCTAAAACACAGGTTAAATGCTTTTAGCAGCTATTTATTTAGCACAGAACAAAGGAGACTAAAAGTAATCTGACTATGAAGACATGCTAGAATTACTGGGGAGGGTACCAGGAAGCCAAAACTACTCTGGTAAGAAATTCTGAAAATGATTCCTGTTTCACAGCCAAAATCTCCCTTACAATTTGATGAGCCTTTACAGCATCTTACACATAACAATAAGCAAACATAACACATGCTATCACAGAATTAAGAGATTTTTCTAATATTAAGGACAATCCATGTGTCCCAGTTTAGTGCTATACAGAAATTTGCCTCAGACGGCTTTACCAGAAAAATGTTCTGTTCATCTAAGAACCTAAAAAAAGTCTACTTGGACCCTTTTCTGACAAAACAATGGTGAAACGACAACTAATATTTTCACTAATTCCCTTTCATCAACTGCTAAGCCGAAGAGAAAGTACTAAAACCATTGTGCATAAACTAGTTATCTCCATTGAAATACAGGAATAGGAACAGGCAGGTGAGCATCCCTGAAGCTTAATCACAGGAGATTCTTCAGCACTTGCTTTTTCAGCTGTTGCTTGTAGCACGAACTAAGTGTGGTTTTGTATAAAAGAAAAAAAGCCTGCCTCTCCCTCAGATGAGAAGGTCCCACACATTGGAGACACTAGTGACCGTTTTAGTTCTTACCCCGCTGGAATTTAACTGGCATGATCAGACTTCAAATTTTTACAGCTTACCTCCCTACTAGGAACAGTGTGCTCAAAAAAAGAAAAAGATGTCAGAATGGCACTGGATGCTGTAGTTATTTAAACACACCCAACCTGAATCGTACACATCTTGCTAACATCACTGTCCCACCTTCCTTGCCTTGCCTTCCCCCCACGTAACTGTGCCATACAGCACTGTCCTGTAGTCACATTGACTTGAAAAAGCTGTAAGATCTCTCTCAGAAATCTCAACAGCCTCTTCAGTCTTCTGGTTTATTCTCCATGACTTCTACCTGTTTCCACTTCCCTTCATCCTGCTAAACAAATGCCAGAACAAATGTTTGCACATACTCCACGGTTTGGAATCCCTCAAATCCCTCACAATGGGAAGCTGGGAGGAAAGGAAACCCCCCTGGCACAGACTGGTCAGCCTGTTCAACCAAAGGATCACCAAAAAGCCCACCACAAGTCTATTTTGCAGCTAACTAGAACCAGTTTCATCTCTACTCACCTAACAGCAGTAACTAGGGAGTTCTACCTCACTGATCTGCTACATCCATCTATCAAGGCAAAGGAACGTCACCAGAATGACTGCATGAGACTGGATTCTTCAAGGACATCGTGATGGGGTAGGAAAAAGTCTGGAGATCACGGGGGGAAGTACCCCCTCCCAACCCACCTTTATACACCACTTGTTCTACTGCATTCTCTACATTTTCTTAACATAGGAAATCAGAGCTTAATGACAATAGTGAAGTTTTACCTAGAGGGGGTTATACACCAGCATCTGTTGCCGCATTTTTCCAGCATCTCTGGAGTTTTCTGAGTGTTATCTACAGAAACGCTTTGTCCCTGCGCTATCTTTTAAAGATGCTTCAAAACATTGCTCCTCGGTATGGTTAATTTAAAGCTCATTTTTTTAAGGAAGACGATTTTGAGGATCCTTGACTTGCTGTAGGCTTATTTAATGTCTCCCCTGGAGTATTTAGACAACTGAAAAGGAAAACGAAGCTAAAAAAAGAGGAAGTGAGAAATACCTTTTCCTTTTAATGTTCATTTTTTCTGCTCTTTCTGGAAGCAACAGGCAATTTTGTCGCCATATATATACTTACTTTTAGGCATCCTGCCACTTTCTCCTGGTTATTCTCCGACACAAAGATTGTGACAGGGAGCACACAGTAAGCCTTGGGCTTCTCAGCCACCTACACTGCCACACCACTGCCCTACAGCACGTGAAAGAAGCACATCAGTGGAAACCTACCCAATATTTATAGGAATTCCTGGAATTTCTCTTCTTCCAGAAACATGTAATGCCACCGAGACTTTCCCAAGACCAGACTTGCAAGTACCTACATCAGTACCTGCCTGACACCAGCATCTTCTTTACAGGCTGCTCTGCCAGCATAACCTCATGAACGTTGTTTCAGGAGGGGATAAGAGAGAGCCAAAAAGAGGTGTGCTGCTTTTCCAGATCCATAACTATTGCCACACCCAGGTGTCTCAAGGTCTTCTCTGCTGGATGAAGGCTTTACAGACTCGTGACACTTTATCTCCGGCCTTGCTGCCAACCCTTTTCTAAATGTCCTATCCCAGTGCATGAACGGCAGTTTGCACAGGGACAAAGGGGAGGAGGGTTGTTTTTTCATGGCAATCCATGCATACCCCATCATTTGCAGAGGTCCCAGGAACCTTCCCTTTCTGAGCCAGGCCTGCAGGATACTTGCCAGCAATTCATTTTAACTCCTAAAGAATGCATGTTGGTCTTCACCCATACAGCTTCCCCTAAAATGATTCTGAGTAACAGCTTGCTTCCTAGTAAATACCTTCCATCCTTTTAGGTAGGACACGGCGCTTTTATCGGTCCTCAAAACCAGCACCACATAGCCACTGACCTCAGCAACACAACAGCCAGGAACAAAAGTCACCAAGAGAAGCCCTTGCCCTTCCATCGCAGTGTACACGCAGTGCCCATTGCTATTTATCTATTACACTTCCTTGGACAGCCAAAATCAAAGACACAATGATTGTACTGACGATGCTAGCACCTGAGGCTGTACAACCCAGAGCCTGTCTGTAAGCTGGCATTTTTTAGACTCAACAATGTCTGAAGAGGGGGGCAGGTTGCACAACTTCAAGATCTCAGTATGAATCTATATCCCCCAAAACATGCTTTAAAATCAGATCAAATAAAATTAAAATTAAATAAAAATACATAATTAAGAAAGCCGACACAACCATGAAGAGCCATACCGTGTACTTAGATTTCTACTTCCCAATTTTACATCTCAAAAGTCACAAAATAGTGCAGAGGAAATCCAACAAAATAAATAAAAGAAAAAAATGTCAAGTGGAAATATTCCACATAGAATTTAAGTTCCCTACAATATACAGCACAGCAAAGAAAACTAAGAATTTCGTTAGCACACATTAAGTTCTCAAAAGCCCCAAATATATCATCATGCAAAGCCTGTATGCACTCTGCCTCTTCACTCTGCTACGTACTAAGCGATAACTTCATTGGGAAAGTAAAAGGTACATTTAAGAAACATCTTTCTATAGTCGCAGTCAGTCTCAAATATGTATGCAGTACTTACTGTCCTGTTACATCGGTCTACTACTACAATTTGTATGGTAAGCACATAACGAAGCGTCCTATTAAACACAAAACTTAACGATGACTGGTCTGGGTAACACACTTGCATAGGGAACTAAATCATCGTCGGGTCCATTCTTCCAGACCGTGGCATGCACCACACACATCAACAACACCGCTGCTCCGACCGGGCTGTGCAGCACCCAGCTACCCACTGGCTCGCGGAGTCGGCCAGCGGCAGCTTTGCTGTTTATCTCACCATACTGGGAGCACACGGCGCAGCGCACTCCTCACCAACGGGACTGCAATGCCATTCCTGTCACTCACCCGCCCCGTAATGGTAGGATGGAGCCCTGATTTGCAAGATTATGCAAAATGTACGTAGAGGAACGTTATTCTGGAGGGCTTATGCTAATTTTTTCCACTTGACGACTAACTTAGGCATAAAATAAGCTTCGCTAAATTAGTAACAAACAAGTAGCAAAACAAGTAAACAAAACACATCGCATACACATCTCTTACTTGCAGAATTGGATTTTTCTAAGAAAACTGCCTAATTAAGCCAATTTCTCCCAAGCGCTTTTTATGCAATTACTGCTCCCTGCAAACTTCAGCTCAGTATTCTCAATTGTTGCAGGATTTAAAAAAAAAAAAAAAAAAGCTAAAAAACTAAAAGGCTCTAACACTTTTTTTTTTTTTGATAAAACCACCCCACACACAAAGTCCTTCCATCTCACTTCCCCTATGACTGTTACCCTCCTGTTCCAAGAGCAGCTTTTTCAGGCATTCTGCTAGCCTTGCCACAAGAGCCCTCTCCTAAGCAGGGCTGCACCACCATAACACTATTTCAGTGCCACCCGTAAGGGCTTGCATGCTGTACGTAGGAACGTACATGTGTAGCAACTACTTCATGTAGGAATAGAATGCAAACTATTTGTTTTATTTAACCTACACTTCAAGACCCTGAAAATATTCTGAGCTAAACTTAAAATTTTCTCTCGTTGTTATTTACCATGTCCTCCAGTTGCACACAATCAGCCTCACAAACTGCAGACAGCAAAAACCATATTAGCTCGAAGGAAAAAAAGAAAGGAAAAAAAAAAATAAAACCCTGTTGCTAAAAGCTGTTTCAACTGTCTGAATAAGGAAAAAAATAAAAATAAAAATAAATTCTTTCTCATATATTCAAAATAAACTTTCTCAGTTTGAATGTAAGCAACGTGAAAATCTTAACTTTCACTCCAGAAGGGCACTTTGCAACAAACTTTTTTGCTGTTAAAGTATAATAGAATTCCAAGATAGACATTTTCAGATTCCAGCACCGTTTTCTTTCTAAAGGGCCATCTGAGGCAACATTGGGAAAGTTATTGGTGAAATTCTAATATGTATACAAGTACCTTTCAACAAATACGCTCCACTCTTCCTTGAAAAAAGCCTACAAGCAAACAAGAAGATATGGCTAAATCAAAACTAAGGGGAGAGATTTGGCTCTGTGTATCCGGCTTTTGTACGCCAGACGTCCTAGAGCACGGCCGGCCGATGGCACACGGTGTGACCACACGGTGTGACCGCCAGGTAACAGGACCAGCCAGCCACCTGCAGGTTATGCCAGAATGAAGCTGGCTCTCACAGAGCCCACACTGGAGAGGAATCACTAATTTTTAGGGTAAACACACACAGGAAATCTTCCGTCTTTACAAGAAAAGGGGACAAATATACCGCAAGGTGACTAAATGTTATGGGTACGCTCTGGACTGCCAAATATGAACTAGAGGCATGGAGCGTGGGGAAGATGGGAGTCTTTTCACTGTGCATCGGGATAAGGAACGCCAAACAAGGAACACCGACTAGACACGGCTTCTCACCTCTGCTCTGTAAGCACACACAAACCTCCAAATTAATGGCAGCTGCTTACATTAGTAGGTATTAAACATCCATGTATAACAGGGAAATAATTTCTTGTCTTCCATATTTTTAACTTCAGCGTCTTCTCTTCCTTCCAAAGAAAACTATCATAGCAGGCAAATTAAACAGTAGGTAAAAGTCTGCTTTATCAGCAAGAGTCCAGTCACCAATATTTTTCCACAGTGTTCATTAAAAACATATAAAAAACATAGATCCAGGACTTACTTCCTTTATTCAGCATTGTGAAATTATAAAAAGGAAAGCGGACATTTGTATGGACCACTGTCAATAAACATTAACGGTTTTCATCGCAGCCATATCAAAACTCAGGGAGAAATGCCTTTGTGAGGACTTGGAGCTACGAACGGCAGAGAGGTCTCTCAGTTACTGTGGGTGAAGTCAACAGCACGAGAGCCTCACACTGAGGAAGAGGAGTAGCGGGGCTCTCAGCGGATGTACAGCTCCTCTGAACGTCCCTAAGTCATCTGGTCAGCCGAGTTCTGGGAGAAAACCGAGGCTCCCAGAACAGCACTGACTTGGATCTACGCTGTGAAGATGAGTGCCCACTAGGACATACTTACTGAGGGGAAGGCAGATCACAGGCAAACCCAAACCGACTTCAGTTTAGACAGTTAAGGCGATCTGACAGCAACTCCCAACAAACTTAACATCAGCCCTTACGCTCCTACCTCAACCTCTGTGGGAAAGCTTGCAAGTTGTAATGCACGGCAAAAACAGGAACGACAGCACCACTGAGAAAAGACCTTGCAGCTCGCAGGAGGAGGAGCCTTACAGGACAGTTTTAGTAAGTTATCTCACAAGACAGAAGATGGGCAAATTAGCTTTTAGTTGGAAAACCAACAGCCTATGTTTCTAAAACAGTGTCTAACAGGTACTGACACCCAAACTACACAGTTGCCCGCTTTTCTCAGTGATGAGTTTTACAATACTTTTTGCATCACTGACCTTTAGATCCACTCCACCTCTTTGTTTGGAAGGTGTTGTCGAGCAGACCAAGCTCCGACTACCCGAGAAGCGTGCCTGCTTCCAAGGAACGAGTTCAGACCCAGCGTTTACGCGCTGTGCTACCTCAGCCAGCCAAAGGGGCTCAGACCCGTCAGGACGCTGATGCCGTCTTTCACATGGCAGCACTGAGAGGCCAGCCAAGGTCAGAGTTCAGGCGTTCAGCAACCTTTGCCTGCTTTGCTGCGTCGGCCCACGACAACAACTGCCATTCAAAACATTTTCATCTTTACTTAGTGAAAAAAAGAAAGAATAAGTATCTGAAGAAGAAATCATGTTGCATTTCACCAAAACCCCTTACTCACTTGAATTATTATAGGGAAAAAAGTATCATAAAGGCGAAAAGCTGTACATCACCACCTTTTCAGCGATATTACAGATGGTAAAGCTATCCTGAAATGTCTCTGAGATACTTTCTTTTTGGTAAAACAAGTAAGAAACAACACAAAAAGAGGAGCAGCAACAGAAGATGCTGTTTGCGTCCGGTGACGACTTCTTCTTGCAGCTGAGACAAACACTGAGGGAAGTTTTATTAGCCAACCCCTCATCTGGCCAGTTTTTAAATCAGTAATATTCTGAAAAAAGCATTTGCTTGTAACCATCTGCTGGTCACTGCCGTTGCCACGGAACTACAAACACTACGTGCTTACTGGACAGAAACCAAGAAGAGAGGTAAAGAAGGAAATGGGGCTGGAAAGGAAAAAGGACAAAATAGAAGAGCAACCAGAGAGACAGAGTCTCTTCTCCACCCGGCCAAGGCAGCACCATTTAGACCCTCTGGGTGGCTGAGGGTCTGCTGAGTGCCCCACACAACCAAGGTGACAGGAGATGTAACTTTTACCAACGTCACCATCACCAAAGGGTGACCTTACATCAATTCAGGCCCAAGGCACCATGTCCTTCCGTTTGTAATGCTGAAATTGGCTAGAAAAACGCTGTATTTGCTGATCCAGGTTCAATACCCTGACACCAATGGTAACTCATTAACCAACTCTTTATACGAGGTTTTGCAAGCACGACAGGCTCGCAGCACACACCCAGAGTTTTGCCAGAGCAGGATCCGTATTTACTAAGGATGCACTGGAGTACAAGACTGCAGAGAGAGCATGCACATCGTGCAACCTTCACCATCACCTTTTTTTTTTTTAAACCCGTGTATTTTTCCTCTTTTTCACCTGTTTACTTACATCACTTTTCTTGTTCCCCTGTGTTTCTTGTTTCAAAGTAAGATGGAGTGCTAAATGCCCAAGCTTAGGCCATCATCAGCACATCTCACTAGCTTGCTCTCCATCAGAAAAGTTTACCGCTCCGACGGTAACATCCGAGTCCTTTTAAAATGTATCTTACCATGAGGGCATCACGACAACACCACGCTGGAGTTCGCTGTTAGTTCATGCACGTGCACTGCACACCAATGGTAGCAGGGAGAAAACCGAGGTCTGGAACTGGAACGAGCAGCATCTCCCGTGCGAACCAGGCCTTAATCACTAACACTGAACGTGGCGTTTTCATGCTTCATTCTTTTCACGTGTTGAGAAACATCTTGAAATGACCAAACTCAATCTTCTACTGACAAATCGGTGAGACCCCCTGCTCACATAGCACACAGTGCTCTATTTTACAACAAGTCTCACAGCTTTGTAATCCGTCACTGTTAGTATTTCCTCCTATTTCAGCAAACAGGCTCGACTCTACAACTTTCTGCACAGAAACTTAGAAATAAATACGAATGACATCTGCAAGTCAGCAGGTATCATATACACTAAGGTACACCTCCAGGCTGCAGGAAGACAGCTCTTTCACAGAGACAATATCTTAATTATGAGCCCCATTCTCCTCCCCACTGACTCTTAACTAGAAGACAGCCCAGATATAAGAGACGTTGACATGCTAAATTAACAAACCAGAAGAGCAAGGTGCCGCATTCTGCACAATTTTGTGTTTGACCAAAACACATTGCTTTGGCTATGCAATAACAAACAAATTATTTCTACTTTTTCTATTTCTCTGTCTTCATTTGTCCCAAGTGAAGAAACAGAAATTTCTTTCCAGGTAGGAAAGCAGCAATGCACGAACACAAAGGTCTACTAGGCAACAGTTACAACAATAACTTACACAGATTTGTTTTTTAATGCAGCGAGCTCTGAGCTACAAGACAAACGTTCCCTTTGCTTTACCAACACACCCTAGAGCCATGTGCCTCAATCTCAACAAGAGGCGAGACTAACAAGACCCCCAAATACAAGCACCCATTCCACATTAATTCAAAGGGGCTACTCCTAAGTAAACTGGAATTCCCTCTGAGTACTAGGATGTGGTGCAACAGTGCTACACGCTGTGCTGTTAGTACAGCAGGTCTGACAGGAACGCAGACCTCTACGCCTGTGCTGACAAACCCCCACGTGCACATACCGGTAACGAAACACTCATGGCTATGGTCTTAACTGGAAAAGCTGAATCAGCCGTGGCATGGTGATTACCTAACTTCTGACCGCTGCGCTCTTCTAAATGATGAAACCAAAAATTCGGTGTTCATACTACGTGTATCCATTCCTACACTTACTCTTTCATCCACCAGCCAAGAAGCAATTCTTAGTTCATTTTTAAGAGACAAAAAAAAAAAAAAAAATAGAAGAGTGAACTCTGAAGTTTGCTGTCCTTCTGCAGCTGGAAGCAGCAGAAACGGGGTGGTCCAAGCCCCCAGTGTGCAAATATTGTCTTCCGGGGGTTAAAGGAAATATCCGAATGGAAAGCCATTTAGTTTGGCCAAGGATGTGATATCCAAGTAACATGTTTATATAAGATTTGATTTCATGCTTATGAGTATACACTGATTAGACAAAAAGAGGCTAGTGAGATGGTTCGAAACCAAAGCGTCCCCATCATAACAGGGAATAGTTACTGGCAACATTTTTCAGCTTTCAGTTCAAAGCAACGGCATTGGGGGAAAGGGGCTAAACCCGCTCTGCTCTCTTGTCCCTTATCTTTGCTTTAAGACGAGAAAACCCACGGCCAGGCCACGGGCTCTTCCCGACGGAGCTCCCGGTGCCGGCCCCACGCGCACGGCCGTGGCAGCGCTGCGGCCCGTTGTGCCCGGCGGGGCGCCGTCCGTGCCGGGGGCACTGCGGGAGCCGCCCGGGAGAAGCCCCACGCCTCGCGCCCGGCGCGACGCCGCCGCCGGGGGCCCGGCGTCG